>CAWUFW010010236.1:0-714849 GCA_963921515.1 Calotriton arnoldi | reverse complement strand
ATGTGGACGCTGCCATAGACATTTGGTCACTGCCATTCAAGGCTCAGTTCAATATGTGACACCAACTGGGCCGAAGTGGAGGCCGGTGGGGTATGTAAGCGAAAAGGAGTGCTGCCTGCGTCGTGGAGGCCAGCGATGGTCTGAGGTGGCTGCCAAGGTCACGGGCCTGGGGCTTGGAGCTTGCACCGGAACGTGGTGGGCCCTCTTTGACACATGCCGGTGTCGGCAGGTGAGCGAAGTGGCCTTGGTGCGCTGGGGCAGGCAAGACGGGTCTGGGGACCAGCGGCCTGGGGTGCAGCAGGCGCACAAGGTCGCAGGTCCCGCAGCTCACGGCATCGGTCTCGTGGGGGGCTGAGTAGCGCCACCCTGGCAGACACGTTGGCCATTCCGGATGAGAACCACGCCCAGAGCGACAGGGTTTTTATTCACACCCCTACGCAGGCCTGGCGTACGCAGGGCCAACTAACTCCGCCCACGCCTACAGGGGGGGACGTAACGAGTGACACTTCCGCGTTCTACCCCACAGCCTGGGCTGGCATGGTAGCGTCCACTGGCCACTACACTCCATGCACCAGCAGTCAATGTTCACCTGGCCATTTCCATGGTTTGCACGCTCAAGTCTGTCCAGCACATCCACGCCACACTTGTCATTGGGTAGGTTCTCATTCATTAGTCACTTGCCTCCTTCGCACATGCCTGCTTCCAGCCTCTCCACACATTCCGCTATTGTGTGGCTGTGGTGCCATGCCGTAGCTGGGTTGTGTACATGGCAAGCCCAGTTCCCAATGGAGTCGTGTTGTCGTGTCTGGTCGGTGGGCATGTTGTGTGGCATGTTGCATGTAGTTTTGCTGCGTACCCATTCCCAGGATATTGAGTTGCATGACTGTGGAGTTGAAGTTTGTGGTGTGTTCATTTGGTACTTACCAACGAGCAATGCATTTCCAAAGGTGCCATCCTGGAAGCGCTGGTTGATGTTGGACTGTCGGAAAATGAATGAATCCTGCACACTGCCTGGGTAGTTGGCCACACCATTGGTGAAGAGTCCCCGGTGGTCCACTATTGCCTGCACATTGATGGAATGCGTGTGCTTTCTGTTGCGGTAGTTGTGTGCAGTGTCGGCAGGGGGCACGAGTAGGACATGTGTGCAGTCAATAGCCCCCAACACGTGGGGGAATCTAGCAATGGCGTAGAAGCCTTGCTTGGTCTCCAGCTGCTCCTGCGCAGTGTGGGGGAAGTGGAGGTGCTGGGGTACCAGGCTGATGATGGCATCCAGGTAAGGTGTGATGAACTTGGACAGGGCTGATTGTGAGACTCCTCCGACTCTGGCAGTTGTTGTTTGGAAGGTACCAGAGGCCAACAGGTGCAGCACAGCCAGCAGCTTTGTCTGCGGAGGGATGTTGGTTGTCCGCTGTGTTGGTACCATCAGCCTGTGGGCGATGTGGGTCAGGATGCGGAGGATGGTTGTCCTTTTGAGCCTGTAGTGGGCAATGACCTCCTCTGGCGTTAAGTCTGTGAGGCTGGTGCTTTTACTGTAGGTCCGCTGTCTTTGTCTACGCTGCCTCTGTGGTAGTCCGGGGAGGGGGGGGTCCTGGGGGTGGTGGTGGGCCTGGGGGTGGTGGCAGTGGGTGTTGTAGCCCTCTTGGGTCTCTGAGCTGCATGATCAGTAGCTCCATGGTGTCTGTTGGTCTTCAGGTGTGGCTCTGGTCTGGGCTCCCTTTCAGACTGCAGGTGGCCGTCCCGCTTAGCACCAGCAGAAGGCAGGTGTTAAATACCTGCTGCTACCGCGGCTTATCGCCTGTTTTTGACTCGCATCGCAGATCTGGCAGTCCGTTGTGAATCGTGCGGTGTTGTCTTTTCGTGTGTTTTTGCACGGACACGCCTATTCTGCATCTCATTAGCGTTAGTTGGCGTTGGCGGTGTCGGCTGCGGCGATGTTTTTTGCGGCAGCTATTGCGGGTTATGTGGTGATGTAGGCAGTTAGCACCTGCTTGCGAATGGGGCGATAATTATATCACCACTTTTGCTGCGCTAAAGTGCCGATAACTCGGCGATAAGTCCTTGTGAATATGCCCCTGTGAGTTCATACATACTAAACTTCACCTCTCCATTTTAAACTTATGGAAACTAGGCTAACAAACACAATACCCAGCCTCCCCCATTCTGTCCTATGGGCAGGATGGCCTTTCACCAGTGAAAAACGAAATGGAGTGTTTTTCACTGTCCGGACATAACACACACCTCAGTATATGTCCTGCCTTTTACTTACACTGCACCCTGCCCAGGGGTTACCCAGGACCTACCACAGGGGTGCCCACTGTGTACACAAAAGGGAAAGTAAGGCCTGACAAGTGGCTGCACTTGTCAGGACAACATGCTAACTTAGCAAACTGCGCGCAGGCCCTACACTGCAGGCCTGAGTTCCCTTCTCCGCGCACCTTTGCATTACTAGCCCTGGCACACACCGTGCACATCACTAGGGACTTTACTAGTAAGGCAAACATACCAATCATGGCCAACCAATTACCATTACACTTTACACAGGGAACACTTGTACTTTGACACTGATCAGCAGTGGCAAAGTACCCAAAGCATCTAAATTGGCAACTCTATGTCAGGAAAACGGTCTAGGGGGAAAGCAAAAAGTTTAGAAAACTTTAGCCAAAAAGGCCAAGTCCTACAGTCATTACAATGCCAAAGCTCTAACTTGCGTAAATGCGAGACCTATTGCATTGAAAATGCTTGTTAATTATTTGAAGCCCGTGTTAAAGCAATCAGCGGCGCCACTTACTTACTTTATCTCATGCCGCCGCTAGTTTCACACTTTCCTTGCTTCTCCTGGCCTTCCACATTTGGGCCCGTCCTTATCAAGCGGGCTTATTCCCGTGCTATTTTGTCATTGATTGCTTACACATGGGCTCCAAATAATTTAGAAGGAATGTCCATCCTCATACCAAGTATTCCACCCTGAAGGCGCATACATAAGCCACAGTCTTGTCAATTGCATGCACCCGTGCTTCACTTTCTTCGGCCCACTTTACACAATTTACACGTTTTTTTGTAGTTCTTGTGGAGGGCACATCCCCTACCTAGTCTCATCAGTGGGGTTCTGCCGTTTGCTACACTAGATGTAGCTCTTGGTAAGCGACAGTACAAGCATACATCTCGATATAATGATTTTGGGTGCTTTTGATTACTTTCTCTCAGAATACACTAATTGGTGCATCACTTTCACAAAGCATGAGTTGCGCAGGTCGTCTATTTTTCTTTCCTTCATTTTTCTTTTCTTCATTTTATGCCAACTTGAATGAATAATCTAGAGTCACCATGGATGCCTGAGTTCTGCTTATTGCATTGCCAATTCACCTCACGGGTTCTGTAGGATGGTGCCTTACATACAAGGTGCATGATTCACATCCCTGCACAGTGTGCTAAAAGAATACACAACAGCCCTCCCTTCTTTTTTCCACATTCGTTTTCTCAAATATATTTTATTAATTGAGCAGTTCATTTGACTAATTGATTTTCTCTTGTTTTAAGCTGCGGTGAAATTTGTTCAGAAAACTGCCGCTAAACCGGCGATAATGGGCTTGATAATATGCCCTTGAGAATTCCAATAGAAGTCCATGTTCTGGTGTGAACATGGGCTTCTATTGGAATTCTCCAGGGCATATTATCAAGCCCATTATCGCCGCTTTAGCGGCAGTTTTCTGCCGCTAAACCGGCGATAATTTTAACGCCGTTCTTGATAATATGCCCCAGCATTTTTTATCGCCTTTAATAACTGTGTATTGTCCGTCACCACTGTCCTAATGTTCACCTGCACATAAATGTTGTTCTCTGACATTTCCTTTAATGTATGTTGTTAATAAGTGTATATTTTTGTTTGTAAAATATGTTAGTTATGCGACACAAGTAAACATTGTGATGGGAACTTTTCTTTGGTGTCAGTGTTCTTCTTGACTGTAGTATAGCAATGCCTCGAATAATGATTGGACTTTGTTCAACTGAATATGCAGGATTTAATCTTAAAGGGTGATTTTAGTCACATTGAGGTTACAAATAATAAGTCTACCTCTTTTTGTAATTTTTATTTATCCATCCTGCTAGAGCTACTTCTTATTTTTTCCTTTTAAATAGGCGTAGCCCAAACTCTAGAGGGATACGGCCACCCCCCCCCCCCCCTCATATGTGTTCTGCAAATTTCTCTTTAAGCAGCATATTGTTCTGAAAGTCCCAGGAAAGAAGGAATGAAACCAATTGATTTTTATTTTTTTACGTGGTGCTTTATCAATTGTTTCTAAAAAACTCTTCTTTAATGGCATGCCATCCTTTGAAATGGTGTGACCCAAATATTCAATTGCCCTCCTTGCAAATGTCCTCTTTTAAGATGAATCCAAATTTTGCCAACCTCCTCAGCACACTTTCAAGTCAAGTCAAATTTTATTCATTTAGGGCCATATGTACAAAGAATAGGAATAGTGATTTCCAAATAGCGATTTTATCCGAATTGCTATTTGGAAATCGCTATTCCTTATGAATGAAATTTTTTGTTTCATACTTGCGATTCCTAGTGGGTCACAAATTGACCTACCTCATAAATATTAATAAGGCAGGTCGCAGTTTTCCACCCATTAGGAATCGCAGCCCTCACATGGATGGCGGCCTGCGGAGGTTAGCAGACTAGCATGTCAGTGATTGAGATTTAATAAAGGATTTTTTTTTTTCTGCTGAAATGCAAACCGTTTTCCTTAAAGCAAAATGGGATGTATTTCAACAACTTAAATTGAAATGTTTTGTTTACATTTTTTTAAGAGCAGGATGTTGTCTGTGGGACCTTTGCCTGCTCTCAAAAAATGTTTTTCCAACATTCTCAAAGGGGAAGGGTCCCCATGGGGACCCCTTCCAATTTGTGAATTCACTACCACTAACTTTGAGTTGGTGGTAAAGTGCAAATGTTTCGTGAATGCATTTTGGTCACACAATAATCGTGCATGCCAATGCAATTCGGTATTTGAAAGAGACACACTAAACACGCCCCTTCCAAATACCGAATCACGAAACCCAAATTGCGATTCGGTTGCAAGTTACTAAATCGCAATTTGGGCTATGTACATTCCAAAAAGCATTTTTCGGGTCATAAATCGGTCAATTCTGCAAATTGCTTCTGGAGGAAACAACATAGAATAATAGGATACGTCCCAAAAAGCAATTAATATGCAAATATAACGAAGTGTAATTTTGCACATGGAGTCCTAACTCAAAATATCTTTAAAAAGTATTGTTAATGTACAGTAGATAAAACTAAAAATAAAATATCTCTTTATTTGGTCACATTAAAATGCCAAAAACAGGGATCTAAATATTTTGCATGATATTGCCCAAGATACATTTATGTAAAGAGAATGTTATTCAAATCCTGTACTGCATTATTACAGAGTGGGCATTCACGCTGTTCATAGGGGATGCCTGTCCAAGCATCCACTACTGCCCTAATGGTTAGTGAGTCAACTATCAATAAAAATGTGGTTCTTTTAATGCAATCCTCCTAGGCCATTATAGTTGCATCTTTCCCAATATGGCCATAGATTGAATAATATTAAAATGTTTCAATATAATGCTGTGCAATTTGTCCAATTTGAAGCTAATAGTTGGAATTAGACCGCTGAGCGCGAGCTTCAGGTGACTGTAGTTTCAAGTCTTTAGGTAATCGAAGGGAACTTCCAAAGTGGCTAGTGCTTCAGTCACATTATTGTTAAAAGCACTTATGTTGTTTTGATCAATAATCAGTTCATCATTTAAAATATATCTTAGAGCACGTGCTCTAGTGTATAAAATATTAAATCTCCACCGATCAAGACATAAGCACTCAGGACCCCAAGTACTACCCGCAAAGCTTGAACTGGTGTATTAAATGTACCATTAAATAATGAGTGAAGCATTTTTTTTGCCATTTATGCACTAACTGCATGAAATTGGGTTGCTGTTTGAGGGGTAAAACCCTACTCAAGCAGAAATCACAATCCTTGTCAAGGTAAAAATACAAGCAACCCCACATTAACCTGTGCTCAACCCCCTGGTAGCTTGGCACAGAGTAGACAAGCAAAGTGTCAAGTATTTGTGTAACACTTCAAACAGTAACACAGTGAAAACACACCACAAAAGGATCCCACATCAGATTTAGAAAAATAGATTATACTTCAATAAATAAAACAATACCAAAACTACAAAATCCAATCAGTTGAACCGGAGATATGCAGGTTTAAAAATGTCAGTAAATATAGCGCCAAAACACTTTAGGAATCCGGTCACGCCAGACCAGGGCAAAGTCACAAGTTCAGGCCAACCATGATGGAGCATGGTCCGGGTACAGGGACACTTTGAAGCTTGCTGAACTAGAGTACTTTAAATCTGTTTACGGAGTGCTGCGAGGTCCTTCGATGAGGATGTGTTGTGCAGCAGAGGAGATGCGCCGGTTCCAAAGAGCCGCAGAGTTGTAATATGAGGTCCTGTTTCATTGTTGATCCCGTAGAAGAGGGCTTGCGATGCAAAGGCCGGTGTCGAAAATACATCGCACAGTCGAGTAGATGCATCGGTTCTGAGGAGCTGTGGAGCTACAATGCAAGAACCTGCGTCGTTGTTGTGGCTGCCGTCGATCAGAGATTTGCGATGCGAGGGCCACGTTGGGGAAGCTTCGCACAGGCGCTGGTTCTGATGCAGGCTGCGAGGTTGATGAGGAGTCCTTTGCGTCGGTAAATCCGTAGCAGCAGAGGCAATGTGTCAGTTCTGCTTGGGTTTGCCCCGCACAGCATGGGAGATGGATCGGTTCTGCTGGCTCCACAGATGGGCTGTCAGAGTACCTACAGGTCCACTTCCAAGGGCCCAGGATTGGGGCGGGACCACTTGCAAGGTAAGACTCACAGATGGCAGAGTCCAGGTACTGCGTTCAAGGTTGTTGGAGCATACTGTCCCCAAGGCTCTAGTTAGGAGGCCTGCCAACTAGCTGTTGGAGTCCTTCTCAGCCAGGTGAGAGGCCAGCAGGCAGGAGGGCAGCACAGCAAGGCAGCAGCCCAGGAATACATTTGTCCAGCAAGGCAACAGTCCAGCAGAGTGGCAATCCTTTCAGAGGAACATCAGACCTTTTTCCTGGCAGAATATCCACAGGTCCAGAGGTGTACTGAAGAGGTGGTGTCTGGGGTCCAATATTTATACCTGTTGCATATCCTCTGGAAGGTGGGAGAAGCTTGTAGAAATTCTCTTTGACATGCGCAGGTTTCCTGCCTTGCCTGCCCTGACTCCAGACTAACTACAGAAGGTATACAGCCCTTTGTGTGGATGCAGGACATAGTCTATTCAAGTGTAGGCAGGGCTGTGCTCAGCCCCATCTTCACATCCTACCAGTGATGGCCAATACAGGCACACCTAAGCTCTCTCTTGTGTGTGGCTGTTTAAGCTGTGAGGCTTTTAATGAGAAATACACAAAGCCCAACTGTCAACTACACACAGTCATGTGACCCAGAGGCAGGCTGCAGGCACTACCTGACGAAGGCAGTAAAATGCCAACTTTCTAAAATCCTCATCATCAGAGTGGACTTTTCATTACAATTCCAAAGACAGGTTACCTGTTCCTGTTTGGAAGTTACAGCTTATTGAATGTAAAAAGGTAACTCTCTCGGTATCCTATGAAAGATATATGCCTTGCAGTAGTGAAAAACAAATGTAAGAGTTTTTTACTATCACAACATGTAAAACTTAAAAGTACATCTAACTTTTTTAATTGCACTGCCCCCGCTCTCGGGGCTGATCAGGGCCTACCTTAGGGGTTGAAATGCCAGTTAAAAACTGCACACACACAGACTGCGATAGGGCTGAGACATGTTTAAAGGGCTGCTTAAGTGGGCGGCACAAGCAGTGTTGCAGTCTCACTAGTAGTATTTAATGTACCGGGCCTGGGTATATGCAGTACCACTTTTCTAGGGACTTGCAAGTAAATTAAATATGCCAACTGGGGATAAGCCAATGTTATTATGTTTTAGGGAGTGAGCAGAGTCCTAAGACCAGCAAAAACTAGATCAACAAAATAAGGGGAGGAAGTCAAAAAGTCTGTGGGAAGACCACCCTAAGGCTGACAGGTCTAACACTAATGGCCAATGTTTATGGGAGACACATTTTATCCCACAG
The DNA here is from genome assembly GCA_963921515.1 of Calotriton arnoldi. NCBI lineage: Eukaryota > Metazoa > Chordata > Amphibia > Caudata > Salamandridae > Calotriton > Calotriton arnoldi. The sequence goes on along the minus strand of CAWUFW010010236.1, from coordinate 706,671 downwards.
AATAGACTTGTTGGTATTTTGACCATATATATTTTTATCAGATGTTTAAAATGCCTTTTACCAACTGATTTAGAAAATGTATTAATGTCTGCATGTGCCAGAGCTTTTGAGACTTTGTGCAAAATGTGCGATTGTGTATCTAAATTTTGTGAGAAAATTCCACCAAGGTAAGGATAAATGTTCTCACGGATCATGCAGTTTTCTCCAAATTTCTAACAGAACGCTAATGATTTCTTTTTTTCAGCGCAAATAAGAACTTTACTCTTTTGCACATTCATTTTTAATGTTTTTCAAAATATTTGTGAATTGCAATGAAATTTCTTTGTAAACCAATGAGAGTCAAACCTAACACAATTAAGTCATCGGCTTAAGGAGGTGAGTGGCAGCTAAAATTTCCCAGCTTAGGAACATAGGGGCCGATTATGATGGCGGGCGGACTTTGTCCGCCCGCCATCGCCCCGGTAAATGGGACCGCCCGCTATGTGTGCGGCGGTCCCTCACATGTGATTAGGATGCCACCGCCACGGTGGCGGTGGCATCCCCATTTCCAGCAATGTGGCGGGCGGTGCTCACAACACCGCCCGCCACAGTGCTGGAAATGCATGTTGTGCATCTGCATGCACAACGTGACAGGCACCGCGCGGTGCCTGCCACCTTGTGCATGCAGATGCAGGGGTACCATAGGTACCCCCATGTGCAGCCCCCACCCCCCAACACCCTGGGGCCCGCAGCGGGCCCCCAACAGCAAGCCCGCGAGCCTTTCCATGGCGGCGACGCCACCATGGAAAGGCTCATCTCCGCCGGCATCATAATATGGATGGCGGTGTCTTGCAGACACCGCCACCATATTAAACCCTTTCCGCCCGGTCGACTGTTCGGCCAGGCGGAAAACATGCGGACGGTCTTACCGTCTGCCGGGCTCCCCTCCGCCATGGTAATATGGCGGGGGGAATTTGTTGGCGGACGGGCGATTATGGCGGGCGGATCGCCACCGCCTTGCGGGGGGTGGCTATCCGCCCGACATCGTAATCGACCCCATAGTTATTAATGGAACTTAAATACAAAGAAAAAAATTAAAGCACTTAATATACATTCCTGTTTTAGGCTATCTTCAGTAGCATTTGGCTCTGAGAGCTCCCTGTGTACCCCCAACAGCACTTTACACCAGGTTGATGAATGTAAGGCACATGCTAATCTTAAAAGTGTAGCAGGAAACCTATCCAAGCTAGTTTTTCCCAGAGGAAAGAGCAATCAACTCAGCTGAATGCTGTGGAGAAATCAATGAAAGCAGCATAAATTTAGGTTATTTTTCAACATTACATATTTATAAAGGATTGTTTATAGGACCGCTATGTTGTCTAGAGTAGACTGATGCTTTCTGAAGCCATGTTGTTCACACAGCAAGATTTATTTTTCGACCCAATTAGAGAGATTTTCGTGCGTACTTTAGGCAAAAATCTTACCAATGGCGTCCAATAAAGTGATCTGTCTACAATTTTGGGGAGTATTTTTGGCCTCTTTTTTTATACAATGGAAAGATCATACTCCTGGTCCATGATGCAGGAATGTTGCCTGAGCAACAGCAGTAGAAGAATAAGGGTTCTAAAATTTTCCCCAAATCCTGGCACTTGATTTCTGTTTAGGTATTGAAATTCTATCCTGGCCCATTGCTCCAGAAGAGATATACTTTTTGATATAAAGTGCAGAGGAGCGAGGGCCAATGATGATGATGAAACAGTTCTGCAGTTGACCATGAATTGATTGAAAATTTAACATCTGATGGCTTCCCCTTGTATATTTGGCCAAGGTACTCGACTTATTTTTCATAAGGGATGGTGATAGCTAAAGGGTTTGATCTCATTTTGCATTGAGTTGCTAAAATTTGCCAGAATTAACTAGGATTAAATACCTCTGCATCCATGGATATATCATTCCATATTAGATCTGCCTGTGCTTGATCTTGTTTTATTCTTGCTTTGCCTTGTTGCTTTTTAGTTGTTTTATTTTGATTGCCTTTGTAGAGCAGGGGCATAGAAATTGTTTTCATATCAAAGAATTTAACTGCCTAGAAATGCCACGCTCCAAAGTATCCTAAAATCTCTTTAGCCTGCCATTGCAATTCAGTTTTTTAAGCTAGAGGCAGCTGAGATTATTGTTTGCATCCAGCACTCGAACGTTTCAATGATGAAATTATTTGTTGATTGAGTAATATTGCTACAGAAAATGAGAAGCTAGTCTGCAACCTGAGTGATGGCATTAGCATTCCAAAATAGCCTTGCATTTTTTGCCACTTCCACCAAGCTGCCATCGGGGTTCCTTTTGTTAATCTTCAATAGGGACCAATGGATTTTTACTGTAAGTTAGGCATGGTCACTTCATATATTCTCCGTTTTCTTCCCGACTGAGAGTAAATTGAAAAGGGCATAGTTACAGACCATATCATCAATTATGGAGGAACAAGTGGGACCATTTTTAGAAGGTTTCTGTGATAGGGTCCTCTGAGCGGTGAAATGAAGAGTACATGCACGGCGTGGAAGAAAGTACTCCTTTATTTCAGACACCCTCAGCTCCTCATCTCCAGCCCTCAGCTCCAGGTGTCAGCCAGCAACTCACAAACCTAGAATCCCCATCCCAGAACCCCCCGAGGATTCCAACCCTGCCATTCCAAACAGTACATAGACAGTAAGAACACAACAGTTTCGCTGTGGAATCTTCATCAAAATGACCATTAATGATCCTCTATTGTTCGCCTTTCCTTGTGTTGGACAGATGATTGTTGGTAATGGCCAGGATTCATCTATTTCCTGCTCCCAATATAAATCAATAAGGAAATTTAAAATGTTTTCATTAAGATCTCCCGTTATTAGTATCAATTCTGGAGGGTCCTTGAGAAGAAGAAATAAAAATAGATTCAGGAAGCTGCCTCAACACACCTTCCAAACTCCTGTTATGTTCTTCAAGAGCCCAGCCCACCTTCCACATGCAACAAACTAGTATTCTGGTCACCAATAGTTCCTTCCTACTTCTTGAACAAACCGTACAAAAGCTTAGAGAACGCAGCTGCTGAACTGGCCAGACCTAAATGTAGACATTGAAATTGGTGCACACTGTGAGGATTTATAAAGGCAGTCAAAGGCATAGATTGCTCATCCAATACAACTGATAGGGCTCACTCTCTACCTTCGAGTCTCTCAAAACTAATTAAGTTACCAGATGACAGTCGACCAGAATATTGGCAGTCAAACCTCCGGGCAATATTATGTCACTTACTGCATAAATGAATACAGTGTGCTGAAATAAATCTGTCAGTTTGATTTCTTTGGTTAGTCCATGCTTGCACTTGTCATTTAATACTTCCCTCTTTTTTTATGCCAAAGATGTGTTTTTTCCATGTTTCCCCCTAGATTGTTACTTTCTATTGGCTTACATTGCTGGTAGCTTTGGTCCTGTAGGTGGTGACAGCATGTTGTACATTTTTCATTACATTCTCTATCCCTAAAATGTTGGAACCGAATAACAGACAACTGGCATATTTCATTTTTACTTCAGTCCATGCAAAGACTGCACAGTAGCATAAAAGTAAAATGCCCATTGTGAGATGCCATGTGACCGTGTTCTAGCCACATACAGAATTTAAAATATTACAAAAGGGCTGAAAAGCAGCCCTTTAACACTACAAACAAAGATGTACTGACAACATCTCAAACTAAATTGTTTGCCATGTTTGGTCTTACATCTAACTTTACATAAGTCAACTCAGATATTGTACCTTAAATCCCACCAGGCCCAGTTGCAGCATGATTAGAAGTTACACTAACATCGATGGTCCAGTAGTGACAGGGCCATCAAATTGTTGTTGCTAAATAGGCTATTTCAGTTTTACATTAACAAAGTTTGGCTGTGTTTAAAAAATTGATTTTGATATCTTCTCCAACATGTAACTTCTCATTGTTGGGGATTTAATCATCCATTTAGAGGAGTCCAGAGGTTCAGAAAGCCTTCACCTGTTCAAGGCCACGGAATCTCTTGGTCTCTCAAAGCTAACGAAATCCCCATCCACCACCTAGGTCATGCACTTGATATAATTGTCAATTCTGCCACCATGTCCACCTAAAAGCCTTAGCTCCTAAATTGATCTGACCATCTGGTAGTACTATTTCGTCTGACCCTGGGCAATTTCTATCACCCTTCCAATCATTAGTCTCACTAGACCATGGTTCAAGATTACCCCTTATTTGCAAGCCAAACTCTATTGTCCCTTTTTACCACAAACACTGCCAGTGATAATCAACTCACCTTTGGAAAACAAATCAATTAGGTATCCAGAAGACATCCACTAGACAGTGGGAGAAGTTTTATTCTGTCTTTAATTACTCCCTGCCTTGACTTAGGAAATTCCATCTACCTCACTCATCATCATCAAGTCACCCAGAGCTCAGCCACCTCACTGATCTTATGACTCTCCCCCACACCCTCAGTATCCCCCCATCTTAAATTACTCCACCAGTTTCTCATTAAGAAGTGTGCTTTATTCAAGGCCCTCAGTATGGTCCACAATGTAGTGAACGCCTCAGGTTCCCATCTACTTGAGGTAGAAGCTCACTCCTTACTTCCTTTTTGTTCCCTTTTCTCCCCCTATACCAAGTGACAGGAGGTTCCTCGCTTTTCTAAGTCTCAAATGTGGGGGCGTGTTCTTTTTCCTACTTGGCAGGCAGACTCTGGAATGATATTCTTTTGAGTTAACCTCTGTCTGTAAAACTTTGTCTCAGCTTCCCACTGCTCCTTTTCTCTCCCTTCCATTCCCTCCCTCCTTCATGGAGGGCACCTTTGGGTATTTGCTGCACTCTACAAAATCCCTATTACATAATATCTTGGGCTAGGAACAATTAGAAATGTAATTCATGAGACATTTTGATGTAAGTATAAAATGTATTCTTTCAAGACGTGTTGGTACATTATTTCTCTTTCAGCCTGAACTGAAAAACAATTTTGCCAAGATAGGAATCGCCTGTATTACATATAATTAGAAGTTCCATCAGCGCAAATCACATGTGGACATGTGTGAATTGCTGGATAATTAGTGTTCTGCCCAGAGATAAAGGGACTTTTGCTAAGAGATCATGCCTGTAGGCACACCATTAACTGACCAAGGAAACCTAATCACATCAGCAGACACTACAAGAGATCAATCAATCATTCAGGGGTTTGTAAAGTGTAGCTACTCACCCGTGAGAGTATCAAGGCGCTGTCTCTGGAGCAGCACGCGTTTAGAGCCACGAAGCAATTAACAGAATCCGGACCTTGTAACTGGCACCACAAGATTTCGACCAGCTTACTTTTCATGAAATCGACCTTGTGAGTGGCGCCCATAAAATCTTTATGAACATTGGGCTCGCTTTTTTATCAAATCGATCATTGCAAGCAGCGTCAGCTATACCATACCAGGATTGCGCTTGCATGATATGATATAGTGTGGATACCTATCTTAGCCTATTCATCAGGCCTTTCCGGTGTCTGTGACCTGGAATTGTTTTTAAGTCGTGATCCCCCTTTTGGTACATATTCAGTATCTGACCATACATAAGGGACTATTCTAACATCTTACTTTTCGTTCTGAAGATGGTCTGACGGACAGATTTGTCAAGAAAGACCAAAACGTCGACAAACTCATCTAATTCCTCAGCATTTTGTTTTGCGTTTAGGATTTGTTTCCTGCTGTTTTTAGATTCATGTCCTACTGTATATTATTTGGAATAGATGTTTACACTTATGATTTGAAGGTTTATTTTTTGTACAACATCAATACCCTCTATCATAGTGCTTAGTTATAACCCTATGTACCCCCTCATGATTTGTTCACATTAAATTTGTTTACAGTCTGAAAAATACATTCCCGTACGAAATTGTTTATCACAGATTAATCATTTTTGAAGAAATGTATTGATGCTTAGATTGTTCAATAGTCAGTCACCAGTAGGGACTTGACCAACAAATAAGTGCTTGTAATTATTTAACTGAGTGTGTTGAACAAAATCCCTTGAAGGCACAGTTACCTGTTACCAATTGTTCTGCCCAAGCCTCCAAGGGTATATTGGGTTTCCCACTTCCTTGCCACTGAGATGGGTGGGGGGCTGCTGATCAATTTGGGTGTGGAGCTCCCGTCGAAGAGCCAGGTCTTGAGGTCCTTCCTGAACTGGATCAACAACGGAGTTTGCCTGACGTGGAGGGGCAGGGTGTTCCAGGTCTTGGTGGCAAGGTAGGAAAAGGATCTTTCTCTGGTTTTGGTCTTGTGGATCCGTGGGACGGAGGCCAGGGCGAGTTTGGCGGAGGGGAGTTGTCTGGCGGGTGTGTGGAAATTGAGGCATTGGTTCAGGAATTTAGGGCCTGTGTCTTGGAGGGCCTTGTAGGCATGTGTGAGGAGCTTGAAGGTGTTTCTCTTGTTGATATGGAGCCAGTGGAGTTGTCAGAGGTGTTGTGTCATGTGGCTGCGGCGGGGTATGTCGAGGACCAGTCTGGCTGTGGCATTTTGGATGTTCTGTAGGTTCCTGAGCTGTTTCTGGGTGGTGCTGGTGTAACGTGCGTTGCCGTAGTCCAGTCTACTGGTGATGAGTGCGTGGGTGACTGTCTTTCTTGATTCTATGGGGAGTCATCGGAATGTCTATCAAAGAAGGCATAGCGCGTGGAAGCAGGATGAGGATACTGAGTTGATTTGGCTGTTCATTGAGAGCTAGGAGTCTAGTATGGTGCCAAGGTTGCTTGTGTGGTCCGTAGGAATGGGAGGGGTTCCTAGTGCGGTGGGCCACCAGGAGTTGTCCTAGACTGAGTGGGTGGGACCCAGGATGAGTACTTCTGTTTTGCACGAGTTGAGCTTGAGGCAGCTGTCTTGCATCCAGGTAGCAATTGCCTTCATTCCATTGTGAAAGTTGATTCTGGCGGCTGTGGGTTTGTTGGTGAGGGAGATGATCAGCTGCCTGTCATTGGCTTAGGACATGATGTTGAGTCCATGGCTTCTGATTATGGCTGCAAGGAGAGCCATGTAGATGTTGAAAAGGGTGGAGCTCAGGGAGGAGCCCTGGGGTACTCCGCAGCTGATCTCTGTAGAATTCTGAGCGGAACGGGGGTAGTCTGACTAGCTGTGTTCGGCCGGTCAGGAAGGAGTTGAACCAGTCCAGTGCCTTGTCGCGGATGCCAGCGTCGTGGAGTCTCGTGATTAGGGTGTGCTGGGAGACAGTGTTGAAGGCAGCCGAAAGGTCCAGTAGGATGAGGGATGTGGTTTTGCCCCGGTCAAGCAGGGAGCGGATGCCGTCGATGGCAGCGAGCGGATGCCGTCGATGGCAGCGAGGAGTGCAGCCTCGGTGCTGTGGTTGCTTTGGAAACCAGATTGGGAGGTAGCCAGGACATGGTTATCTTCGATGAACTCGGAGAGTTGGGTGTTGATGGCCTTCTCAATGACCTTGGCTGGGAAAGGGAGGAGGGAGGTGGGTCTGAGGTCCTTTTTTTTTATTTTATTTTTTATATAGTTTGTTTATTAATTCCAAACATCACAAAGAATTGATACATACAGTTGTCGTACATAGGATATCACAATGTTATCATGAGTCGGCATCATACAGCTAGTTGATCTAACAATCCGAATATCTGATTATTGCGTCGTGACATGTCCATTTCAACTGTTGGTGATGTACATAAACCTCCTCTATGTGTGTTCCACCCTCCCCATTTCTTATCCCATTTTTTAGGGCATCCTCTGAATTTATACACTTCTTTTTCGGCAAACATGCATTTGTCCATTTCTGCCGCCCAGTGCCTGATCGATGGTCTTTCCATTGCCCCCCATTTCATCGCTATCGCCCTGTTAACCAGTGTGTATCCTAGCGTGGCTAATTGCTGTTCTATTGCTGTGAGATCAGTGGCGTCCCAGATATTGAGAAGCCCCAGTGCTGGTGTGAGCGTTATTTGTTTCTCTGTGGCATCCTGCATTTGTATTGTCGCCCCTTCCCATATGTGACGCAGGAGAGGACAGTCCCATATAGTGTGAAAAAAGGTTGCCTCTTGATGACAGCCCCGCAGACATTGGGCACTCTGCCTGGTTCCCATTTTTACTAAGGTCCCTCCCGTGAGATATGCTCTATGAAGGACTTTTAATTGGATTAAATGAAACCGGAGAGTGATGGCTGCTTCCCTAGGAGACATCAGTGCTGTCTGCCAGTCCTCATCCTCAATGTGTCCTATGTCTCCCTGCCATCTGTCCTGCAAAGCCTGGAAGGGATCTGCTAGATTATGACAAAGTTTTCGATACGTTAGCGATATGGCTTTGTTTGGCATGGGCTCCGAGAGTAGCCGATCCTCTAGAGGGGATGAGCCCTGTAAGGCTTTCAGGTCCAGAAGCGCTGTCAGGAGCGCATGGCGGACTTGCAAATAGCGGAATACCTCCCCGGGGGCCAATTCATATTTCTGTTGTAGTTCACTAAATGTGAGAATTTTGCCCTTTTTTACTAGATGGCCAATATTAGATATACCAATTGTGTCCCATTTATCAAAGCCTGGTTGAAAACATAGGAGCCCAAGTGTTTGAGTAGACCATAAAGGCGTGGCCGCGGTCAACATCTTGTACCAACCTAGACGTTTATTTGCCTGATGCCAAATGTCGACCGTCTGTACAGTAGGGCCTACGTATCTCCCTCTTCGGCTCTTTGTATATAGAGCCCCTAGATACCCTTCTTTTCCCATCTGGTATTTATCTAGCATATATGCAGGGTCCACCGGGGAACGATACAGTCAGTGATTTATGGCCACTAACTGTAAAGCCCAATAATAAAGTCTAATATCCGGGAGAGCAATCCCACCATCATACCACCCTTTAGTCAGTTTGTGTAGCGCTATCCGAGGTGCTCCTCCGTCCCATAGCAACAATCGAACCTCACCTTCAATACTCTTAAAGTATGAGTCAGGAACTTTGTAGGGGCAATTTTGAAGGATATAAAGGAATCGTGGGAGAGCCAACATTTTAAACAGGGCCGATCTGCCCAGTAGAGATAGGGGCAAAGATCTCCAGTATTTGACATCACTGCATAATCTTTCTAAGGGGATGGCCAGATTCTTATCATAGAAGAGTTGGGGATCTGGCGTGATATACACCCCCAAATACCGGAATCCCTCCAGAGCTATTTCGATCTCACAGCCCCGAGGGAGCCTGGGGACCGGACCCCGCAGAACAAACAGCACCGACTTGGTCCAATTGATGGCATATCCTGAGTATTTGCCAAAGTTGATAAAGATGTTTAACAGTGCGTGTATGGATACATATGGGGACGCTAGATATATCAGGATGTCATCCGCATACAATGAGATTCTGTCTTCATGTCCCTCCGCCCACTTCAACCGTCTGATTGAGACGTCCCCTCTCACCCAGGTCGCCAGTGGCTCAAGAACTAAGGAGAAGATCAGGGGGGATAAGAGGCAGCCCTGCCTGGTGCCTCTACCCAACGGGAACACTTTAGAAGTGCGACTATTGACTTTCACCTGGCCCCTCAAGTCCGTATAGAGAAGTCTGATCCATCCCAGAAACCGTGGGCCAAACCCCAGGCGTTTCACACCTCGAACAGATAGGGCCATTCTATAGAGTCAAACGCCATAGAGACATCTAAAGAGAGTACTACTACATCTTCTTCAATAAAGGTTCGGCGCCCAAGTACATTATTAACACGGCGAATGTTTAGGGCCGTGTTCCTCCCTGGTATAAACCCGGATTGGTCTGCATGGACCAACGAAGGGATTATTGACACCAAGCGAGAAGCCAGGAGCTTTGCAAGCACTTTTGCCTCAACGTTAATTAATGAGATTGGTCGGTAAGAACCGCAACTGTCAGCGGGCTTTCCTGGTTTCCGGATAACAACAATAGAGGCCAGCCGCTGGTCCTCTGGCAGAATCCCTTTTTCAAGGCTCTCATTATACATGTTTTTCAGATGGGGCGCGACCCGTTGGGCTACGGACTTTAGCAATTCTATAGGGACCCCATTAGGCCCCATTGCCTTCCCTGACTGGATACTATATATGGCCTTGCAGATTTCATCATCGTTCAGATCTTTGTCCAGAAAATCTCGATTCTCCTCCGACAGGGTGGGTAGGCGCAAGTCAGTCAGCAGCTGCCGGGAATCCTCGGCTGTATACCGAGTGGAGGGGGTGTAGACCTTTTCTAAGTGATCTCCAAATGCGTCCGCTATGTCCTGCGGATCTGAGATGCTTCGCGCCCCATCGATGGTCAGTTGGGGATCCCAACGCTCCCCCTGCTCCCTCCGTTCAAGCCATGCCATCATTTTCCCCACTCTATCACCCATTTCATAGACCTTGTGCTGCGACCGGAGTAATCTGGCCCTTGTTTTTTCCCTCGCCAGGGTTTTATATTCTAGCTGTGTCACAGTTAATTGATGTGCCGTATCCTCACTGGGCGAAGAAGCATGCTTTGCCTCTAGGCGCTGGAGTTCAGTCAATACAATACCAGATAGATAGAGGGTCCAAGGGAAAATTTATAGACCTGCGCGGATAAATCCCCTCACCATATATAACAACAACAAAAAATCTGCGGGTCTCAAGGAAAGATATATATAAAGAGACGGGCGTTACAGCAGTACACACAACAGGAGAACATGAAAAAACGGGGGGATCTCAATTATGAGGACGGATTCCCATCACCCACCGAAGTGGCATGCTTCATCATTTGGGGATCTCCTCTTGGCCACACAGTAGTGCAACCGAGGAGCTACAACTCCATACTAGTATACAGGAGGCGCTCGCGGATGTTTTCAAATATGATCCAGGACTAGATCACCTAAGATCACTGAAGCATAAGGCGGTGTGGTGAGTATGCGGTGCAGTGTAAAAGAAAAGGTGAAGTAAAATTGACTACCACGAGAAAACAAATTTATTAAGATCACGTGGTGTCAATGGTTAAAAAGCAGTAAGCGCGCAATCTGACTGCGTGTACAAGCGCGCTAATGAAGCACGCTTGTACACGCAGTCAGATTGCGGGCCCCCGGAAGAAACAAAGGAGGAGATAATAAAATCTGGGCTTATCGGGCCTCTGAAGCCGGGGCCTCGAGTATATGCCCCACTGGTGGCGTGAACAGAACTTCCTTGTGGTTTGGCCAGGGTCCAGAAAGTTATGATAGTCAGTGGGGAATCAGGCTATTCCCCCAGCTGATGCACACCAAATCTTGGCGCTAGTGATTGCACCTGACCACCACCACCCGCGAGGCCCACGAGGCCGGGGTCTCAAGCACTGCTAGTCCCAGTGCCTACTGTGTCTGTTTTAATGCCTCCCCATGGTTCTGGCCAGGCTGCAGGAGTGCGGTCTCGTCAGCGGGACACCGGAACTTCACTCCCAGCCGTTGCGCCTTTATTTTCGGCACCGGTGACTTCTCCTGATTTCGACCACCCGTGTGGCCCACGAAGCCGGGGCCTTGAGTTCTGCTGCTCCCGGCGTTCTCTGCTAGCGCCCTGTGGCCCGGACCCACCGCTTACCGCATACTTCGTGGGCTGCCAAGAGTCTCCAGCTGCCGTTTCTCACAGGCGGTCGCTGTCTCCGGGGTCTGTTTCCTTTGTCCACTGGCCCTGCTTGATGTTTGCCGGTCTGGAACGCCCTCCGCTTCCACAGAATCATTCAGTGGAGCGGGAGAGCACCGCCATCTTGCGCCGGAGCTTCAATCACGGCAGAGGTCCCTCGGCGATTTCCACCTGCCAAAGCCGGAATTCCTCCTCAGAACGAGCTGCAGGACTCTAGGGCCGATATCGTGTATGTGTGAGGGGGTATTATAGGATTTAGGACGGATTAATGACAGGATAAACGGGATGGGCTCCGGAGTCGCTTTAGCTTGCGGCCATTCCCCACGGCTGTTAGCCACACCCCCCCCGGGTCTGAGGTTCTTGAGGTCTGCCAGGTCACCTGACGGTTTCTTCAGGAGGGGGTTGATCTCGGCACGTTTCCAGTCGTCGGAGAAGGTGGCGGTTTCGATGGAGCAATTGATGGTGCAGCGAAGCTGGGGGGGCGATGGAGGTGGCTGCTCTGTGGAAGATGTGGTACAGGCAAAGATCCGATTGGGCTCCTGAGTGGATGCTTTTCATGGTCTTGAGTGTGTTGTCTGTGGTAGGCGGAGTCCAGTTAAGCATGATCTGTTGCAGTGTGTGGTGCCTGCGCTGGTGGTGGGCGTAGTGGCGGGGTTTTGGGTGTTGAAGGCTGTCGTAGATCTGCCTGATCTTCTGGTTGAAGAAGGTGCTGAGTTTGTTGCAGAGGTCAGGGTGGGATGTCTATGGTCTCGCGGTTGGGCCTGGCAAACTCCGTGCATTGGCATTTATTCTGTCTTGGAAGGCCGTTTTCTTTGTGGTTTTGAGGAGAAGGTGGTGTGCGTTGACGGCGGATTTGAAGGATGCATGGGTGTCCGGGGTTTTGTTGCTCCTCCATCTCTTCTCGAGTCGTCAGCAGTGTGTCTGGACTCGTGGAGGGCGGGAGTGAACCAGTTGGCTTTATTGGAGTGTTGCTTGCCTGGTGTCCCCTTGAGGGGTGCCAGATCTTCAGCGCATTTGGAGATCTATCAGTGAAGGTTGTGAGCTGTGGTGTTGGCCTCTGTTGATGTTGGTGGGATGGTCATGCCAAGGAGGTCGACGAGGCATTCTTCGGTGGCCTTGCTCCAGCTGCGATGGGGGGGCAATGAGGGCAGTGGGGTTCGGTGGGCGTGGTAAAGGCAAGATGTATGCAGTGGTGGTCGGTCCAGAGGAGTTCAGTGGTGTGGCTGTAGGTGATGTTCCCACTGGCGGAGAAAATTAGGTCGAGCATGTGTCCGGCTGTGTGGGTCGGTGCGGTCACTAGCTGCTTGATTCTGATGTTGGCAAGGTTCTCCAGTAGGAGGCGGTGTTCTAGTCACTATGGTTGTCTAGGTGGAAGTTGAGGTCTCCGAGTAGGATGTACTCGGTGGATGCTAGAGCCTGGGGTGGAATGAGGTGTACGATGGCGTCTGTGAAGGGCGGGTGGGGGCCGGGGGGGCCTGAAGACGAGGGTACCGCGGAGGAAGGTTTTGGGGCTGTTGTGGATCTGGAAGTGGAGGTGTTCCATGGTTGTCGTTGAGTTGTTTAAATGCGTGGTCAGTCGGAGGGTGTTCTTGTGGACGATGGCAATGCCTCCTCGTGATCAGTTGGCGCGGTCCTTGCGGGTGATTTTGTAGCCTTAGGGGATGTCCAGTCCATCAAGAGACCACCCAGTACTGTACATGTACTTAGCAGACACATGTGAAAGAGAGGAGAGGTTGGCAGCTTGACTGCAGGAAGGCATCCTTCTGTTATCTTACTCCCATTTCCAACAAAAACACAGAAGGTTTGGGACATTGAAGCAGGCCCTCCCATAGACATACTTGTGGCATCTCACTCAAAGAAAATCTACTGCCCTTTCAGTCTCCAAAGCTGACGACCATTGTCATGGTGTATGCGCTTTGAGAAACCTGTTTCCCACTGAAATATGTATCCAGGTACATTAGGAAGTGTTCCTGAAACTTCAGGAGCTTCAGGAGTGAGCAAGAATGAAATATACAACTTTTGGTAAATTTGGGATTTAGGAAAAAAAATTAATTCCAGAACACAAGGAGAATGTCGACAAAGGTGAACCCCCGGCGGCATGATTTCCTGGTTTGTCTTGTGAGCTTTTCCTGAAAAATTCAAACCTCCTGCAGGACCACAAAAACCATTTATCCAACCTTATGGACATCCTTTAGCAAGAGCACTTCTGGGCGAGGCCGAGATGCGCTGAGAACGCGCCGCAAGCTGCAGCTGTTACATGCCTCACACCCAGCGGCATAGCGGAGGAGCATCGCCCCAATGCTTTCTCACGGTGCGAGAAGCAAAAACATAAAATGGTAATAACTTTTAGTTATCACCATTTTATGTTTTTTTTTGCTGGTGGGTGGGTGAGCAGGGCTGCTCGGTTTATGGAGCAGGGAAGGAGTGGTTTGTCCACTCCTGAGAGCACAATCACTGTTTGGTCGGCCCTCTCAGGCTTCCCAAACCAGTCATGCGCACTCCCCTGTTCTCAGCCTGCATGGAGAACATGCCCACCCCTTCAGGCCCTGGCTGAGCGCCAATCACAAAGCTCCATTGGAGCGTTGTGATTGGCTTAGGGGTGGGAGCCTGGCTGCCTGCTTCCTGTTCCGACCTGGAGTCGGACACAGGCGAGCAGGAAAGAAGACGCGGGATTCGGCAGCTGCAGCAAGGTAAGTTTTATTTATTCTTCTTTTATTTTTTTATGCAGCCCGTGGCCGCATACCCGCCCCCCCCGGCATGCCAGCTCCCCACACCCACGAGCCGTGCCGGCTGCCCCGGCTCACACCGCAAGTCCCAGGAGGGCCCGGAGCAACCAGCCTGCTTGTGCGGGGCTGTTCACCGAAGCGCAGGCTGACTGGTCCGGTAAGCCTTAACGCTGGCATTTATTGGCCGAACACATCGAGCTCATGTCAGTGCCACAGAGCTATCTGGTGCACAGGGAGAGCAGCAGGTTTAGGTCCCACTGCACTAGGTTTGAGTCCCGTGCTCACGGAAGTGGCCCGACTAGGCTCGGGTGCCGCTTGCGTGTTGGGCTAGCTCCCGCCCCTGCATCCTGCTTCATGCAGGTAAGCCTAAGCATCGCCACCTGCTAGCTACCTGCTATCTGCCACTGCCCCTGTCAGGTTTGCCCCTCACAGCACCCGGACACTTCAAGCACAGGGGGTTCTTGGTTTCCCATAATACCCCGTACCAACATTCTCATAACTGACAATTCTCATTTTTTTCAGTTCTGAAAAACGAGAGCAGCTGCAGACGAGAATCTCACACCCTGTGCTGTCTGGTTCTTTTCCGACCTACTCTAGTCTGCAGTGGGCCTCACTCCCGGTCCTTCAGCCCCCGCTTGCTCAGGAGGGCTCGAGAGCTGGCTGCTCAGTGCAGTGAGGGCTGCGAGGCTAGAGGGTGACCTCGTTAATTGATTCCTTACTAGGCAAGCCCTCTGCCGCAGCCAGTGATAGGGGTGAGGAAACCTGCCTTGGAGCCCAGTGAGAAGCTCACTACATCATTCTTAGCCCTGGACCAACGTTCCTTTGGGAGAGAAATGAATCCTGCAACTAGGAATGCAAACAAAGAATTCCCCCAAACAGGCACTTAAACCAAAATCTCCCTCAATACGAACCACTGCATGGTCTGCCAGAAATAGGGAGGTTTAATGGCTGTGGAGCAGATCCCACCCTTGGCTTCCACAAACAATATACTCCTGCCTGCGTCTTTAACAGCTGAAACTTTAAGTGAGCACCCTCTCTTCTTTTTCAACACACCGTTGTCTCCAATTAAACGCTTGTCCCAACTCTGCAACAGAGACATCTCTGAATGGCTGCACGCCTCAGCAATCTAAACATGATAGCGAAATAGAATGTTGGAACGATCTTATCTCATGCAACCCTGCAGAAGGCAGACAGACATCTCGCGAGCACGGTAGGGTGTTGGAGCAAGATATTCGGATACACCTGTTCCAAACGCTGTATGCCACACCCAAAGCACTCTCTGCTTGAGCCGCGAGCCCAGTACATAGCTGCCAGCAACTCATGCTTTGAATGTTTGCGCCTTATGATAAAACAACTGTTCGGTGACTCCAATAAGCCCTCACCTATACCCAACCAGAACTGTGCTTGCAGACCCGTAGTGGAAACATTGCAGGAATTCCCTTCTATTGTGTCTTCTCTGGTTGAGGAAGTAAAATCCATTAAGGCTTGTTTCCTCCCTCACACAATTGATACTCATATCAGAGCCCTTAAACTTATGGATCCCACAGGATCATCACAACAAAATCTCCTCAGGCAATCTCAACTGTGCCACAAGTTCCAACAATGTTGTGCGCGGCAGCAGATGTCCACAGAAGCTGGGGTCATGCAGTGGATAGATAACAGCTGTGAATCACTCAACTTCATTGATTCTGTACCTGTCTCTACCAATACTTGAACAATTGAGCTACTTAAACAAAAGCCCAACCTCAAACTTTGACGAGAAAGTCAACAGTTTCTCATGGAGCAGATGAAAAAAACTAGTAAAACAAAACAAAATAAGGGAGCAAAACACGAAAGATACGAAGGTTAAAATAAACCACTGCTAAATTCTTCCCCATCTTCAAACAAACAGGGACGTCATCAGTAGTGACAGAAACTCAAAAATCTACAAATATCTACAAGGCTCCCGATCATTCAAACATTGAACGCTGCAAGTCTCCCAGATGCAACACCAGCAAGACAACCTGGCTACTGGCTCAACGGCCCACTCGGATTCTAATGGGGCACAATTACACTCACAAACCTCTCCACAGCCCCAAACTTCATGGGGCATAAAACATTTAACACCTATGCTCATCAGTGCAATCCCATCATCCCAAACAAAGGTCTAAATGCAACAGTTTCTGTGGATCATCAATGGTTAGCATCAGAGTCATCAGGGCCATCTCGCAGCAAGAATGCACTGCATGTTACTTCCTCAAATGACTTATTTCAGGCCACTACTGTCAGACCACAGCTACACAGCTGTCCAGAGAGTAAGCCTTTATCACATGCCGGCACTCCTCAAACGCTTCTGGATGATGAAATGAGGACAAGGAAAAGGAAAAAAACAAAAACTGTACTCCAACCTTTATTATAAATCCTGGAGCAGTAGCGATGTCTTAAACAAGCATACCAGTCTGAGACTCACAGGGAGATCTGAGACATCTGCCCTTTTTGAGTATTGAGGCAATCGAATTTAGGCCAGGAAATCCCCACCAAGCAACTATAGTAACCTGGTCCTCAGCAGCAATTGCAAAGCTGGTTTTGTTAAAACACAGAGGGCCTCATTTACGATGCCCCTAGGGGCACTTTTGCGACGCCGGAGCATCACTTTTTGGACTCTGTGGTGGCGCAATGTGCCACAGCATATTTACAAGGCCTTGTAAATATGTGCTCCTTCTGTGTGAAAGGGGCATTCCATGGATGTTGCGTGGGAATTCTGAAGCTTTCCCAGATTTATAAGGAATCGTAAACCTGGGAATGCGTCAGAATCATATGCCTCCCCGGGGGAGGCACAGAAGTGGTACAACATGGAGAAATACTTTTATTTCTCCAAGTATTTTAAAAAGGAAAATGCCAATAATGATTGTTTTTGTGCAGGAAGGTTTACTATCCTGCACAAAAACAATCATCTCCACAATACAGGCACTCTTGCAACATGACGCAAAGGTGCCTGCTTTGGCGCAGAGTTGCTGTTTGTGTGCCAGCGCAGGGGAAAAGGACAGGAATGCGCCGTATCCAGTAGATAGGGGGCATTCCTTTCCTTTTCCTTTGATGCATGGCTGCGCAGCAGGAAGGCTTGCCGTGCTGCCATGTGTCAGAAGTTTGTAAATGAGGCGCAGAGTATTTGCAGGCTGGGGAATATTGCAATCATGCTTGGCTGAGAAGAGTTAGTTACTCCATGGTGTTTTTAGCTGAGGAAATCAATCTGAAGCATTCACAGAACAAAATCCACCAGGCTTGCAGGGCCACTCAACAGCCACTTCACTGCTGAAAAATGCGTTAGGCGCTTGCGGAACTAAACACATTCTTCCAATGGACTCTTTAACAATATTAGTAGCTGCTGGTTCTCCAAATTCTCAAAAAGCTGACTGAAAAGGGTTATCCTCCAATCTTCATCAAAATAAAATGGACTGATGCTGCCTGCCTGACAACGCAATATAAAGATGTTAGAAAATCTCCTTTTGAAATTAGAAGTCTTGCATGGAGGAATTCCACTAATACTTTTAATTTTAGATTAGATTAGATTTTAATCTTAACTTGGCCAACCACCTGAGAAGAGGTGGCAGTCACTAACTTCTGCGCACCTTAGAGGCTCTTGGACTCCGGGTACTCAATGGGCACAGCCAGGGAGATGTTCCAATGTCTGCTACAAGAAAGTCTAGCAAAGTAGAATCTGTCTTAGACTATACCTTTGTATCCCTTCCTTTTTTCAATAAAATTGTGGGATTCAGCATAGTCACATGGTATGAGAGTGACCACTTACTGCAAAAAAACAGCATCAAAAACCCCATCGATCGGGTACAACCCCTGAGAACCAGCAGCACACAAGACATAGGCAGCCTTTTGCAAAAAGTCAGATGGAACATGTAGGAAACTGGCTCTATATATACTACACCAAAATGAGGTATAGTGTGTATAGAGTCCAAGTGACCCCAGAGGTAGGCAGAGGTTCAAGTTAGATAGAACCTTACTCTCTATTTGTGGTAGAGTGGTCGAGCAGTAAGGCAGTATCAGAGGACAGTATTAAGCATTTGATGTACACGCTCAGTCAGCAAATGAATTCACACACTTAAGAACTGAACTCTAGGCCAATTGTTTTTGTATAAAAATATACTGTTGTTTTATTTTAGAACCATGCAAGCCTGGCACAGGTAAGCATAAAATACTTTGCAATAATAAGTTGCTGAATATAGAACAGTTTGAAAATGCAATAGAAATTGTACTTTGTTTGATTCACAGGGGATGTAGTAGGTTGCAACACTTAACAAATACAGTACATTGAAATGAATAGGCTTTTTCAGTAAATTACAGATAAGTTACATTTTACATTACTTTTCTAACTCAGTGCTGGATACCTAGATTCAGCACTGGGACATTTCCTGCAAACAGGTAAGTAAATACGTTTTGGTTATTCATGCGAATTTCTAAAGAATATTCTCAGATTTCCAAACTCCACACAGAAACTTTTTGGAGAAAAAGTGTCAATGTTATCCTATGGAGGAAAAACAGGTTATCGGTTTGTAGGTAATTAATCGGCTGTGGGAGTTAAGGTTCTGGGGTTAGACGCAGGGGTCCCCCAGGGTCAGTGATGCACTGTTGTTGCACCCTCAGCGGCACTAGGGCGGCAGGGTGCAGAGTGTTGAGGCACAATGTTATCCTATGGAGGATAGGGGGTCTCCGGTTGGTGGCTGCTGGCAAGCAGGCCACTGGGTTGTGGGAGCAAAGCTCCTAGGGTTTAGGTCAGGGCAAATAGGGAACCAAAGGTGCACCCTCAGTGGCACTAGGGCGGCCGGGTGCAGGGTGCTGTTTTGAGGTCGGGTGCCCTGTTGTTTTCAATGAAGCACCTCCGGTTAGAAGAAACACTGCAGGCTCGGGGCGAGGATCTTCTGGGTGCGACCACCACTTTGAGGGGTAAGTTGGGATGTCTTGCGTTGGTTAGGCACCGTTGGTTTGGGCACCCAAGGCCGTGGGGCGTCGGGTGCAGGGGTGCCTTGGGACGTCGGAAAGTCTTACCCGCTCTGGTCGCGGTGGAGGGGATCCTCTGGATTGAGGCTGCAGGCGTCGACTGGAGGCTTGAGGCAGGTCAGAAGTCACCAGATCTCGGGTCAGGATCAGTGGGGTGACCTCCTCGTGGTGTTTTTTCACTCGAGCTCGGGCCGGGTTCGGCGGGTGCAGAGTGGGCTGGATTCGCGGTATCCGGCCAGAGCCAGAAGCTGCAGTTTGAACAAGTCCAGTGTTCACGGGAGAAGCAGGCTTGGAAGTGAAGGCAGGCAGGTCCTTCGTGGTTTTTGAGGTTGCTTGCTGCAGGACACACCGGGATTTCGCAGGAGCAGGTTCGAGGGGAGACAGGCCGGTAGGGCTGGGGCCAAGTCAGTGGGCGTCGTCCTCTTGTTAACTCTGCACGGCTCTTCATCCTTCTTCTTCTTTTCTTCTTGTTTCTTGTCTGGATCTGAGGAAGCAAGGTTCAGGGTGCCCCCTAAATACTAGATTTAGGGGCGTTACAGGTAGGTAAAGGGCAGGGACCAATGGGTCCCTTCCCTGGGGTGGGTACACCCCTATCGTGCCACCCTCCAGTGGGAGGGGGCAGGAGCCTGTCCCTGGTTGGCTGGATCCCCCCATCCTCAAGATGGCGGGGACTCGGAGTTGTGCTTCACCTCGCCTCCCCCACCTGAGGGGTGGAGTTGGCAGAGGTGGGCACACCTCTTTCCCTCACTTGTTTTTCCCGCTGGTTCTCCCGCCCAAAGTGGGGGGTAGAACCAGTGGGGACCAGTTGCTGAAAGCAGCAATTGGTCTGGGGAGGCTCACAAAGGCGGTATGCCTTTGAAGCTTTCCCTTCGTGAACCCTGCCCATCCTGGGGGAGGAGGCTTGGCACCTCGTCCCAGGATGTGCATTGTTTCAGGCCCCGAGAGCAGCAGGCTCTCGACCCAGGGGTCCAGAAACATGTCTGTTGGTGGCAGCCTAAGCAGCCACTCAGTCAGGTCACTAGAAGTTGGTCGAGTTTCAGGGGGCATCTCTAAGATGCCCTCTGTCTTGCATTTTACATTAAATCCCGCACTGGCATCAGTGTGGGTTTAATGTGCTGAGAAGTTTGATACCAAACTTCACAGTCTTCAGTGTAGCCATTATGGTGTTGTGGAGTTCGTAATGACAAACTCCCAGCACCATATACTCTTAATGGCAGCACTGCACTTACAGTGCTTAGGAATGTACTTGGGCACTGTAGGGGTACAGGGCTCATGCACCTGTACCCTCACCACTGGCATAGGGCACCCAGCTAGAGGGGTGACTGATGTATGCCAGGGCAGTGGTTTGTGGGCATGGCACACAGGGATGTGTGCCACGTCGACTCTTCACTTTGTTCTGCACCAAGACACGCAGCCTGCAAAGGCAGTGTGTGAATGTCAGGGTACAGGACCTCTAAGGGTGGCACAATAAGTGCTGCAGCCCTTTGAGGCCTTCTCTGGTCACAGTGCCCTGGGTACCTGTGGTACCATTTACCAGGGGCTGACATGTGGCCAGAGATGCCAATTGGGTTTAGGCTTCAATGCAGTTTTAGGGAAGGAATATAGGCCCTGGGCACCTGATTAGCAGGAGCCCAGGTCACACTCAGTCAAAGAACATCAGCAATTCAGCAAAAAGTGGGGGCAACCATGCAGAAAGAGGGCACTTTCTCACAGAACACCCACTCACCCACCCGATATGAGTACTGGAAGCGGACCAGTATAACATCTAATTGGGATCCGGAGGACCAGCACGGCTTAGGACTCAGGAATAACTAAAAGTAAACCTCTCAAAGCCCAAAAATCGGTCTCTGCCAATGCTTTGGCCCCAGAAACAAAAATTGTATTTGCACTGACCTAAGCTCCAACACCGGGCAAAGGAAAAAGAAATGAAAGCTATCAATCTCCACTCAGAGCCCGCATATCAAATCACAAAGTTTTAAGAGCTATGAAAGGCTTACTAAAAAGCAGTTTGGGTGGCAAAAAGGATTCAAAATGATCAGGACTGGATTAACATTGTGCAAGCCTGCAACAATAACAACAGCAAAATCTCTCTGGTCATTAGTAAATAGGCTAGATAGAGATCCTATGGGGATGTTAGGGGGCAATGTCACTCAAGAAGCGTGGCTGGATCACATAAGCTCTCTATATCACAGCCAGGATAAAAATCCCTTCCCTGCGCACAAAGGGCAACTTGCAACTCCCCTGTCGTTCTCTCGGAGGGAAATCAAAGAGAAGATTGAGAAAATCAGAGTGGATGGAGCACTAGGCCCGAATGGGCTCCCAGCAGCCCTATATAAACAAGGCTGCGATTTCTGAAGTGCCCGATTTCAAATACTGTTTAATGTCTAGCTGCGGAGGTCATACCCGAATCATGCAGCGGGTCTATTTTGCAAACAATTTACAGGAAAAGCCCTTATGCATCCCCAGATAGTTATCATATGATTGCCCTTCTGCATACAAATTCAAAATATTTCACCGGTCTGCTATTGACCAAACTGGAGGACTGGGCTGCAGGAGAAAATGTAATCCCTTTTAGTAAAATGGGATTTCGAACAATGTCTAGCACTACTGACAGCTTGGTTGCACTTTCCATGATCATTGAGAAATATTCTGCTAAAATACAATTTCTGTACACCTATTTCATGGATTTCACCAAGGCCTTTGACCACGTAAACAGAAACCACCTATGGAGGAAGTTGGCCGGCTGGAATATTCCCACAAAGCTGATGCGTGCCATCCAACAATGATATTCTAATAACTCGACAAAAGCCCAACTTGGCCTAAATCAAGGTTTGTCATCCAAAATGTTGATGGAGGTGGTCCTGAAGTACGGGTGTGTCCTCGACCCAATGCTTTTCAGTCTTTTTATGTCTGATCCAAGCTCACACCTGGATGCAGCAAAGTCTCACCCTCCTAGCCAGGGTCTATGCCAGGTGTTTTCATTGCAATATGTAGATGATCTAGTTCTCATAAATCTAACTGGAATATGACTACAAAAGGCTACCAAACAATCTACACACCTACTGCATTGAGAATAAATTGGCTATAAACCTTGCACTAACTCAGGGTGTGGTGTTTGGAAGAAAGATCAAAAAGAAAGGAAGCTGGTCTTTGGGCGGATAGCCTATCCGCCCAAAGACCAGCTTAGCCCGTTTCCAGAAGTACAAGCTATAAGTACCTCGGGGTCTGCTGCAAGACCGTCTGTCTGGCTGCAAGACCGTCTGTCTTGCCGTCTACATTTAAATTCAGTCCAATCAAGGATTGCTTCTTTGACTGCAGCATTTCAGTTCCCGCGGTGTAAATAGCACAGCCCAACTCGGTACCCTCTTCTTACAGTCATAATAGCCAAGTTTATCCCCACAATCAGTTTTGGAACCGAAGCTTTTCCTGGGAAGGTTTACGTCCTTAATCAACTCTGCACCACACAAGGCGCTTTGCTTCTCATTCCAGCTCCCTCAAAACACAACTCCCTCTCAGATCCGGCAGAAATTCGGCCTGATTGATCAAGCACTAGCCCAAAAAGGCTCCATGTCACTTTTAGAGAAGTCACACCAGGCAACATTTTGTTTTCTGACTTGGCAAGAAATACAAGCAGGCCTTCTGACAAAAACAAATACCTGGCCCTGACGGACTAAAAAGCAACACAGTTATGGGAGCTGGCCCTACCTCATAGTTCTTTCAAAATAACTTTAAACAAACAAATAAATAGACTCTCCTGGAATAGAGACAAACAAAACGTCAGCAAAAGAAAACATGCATGGATTTCTATCAACTCCTATGAACAGCCCTGTCCGCAGGCCTACTCAGTTCTACTCAAAAGCTTTTGTAAGATCAAGCTGCACCGTTAGCGCTTTGGGCTTCAACGACTGACAGCCGCCTAAATGGCTCCTGACATCTTCTACTATTAAGTGTAGACTTTGTCATCAACAGGATGAAAGTTCGACTCGCATCCTATCAATATGCCCTGAACTACTAACAGAACGTAAGGCTCTGTTGCGAAACATCTTTAATCAGAGCGTGCCGGGGTGCATTACTCTCCACAAGGCCCTGCATCCTTCATAACATTCATGTTAAAAGCAAACAGGTTGCTGATAGCTGAAGGGTGCACGATTACTCAGCTTTCAGCATTGCAACGAATAGAGCTGCCAGCACGGGTCCATCACAGTTCTTAATCTTCGCTCCCTAGAGCATGGTCCGCACTAATATCTCTGCACCTTAGCTCAGGTAAAAGCAGTGCTTAGTTTGAACTGGTTTGGTGCTCAGCACCGGCATTTTTCATGAGCACCAGTATCAGGACATATTCATTTATGGGGCGATTAAGTGATTTGCCCAGAATCACAGGATGTTGAGCAGACCCAGAGACTCGAATCTGGTTCCCCAGCTCCAAAGTCTGCAGCTCTGGCCGCTACACCACATCCTCTCCCCACTTTCATGGTTCGCAATTGGTTCTGTTCTAGGCGGTGCTAACAGGAGAAATGGGCTGGTTGCAAGCTGCCTCCTGACAAGAGCTCTGGCACTTATTTTTTTTACAAATTAAGCACTGGGTAAAAGAGTGGGAGAATCCATGAATGCGGCGGTACCACCTGCACTAGATCATTAACATTTTATTTCTGCGTTTCACAGCGCGGTTTCCTCCAATGCCTTTGCACTTTAGCCCGTAAGTAAGGAAGCGATAATATAAGACTCTGGAGGTGCTCACCAACGAGGATCATTAAGCTGTGAGAACACCATCTCTGCACCCCTGCCTGAAAAACTGGTAGCAATCACATCAGACGCTGAAGGTGCATGCTTAAAGGGTTTATTTACTAAGCAGCAGTAGAATTGCCCCAAGTTTTTCTTGGACTCTACACACTAATTCTTTGTGCAGAAAAGCTCCTTGCTAAGCTGCCATTATTTTATCTTATCTATTTATTCATTTTAAAATGTTAACATTGCACTGATTTGTAAATGTTTATGGTTTTAATCAACTGAAATAAGCATACCGACTTACCAGCCTTGTGAAGCGCTGCTCAGTCCTGACTCACAGTCATTTCCTACTGAAGAATTCTGGGTTCCAAAAAGGAAACTGAAGTACAAAAGGATTTTGTGATTGCAAAACCTGCAATTTGCTAAATTACATGGTTTGCAAGTGCAAAATATCTTTTAGTAATGCACAAAACATCTATTTGAGTTGAAAAAGTCTTTCCGGTTTGTAAATGATTTTGTGATCCATTATGAATTGTAAATAAGAGGAGGCATAACAGAGGTGCCCCCTCCTATTTGGGAGTCACAGTGGAATATATCAATGGCATGCAGCTGAAACTGAAGTCACAAACCATTGATCGGATACTGGCTCATCAAAAGGGGTGGTATCTGGTGCAGAATGATGAAGCGGTCTCAGTGACACAGCTTACCATTTGGGAATCATGCTGGGCAGCCTTGGGTGTCGGGGGGGACTAGACAGTTATCCAAGGACCACCTTCATACTGCCTCGATATGTTCCCACTTGTCCCTTAAATGGATAGAGCCTACTTTGCTTTAAAAAAAAATCTTCCCTTCTGGGAATGCAAATGCAGGGATTGTGTCCAGTTGTCCTCTGCAGGCCACCATCCCTGCATTTGCAGTCATTCACATGGGGTTGCAAATTATGACCATCTCAATTCATATTCATGAAACAGGTCATTTAATTACCCTCTCTGAATGGAAATTTTGCGATGCAACCCATTTGTACATAGGTTGCTGTGCAAAATAGCAGCCAAATCACAAAAAGTGGGTGTGCAGTTTGCACCTACTATGTGTGAGCTACCTGCATATACACAAGGTCCTAAGTTCCAAGGTACACTATGAGATTGGGAAAAGGACAGCAAAGAGCCCAGCTGCTAAAGCTGAGCCCAGGGAGATCTAACTTAAGGTGCAATAGATATTTTTGTTTGTACTGAGGAGTACCAAAAATACCGAACAGTGTCAAGAGTGTTGCTGAATACATTGAAGCGACAGGGTCATCCACAGACCACAGGCCAATGCCCACACATCATCAAGCACACATTGGATGCCAGAGTGGGAGAGAAAGAGCGAAAGAAAACACACATACCACTGATGGTCAACAGTAAATCTGTTTACATGTGAATAGACATAATACATGCAGTGCTTAATTTGAGCCAGTGTTTTTTCGATGCTCAGCACCGGCATTTAATTGTCAGCACCGGCATCTATGACAGTCTGCTACATGTTTTTTTTAATTCAGAGATGAGCACAACAACTGTTGTTTATGAATTCAGTATACATTAAGAAATACTAATACCTGCTGCCAGAGCCATTCTTTTAACTTTGGGGTCCTGAAATTGTCAGAATTGTAACAATGTAGGAGTGTGACTTATTAATTATGCTGTTACTGTAATTGACAGTGGCAATGCGCAATGCACATGGAAGTGGCCTGCTGACTAGATCCCTGGCACTTATGCTTTTACAAATTAAGCACTGAGTACATGTGACTAGATTACTGACCAACATTATGTAACCCAAATGGACATGTGATGACTAGCACGTGTGCTGTTTCCTCCTCTGCTATAAAGATTTGTATACAGTCATAGTTACATTTTTTGAAACGTAAATAAAGAAATATAAAAAGAAAATACCTCTGATGGGCTATCTGTAATTGAAATACAGTTAGCACCCATAAACCTTAGCTGATGACCCTGAAATACAACTTGAGCACAATGTAGTGTCTTGTGTATCATAAAGCGCGGGACCCCTATGGACCTTAAAGAACTCCGTAGTCCAGTGTTAAAGTCATTATTATTCATCAAGCCTGGAGATCTCATGCTCGACATCTTGATAACGACAGTGAATATCATAAATTCAAGTATGTGCATGATAAACTGTACTTTACGCAAAAAGAGTTTATCTTGCAAGGGTCCAGAATTGCCATTCCTGAAAGTCTACGACAGCAAGTCATTGAAGTGGCACATGAGGGACATCATGGAATTGTCACCACAAAACAAACCAGCCGAGACCGTGTTTGGTTCCCTCATCTTGATGAGTGAGTTGAGAGAGAACTCCAGGCTTGCCATTTGTGTAACTGTTATCCAAAACAACACATCATCCTTTGAACATGTTGGATCTTCCAAGACACGTCTGAGAGAAAATTGCAATTGACTTCTTCTGGCCCCTTGAAAATGGCCATTATCTCATGGTAATTGTAGATGAGGACTTCCAGTATCTTCTGGTGGAAGACCTCTCATCAATCACTCATGATCGAGTAATTAAAAAACTAGAAGGCATATTTGCAACCAAGGGTGTTACGTCCATTCTAACATCTGACAATAGACCATCATTCAATGATCGGGATTTCAAAGACTTTCTTTCTCATTTGAATATCAAGCATCAGAAAAGAACACCTTTATGGCCCCAGGCTAATGGCATTGTTGAACGTTTTATTAGCACTCTTAAGAAGGCTGTCCAGCGTGCTGCACTAGAGGGACTTGAGCTCAAGTCTTTCCTTCATTCTACACTTTGTGCCTACACATCCTACCCCCCATTCTACAATCAGTGAAAGCCTGGTCACCCTTATGTTCAGGAGAGCCATGGGTACCAAGCTGTCCCAGTGGACCACTGACAGAACAATTGATGCTCAGAAAGTTTGACTCACTGATTCATCTCACATGTCCAGAATGAAGATTTATGCAGACAAGCATCGATGTGCTCAGGACATTACGTTACAGAAAGGAAACCGTGTCCTTATCAAGCACAGGCGGAAACACAAATCTGATGCTCCATTCGATGTTGATCCATTGCAAGTTGTGACTAGTAAGAGACATATGGTTACTGCTCACCGTCCTGGAAAATCCATTAAAAGGTACTCCTCACATTTCAAGCACCTGCCTCGGAATCTGTGGGCTTCAGACATCAAGAGTGACACTTTGTCATTAAAGGGCCAGGAGAGCTCCAGAACTGTATCTGTCTAGATCACTTGTGCCTGCTGCGGTTGTTTCTCCTGTGTTCCCTCAGCCTCGCAATATGAGATCTGGAAGAGTGGTTCAATTGCCTCTGACTCATTCAGGAACTATGATGTGTATATATATGTTTTTTTTTTGTTTGTAGTTTTTATTTAGCAAAGGGAGAGATGTAGTGGCCTGCAAATTATAGATCGCGGTACCCCTATGGTCCCTAACAGACTTTGTAGTCTAGTGGCGTAAGTGATTGGGTTCCTTCTCTCTCGCTCCTGCCCTGTGGTGACGGTCCCGGAGGACTACAACATCCAGCCTGCCTCAGGCTCGAGGCGCACAGCTGCTACCAATCCTGACAGCGCCTGGAGGCGCTACAAAAACCCTGCCAGACTCCCGCAGCGCGGGTTCCTTCTCTCTCGCTCCTGCCCTGTGGTGACGGTCCCGGAGGACTACAACATCCAGCCTGCCTCAGGCTCGAGGCGCACAGCTGCTACCAATCCTGACAGCACCTGGAGGCGCTACAAAAACCCTGCCAGACTCCCGCAGCGCGCGTTCCTTCTCTCTCGCTCCTGCCCTGTGGTGACGGTCCCGGAGGACTACAACATCCAGCCTGCCTCAGGCTCGAGGCGCACAGCTGCTACCAATCCTGACAGCGCCTGGAGGCGCTACAAAACCCTGCCAGACTCCCGCAGTGCGGGTTCCTTCTCTCTCGCTCCTGCCCTGTGGTGACGGTCCCGGAGGACTACAACATCCAGCCTGCCTCAGGCTCGAGGCGCACAGCTGCTACCAATCCTGACAGCGCCTGGAGGCGCTACAAAACCCTGCCAGACTCCCGCAGCGCGCGTTCCTTCTCTCTCGCTCCTGCCCTGTGGTGACGGTCCCGGAGGACTACAACATCCAGCCTGCCTCAGGCTCGAGGCGCACAGCTGCTACCAATCCTGACAGCGCCTGGAGGCGCTACAAAACCCTGCCAGACTCCCGCAGCGCGGGTTCCTTCTCTCTCGCTCCTGCCCTGTGGTGACGGTCCCGGAGGACTACAACATCCAGCCTGCCTCAGGCTCGAGGCGCACAGCTGCTACCAATCCTGACAGCGCCTGGAGGCGCTACAAAACCCTGCCAGACTCCCGCAGCGCGCGTTCCTTCTCTCTCGCTCCTGCCCTGTGGTGACGGTCCCGGAGGACTACAACATCCAGCCTGCCTCAGGCTCGAGGCGCACAGCTGCTACCAATCCTGACAGCGCCTGGAGGCGCTACAAAACCCTGCCAGACTCCCCGCAACGCGGACACGCGCGCGGACCAAGCCCGGACTAAGGGCGGACCCGTCTACACCCGTCTTCGCCCGGAAGAGGCTGGGCTGGGCCATTCCTCTGACTCCTGTCTAACGATCAGTTACTCCCAGTCCTAAGGTACTGTCATCTTACCCTAGTCCGGTTCTACTGGGGGTCCTACTGGGGGTTTACTAACAAGAGAAATATAAGGACATTATGGGTAAAAGGAAAGCCAATGACGTTCTGGGTGAAGGTCAAAGTGGGAAAGGCAAGAAGGTTAAAAAAATGGGGAAACGGTCAACCTTGCACAGCAGTAACCAAGTAATAGCACGAATCGATGACTTGGTCAATGAATGTGAGGTGATATTAACAATGCCTAATCCCATGGGTCCAGCTAACAGCATGACAGAAGAACCACCGTCTCCGAGTGCTAGTGTTAAGCGTGCAAAACCATCATTATATGTACCGGACATGTTTAAGAAAAAGGTGGTCCCTGCGGGATCAATTGTGGGCAGTGAAACAGCACACATTAGAAACTTTCAACTTACACCATGGTGTATAAATAGTCACATGGAACCCGTTATTGAATGTTCTAACATGTTCGCTGTGTTAACCTCGCTGAATGATGAAGGCCCTGTTATAGAATGCACTGAGGAGGCTACAATTGTATCACATGATGTTATTCCATCTTGTCTGTGCAAGACCCCATGCTCAGATTCATTACGTGGGCAGCTGACCTATCTAATATCACAAATTACCAAACTAAATGAGGAAGTCACCTCACTTAAAAGCGTTGCTGGGAAGTTAACAGAGTTTATGGGAAAATATCAGCAAGTTACTCCTGCTGGCACAAGTAGATCCCTAATGCCTCAGCTACCTCACGAGAGCATATTTATAAGGGGAAACTTGGGAAGTGGGGAGAGACTAAATATTAACTTTGTTACCGACCCTCTGACAATTATTAATGACAAGCATAAACACCACAGAGGCATGAATTCCAATCAACCCGCAGATTCAAATGACATACAAAGGAAGCAGGGTCCCCAGAGTCAAAATGTGGGAGCAAGTAGGGTCCATACCATGCTGCCGAGATCTTATCCACTCTCCGGGTTGGAAAATATTGACGATAATAGTAAGTGGGACAAGGCAACATCACGAACCTCGAGGAATCAGATATTTTTAACTAGTGTGCCAAAGTTATCTTCTAGTTCAGCAAAAGAGGATGAATTCACTTTGATTAATAAATGTATTCATTGGCTTAGACAGGTGCGCAAATGCAGATCTGTCATAAGGGAGGATATCTCCTCGGCAAAAAGGTGCTCGGTTGAAGGTTCAAATTTAGATTTTATTCGGCTCTCCCTGGTTTCCCTGGATCTAGTGGATAATTTGGTGGCCTTTGAGATCAGGACATCAAATTTGATCGCAACACAAATAAAAATGAAGTACAACCCTCCAATTCCACCGATAATGCAAAACTTAACAGCTCCCAGTCTATTGGCCAGCGGGGGATCATGTTTGTCTAGTATAGATTGAAGTTTAAGGAATTCAATCTCCCCTACAAGACAATTGACAACTTCTCTCCCTGTGGTAATGGTAGAAAATGCTTTGCAAGCACGTATTGGCAGCATCAGGAGTGGGTTGGTTAGAGAAGCACTGTCTGTGAGAGAATGCAGTAGGAAGGCCCAAGATGACCCCAGTTCCAGCGAAGATTCTGTTCAATGTATGGGGGTAGTGACAAACGGTGTACCCTCATCTACTGTAAGTACTCTCCCTTTATCAATAACTGATCAGTTATCCTTAGTCTCATGGAACATTGCAGGCTTACACACTAAAGTATCATCCTCAGATTGGTTAGACTTCTTGGATAAACATGACATTTGTGTTTTCCAAGAAACGTGGTCACTAAACCCGATTTTTATTCCAGGATATTTAAACTTTTTTAAACCAGCCACAAGGGGGCAGAAGGGTAGATCTTTTGGAGGCCTTACCATTTGGGTGAAACAATGCTTAAGTTATGAAATCAAGGAAGTTCATGTTGATAGCCCCGACATCATGGCCATCTCCCTAAGCTTAAAAAACAAGCGTCAGCTAATATTGATAAATGTGTATGCCAGGGGGCTTGCAGGAGGTAGGCAATCTGCCACAATTACAAAATTAGAGCAATTTTTAGAGGACCTTAAAGGCGTAAATAATGTGACGATTGCAGGTGATTTTAATACTACCTTTGAACCCCTTGACAGGGATGATGGCAATCTTAGTGAAGAGGAGGATGCCCAATGGAGTATTCCATCACTAGAGTTGCCACCAATTAGAAAATGGACCGAGGCCGCCTTACAATTAAAGGCATTATGCTTGGAGAAGGGCCTTAGGGCCGTTAATGGAAGAATGCCGTCGGATAGACTGGGTTCCCCCACATATAGTAATGGGTTGAGATGCAGCCGCATAGACTATATACTTGTCAACGTTGAACAATGGCCAGCCCTTGTTGACATGGTGGTAAGTGAGCGTAACGAAAGTGATCATAACCCGCTCGTGTTACTAATGTTATCCCCGGGTACTAAAGAGCCTCGGCGAACTATACCCGAGAGCGAAACTGCAGAAATCCTAATATGTAATGATCAGAGGAGGGTGAAATGGGATAGGATTGTAACAAATGCTAGTTCCCTAACACAAATGAAAGAAGCGGTGGAGAATACGTTAGCAGATTTTTATACTATGTCTGAACAAGAGAAAAATAGTGCTATGATTACCAAAGCTCATGATGTTTTGTTTGCAAAAATAAATTCCTTTTTTACTAAAATATACAAACCATATAGTAAAGGAATAGCGAGGCAGGAAAGGTGGTATAACAAAGGCTGTAGAGAAGCGTACAGGCAGTTGTCCTTAGCCATTAAATCTAAAGATATGGAGAGAATAAGAACTACCCGTACCTTATATAAGTCAATATTGGCTGCAGCAAGAAGGGAATGGGACGAACAAAGATGGTTAGAGCTCCTCCAGGCTAGCAGGGGTAAAAACATGCAGTCCTTTTGGAATATGGTCAAATGGGGGAATGCTGGGACAGGACAAAAGCCGCAAAACCACGTTGCCCAGGACTTGTGGGTCTCCTTTTTTGAGGAGCAATTTGCAGCTAAAAACGACGACATTCAATTTCAAATTCCCATGGCCGACCAGCCCCTGTCATTTACCCAGGATGAGGTGGAGAAGGCTCTGATGGCAGTACCCAGGGGGAGAGCTCCAGGTTTAGATAGCATCCCTGCTGACCTGTTTGTCCATGATAAAGAGAATTGGACAAGGTACATTCTTTGGCTAGCAAATGCTATAGCCAACGGAGCCCCCATTCCAGAAACTTGGCGTGGTGCCGAAATCCTCCCTATTTATAAAAAAGGGGACCGTTCCTGCCCCAGTAACTACAGGCCGATCAGCCTTATCGATTCCATACAAAAGATCACTGCAAGGTTAGTGCTGAGCAGGATACAGGAGTGGATGGAAACCAAAGAAATACTATCTCCCCTACAGGCAGGATTTCGTTCCCACACAAGCACCGTCGACCAAGTTTTCCGGTTCATATTGATTTATTGGCGCACAGTTGTAATAGCAGGTGGTACCATTTATGCAGCCTTTGTGGACCTTAAGTCCGCCTTTGATATGGTACCGCGTAAGAAGCTTTGGGAAGTACTGCACCACTTAGGGATGCCCGTAGAACTTCTATCTATGGTAGTGCGATTGCACGAGGATAACTTCGCTCAGGTGCGCTGGGGCGATCAGGGATGTGTAACCCCATGCTTTCCGGTATCTAAAGGGGTGTGGCAAGGGTGTGTTTTAGCTCCAACTTTGTTTTTATTATATATTAATGGGGTAGTAAACTATTTTCATACACATATGACAGATGCTCCATCCCTTGCTGGCACCAAAATACCGCTACTCATGTTTGCGGATGATACTCTGATCATCTCAAAGACACGGGCTGGGTTGGACAGGGCACTCAGGCGTTTTGAGGGGTTCTGCCTAGATCATGACCTGGTGGTCAATGTTGAAAAGACAAAATACATGGTCTTACATAAGCAGAACGTAGTTAGCGGGAGGGTAGAAATGAATGGGAAGCAACTCGAACAGACTGATGTGTTTACATATCTAGGTATTACATTGAGCAGAAAACTAAACTGGAGGCCTCACATTGATCTTATGGCTCTTAAACATAGTCAACTAGCGGGGGTTCTTATAAAATAATTTAATCTTTCCCACACCAAGCCCATAGGTCCAGCAATTAAGATATATAACACAAAGATCAGGTCTTCTATAATGTATGGAGCAGAGCTTTGGGGCTTTAATGATCTTTCCCCCCTAGTTCTTGCCCAGAACAAATTTGTGAGAGCTCTGACTGGTTTACCACAAAGCACCCCACTAACACCTCTGTTATCAGATTTGGGTTGTAGCTTGTTGGTGGAGGAAGCACGATTTAGACCAGTAGCTTTTTGGCGCCGATTGTGGTCCACTCCTGAACTCTTACACTATGCAATGGCAGCAAAGGATGTAGTAGATGCAGACAAATCATGTAAGGTTGTCTGGCTGCAAAAAGTGAAGGCTACCTTGGTTGATATGGGCATGAGGCATCTTTGGGAGGATCCGGCTGCAAATCAGTTCCCATCAAAAAAGAATTTAAGAAGGCATACTGGTCGATGGTCAAGGCGGACCATCTACACTCCACAAAGGTAAACTCACTGACTGGCCTGTTTTTAGAGCACAAGATTGTTCCCAAATATGAAAATTTCTAGGATTTTATAACTGTTCCTTGCGAAAGGAGATTATACTTCCAATTTCGGGTAGGAGCCTCCCGGTAAATTTTTATACTAGAAAGTGGTCCAGCACGAACAAAAGCAAATGCTTGCACTGCAATGAACAGGATGAAACAGTATTACATATTTTATTTGCCTGTCCTCTTTACAAAATTCCGCGTAAAAAATGGCTGAAACCAATATGTGTTTATATGGGCACACGGTCCAGTGTAATAGCTCTGCGCACTTTAAAGACCAACACTAATGAGCTATATGTAATAGCTATTGCTAAATTTTTAGGTTGGTCATGGAGAATTCGCGCAAATCTTTTTAAAAAACACAGTTGACCGGGCCCTGGGCAATATTGAGGATGACATATCCCCTGTTAGGGACTTTATATAAGAAAGCACATGGTAGGAATTTAAGAAGTATAACAGAGTTTACTCAAGGATTAAATAGGAACAACAAGATTTTACATATATCTTAAAAAACAAATATATATATATTTTATTAGTTTTAAGACAAAAGTTTTAATTTTTTATTGCATTTTTGATATTTGTCTATTGTAAAATGTGTATAGTGCTGTTAATCTATGAATTGTTGTTTTGATTTTGGGAATGTTAACGAATACAACTGTCTTTGTTTTCATTGGACATTGTAATTTGCGGCAAATGGCTTTTATGATTGATTTAATCGAAATAAAGCATAATTGAATTGAATTGATTGGGTGTGGTTAATAAAATTCATGACGAGGTACGTCATTTAACTGTTACCCTCTAGAGAATAAAGACGTGTAATATCGAGCTCCATGTGTTGTGGAATTCATTTCAATGCTACCGGACTGGGGAGGAGACTACACACTTCTGTAACAATACTTCAAGATCCCCCAGTTAGATACTTATAGTGTCACTCTAAATATATTGCAACATTTTTGGGCAGGCACCTAAAGGCCACTTTTGAGGCAGCTTGCCACCTAAAAATAACTTTTTCACAGTTCGAGCCTTCTGTATAGATATGTAGTAAAAACACAGGCCCCATTAGCATCAAACAAACCCAGTGGTCATCATATCTGGTGCACACACATTACACATTACTTGCTTTGTCAATAGAGCATCTGACAGTGCATAATGGAGGGTGTATTTCATTCAGGATGGCCCATACTGTCACAATTTAACCTCACCTGATCCAATCCAGTAATACTGCAATCCCACCAAACCGCCAATTCTTCATCTAAAGCATTTTGACAGTGTATTTTCTTAACGTCACAATTGTTGTAACAGTTATGGTTATTTTAATTATGCATTCCTCCACTGATGACTAATGTTCTATATTTTCAGTGATTAGTTCAGGTTGACAGAAGGTTTAGCGTCAAGGTCCTTCACTTTAATCTTTACAGCCAATTCCGTACACTTCGGACCTGCTGTCTGTCTGCAAATGTTATCAGTCACTTTAAGTAAGACTGGCATTCAGCAACAGCAGAACACATCTCAAGCCTATCAATTCCCTTTCAACTCAGTCTCTAAACACCAGGAAGCACATGAGAACAATATGCTCTCAGCCTATTTTAACTCATCAACTGGGCAAGAACACAACACACCTTTTATCCCGTAGGATAGGTACAGAGTCATTAGAGGGCCAGGAGAGCTCCAGAACTGTATCTGTGTCTAGATCACTTGTGCCTGCTGCGGTTGTTTCTCCTGTGTTCCCTCAGCCTCGCAACATGAGATCTGGAAGAGTGGTTCAATTACCTCGATGACTCATTCAGGAACTATGATGTGTATATATATGGGATTTTTTTGTTTGTAGTTTTATTTAGCAAAGGGAGAGATGTAGTGGCCTGTAAATTATAGATCGCGGTACCCCTATGGTCCCTAACAGACTTTGTAGTCTAGTGGCGTAAGTTATTGGGTGTGGTTAATAAAATTCATGACGAGGTACATGTCATTTAACTGTTACCCTCTAGAGAATAAAGACGTGTAATACCGAGCTCCATGTGTTGTAGAATTCATTTCAATGCTACCGGACTGGGGAGGAGACTACACACTTCTGTAACAATACTTCAAGATCCCCAAGTTAGATTCTTATAGTGTCACTCTAAATATATTGCAACATTTTTGGGCAGGCACCTAAAGGCCACTTTTGAGGCAGCTTGCCACCTAAAAATTATTTTTTTCACAGTTCGAGCCTTCTGTATAGATATGTAGTAAAAACACAGGCCCCATTAGCATCAAACAAACCCAGTGGTCATCATATCTGGTGCACACACATTACACATTACTTGCTTTGTCAATAGAGCATCGCACAATGCATAATGGAGGGTTTATTTCATTCAGGACGGCCCATACTGTCACAATTTAACCTCACCTGGTCCAATCCAGTAATACTGCAATCCCACCAAAACCTCCAATTCTTCATCTAAAGCATTTTGACAGTGTATTTTCTTAACGTCACAATTGTTGTAACAATAATGGTTATTTTAATTATGCATTCCTCCACTGATGACTAATGTTCTATATTTTCAGTGATTAGTTCAGGTTGACAGAAGGTTTAGCCTCAAGGTCCTTCACTTTAATCTTTACAGCCAATTCCGCCCACTTCGGACCTGCTGTCTGTCTGCAAATGTTATCAGTCACTTTAAGTAAGACTGGCATTCAGCAACAGCAGAACACATCTCTAGGCTATCAATTCCCTTTCAACTCAGTCTCTCAACACCAGGAAGCACATGAGAACAATATGCTCTCAGCCTATTTTAACTCATCAACTGGGCTAGAACACAACACACCTTTTATCCCGTAGGATAGGTACAGAGTTATTAAAACGTTGGAATTTATTAAATGGATTTACTTAGAAGCTCTGGAACAAAAATGTGATCAGAAATGTGCATAGCAAGAGTGACAGAACACAGGTAATGAATGTTTGGCTGTTTACATGCTGGGAGAAATAGTTTAGGTCGTGGTAAGTTGTGCCATATGATGGATCTGTTTATAGACAACAAACACAAAACAAAGGACTATATCCTACCACTAGCTAATGTTATGTGAAAAATTCGTATTACGTTTTTTATGACCAAGTGCCTTTTCAGTGGTATTTTGAAACTCTTCCAATAATTAGACTGCATGTATACTTGGTGGCAGAGCAAAGTGCTTAACGGGTAGGTTTAGAACCGGAAGCAGCACAGGGTTATTTGGTCAAGAAATTGTGATTTGCATATTTCATGTTTAGTGTTGGTGTGCAGCATGATAGCGTGTCAGGTAGCTAGGGTTCACATTGTTTATTGGTTGGACTAATAATAGCAGGTTGTATATAACCCTCTTGCTGGCAGAGAGCCAGATGGCCTAGTGTTGATCGTTGAAGGTGGGGCAGTGCTTAATTTGTAAAATATAAATAAATGCCAGGGCCCTTTTCAGCCACTGTAGCTTGTAACACCCATTGCCCAATGACAGTACAAACACAACTACTAGCCATCAAACTCTTACAAGTGTAACAATTCAGACTATTCGAGGCCCGAAGCTATAAGAATATTTGGGTGGCAGGTATTAGAAATTTTTAATGCATATTGAATTAATGAAAAATCGTTGTTGCGCCCATCTCTAAATTAGACAGACAGTACCACCATGTGGCAGACTGTCAAAAGTGTAGCTGTTGGGGGCGTGGCTTAGCACCCAATGAAGATGGTGGCAGGCTAACGGAACTCCATGACAGCTGTGAGGTATTTTTCATCACATACCTTCAATTTTGTCACCAGATTGCTACTTTAAATTTCCAAATGAAGCAGAATACTTTCAGAACACAACCACATTCACAGGTGACAGCTTAATGGGCTCTTTATCATCTTTCTGGTTGGAGGCCTCAGCAGAGCCCCCCCATCTTATCTCCTCTAATGAGGTGTTTATTAAACTGAGCAGAGCTTCCATACTAATGGCATAACCTTTTGACCCTGCAGCCCTCATAAATCTCTCTGCTGTTTCTGTGTGCTGGGAAGTTTCATTTTCAACAATTTATCTCTTCAAGTTAGCATTTCTATTTTCTGAAGCACTGCCATAGACTGCCCAGGGAAGTCTTACTTTCAACAATTTATCTCTTCAAGTTAGCATTTCTATTTTCTGAAGCACTGCCATAGACTGCCCAGGGAAGTCTTACTTTCAACAATTTATCTCTTCAAGTTAGCATTTCTATTTTCTGAAGCACTGCAATAGACTGCTGTGAGAAGTTTAATTTTAAACTATTTATCTATTCAAGTTAGCATTTCTATTTTCTGAAGCACCGCAAAAGACTGCCTTGAGAAGTTTCATTTTAAACAATTTATCTATTCAAGTCAGCATTTCTATTTTCTGAAGCACTGCAATAGACTGCTATGTGAGAATGTTTTAGCTACATTTTTTACTGCAGTTCATTTGGAGCTAATTCCCTATACCACTTCCCTTTATTTCATCATTTATGTATGGGGAAAACTAGGAATTTAAAATTACACACCCCTAGCATGGCTCACTCTCAGTATAGCGTGGATACTAAAAACTTTTCTTCTTCACTGGAATCCAATATGGATCATCCTGATATGGTATCTCAAGATTCTCATTTGTCCTCCTCCTGCGCCTCTACAATTTCTTCTAAGGAACTCTCTAAAATACCAACCACGCATCTGCTAATGGCGAACAAAAGGCCAAAAAGATCCTCCATCACCTGTTAAACCTATTTCCTCTATTTCTATGGAGCTCCTTCTAGATGAAATTAGCGCCTTGAAACCCTATATGGAGGAAACTAATACAAAGCTTCAGCGACTGGACGACAAATGGTCTCTGATGGAAAATAGAGTTGCGAACATTGAACATCATATGCTTTCTATCCAGGATACTGCTCAAGATGTGCGCACCTCAAAGTGGAAGTCTCTTATCTTAAGAAAGTTACTGAAGATTTAGAAAATCGGAACAGGCGGACCAACCTTCACGTCTACGGCCTTGCGGAGGAAACTGAGGGCTCTCAACCTATTTCCTTTTTCCAAAATTTCCTTCTAACACTTTTGGATATGCCTGAATCCGCTAAGCTTAACATACAATGTGCTCATAGACTTGGCCATCGATCTCGACATGCCTCCTCATCACAAAAACCTCAGGGTGTCATAATATTTTTTATGGAATATCAAGATCTTCTCACAGTTATCAAAGCAGCAAAAACCAAAGGACATGTTACTTGGTCAGGAAACCCATTATATCTTGTTCAAGATCTAGTTAAAGCTACAGCAGACAGACGGAAGAAATTTCTACACATGCGACCTGCTTTACGTTCCCTTGGAGCCCGATTTGGTCTTTTCCATCCGTGCTTCTTTAAAGTAACTTACAATAACAAAACAACAACTTACGAAGATCACTCCATTATGCAGAAATGTATTGACAACTGAAAAATGCAAACAGTGGACACTTCTAAATACCCTTTCACTTGAAGGCTTCATATAACTTTCTTTTTATGTTTCACGTTGTTGATGTATTTTATTTTAATGTCTAGGTTAACCTACCATTTAATTTAATGTTTTATTTGTCTTTTAAAGGTATATCTTTGTATAAGATAATAATGTATATCTTTTTCTTCACCTCTTAGGTACCTTCTTTTAGTGTTGTGTCCAGCAAATCCTCCTATTTTTATACCCATATCTATGGTCTGGATGTCTCCCCTCCGGCTGCCTCTGGAACCCGGTTGTTGTCATCTTCCCTTTTGTGGTCGCGCCACTCCCGATTATTTTGTCCTGGTACTTGGTATGTCTTTTGTCTTATTTTGTTTCTGTCAACATACTTATTTCTTTTATCCTTTTCATGTTTTCTTTTCTCTATCTGCATTTGCTTTTATTTCCTTCTATTTTCATACTCTCTCCTATGTTTTCTTCTCTTCTTTAATTTGTATTCTTCATCTTGCTCCTTCTCTTTCAATGTGCTATTTTCTGTTATATTTCTCTCGCTGCTAAGAAATGCATGGTTTTATTTCCTACTTAATTAAACAATTTAAGAAATTGGTATTCTTTACTTATAGAGTACGCTTATTTCACTGCAATTCTTTATTCATGACTTTACACATTATTACTTGGAATGTAAAAGGGTTAG
Source organism: Calotriton arnoldi (assembly GCA_963921515.1). Classification (NCBI taxonomy): domain Eukaryota; kingdom Metazoa; phylum Chordata; class Amphibia; order Caudata; family Salamandridae; genus Calotriton; species Calotriton arnoldi. The sequence continues at coordinate 667,299 of CAWUFW010010236.1, read as the reverse complement.
ACTCGCCTATTAAATGAAAAAGAGTTCTCACTCATTTAGCCAAATTAAATGCTGATATTGCTTTGTTACAGGAAACTCATGTTACTGAATTGGAGACCAAAAAACTTGTTAGACATTGGGTGGGATATGCATTTTCTTCACCAGGTAATGTGAAACGTAATGGAGTTGTAATTCTGTGTAAAAAATCTTTGGATGTTACCTTGTTATCACAAGAATCAGATAAAGAAGGTATATGGCTTCTCGTAAGATTACAAGTAAACAAAATACCTATATCTGTTTTTAATATTTATGCACCCACACATCCTGATAAAACATTTTGGCCTTCAATTACACCCAAACTGATGTCTATTTCTGATGACTACTGGTTTTTAGTGGGGATTGCAATTTGGTAATGGATCCTTTTTTAGATCGCTCCTCCAAGTCTTCTTTTGTCCCTTCCTACATTCACAAACAATTTACCACAGCTATCAAACAAAGATCCCTTATTGATTCCTGGAGAATTTGCAACCCATGTTTACAAGAATATACTTTTTTCTCCCCTGTACATTTCTCTCAGTCTAGGATTGATCACCTTTTTGTCTCTAAACCCTTATCTCAACACATCTTACGAGCTGAGATAGGCACCATTTTAATTTCCGATCATGCACCGGTAATTCTAGATCTAGAACTCCTTCCCCTCAAAGTTAGACGTTGGTGCTTCAATATTTCTCTTTTATTGGATACCTCTTTCACACAACGCTTAGATACTTTTTTAACAGATTTTTTGCACTGAATGAATCTCCTGACTTATCATTTCCAATTATTTGGGATACATTCAAAGCTGCTTCTAGAGATTTTATTATTACTTATGTTTCCACTAAAAAGAAAATGCATTAAAAAAAAGCACTAGATTTAATGAAACATAATAAATCCTTAGAATAATCCTACTTCATGTCCAAATCTAAGACTTGTTTAGATAATTTAATTAAAGCTAAATTTGATTTCAATAAACTCTCCACGGAAGAAGCTAACTCTTTTGTCCTTAAATCTAGTTCCAGATACTATGGTGGTCAAAATAAAGCAGCTAAACTCTTAGCAAATTAAAAAAGAGTGGACTAAAATAGAAACTATTTTAAGAGATGATTCTATGCCTCTTTTTAGAGACAATGATATCCTTAATGAATTTACTAAATTCTATCAAAATCTATATACGCCAGAGTTAGATTCTTTCTAATCTGATATTAACTCATATATTTCTTGTATCCATAAGGAATTTGATTTAAACACTGATTTTTGTTGCCTTGATTCTGATATCACAACTTATGATAATCATACTGCCAGTAACTCCATTAAAAAAAGTAAAGCTCCTGATGGTTTTCCTATTGAATTCTACCTCCATTTCTCTAAATAATGAATCCCTAAATTACATTGATTATTTTCTTTCTTTACTTCCTCCAATTCTGCTACCGGGACATTTCAAGAAGCCTTAATATGCCTTATACCAAAAGATAATAAAGATCATAAGTTATGCAAAAATTATAGACATATTTCCTTAGTTAATTCTGATTATTAGATTTTTGCCAAGATTCTGGTGTTACGCTTTGATCCTCTCATCCCCAATTTAATTGGTCATGAACAAGCTGGTTTTGTTAAAGGTAGAAAACTCTCTAATAATACCAGGCTTTTCTTAAATGTTCTGAGTAAATCTAAAGCTTATAAACATTCCTTAACAGCCATTTTGTTGGATTGCTGAGAACTATCGATCGGATACACTGGAAATTTTTATTCTCCACACTTTCATGGTTTGGTTTTGGGGAAAAGTTAATTAACTTAGTCTCTCTTTTATATTCTTCTCCTTCCGCATCTATATTTGTCAATGGCCTAATCTCCTCTCCTTTTCTTTTACACAGAGGTGTACGACAAGGCTGTCCCCTATAGCCTCTTCTTCTTATTCTGGCTCCCGACCCTTTTCTATCTAAAATTTGACAAAATAGTGCCATACAAGGATTCAAATATGGAGATAAACAAATTAAATTTTCAGTCTACGCTGATGATATTCTTTTATATATGGTCTCTCCTGATTCTTCTTTACAACCCATTTTAAAAGCAGTTTCCACTTTTGCCTCACTTTCAGGTTATAAACTTAACTCTGACAAATGTGAAATCCCTCCACTTAACACATTTTTAATCAAACACATATTCCTCCCTTCAGTATTTCTTTTGAACCCAACAAAAATTTAATATTTAGGCCTTTGGTTCACTACTTCTATAGAAGACACTATATCACTCAACACTACTACGTTACAGTCTACTTTATCTAACCTTACATTGGGGAGAGGATGTAGCCTTACGGCTAGAGCGGTCGACCTTGAAGGTGGGGGGAACCGGGTTCGAGTCTCGGCAACATCGCTCAACATCCTGTGATTCTGGGCAAATCACTTAATCTCCCTGTGCCTTGCAAAAATGAATGTGTCCATCAGTAACGAATCTGGTGCTCATGTAAAGCGCTCTCATACCCGATGTCTCGGGTCTAGTTTACGCTATATAAAACTAAAAAAAAAAAAAAAACAATGGAATCCGCTATTTCTCTCCTGGTGAGGTAGGTTAGATTCTACTGAGATTGTTAGCCCCCATCTTTTCTATCTTTCGGCAAGTCCAATTACCTTTCAGTACCTATAATTTTAAAAAAATGTATTCTATTCTCACTGCATTCTTATGGAATAATAAAAAGCACTGTATATCTTTGTCCAAATTACAAAGGCAAAAGCAGCAAGGGGACTTAATTTTCCTCATTTTCAGTCTTATCAAAATCCTTTCTTTTTAAAACAGTCAATACATTTTCAAGATGGCCCACCCACAATTCCATCACCTTTATGGTCAGAGTTGGAGTTATCTTTTATTCAACCTTTCTCTTTTGCAGAATTTTTGTCCTTTACTCAATGCCCTTCTTCCATGTCTATTCCTATTCTCAAAAATGTTTGTAGAATTTTGCGTCCATTTTATATTTCTTCTCTTTCACCTCTAGATCAATACCTTCAATCCTCGATCTGGTATAATACATTAATTAAAATTAATAATAAACTATCTTTTGGAAAGCCTTGAGAGCTAAAGGTCTATTATGGACTCATCAATTGATACATAACCACTCACCTATCTCTTTTTCGCAAGCTCAATCTATCTTTCACTTCCCTCTTTCATATCAACACAAATTTCAGTCACTGATCTCTTCTATTTCTACCACATACCTTTCACTTTTCGTTACCCATTTCCCCTCTTCCTATTTCACCTATACCAACATTACTGCTAACTGCCCCTACTGCTTCTCATATATATACCGACCTTACTTTTCCCACTGTTGATCGACAAAAATCAACCCTAGAATTACAATGGGAAGCAGATCTTCACACCTCCTTTCCTATTCCTTTGTGGAACAAATTATGGCTTAAAATTCGCAAAACATCACGTGCTGCCAAAACAATTCAAACAATCTTTTTTTATTTATAAGCGCCTTCTAATCACTCCTGTTTCTTTACACAAACTTGATAGCGCCAATTCATCGTCCTATTGGTCCTGTTTTGCATTAATTTCTGATATTAAACATATTTTATTTGAATGTCCCACCACCTATCAATTTTGGTTACAGCTGTGGAAATAAATTAACTCTATTTTTCATACACATATACCATTCTCATTTACTAATTTATTTTTAGGTAGTCTTTCTGATGATTGGCATTGTTGTACTTTTAATATACAAAGTGTATACTTATTAATTGCTGTTGCATTTCAACAGATTACTAAAAATTGGAAGAATGCTCTGCATATCTCCTTTCAAGCATGATGGTATGGTGCGTGTTATAATCATAGACTAGATAGAGCGTATACTGACCCAATGTCTCCTACTATTAAATGAAATTCTCTCTGGTCTCCAGTAACCATTTTTCTAGATTCCTCAGTTTCAAGGACTTTCATACATCAGCCCTTAACTGATGGAGCATCCAAACCTCCTTGAATATATTATTTGTCTTACTAGAGCTTCCATAATAATAGTAATATGTTTTGCTCTTTTGTTTCACTATTAATATGTACTCTATGATTTTTGTAATTTCACTACCTATTGTTTATAATTATGCTAATTTCATTACATGGGAAGTGCTTTTTTTTTTTTTTGCCCTTTCTATTTTCTTTTACTCCCTTCTTATCTTGTTTTCTACATATAATTGCAAACATTTTCCTGTTCTCTTATTATTGTTCAAATATTTTCAATGCATTATTATATTATATTGTGAACCTGCTACCTGTTATTTCCCTTTTTCCTGCTTAATAAACTTTACTTTTAAAACTTAAAAGTGCAGCTGTTGACAATTAGGTGCAGTTGCAGAGCACCGGAAACCACTGTTTCAAATTAAGCACTGATTTGGGGGTGTTCTTAGGTAGAGCACAGTGCAGATAGCCAAGTTTCAAACTTTGTCTACCAGTATGTTGAAGAGTTGGGAAGGCCCAGCAGGAGAATACTGCATTACTCAAGTCTCCTGAAGATGAATGAGGTAATTTGTTTTTTTGCTGGATTAAATGGTAACAGTCAGCAGATTTGGTGCATGTTTAGCAATTGAAACTGAGCTGTAGTGGCTCTATTGGTGATGAAAGCTTCCTTCCTTACACATTATAAAAACATGAGTGTGTCGGGGGTAATTGGATGGAGTTTGTCAGAAGAATGGGTGCAGTAGTGGAGGAAAATATTTAGGACCTTGTTCAAAATGGTAACTTATACGATTGAGTAGTTTACACTTTTGCGAAAGTTTTCTACATTTTGCTTATTCACAGAATCCAAGTGTAAGTTACTACTAAAAAAAAAGTAGTAAATCCAGCAACACATATGGCCAACCACTGGTACTGCAACACCTTCCCATAGAAAATAATAGAGGTAGAGAATTAAAACGAAACCCCCAAGAACAAAATGTTAAATCAAATTTAAATAGGGAAAATAGAAATATATATATAATATAATGTATTAATATACAAACTGTACATATTTGTTATAACATATTTTAATGTCCTATTTTGAATTAAAAAACTAATTTAACCATTATTTTTATTACAATATAACTAAATTATTTTTAATCAATTCTATACATTACTTTTAATACTTAATAATGCATAGTAATTTATATTTCGATGGGAATTTATTTTTCATTTAAAATTCAGAAAATTGAATTTAATATATTTCCTTTATTTCAAAATTAAGGTATTAGTGCTGTAGCATTTCTTATTTCACTCTGCATGCAACATAAATATATAAAGTCAATTCATGTTAATAGATAGCACAAAAGTATTTTTAATATTTATTTTTGTATTAAATAATCTTTTATTTATTTGTTCCTATATTCTACCATGCAGAAAAGGCCCTGTGGCCTTGTTCCTCTGTATGGTCACTGAACTGCTTGGTGTTTCCCAATATCCGTACAATATACGTCAGAGGTTCTTTATCCTATATATCTTGGCTACCATCAGTCTGCGTATCCACACAGCTCCCTCTATGTATCACAGATGCTTGCTCTACTGATGTTATGAGTTTTACATGCCCAGAAAGAAAGAAATGGAATTCCTATTGCTTTTGATAGAATACCATGCTTTCTGGTCTTTGATATCAGAAAACATAACATGTGTTAATACATTTGCATTCACCTATGACTGGCCTTTAGTTGGAATCATTTTGTAGTTGTTTTACTATTTTGGGTGTGCATGATGGCTCTTGTTGTTGGCACCAGCAGTAACAATTTATCAAATTTCAGAGTCACAGGATACAGTTTGCTATAACTTCCGCTAAGGTCATAGAAAGAGCTATGATTGCAAGTATTACAGTCAGTGGGTGTTGGAACAATTTTCAGAGCGGGGGTGCGGCCAGCAATGTATCATCACTGAGGTCATAGGGATTGTTAAAAATTGAAGTGTCACAGAAAGAACAAGTGTAAAAAATGTGTTACACTCTTTCAGCAGGACAATAGTATGTAGCCGGTGCACGAGCTTGGAGCAGATGGTCTCAAATATATTACTACAGCATGGTATTGTGTTATCTATTAAAAGTAACAGGATTTGTATGTATTTTATGTTAACTGCATGTTTTACCTTGTATTGTTCTTATTGTACAGTTCCATGTTCTGGATTGTATAAAGGTTGGCACACTGGGGAGTCTCAGTTTGACAGTTGCTGAAAGCTTTAGGGCTAGTAGGTCGCAGTTCAGTTATGGGCATCATATATATAAAAATAAACACTTTATCTGATACATTGTGTTTGGAGTGTAGACTCACCATATTGGCGACTATACTGGATTTGATCTGAGTGGCTAGTGGTTGGCTCACAGCAGAGTTTGCGGCTCCGAGAAGAAGCGTTGTTGGAAGGTCAGAGAAGGAGTATTGTCAGAGGAGTATTACAGAGGACCTCAACACTGTGAGCTGTTTGGTGCCAGAATTTGAGAAAAGTTGGGGTTTTTGCAGTCCTGTGGGGTTTACTGGTGTTGGTGGGCTGCATGAGCCCCAGCACACCGCCTCGAGCAGGTTCTAAGGGAGTCCGTGTACCAGCTTGAGCATGCGTTGCTCACACTCCTCTTTCTGAGCTCTCGGAGGTGAGTTATTTTCTTGTGCATACTCATGTGGCGCGCGCACGCTCACCCCATAACTCCCTGCACCTGTTTGATTCGCACCATAATACTCTGAACCAGTGTGAGTGATGCAACAAGCTCTCAGCCATTTTGGAAGGGTGATTTGTGCCGAGTAGCACGAAGTGGCTCACAGGACAGTTCGGGCTTCTCTGTATTTCACAGATATGGACACATATAAGTTTCTCTAAACACTTTGGACTTTCTGGTAACAATTACATTTCGGTGACTTCTAGAATTAAAAATAAAACTTCAAGTACGTTTACTTTAGAAATTCATTCCACTTTGGAGCTATTCATTCTGTTTAAGGTTTATTTTCCCTATGGCTTCTTCTCAACTTGTTACATAGCCAACTCAATTTTTGCAACATCCAGGCAAGCCTCATTAAAATGGAGACAGTGGTTGAGGATTTTTGAGAATTATTTAGTAGCAAGAGATACTACAAAATCTGATCCTGCAAGAAACACAAGTTTATTATTTCCTACTTTGGGCCATGCAGCGCAAAATGCTTTTGATAATCTTCCAGAGGAAGAACCTCCTCTATGCCAACTTATGGCATCAATACAATTTATGGGATCAATAGCACGTTTTCAGAAACAGGATTCTGAGGAAGCTAGTATAATGCTTGAGAGGCAGAATTGCTTTAAGAGAAAGCAAAACAGTGATGGGAGTGTTGAAGAATATGTGGCAGTTAAAAGTGTTGTCTCCAACATGTGCATTTGAGAATAGCATTGATGTTTACATACATGACCATTTTGTTTACAGTGGTAACTCGAAAAAGATACACGAGAGATTATTGAGTTGCAGGAATCCTTGACTAATTGAAGTCATTGATTTGGCCAAAGGAATTAAATGCTCTATGGTTTCTTCTAAATCAATGGACGGTGAAGTTGCAGTTATCTTTCTCTTCTGCAATTTCTGAACTGGATGATGAAACTGTTTGTGCAGTAAATATTTAGTTAAAATTGAAAACATTTACAAATTATCACCAATGTGAGTTTACCATTCACATGGTTAGCAATCCACTTTGTCCTGCATTAGCTAAGCGTTGCAATCTGAGCAAAAGACTAGGCCATTTTCAGGCAGTAGGTAAGAGCAAAAACAAAATTGTAGAGTTGATGTCCTAGAAAATGATTGCTGTGGATATTAAATTGATCAAAGGACCTTTAAGTGAACCACATGTGTTAATGTAAGTTTAGAAAGGATGGTGGACTCTGGGTCCCCAATTACTACATTGTCTGACATAATGTTTTATGAGAAATAGACATATTCTTCTTTCCGAAAGTCATGTTAATCCAAAGGTTTTGGAGAGAAAGAAATCAACGTGTTAGGTTACTTTTTGGTGCCATGTATTGTCTGGGTAGAAACACAACCACAAAGATTTATGTTGCTATCAAGGGTAGAAATATTATTGGGTGGCAAGATTTGGCGATATTGGGATTGGATTAAAAACCAGTCCTTGATAATGCTGTGGTTGTGGATGACTTGCCAATGTGCTGTTTGGTTGATTCTCATTTTAGTCTTGCTGTGGAAGAAATTTGACAGAAATTTCCGAATGTTTTCATGGAGCATGTAGGTTCAGTGAGAGATTTTGAGCATCACATTAGGCTCCAACCACCTGAGCCCATGGTGCATAAAGTATGACCAATTCTTCTAAGTGTGAGGGAGGAGCGTAAAAATGTGCTTGATAAGTTATGTTGTGAAGGAATTATTATATCTTCTGATTCATCTCCGTGGGTGTCCCCTGTTGTTTTTGTGCATAACATGTCTGGAGAGATTTTGCTTTGACTGACCTTCATATTTTAGACAAAAATGCGTAATGCAGCACACATAGAAGTTGAAAAACAATTTATTTTTCTAATGATTGATTAAGTGCAGGAAGGCACACCTTCCTGCACATAAATAATCACAAGAGGTGATTTCCTCATTCTGTGTGTGTTGCAAAATGCAGCACGCATAGAAAGAGGAGAAAAACGAGGAGAAATGAAAGCATCTCTCCTCGTGGCTCCTCCCTACACCTCCCCTGGGGAGGCCTAGCATTCTGACGCATTTCTAGGTTTCCGAATTCTCGTAAATCTGGAAATGTGGCAGAAGCCGTGGGTGTTGGTGGGAACACTTACAGCCACACCCATGGCACGCCCCTTTCACACAAAGTGTTGCCTGTAAAGGGGCCTTTTTTACAAGGACACGAAAAGCAGCACAGGGTGGCTTTAGGTATCCTTGTAAATATGGGGCAGCAGGTTGCGCCGCTGGTGCGTCACAAAATGTGACAAGGGGCTTGTAAATAAGTCCCAGGGTTTTTTGGCCAATTTGGGAAGGTCTAAGTTGTTTTCTGTCATTGATCTAAGGTCTGCATATGATCAGATTGCACTAACACCTGATTCACAAGAGCTTAACACCTTTGTGACAACTGTTGGTGCCTTTAAGTAGTTGCATTTGCTATTTGGAATTGCCTCGGCGGCAAGCATGTTTCAAAAACTAATGGATAGTTTATTTGGTGATCTTGATGTTGTAGAGGCTTATCAGGTTGACATTTACATTTTTACTAATAGTGTCAAAAAGCATAATCAAATTTGACAAGGCGATGACTGAGAGATACAGTAAGTGCATTTTTTTTTTTAAAGCAAGAGCTAGAATATCTGGGTCATACCATTACCTCTACTGGCATTAAACTTAAACTTTGTTTCATTGAAGCCATTACACTTACAGCTTACAGAGGAGAGGTGTGGCGCAGAGACCAGAGTGACTGACTCCGAAGCACGGGGTTCACGGGTCAATCCCTGATGCTGGTGGCAGTTCAGCTCAGCATCATGTGACTCTAGGCAATAGCTCACTTAGGGGGATATTCACAAGAACGTGTGCTAAACATCTCCAAAAAATGTCAACGCAACTTTACACATCGCAGCCTATCGCGGGAAAATAACCCTGTGTTAACGTGGAATTCACAACACGGCGGTACCATGCGATAGTCCGCCAAAAACGCGGCCAATGTCCGCGATACAACCACCTCGACGGAGATAAAAACACAAACCACAACACCAAAAAACGTGCGATGAGCCCATTCGCGATGAGGAAATCAGCGATAAGCAGCGCAAGCCCTGCCATAAACACACGGCAGGCGGGAAAATCACTACAAAAGGAGAAAAAACACACAAACACAAAATGACCAACACCCAAGCACCATGGAGGCAGCCTGAGCAGGCGCAGAGGATGAGCGCAACCCCACAAGCACCCCGGACGACCAGCCTGGGACCTCGGTGACAGGGAAGGGCAAGGACAAGAAGAAGAGGAAGACGAAGTTTAGTCCGCAGGAGAATAGGATCCTGGTCACGGAGGTGATAGAACACCATCAACAACTGTTCGTCGCCTCCAATGTGTCATTGGGCACCAAAAATGGATTATGGCGGTCCATCGTGGACAAGGTGAATGCTGTCGGAGAGCACAAGAGGTCAATGGACGAGGTCAAGAGGCGATGGATTGACATCAAGCGCAAGACCAAGGAGAAACTCGCAGGCAACCAGAAGGCAGCAATGCAGACTGGAGGTGGGAGCCCAGCGCCACAGCTGGAGCTGGATGACATGGAGGAGCTGGTGTCGACAGTCATCAGTGTGGAGACCGTGGCAGGAGTCGGGGCACCGGACACTGCTCGACATGACACAACACAACGCCAACAGGTTGAGTTACCACCAGGTACTGGGGGGATGGGGGGAGATGGCCACAATGGCACACATGCACAATCAAGCAGAGCACAGTGCACACCCACAATCACTCTGGATCACGGCCTGTCACAATGTACATTGCCATGCTGTCTGAATGTGAACATGTACCATGTGGCTACATACATGTGGTCACATTGTAACACAGCATCTCCCCTTCACATTGCAGGAGCACCTTCAACGCCACCTGCAGAGCAGTCCCAGCCACTCTTCACTGATGACGAGGAGGACACCACCAGCATCGACACCCAAGCCCTCCAAGACATCATTGAGCTCATCCGCTAATCACCTCCAGGACCAGGGCAGCCCAGCTGCATCAAGGAGACCCCACCCACTCCACAAACCACCCATCAGGAGGCACCCACAACCCCGGCTGTCTCCCAAGACCCCCCTGAACAACACATGGCCTTCCAACGCCGTGTGTTGGAGGTCCAGAGGGAGATGGCTGAGCAGGTGCGGGTGGGGTTCGACCTCATGGCTACCAAACTTGACGCCATCCATGGGTGTCTGAGTCCCATCAGGGACCACCTCCAGTCCCTAACAGACACCCACACGCAACTCCCTGGACTCCAACGAGCCCTGGCTGACATCGCTGGAGTCAACTCGGAGACAAGAACACCTGTCTGCTCAGAGTGGCTCCAGCGATCTCAGCCGTGAGATGGCACACATGCGGAGGCTCATGGAGGACATGGTGCGGATGGAGGCGGAAAGGATGGCAGCCACCGCTGCACATCAGCGAAATGTAGCTGGGATCTACCATGCCCTGCATGTCCTCATCATGGCATTGCTGCCACAAGGCGTGGCGCAGATGAATGCTGCTGCCCCTACACCATCCACATCTCCGCCCCTGGTGTGTCAGTGCCTCACAGTGCGGCAGGCATTTCCACTCCGGCACCTGATGTGTCACTGCCACACAGTGTGGCCGACAATCCACCTCCGGCCCCTGATGTGTCAGTGGCACACAGTGCCGCAGCCAGAACTGCACCACCCACAGGTGGGGCATAGCACACATCCGAGGACGTGGATGGGCTTGAGTTCAGAAGGAGGCACTAGCATTCATGTCTGCCACCTGGCCTGTTTCTGCTTGGTGCCTCACATCGCCCCATGACCTTCCACTGACCCCCGATACACTCTGCTGCACTCACCTGGGACTGCGACATGGACTGCCATATCCTGTTTGGTGACCAATGACACAGCAACCAGACTGCGGACTGTACCCTTCCTCTTCCGCTGTACATGTCATTCCCCGATGGACTCTGGCAGGCCCTCCACGGGCACATATTGTGAAGTGGGGTTGGCATGGCCCTGTACTGCTCCAACTGCAAAACTCCACTGGATGTGCACTAAACATTCAGGAACGCACTGCTGTGTTATGTCTTTCATCATTCATGTATGAATGTGTGGATGAATGTGGGCTCAGTGATTCCCCCCAACATCAATGATGCTCATCTAGTGGGAATCCAGTCACAGCGTGCTATATTGCCGATTGCGTTCCGGGTGCCGTAGACACTACAACAGGGACACACGCATTAGTCACTTCCTTGTCCGGACATGGACTGAACCACGCCCAGCGCCCCCGAGTCATTGTTGCAAGCCCTGCGCTGGTCCGGCGTATGCCAGGCGAGACCACTCCGCTTACGCTCCGAGGGGGGGCCCACATAGCTACATGTCGCAGGCGTACACGCTAGTGGTTTGCAGGTCGCTGGTCTAGTTGTCAGCATGTCACGGCCACTCCCTGAGGGCAGGTTTGCACGCACACCACACCCATCCGGCACAGGCGTCACAGGCCATGTGACCCCGCCAATATAAGGGGACGACAACGTCACATTCCCCACTGCCGGTGGTGACTGGAAGACGGACGTTCCACGATACTCAATCATAAAGGGCCCATGACTTGTTGCGCACAGGGTTAGTGGCACCCGGAGCCATGTGGCCGTCACGGGCCTACCACCACTTGCCGCTGACTGGGGTTGCACAGGGTTAGTGGCACCCGGAGCCATGCGGCCGTCACAGGCCTACCACCACGTGGCGCTGACTGGGGTTGCACAGGGTTAGTGGCCCCGAAATTGCTGAGCGGTTGTGCAGCCTGCGATGATGACGTGTGCACTGATGTGGTCTCTGCCATTGATGCCTCAGGACTCAGCGTCATGTGTGGGACCTGCTGGGCCGCGGCGCGGTTCCGCATGATGTGGAGCATGCCATGGTGGCGGGACCTGGGCCTGGAGCTTGCACGGGCACGTGGTGTGCCCACTGGTGGTCACACCGTTGGAGGCAGGTAGCAGTGGGGCCTGGGTGCGCAAGTGCGGATGGCCAGCACTGGCCGGCGGGAGGGGGTAGGGTGCGGCTGCATGTGTGCGCAGGACAGGCAGGCGTTGTTGCCTTGTGCAGTGTGATGGACTCTGCCATGATTGACTCTGGCGTCGATTGCAGATTGCAGACCTGGTGGCTTGCAGTGTATACCGGCACATGGTTGGAGACACACCGGTGGCAGCAGGTGAGCAGTGGTGCCTGGGTGCGCGGGGTGGCAGTGTCCCTCCTTCTCCCTCCCTCTCTCTCTCTCTCCCTTCCTTTCCCTCTCTCTCTCCCTCTCTCCCTTCCTTTCCCTCTCCCTCTCCCTTCCTTTCCCTCTCCCTCCCCCTCTCTCTTTCCCTTCCTTTCCTTCTCCCTCCCTCTTTCCCTCTCCCTTCCTTTCCCTCTCTCTCTCTCTCCCTCTCCCTTCCTTTCCTTCTCCCTCCCTCCCCCTCTCCCTCTCCCTTCCTTTCCTTCTCCCTCCCTCTCTCTCCCTTCCTTTCCTTCTCTCTCTGCCTTTCTGTCCTTCTCTGTTTCTCTGTGTCTCGCTCCTTTGATGTGCGCATGACACACGTTCTGATTTTGGGCTTTGTTTTCCAGGCTGTGACATCAGGATTGTCCCGGACGGACCAGACAGGAGTCTTCCGCATTGGTGTTTTGTGTTGTATTCAATAAAGTTTTTGGTGGTTACTTCAATGATGAGTGACTGTTTCTCGTTCTTCTGCCCACACGTGTTTCTTGTTGTCATTGTGCGACATCATGCGCTTTTTGTGGCTCTTGTGTTGTGCAAGGTATGTGTTTGTCCTAAGGGGGATCCGGGGGGGGGCCCGTGGTGTGGTGGGGTGGGTGTTGTGGCCCTCTTAGGTCTTGGAGCTGCATGATCATTGTCTCCATGGCATCTGTGGGTCTTCAGATGTGGCTCTGGGCTGGGCTCCCTTTCATACTGCGGGTAGTCGTCCTGCTTTACACCAGCAAAAGGCAGGTGTTGAATCCCTGCTGCTACCGTGGCTTATCGCCTGTTTTTGGTTCGCATCGCAGATCTGACAGTTCGTTGTGAAAGTGGTGTAGTGGTGTTTTGGTGTGTTTTTGCACGGGAACGCCTACTCTGCATCTCATTAGGGTTAGTTGGTGGTGTCACCCATGGAGGTAAATGTTGAGGCAGTTATCGCGGGAATACTTGCGTTGTCTGCAGTTTGCAACCGCTTGTGAATGGGGCGTTCAATCTATCCCCACTTTTGTTGCGTTAAGGTGGCGATAACTCGGAGATAAGTCCTTGTGAATATGCCCCTTAATCTCCCCAACGGCCCCCAGCATCTTGAAACCTTAGGTGGTGATATGTTTGCACTTTACGAACTTGGACTAATATTATTTCAGCTCCACCCAAAGATAAAGGCACCTTTCACTAATTTTTCAGTTTGAGCAAGTACTATGCTCAATTTGTTCAGGGTTATGTTCAAGATGTCCAACCTTTAAGAACTCTGTTGAAAAAGGGAGTAAAATGTGTATGATCTCCTGAAATGGATGGGGCTTTTAGTAAAGTCAAAGAAATGAATGAGGAAGCTCCAGCATTGAAACCTTTTAATTCCGGTAAAAAATGCATGATTAAGGTAGATGCAAGTTTAATTGGTCTTGCAGCTGTTCTAAGTCAATGGGTCTCTGGCAGGGAACAAGCTGTAGCTTTTGCATCCAGGACATTGTAAGTATCTGAAGCACACTATAATACCATGGAGCGTGAGACTCTAGACTGTATTTGGGTGGTGGAGAAATTTAAAACTTACATTTTTTGGAATTGTTTTGGGTTGCATACTGACCACAAAACCTTTAGTGTATATTTTGAATGGTGAATGGGCTAATAAGGTTTCAGCAAGACATTTGAGATTGCTTTCAAAACTTCAAGAACATACCTTGAAATATTTACCAAGTAGGAAAAGTTACAGACCGGATTGTTTGTCATGTATGCCACTTGACAAGGTGGAGAGTGGTGAGACTTTGGAGGACTCAGATGTGTGCGAGTGTGGCGGCAAATTTTCTGAAGATGATTGGATGTCAGCTTTTGTTAACAATGACAAGTTATGTCAAGTAAAGAATTACATTAAGAATGGTTGGCCAGAAAAGAGTTGTTTGACTGGGGATATGAAGAGTTATTTGTGGATATCTGATGAGCTTTTAATTGTCAATGATATCATCATGAACATGATCTATTTATTCCGTCAGAGGCTCTAAGAAAAAGTTGAATTCCTTTAGCGCATGAGGAGCGCTTACGCATTACAAACACAGATAAGGAACTTAAGCTATTTTATTGGTGTCCTGAGTGTTTGCTTTCAGACAAACATTGGTGAACATATGAGATACCACTACATCTTGTTCCACTTCCAGATGCACCATGAGCCAAAGTGGCTTTAGATTTCTCAGGGCCTTATAATATTTTGCCAGCCAAGATGAAATATTTGATTCTTTTAATAGACCATTATTTAAAGTGGATATATTATTCAATTGTAGATTCTCTTCCAGCATGTAATCTATCAATGCAATTTCTTAAAAGAGTGTTTAAAATTGGGGTTTGCTAAAAGAGATTGTTAGTGAGAATGGTACACACTTTGTTTCAGAACGTATGCATACATATTTGGAGTTGAACGATGTGACACATTTTAAAGTTGCCTTATATAGTCCTGCATTGAACGGTTGTACTGTGAGTCAGGATGTGTGTTAAAGAGTGATTGCTAAGCAGGCTTTGGCTAAGACGTATTTTGGTGAAAAGAATAAATGCAAGGATACTTACATTAGTGTTGGAGATTGTGGCTAGATTAACAAACCTCACAGGACAGGGAAAGGTGAATCAAAGTTCTCTTCACCAGTTGTTTTGTAGAGAGTTAGTAAATGTGGTAAAGGATGGTGGAACAGGAGAAATCTTGTTTGTTTTACTGACAAGCAGGCCAGAATTATCCAAGATGGTAAAAAGGATGTTTCTGCTGGTTGTGATTAGTCAACATGGTTGAAGGGTGTGGACATTTTTGTTAATAGTGAGTCATACATGGACATCAATTCACCAAAATGACAGGGGTAGCAGAAGTCACATCACACACCCCTTGACTTTAATATCATCACAGGAAGTGACCTCAAATAACCGTGAATCATTACAGAAAGTGATGCCACATGGTCTGACATTGGATAATTACCATTGGTTAAGTTCTATAATAACTCCATGATTAATACAACAACACAACACATACAAAGGTTTGTTTTAGATAGCACCTATATCAGGGCACTGACATGATCTTGGGAAGTGGTGGGGCGTAATACTTGCCTTTATTTGCAGTGAACGAGTGAAAAAGTGAGCCTGGCCTCTTTTCGAGGTCTCTAGGATGTTTTCCCCCAGAAAACATTCATAGAAAATGCGGTCGTATAGTGCATCTTAAAGCATAATTTTCACATAAATTTGCCAGGAACTCATTAAATATTCAAGTCCTTTCATGATGTCCCATGAGTTGACTCGTTTTTTCAAAATGTGCTGCGGGTGCCCCCATCTGTCAACAATTACCTCCACTGTGCCAAGACCTGCATTTTGTCATTGGTGGCACTCATATGCCATGGCTGCCCTTAATGCCAAAAATTACATATAATATACCCATGCCAGGATTTTGCCATGAATGCCTTCTATATACAATAGGTGTGCCTTACATCAGGAAGTACCTCTAGTATGTCAGGGACCGCAGTTTGTCATGGTCGCCCCTTCTCATATGCTATGGTTATCATCCCTTATGACAAGAATTACTTCCAAAATGCCAAAACAAGCATTTTTTCGCAGGTGGATCATATGATAATAATTATCTCTAGTATGCCACTAACTTTATGTTAACATAGGTGCCCATTATGACAAGTTTGCCTACTATGCCAGGGACAGTATTTTATTGCAGGTGCATTTTGTTCTAAGTATTGACTTCAATATGCCAGTACCAGTATTCTGCCATGGTAACCTCCATAAGACAAGAATGACCTTCAGTATGCCAGGGCAAAAGGCCGGCTTGCGCACATAATACCACATTCTTACTCACGTTCACTTACAATCACTCACACTCATTGTCACTCACTTCCATTCATTTACACATGCTAGCACTCATTCATTCTCATTCACTCTCTTGTGCTTGCTCTTACTCTCACTAACTCATTCATGCTCACTCATTCTTAGACTGCCTCACTCATACTTTCTTACTCAATTACACTCACTTAGTCATACTCTCATTCCGTCATCCCCATTCACGCTCACTTATTATCACTCCTTCTCTCATTCATTCACACTCACTCACATAGACTCTTTCACTCATTCATGTTTTCGCTCTATTGTACACTTACTTGCACTCACTCTTCTTCATAATCACTGCCTTTGACTCATTTTCAGTCACAGTTACATTTACTCACTGTTGCTCACTTTCACTCACATTCTTCAACACTCCCTCACACTCATCCTTTCTCATTATTTCTCATTCATCCACTGTCACTCAATTGCAATCGCTTTTACTCTCTCTCCCTCTCACTCTGACTCTCTCATACTTACTCACATTCAAATTGAATCTCACTCATTCTCTCTCACTAGTTGTCACTGACAGTCCCCCACTCATTTTCACTCATACATTCACACTCTTTGGGCCAGATTCAAAAAGAGCCTCTGCAGTCGTGGTGAAGGCTTTGCAGTTGTGGCAGAATCTCTGCAGTGTGGCAGGATCTCTGCACTGCAGTTTCTCAGATACGATGATCCGGTTAAGACTCCGTGGCCTCTGCGACGGCTGTGGAGGCTGTTTGTAAATTGGGCCCACTGTCTCTCACACACACTCTCATCCACAAGGACGCATACAACAAACAGTTAAAAGTATTTGTCTACATACCTCGGTTGCCAGCAGAAGTCATTTTCAGCTCCTGGTGCTCCATTTGTTATTACACTAATATTGAATAACATGGGGGCATGGCCAAGCCATCAACCAAGATGGCCGCACGGCATTGAAGCTCCGGTGCCCGCCACCCTAAAAATGCGCAGTTAGTAGATATCAACATTCCCCATCCATCCTAATACCCCACATCAGATGTGGCGGGGACCTGCTGGTGGCATCTGGGTGCCTGGAGTCGACGTCGCAGCACTCCCCACGACCATCCTGCTGCCGGGGTGAGAGGAGGCCCAACCCGCCTCAGAGGATCCGTGGCAACAGGGGCCGTGGGCGAGCCTGAGGCTGGGGCTATGGTGTCCCACTGGGCCGCCCGCTCCGCTGCCTCTGCAGGGCACTACAAACGCTGGGATGTGGCTGCGTTGAGGAATCAAAGAATCAGGATCACCCGGTCAGAGGTGCGGGAGGCGGGCGGTCCCCGGGCTCGGCCTGGCACATAGGCTCGCACGGTGAAAGGGGCCGCGTGTAAGCCACTGCCATCCTGCTCGGTCTGCCCCTCTCCATTTCAGCTGCAGAGGTTGCCCCCTACCCTGCCAGCATGCTGCCTATACAGTGGATTAAACCCAGATCACTTGACTGGGGGTGAGTGTTTGATTTGCTCTAACGCTCCGTCCATCATCCCCTTTGGTATCGCTTTGTTCGCCCTAAGTTGGCAGGGTATGCCCAGACGTGGGTCCCTTGCTCACTTTGCCACTGGATTCAAGATAGCCTGGCTGATGAGGGTTTTGAACCCGAAACCGGTCCCAGGATGCTTGTTTCCGGTCCAGGGAAGACATGGCTTGGCAGTTCGGGCTGGACTGTTCCCATGAGGCACAGGGTCAGACTGATTTGCATATGGCCATGTCTGAACTGGGGTGGTGGAGTGAGCTAAAGAATGATGATGGATTAAACCCAGATCACTTGACTGGGGGTGAGTGTTTGATTTGCTCTAACGCTCCGTCCATCATCCCCTTTGGTATCGCCTATACAGTGGGGCCAGTTTTAGAACCACAGAAGTGTGGAGCAGCCCGACCGCGGGAGACCCTAGAACCGAGGCCCGCTGGTTCTCCCCCTCCCACACTTAAGCACTGCGCGAGTCCCGAAGCAGCTGGCTAGGCAGCAGTGGCCTGCCGAAGGCCCGGACTCTACAGTTTGTTCAACTTGATGGGCACAACCGACCATTAACCCCAGTGAGGAGGCTCGCCTCGCCAGCCGCCACCCATCCTGGCCAGAGATCACCCACCACACACCCGATCGCCACACAAGAGGTGCCTTATTCCCCTCACAAACTGTAGAAGACCCCTGGCTTACCAATCCTCCTCCCCATCCGGGGTGTGCCACACTGCAGCTACAGCTTCCCCTGAGAATCACACTCCTGGCTGTTACCCCCTGCATTAAACTTGCAGAGCCCTGCTCACCCCCCCAACTCTAAGGCATAAGACTCCCCTATCTTGCTGTTTCACCACTGGGCAACACCTAGGAACTGCGAATAAGACCCAACTGTGCCATAAGTCGCCCCCATCCCTCTCGGCCCCGTGGGAGTCCTGCGACCCGGCCTGCCTCTCAGCTATCACTTTCCAGGGGCACGGAATCATGGGCCAAGGGGACCCCAAACAGATGAGGCTCACATTCGACAAGCCCAAAACAGCTGATTGTGCAGGACAGTCAATCGACAGGAATGGGGACCACAGGATGGAAGATCCCCCCTTCCCCCCTTGAAGGCTCAGCGGCCATTATGGCCGAACTCAAAGGGGATTCCACGCAATTGATGCGAGATTCGACACACTGACTAACCGGTTGGACCGCATGGGGGAACGGCTAGACAGGCACGACACCCATCTGGACGCGATGGAGGAGCGAGTTTCCACCTACGAGGATCAATTTACCACAATGTCTCGCCACCTGGAAAGAGCAGAAAGCCTCCTGAAAGCAGTGGCAGTCTTAACGAGGACCTAGAGGCTAGGTCCCGAAGAAACATTCTTGACCTTGTGGAGTCGACCAACATGGGCCGCCCTGAACAATTTGTGGAATCTCTTCTCACCGATCTATTCGAGCCGAACATTTCTCCCCCACTTTTATTGTTGAGAGGGCACACAGATCCCTGGGCCCCCACCCTCCACCAGGAGCCCCCCGTTGCCCCACAGTGGCCCGCATCTTGAATTACAGAGCCGCAGCACCGTTCTTCGGTTTGCCCGAGAGAATTCCCCACTGCAGTACCAAGGCACCACTCTTTCTATCTACCCTGACTTTATGCTCGCTGTGCAGGAGGCAAGGTGCAAATTCACCGAAGTGAAAACACAGCTCAGGAAGTTGGGTCTTAAATACAGCATGGTATACCCTGCTCAACTGCTCACAATGGTCGATGACAAATCCAAATACTTTGACAACCCCACGGAAGCTCTAGCCTTCTGCAAGCAAATGAAGGGCAACAACTGTAGCAACTGCCATCCATCCTCCAGCCGCCAGTCCCCTGACAGACCTCTCACAGCCAGTGCGGAACTCTTCCTTCCTGACTCCCTGACTAGCCAATGGCCCTTTGGTGTTGCAAGGCGACTCGCACTGTAGTAACGTAACGTTCGAATTCCACTACCTATGACAGAGCCGGCTAAATTATATTACAATTTGGGCGCTGGGCCCTGAGGCATTGCCCGCCTCCCATGGATGATTCCGGTTCTCCTTTTGTTAGGGTTTTGTTTTATGGGTGCAGGTCAATGGGATTTCGCCAGGTTATCGCCGCCTGGTGTGGGTGGAGGGTGGAAAGTATGGGACTTTTGTGGTTCTTCGTTTGTTTTATTGATTCCCCCTTCCCCCGTCTCCCTCCAAACACGCCCCCCCTCCAATAGGCACCTCCTGGCACAGAGCCTGCACCGCTCTACCACATGGGAAATGGGTACCCCTAGAGCAGAGGTTGAGGCAAGCATGCTGACCTGGAACTTCCGGGGGCTCAACAACCTGAGACAATGCAAGCTAGTACTCTCCTACCTGCATCAACATCGCATTCAAATTGCTTTCCTACAGGAAACGCACCTGCCCCCACAAACATCCCCCCATTTGCCTCCACATGGGAAGCCCATGGATACTTCACTGGGTACAGTACTTATTCCAGGGAGGTCTGCATCCTCATACATCACAGTCTCCCATTTACCCATTATTCCACAACAGCAGATGACCAGGGCAGGTACATACTGGTGGCTTGAACATTGCTGGGGTGGGAAACAGTGGGGCATATTATCAAGAAACGGCGTTAAAATTATCGCCGCTTTGGCGGCAGAAAACTGCTGCTAAAGCGGCGATTATGGGCTTGATAATATGCCCTTGAGAATTCCAATAGAAGCCCATGTTCTGGTGTCAACATGGGCTTCTATTGGAATTCTCCAGGGCATATTATCAAGCCCATTATCGCCGCTTTAATTTTAACGCCGTTCTTGATAATATGCCCCAGTGTTCCTTAATATCTATGCTTCTAACACCGACGACCCATCCTTTTTCAGTGGAATAGCCTTCCTGGAAAGATTCGCCCCGGATGTCATTTTCATTGAGGTGACCTGAACCTATGGCTAAATCCTTGCTACAACAGATCGGGTAACAGCCTAGGCAGCAAACCCCCATCACATCAGGCCGTCCACAACTTTCTATCCTCTTTAGCTCTTCAGAATGCCTGGCGCACGCGACACCCCAGCACACCAGGTTACACCTTTCACCCTGCCCCCCACTCCATCTGGACACGTATCGATTACTGGTCCCTCTCCGCTTTCCCCTGTCCATGGCTAAGGGACATTAAGATACTTCCGTGCACCCTCTCTGATCAAGCCCCAGTATTGCTACAGCTTTCGTTCCCTCATGCCACTGGATGGGAGCACAGATGGTCATTCCCTGCTTCAGCGCTACTAGATGCAGCATTCCGATCTGAATTCCACACCGCAATTCTTAAATACTTCGAACTTAATTCAGGCTCAGTCACACAACATGATGTCCTATGGGACGCCTTCAAGGTGTATATCCGCGGCATTTGCATAGCTAAACAATTATGAGTGCTACGTACCCTGCGAGGCGACCTGGCCAGAATCGAAAGGGAATCGGCAGCCATCGACAAGCCTGGTAACCCTGCCCCCATGCCCACCACACTACATACGCAAGCGTCCTCATGACTGAATTTAACGAGCTGGCTGACAGAGAAGCCCTACTTTTAGGTCGGCACGGGGTGGCGCGCCATTACGGGGAGGGAGAGCGCCCTGGGAGAACACTGGCTCGCCTCTTACGACCCCCAAGGGGAGAGGAAAATATTACATCCCTATGCCTCGATGATGTTACCAATGTATCAGATACCGCTGACATAATGCGCAAATTAGTCTCATACTATAAATCACTCTACACCTCCCAGCTCCTCCCCGACTCTACAGCGCACATGGCTTACTTGGAGGAGGTGGCGATGTTATGGCTCACCTCCGGACAGGCGCAATTTCTTAGTGAACCCTTCTCGGTGGAAGAGATCTCCCAGGTGACAGACTCATTAGATAGAGGGAAGGCCCCCGGGCTGGATTGCCTATCTGGAAGCTTTTACACAACTTTTAAACAAACCCTTATCCCATATTTGCTGGAACTATATTCAGAATCCTTGGAGAAGAGGGGTACTCCCTCCTACAATGCGCAAAGCGGCAATTACACTGCTTTTGAATTCTGGCAAAGATCCCAACAAATGAGCATCCTATAGGCCCCTCTCACTCCTTAACTATGACAACAAGATCGTGGCTAAGGCGCTGGAGAACAGGTTATCACCCCTTTTAGAACAGATTCTCTCACCTATCCAGTCAGGGTACACCCCCCACAGATCTACTGCGCTTAACCTCAGAACGGTATTTTCAGTCCTCAACAGGGTGTCTCCAACGACGCCTGTGGCCGTAGCCCTCACAGATGCCAAAAAGGCATTCAACTCACTTGAATGGCCTTTTCTTCATGCTACACTCCGTAAGCTTGGCATACCTAATGGCTTTAATGCGCTAATCACACTCCTATATTCCTTGCAGGTGAACGGCTCGCTTTCAGACCCTTTTCCTATCTGCCCCGGCACCAGGCAGGGGTGCCCGCTATCACCATTGCTATTCATCATAGCGATGGATCCCCTGATCAGACACCTCCAAGAAAAACATCTACACCATGGCCTGCGGTTTAGACATGGCCCTCTCCTGATGTATATGTACGCTGACGACATCGCATTGTTTATTAGACACCCCTCCCGAGAATCTAGCTCTCATAATAGGAGAATTCTCCAGATTCAGAGACGTTTCCGACTTACAGATCATTTGGGGAAAATCTGAACTCTTTCCTTTGTCGGACTGCACGACACCCCCCACAGGTGGGCATTCCCTCCGCTGGGCTGCTGACACTACAAAATACCTGGGGATCTACTTCACAGAGTTAAGGATCAAGTCACCCGCTTAAACTATGGCCCCACCATGGACAAGCTCGCTGCCCAAGTGGACCGTTGGATCCGTCTCCCCCTTTCCATGGCTGGGCGTATTGCCCTCATCAAAATGAATGCCCTCTCCCGTTTTCTGTATTTATTTGTAAAGATTCATATCCCCTTGACAAATGCATTCTTTCTCCAGTTCCGCAGCCTGCTGATTTGACTGGTGTGGGCAGGCTGCAGGCCACGGATAGCCTGGGACACACTTACACTCCCCCATGCGATCGGGGGGGATTCGTTGTTCCAGATCTCCACCTTTATTACTTGGTGGCACAGGCCCAATTCGCTTACCACTGGTTCCACCCAGATGCCCGCCTCCTGTATAATAAACCAGAGCAAGAGCTGGCGGACCCTATGCCCCTTATTTTACTACTTCCATAAGACATCCGGCTGGACCCCACAGACGTCCAGACACTGTCCATGACATGCTGGGCCTGCGCAAACTCAGCAGAAAGCTAGGATTTGAGTATCTTTATTCCCCTACACTTATACTTTCACGAACCCCTTGGCTCCCCCTAACCATTGAAAAGTTGGTGCAACGCACCCTTCAAAAAATGTACCTCCACACTTTTGGAGACTTTGTCCCAGAAGAACACATTAAGATGCAATTTGACACTACCCACGAGACTGCGCTCTCCTACATGGATAAATGTATCCTCGCTAGATTACAAGGCACTCCACGCACGGTCATGACAACTTACCACCTGGCACCCATGGAATTCCCCCCTCACACTGCTCATAGCTGACCCTGAGGGCTCACACCTGACCGCCAAACTGTACAGAGCATGCATAGCTTTAAAGCGCACCCACGATGGAGGAGCCCACCGGTGATGGGAGAAAAACCTGGGACACCCTCTATCGGACAAAGACTGAGCATATAGTTGCGCGCAATTAAATGAGTATCCCCCAACCACCGGCATAAGCTCCTGCATCTCCGATCCCTCCATAGGTCATACATTACCCCTCAGGAGATGGCCAAGTATGACACTACTAGATCATCGCAATGCCCTAAGTGCCAGGCGCCAGATGCTGTTTTCGCGCACATGACCTGGGTCTGCCCCTGGATCAGCACATACTGGACTGTAGTATTCCAGGCGCTATCCCTCACAATATCTACAACCATTGAGTCATCCCCCATGCTTGCTGGGCAATGTCGCCGACGTACCAGTTTGCTACCGCAGATTCACAGCCATCGCCCTG
The DNA here is from genome assembly GCA_963921515.1 of Calotriton arnoldi. NCBI lineage: Eukaryota > Metazoa > Chordata > Amphibia > Caudata > Salamandridae > Calotriton > Calotriton arnoldi. Next base: position 643,086 of record CAWUFW010010236.1, on the reverse strand, counting down.
TTGTTGGCTAAGAGAGAAATCGCGATACACTGGGGTAGTCGGGTCCACCCCACTAAGGAGGCATGGCTCCGTAGCATGACATACTGCGACACACAGAGCGAGATATATTCCACACTCCAACCTCCCACCTCACGTCCGAAGGACATTTAGCCGCCACTCCATGATTACCTTCTCTCCCTAAAACCCAATTCCCAATCGCCATCCTCTCCTCATGCTGCCACTGAAGTTGTGTTGAGCCCCCTGGCATCACCCCCTTGCCCCCCCCCTCCTTCCCCAGCTTCTGGAAGTTAAACAAACACTGGTGTGCAACACAGCCCTGTCGACGGCCATCCCTCTGCTATGGGTGCCCGTGGACATCCCACTGCTACTTTACACAAACTCTCTCACCATCTCGTAGGACTCTGTGCCTTCCCGAAACAGCCCCCCCCTCCCTTCCACCACACGCCTTTATGTTTCTGTTAGGTGTTTGCTTTTCATGTATTTCTTTAGCATTGCATGTAGCCCTACTTACAGCAGTATAAAAGACTGCAGCAGCATTTATGTAGCCCACAAAGATGCAATGTTACCTAATGTCTGGTTTCAACAGAGAGACTTACCATAACTGTGTTATAATGGGCATTGACAGCTGCATGTTTGTTTTCGGCTTTCTAATAAAAATGTAATTACATTTTTTTTTTTTTAAACACAGCATGTTGGGAGGCCAAAAAAATAATATGTATTGAATAACATACTATTATTCACTGTTAATGTAATAATATAAATGTGCAAAAAACAATGAGAGCGGATCCCCAAGGACAATAAAAACGAGCTATCCCTGAGTGTCTGGCACTGATTTTGCCACCTCTGAGGCCAGGGGATGCAATAGCAGTACCAGGGTTCACAAAGGCTGCGACCCCTAGCACCGCTAAATGACGTCCATGAGCTTCTGGTGCTCTAATAGATAATAACATACTATTATTCACTAATAATGTAACGAAAAAAGTGCAGGAAACAATGAGATGAGATCCTGAAGGACAATAACAATTAGCTGCTTCTGTGTGTTTAGCACTGATTTTGCCATCTATGAGGCCAGGGGTCCTAAAAGCAGTGCCAGGGGTCACAAGGGACAAACAAGGGGTCGCAGCTGAGACCCTTGGCGACCAATAAATAATCCTGGCAGGCACAATTTTTCGCAGGAGTTAATTCCTCAACAAACAAGCGTGAGGTCTGAGAAAGCTCTGACCTGTGATACTAGGGGCCTCATTTATGAAGATTTGGCGCTGCTCTATGTTAAAGTGTAAGGGTAGGAATGCACCATATTTATCTAATACAGTGCATTCCTGTCCTTTCCCCCAGCACAGGCACAGTTTCAGCAGCCTAACGCCAACACAGGCACCCTAGCACCATGGTGCAAGGGTGCCTGTGTTGTCGGCAGGATTGTTTATGTGCAGGAAAGGGCATCTTAAGAATGCAGCACACATGAAAAGAGGAAAAAACGAGGAGAAATGGTTGTTTCTCCTCTTTGTGCCTCCCCTGAGGAGGCGTGAGATTTTGCCGCATCCCCATGTTTACATGGTTTTGTAAATTGAGGGAAGCGTCAAAATCTTCCACAATCACCCACCACAATGCCCATGGAATGCCTCACTAACGTAGAGTAAGGCTACGCAGCGATTTGCGCTGCCTTTCCTTACTATATATTTATGAGGCAATTTAAAGCCACACACAGTGGCTTTGCATGACCTCATAAATATGATTTTGGGATTTGCGCCGCTGAAGCATCACTAAAAGTGATGCTAGGGCGGCACAAGGGGCTCATAAATATACCCTTGATTCTTTGCAGGGGCAGGATGGTTCACAGCTTTCTTCATGTTCTTTGTTATATTCAAATATCTCAGAAGAACTTTCTGAAGTTCCATCTTTTGCTGATTTGACTAACAACCCAGACATGGATAGCAATACTCTGAGTCTCTATGAAACCAATTATATTTTGGGACTATTATTTTTATTTAAAGGTTATAATTTTTTAAACAAATTATTAGAGGGAGTTGATGTGGTATTGATTAATTAATTAAAAGTAGTAGGATTTCTATGTGATTTATGTTAACTGTATGTTTTACCTTGCATTGTTCTTTTTGGACAGCAGATTTCCATGTCCTGGATTGTAGAATGGCTGGCACTGGAGATGCTCCGTTTGACAGTCGTTGGCCACATATATATAGAATTAGATCATTGGAATGTGAACGCTCCATTGAAAACAATGGAGCGCTCCTGGCTTCTAATGGCCGGTAGAAGCCCAGAGCATCAACGTTCCATTGTTTAACAAAGGCCACACGGAGCCCAAAGGGATTTCAACTCCCTCGGGCTTCGTGAGGCCTTTATTTAACAAATTAGAACATTCTGCCCTCTAGGGGTGGAATATTCTAATAGCCTTAGAGCCCTCCTTAGCGGGCTCTACCGGCCATTAGAACATTGGAAGGTGGAGCACTCCATTGAAGACAATGGAGTGCTCCGTGCTTCTACGGGCCGGTCGAGGCCCGCAAAGCAACTTCCAATGTTGTTTTCACAAAGGCCTCTCGGAGCCCGAGGGGATTATACCCCCTCGAACTCCGAGAGGCCTTTGTTTTATTTGTTAGAACATTCTGCCCTCTAGTGGCAGGATGTTCTAATAGCCTTATAGCCCTTCGCAGCTGGGCTATACCGGCTATTAAAGGCCCGCTCCAGCGTTAAAGGCCCGAGCCGAAGGCTACGGCACGCTATAAGACTATATTAAAACCCTTGCCTTTGGCTCTGGCCTTTAATGCTGGAGCAGGCCTTTGATGGCTGGTACAGCCCGCTACGTTGGGTACTAAGTCTATAATAAACCACTTTATCTGATACACTGTGATTGGTGTGTCCATTCAACATAAAGCATGGTGTGGTAGCACACCTTTATTTACAGACAGCACATTTTCCAGTAAATCTGCAAAGACATGCAGTTGTACCGATAAAGCTATGTAGGGTACACAAGTTAAAATATGGAAATTGGGTTTCAGTGAATATTTATCATTTACGCATCACCAAGCAAAGTGTCTTAATTTGTTTTCATCCTATTAAAATCTTTTTTCTATCACACTCCAGAATTACAAAAAATGTGCTTCATTTGTGCGTTCTTAATTTCTGATATATTTTGAAATATTTGCATAGTTCATTTATAGATATTTATATTTTATTGTGTTAAAAAATGTACATCCTATGGCATATTTATGCACAGTCCCTTTCACCCAGCATGATTGACACATAGTTCAGTTTAGAAAAGCACCTCAATTTTCATTTAAAGACAAGTAAACACTAATCTCCATGTTAAAGGAATAAGCAGCAGTTTTTTTCAGAGAAAACACAGCCCGACCTTTGACCTCTTTGTTAATTGCTCATTAAAAGAGACAAGATAAAAACGCAACTTTATTGTACAGTCACCTTCTGAACCTGAGGATGATTATTTTGGGGGTGCTGCAGCACCTCTACTTCCAGCGCATATAACTACATTAATTACTTTTGCCAATTCCAGCTAATTAACTGTATTGCTTTCCTATTTCTTTTCTTTATTGAAATAGACCTTTTGAAGTACACTTTCGTGGAAGACCTTCCAATGCCCTTTAAAAATAAAATCTGATATCATCATGTGTTGTGTGCGTGTAACAGGGAACACCTCACTGAGTAGCTTTGGAATCAGGGCTGGACTGAGAACCAAAGGCAGCCCTGGAAAAATGTTCAAACCAGCCCGCTCCCTTCACCTCCTCGCACAGTCACTCTCTCTTTCCATCCATCCGTCCATCTCTCTCTCCTCTTCTCTCCATCCTCTCTGATCTCTTGCTCTCCACCTCTCTACCTCTTTACTTCCCCATCCTCTCTTTCTCTCCAATCTCTTTGATCGCTTTCTCTCTACCTCCCTCCTTTCTCTCTCTTTTTCATCCATTTCTCTCCCTCATTCATGCTCCCTCTCTCTCTCTTTCCATCCATCCATCTCTCCTCTCTCTGATCACTTTCTCTCTACCTCCCTCCTCCCTCTTTTTCTCTCTTTCCATCTATCTATCTCTCTCCTCCTCTACTCTCTCTTATTGCTTTCTCTTTACCTCCCCCTCCACCTCTCTTTCTCTCTCTTTCCATCCATCTCTCTCCTTCTCTCCTCTCTCTCTTATTGCTTTTTTTCTACCTCCTCCTCCCCCTCACCTTCTCTCTCTCTCTTTTCACCATCTCTTTCTCTGCCGTTCTCTCCTCTCTCTCTGATCTCTTTCTCTCCTCCTCCCTCTTTCCTCTCTCTACCTCTCCCCTCCCCCTCTCTACCTCCCCCTCCACCTCTCTTTCTCTCTCTCTTTCCATCCATCCATCTCACGTCCTTTCTCTCCTCCCTCTGATCGCTTTCTCTCATTCTCTCTCTTTCCATCCATTTCTCTCCCCCTCATCCATGCTCCCTCTCTCTCTCTCTTTTTCCATCCATCTCTCCCCTTCCCTCCTCTCTCTCTGATCACTTTCTCTCTACCTCCCCTCCTCCCTCTCTTTCTCTCTCTTTCCACCATCTCTCTCTCCCCTTCTTTCCTCCCTCTCTGATCGCTTTCTCACTAATTCGCCCTCCCTCTCTCTTTCCATCCATCTAGCTCCATGTTTCCTCCCTCTCTAATCACTTTCTCCCCCTCCCCTTCTTTCTTTCTTTCCATCCATCTCTCTCCTTCTCTCCTCTCTCTGATTGCTTTCTCTCTACTTCACCTCCCCCTCTCCTCCTCTTTCTCCTTCCACCATCTCTTTCTCTCCCCTTGTCTCCTCCCTCTCTACCTCTCTCCTCCTCCCTCTCTTGAAGCCCCCCCACCTGCCTGTTGCAGTGACCTTACAGGAGCTGGAGAGAGGCTGAGGCACCAGGAGCGGCCTCCAAGGGCTCCGACCCACCGGGGAATTGCCCCGTGGAATAAAAGGTCAGTCCGACCCTGTTTGAAATTGACTCTGGAGAAGCACTAATTGTCCATTTTGTAAATTGCGCCGAGACGCTCTTGCAGAGAATGAAAATTCTAATTGGATTGTAAACATTAAGTTTTACACAAAATGAATTCTTAATGATCTTCAACTCGTTGTGATCGCCTTTCAAGCTGCCAAGTTATCATTTTTATATAGAACGTAAAAAGGAATATTTAGCATAAATTACACATGCTACTCTAAAATAAAAAACGACACCTGGCTGAAATATCACACTTCAAAAGATGAATTAGATTCATGTTTTTGAACACCTTATGTCCTTATCAAAGCTCGCTCGTTACCAAGCCCATGGGACTAAGTAAATGCGCCTCAGTGGTGTGGTTGAGATAAAGTGCTGCATAATAGGCACCTATGAACAATCTGAGTGATTCCCAGGAGGCAGAGACCACACATGAAATGCAAGCTGGAGTCACATCAAGGGTGTTTGCACAATGTCACAGGCTACAGCGATGAGCAAGCTCACAGTAAGACAATGCATGACATTGGAGCCTCAGAGTAGGGCTGGCAACAAAAGCTATCCAAAACAAAGAGGACATTGTGTACAAAGCCTAGCGGAAAGATGGTTAACCCATAAAGGTAGATATGCTTGCGTTAATGGACATATTCTGCCAAATTTGGTTTGCTTCTATAGCGTACTTCCTGGATGTATAAAGATAGAATACAAAAGCAACTGATGTGCCAGTCAACCTCATGAACTCACATAGCTGGCAAAGCCAGTGCGTAGCCTCAACAACCGTGACCTAGTCCCCAGGAAGAGAAGTCATCGCTCTACCCTATTGCCCATTGCTACTATCAAGTACCGCAGGACAGGACCCACTCTTTTTTGATGGACAAAGGGCCTCATTTAGAGATTGGCAGACAGGGTACTCGAACGCAAAAGAGGCAGAGTAGTCTGTAGGAGCACAAAACTGCAGATGATCACCAAGAGAGGCAAGATATGTAAATAGGTTAACTGCAGTGGGCCTGACTCACACAGGACTTCTGACTCGTAAAGTTATGAGTGCGAGTCTCCACACTGTCTTGTGGCTCATGGCCTCCTGGCCTGCCTGGCTACGTTGGCACAGGCCTGGCTGCCATGATGGCTTTTGCGCACGTTACTCTGGGATGTTGTTCTGTCGCCCTCTGTTACTGCCAAGTTATTTTACAACTGTCTGCAATTTCTGTATCTCACCTTTTCTCCTGTTCCTTCTGGGCTCAATCTGAACAACAGTTACAAGGTCGAATAACATCACCCTGGTTCTTACTGATTTGGCCCGTCCCTCGCACCTAGACATAACACCATGTACAGCTGCCATGGAGAAATTAGTGCGCTTTTAATAATGCGGCCGCCCGCTCTAGAACACACTTGGAGACGACCTTTCCAGAGAGAAGAGCTGTGATTGTCTGCTGATGTAGTTTTGCATCTAGAGACTGAGGTATGGGGGTCCGCTAGTCAAAGCCCAAAGGTCTTCTATTTTCATAATACACTTGCTTCTAGCACGGGGAGGGTGGTAATGTTAGTTAGACATATATCCACTGCTTTATGAGATGCTTTCCCCGTTCGTATTCTATGGAGTAGTAACTATGCTGATTATATTATTCATATGTATTATGCTATTAGTACTGACACGTGTACTGTATTTTAGAGCACGTAAGTTGAAATAAACATTTTAACCTATACAGTGTTTCTTCTTAACCATGTTGTGGACAGGTACGAGTGTGACGAAAGAGTGTTCTTGCCTCTGCGAGTCCTGAGTGAGAGAGAGATACCGTGTTCTGGGTTGTCTAATCATTGGTACATTAGTGCTAATGGGACGCTAAGGCTAGTTGGGTTGGGGTTTTGGATGCTAAGGTCTATGGTTGGCTCACCACTATATTCCGAGGTCCTATTATCCTGTGCATAGCTCTGTATGTGCAGAAACCCTATGACACGGCATGACCAACGGGTGGGGCAGCTTACTTGCGAGATGCTTGAGTAGTACTTGTGCTTGTCCACAAACCCCTCACGTACGCTTCCGGAAGCGTGTGTGACGGCGATACCTCCTATATTGTAGATTTTGTAGGTTCTTTCAAGCTTGATGTTATTAAAAAAGGTTTTTTAAATATAACCCTTTTTGTGCTGCCTAGTGTAAGATTGTTGGATAGACCCGTTAGTAATGGCGGGTATAGACATCGCGGCGCATAGCCGCACAGCACTCCGGGATCACTTACGGGTGTATGGAGTGCCAGACGCGGGAGTTGAACTAGTCTTTGTGGTTCAAGCCGACCCGGCTTTCCACTTTGAAGTGTTCTACTCTTGGATCACTTTTCCAGCGGTGAATGCGAACGATAATCTGTTCCATGAATATGAACCCACCGTTGTTCCTGCTGTCTATAGACCTTATACTAATCTTGAAGTACCGCTCACGGCTTGGCAACACCGTGTTTGGTTTAATGGCGCCCTCCCACAACCGACTACCACGGTTCGTTTAGGCCCCTTATCTATAGAGGGGGCCACTTGGCCTGTTTTGGCCGGGTACACCCCACATCCGCGTTATATGACTATACCAGTCGCGGAACTGCGCACTATGTATGCGGCCTTGGTGCAGGTGCATCGAGCTTTAGTGCGATATGTTACAGGCAGCATCCATGGAGCCGCTCCTGGAGTTGCCGGCCAACCAGCTGCTGCAGGCGGAGTGACCATAAGTCCCGTCATGGTGAATTCGGTGATGGGCAAACGTCCACAAAATAAGGATGATTTTCCTTATTGGCTTGCAGAAAAGTTTGATCAGTTGGAGGCAGTTTTTCCACATACAACTCCAGTGGATAAACATCGTATTTTAACGATTAGTTTGCCAAAAGACTTAATTCCCGAGTTGACAGCATGTGACAACTGGGGTAAGGTATTCGCAGCAGTATATTCTAAATGTTTTGGTACTCCTTCCATGACGGTTCTCCCCTCTGTAATTAAAAAAGTACAGGACGAACATGGCCCTGAAGCGGCTGTGGAATTAGGGATGAGACTGGTGGGAGTGTTTGAAGTAGTAGCTGAGCTGATCCTTGCGAATGTCAAGGGCGATGCAGTGAACTTTCAAGTAGCTAACGCTTTGGCTTTAGTCCCAGAATTGGACAAGCCTCGCGAATTACCGAAAATTATTACCCAGGCTTACAAAACTATTGGTAGAAATAGCCTGGGTAACAAGCCTTTTGCAAAACAGCAAACACAATCGCAACCACAACAGCAACAAACCAAATCTCAATCTGAGAAAGATGAGAAACCAGTCTTCACTACAAAGAGCTGGAGGCTGAAAAAACAGGGTAAGCAACAAAAAAAGCCGGGGTCGCGAGACGCATCCCCGGTTTCAGTTTCTTCTGAACGCACTTATGATTTACGCGATAGAGCGAGAATTAAGTCACCGGATAGGTTTCAGATCCCTGATACGCGTTCTCCTTGTTCTTCACAGGCACAGACTTTGTCACAGGCCGGTGGAGGAGACCGCCAGGATAGAGGAAGGGCCCGTGAGGCCCCACAGGGACGAGACCAGCCTCGACAACAAGTCAGAGGAAAAGAGGAAGACGCTCAACGTTTTCGACCACAATTTCAGAAGAAGAAAGTTGCCGCTGTAACAGCGAAATATGCCACAGACGGTGAGAACGAGGCTCCTGAATTGGACGTGGGCAGTAACCCTCCTAGACAGCGCCGCGGAAGTTACCATAGTGGGGGAGGCGCTACGTCCTCATATGGAGGCGACAGCAACTGAAACATTCATTACTGTTGAAACAGCAGACACCAGAGTGGCACCCCCTGACAGACTATTTAATATTGTCATTCAAATTGAAGGTGATATACAGCGTGTAATTAAAGGGATTTTTTGGGAAAATCTGACCTCTTCATATGACATTTTGTTAGCAGAGGAGGATTGGCCACCCCCATTCGTCCTTGCTGTGCGTAAAGGGGAGGAGGTAATCCTTCCGAGCTTTTCTCGACATGTCCCAAAGGACAAAGCGGAGGCTCTTGCAGCAGAGTGGGCTGTGTCCCTAGCTCCAGCGTTATTCCGCAATCACGTGGGTTGGGATGAAGAATCTCCCCCCCATGAAATACCTTTGCGGTCGTTACCGCAGCCACAACCCCAATATCCCATAAAACGTGAAGCCAAAGGCCCCGTTTCCGAAATTCTGACTCAGTTGGAATATCAGGGAGTAATTGAACCCTGTGTATCACCTATGAACAATCCCCTTTTCGCGGTTTCTAAACCCGATGGATCGTACCGCTTAGTATTGGATTACCGGCATTTGAACTCGCATTGTCGGACCTTCGCGGTGCAAAATACCCATAGTTCTGCGCTTGTAGACAGTCTTGTTCGTAAAAAATATAAAACGACACTTGACCTTTCAAATGGATTCTACACGCACAACTTGGCCCCGGAAAGTGGCCAATGGTGTGCTTTTACTTCCGGTGGTAAAATGTTCAAATTCAGGCGTCTTCCTATGGGCTACAAAAATAGTCCAGGCGTGTTCGCCGCTCGTGTTGTCTCTTTGTTAGACGGCATTGATACAGACGCCTGTTCGTATGTGGATGACATTTATCTGACAGATGACGAATTGTTTCCGCATCTAACTCGAGTAGACCGCATTATTCTTGAATTCGCGGTTCAAGGTTACAAAATTAACTTTGCCAAATCTCATATTGCTGAATTTACCGTTTTGTTCTTGGGCTATGAGCTCAACAATGAAGGTAAGGGTTTAGCCCCCATTTTCTGGAGAAATGTGCACTTCTGTGCCCTCCTACTAATCTGAAGAAACTTCAGTCTTTGCTGGGTTTTCTGAACTTCGGACGTACATATATTCCCGAATACGCCCAGCATATTAAGCCACTGTATGCCTTGATACAACCTACTTATTCGAAGTCTTGCTGGCTTCCGGAGCATACCTCCATTCTGCAGTCTTTGCAAACAGACCTTCTTGAGTCTAAATACCTTTTGACGCGTGATAACCACACAAACTTGGTGATTAGAATCATCCCAGGGGCAGTGGGTTTCACGTATTTAACCTTTAATGAAGGCGATACAGTACCCATCGCATACAAGTCACATCTGTACACTTCCGCAGAGATGCGGTTTTCATCTGTGGAGAAAGTGCTAACAGCAGTGCAAATGGCGATCCTGAAGGAGCGCGCACTGGCACAAGGAAAACGCATTTTGGTGGTAACACCATATCCTGCTCTAGAGGCAGTGACCAAAGCAAGTGTACCAAACTCAAAAGCATTGCACCCCCGTTGGATTCAATGGGCAACATCTTTGACGTCTCCGGATGTCACTTTTATATTCGATTCTTCACTTCAGACTCAGGAGTTCTTACAGTATGAATTCGTTCATCCTCCTCCTCTGTCCTTATTGCCGCTTGAGGATTACGACTGTGTGATCTATACCGATGGTTCGGCACAACCGGCCACGGGTTCCAAACATGCTTATTCAGCCGCATGTGCTATTGTTGCAGGTACGTTTGTGAACGGAAAGTTCAAATCCACTGTGGTGCATACACAGACACTCGGGGACAGTACCGCACAATTGGCCGAGTTGCGTGCATTGGTGCTTGCGCTTGAGTTTGTAAATCCTGATGTGATCACTTTAATAGTGTGCGATTCTTACTACTGTGTTCAATCATACAATGACAATCTGTTCTTTTGGTCACAAAATGACTATAGAGACGCTAAAGGCAACACAATCAAGCATAAAATGCTTTGGGTTAGAGTGGCAGAATTACAAAGACGTCTGCCACTCACGCAGGTGGTTCACACCCTAGGCCATCAGCGGGTGGGCGCACACGCTGTTGGTAACAGTCTGGCAGATGAAGCTGCCAGATCAGCAGTACTCACGTGTTCAGTAGCAGCAGTTACTAGATCCATGTCTAGAATAGACACTGATATCTTGGCAGCTATTGCTGCAACAAAAGAAGGAATGAATTACCCTAGAGGTTTCCCTTCTAAATATTCTTACCAGATAGGTCCCGATCAGGCTCCTTATGTAACAATACCTGACGTTGGGGTTCGGCTGATCCCCAACGCGGACCGCAGACTTTCCTTGATGGCAGCGGCACACGAAGGCATGGCTTCGGCTCACGCTGGTGTGTCAGCGACAATTTCCATTTTGCAGCAGCGTTACTGGTGGCGGGGTTTATATAAAGATACACGTACTTATGTGCTTTCCTGTGACGTTTGTCAACAGATCAAGCCTTCAACAGTCACAAGACCACCGCAGACCTCGCTTGCAATTTCAAACAGACCCTTTGGGTGTGTTTACTTGGATCACTGCGGTCCATTTTCTTCAGACACTGCCTATAAATATATCTTAGTGGCAGTGGACTCGTGCACACGGTTCATCTGGGTCTGGCCACAACGGAGTGCTGACGCTCGAAATGTCATAAGGGATTTGCGTGTCTTTGTGGGAATTTTTGCATGCGGCACCTTCCATTCTGACCAAGGTCCGGCGTTTGCCTCTAAGGCTTACAAGGACGCAATGGGCTCCTTGGGGGTGCGGGTGAAATTTTCGTCTCCGTATAGGCCTGAGGGCAACTCTATCGTTGAACGAATGAACCGTGACTTAAAGCAATCCTTGACAGCTAGAGTTATAGGTACTGGCAGGAACTGGCTGGCCCACTTGTATACCGTTCAGCGTGCACTTAATAATCTCCCTAGAAGGCCTCTGGGGGGCGGACCCCTTACGAAATGCTCTTTGGCATACGAATGTTTGTGCCTGACCTTGATGGTCTAGACATGGTGGCGCAATCCGCCAAGTTTGATGTAGATAATCATTCTACTATGTTACAGGACTTACAAGAAGCCCGAGACAAACTAGCCATTGCACATTTGCCTTCAGCCACAGACCCTGCTTTGCAGATTCCGGTTGCCGGCTGGCTTCCGAAGATTGGCGACCTGGTACGAGAGAAGGTGGAGAACAAAAAAGAATTCGGCCCCTCTTTTCGTGCACCGGTTCCAGTCCTGGGCTTGAAGGGAACACGTACAGTCATCCTACCACCGCTTCCCGGTCGCAAGGAAAACAGATACATCTCAGTGGAAAATGTCAAGCTACAACATCTGGCCGATCCTGAATAGTGTCACACCAGCGGTCTCTTGTCCTGTCATTTATCGGACAAGCGTTCGAGGCACGCCTGCATGAACAGTCACTGATGTTACCATGGAGATGGTTGATTTGCCTGAAAACATATGTGAACCCCCTGCATCCCCCTGCATGGATGAGGACGAATATACTTATCCCGCCACAGAGTCGGTGGCACACCAACCAACAACGTCACTGAGCCCGACACGTTATTCCTTTGACTCGGATTCCAATTCATCAACGGTCCCGTCCAAGTTTAGTCTTTTTGTATCCTGGTTTAGAGACAATTTTTTGATTCCACCTTGGACATATATTTGGATGGTACTTTTCTTGTTTTTTTTGTTCATGTCCATTGGCTTTGTCACAGTGTTTTTTCTACTCATAAATGGTCACTATTTACCTGAACGCTCTGCTGTGAACAGTGTGGCTGGGACTTTGGCTCCACATTCCTCTTCACACATCATGAAGCGTGACCATACATTTGTGAACATTTCAGCATTTCCAGTTGCTGATGGCATCGTATGGGATGCGGTAAACTTTCAAATCCATGGCCCAACGGAAATTATTAATGTACCAAATGTCCTTCGAGTCTCGATGGGTGATGTAGTAAAAAGTAATATTCATTCTGATGATTGGGATGTGCATGCCGTTGAAGCATTGTTTGCTGATTTAAAATATTATGCTTCCTTTAATGCTGAGGACTTGTATATGAATTCTGCGAATTATGCCGATTTGTATTGCTACCAGCATTGGGGCAATCATTTTCTCCACAAACCGAGTGCACTACGCAGCCCTGTTACTTACACCCAATGGGAACACTGCCCAAACCCCATACCAGGTAGCTCCCAGACTCTTCGAAATAAATTCACCTATTTTACTGATTTCAATCGATCGAACCCTGGGTCCTATTATTTTAAATTGAAAACCCCATTGACTCAAAAAATAATGTTGACCCACACCAAATTACTTTATTTGGGTTCCTTTTTGAGCGTCTTGGCGGTGGGTGGTTATGAGTATTGGAAAGACACAGTGGATTTAAAATCAATCTGGGGTTCAAAGCCATGGCAGGTGCAGGGCACCGAGGCTTTGCACCGCGCTTGCCTTATCCCAGCCCAAATTATGTTTTTAAATGCTTCCATTTATCAGACCACGTGTTGGGGGTTGGCTACCGTTAAACAACTAAATGCGCCAGCCATCCCATCCTTGTCGAGTTTTCCAAATGATAGTTTGCGTTTTAATACGTCCCTTATGACGTTACAGGCACAGTTCCAAAACAATTCCTTTAACGTTTCTGCACTGATACAGTCACCCTGGTTGGCATGGCCCATATCATCTAATGCATGCCAACTGCGTTTTCATGGGACAGATCCTGGCTACATACAGGACAAGCCTGATCCAAGATTTACTGAAACTCGTACTGTCACCACGTATTCGGTTGGTAAATTATGTAAACAATGGTTACAACATTCGTCCTTAGACTCTGTTAAGAAACATTTGTCCCTCCTATCAGGCACTATTGATTTATCTGACTTTATCTTGGGACCTCGTGGTCCCCGACCGAAGAGATTCATTTATGAAACGTATAATGAACTCTGGAAACTGTCACAAATGGAAGCTGCTTCCCGCCTTCGGGAAATAGACCAAGCAAATTTGGAAAAGGTGCTTGCTGTTGTTGATAATAGTATAAATACCCTGTCTTCCCGCATTTACACATTAGAGAATATTGTATCCTCTGTTGTTGATATTGTACAAGATGATGTTTCTATGTTGTATCATGGTCAGAATCAGTTGCGCTCAGTGATGCAATTTGCCTGGACTTTGCAAACCCTTAAGTTAGGTAAAGTTCCTTGGAATCTCTTGAACACCACTGCCCTTTTTCTGCCTTTTAATTTGACGGAAAAACAGCAGTTCATGTCCATGAAAGATGCATCTTACACCTTGTTACATATCGAGAAAGTTGATCCTTTACCATTCTCTGTAGCGGAACTAGATTCTGCGGTGTGACTAGTTCATGGGGTTATAGCTTTACCTTTTTCCCTGTTTGAATTTAGTTCCTGCATGAAACATTATCCTGTGGGCCGTTTCCAGCCTTTGGGTAGTGCTTTCCTGCATGAACTTTGGTCCTTGCCTTTCATGTATAAATGCCTTAGAGACGGCAAGGAGGTATTTCTCACGGGGGAGTCTTGTGATTCAACTGTGGGTCATTCGCTTATTTGTAAACATATTAAATTGCACGGGGCTTGTAGCGTTTCAGTTCCGAATCTTGCATGTGTGCTAAAGGGTATTCCTGCTCCTGCTATTTCTCCTACTTTTACTTTGCTTACTAACGGTAGCTATTTGCTTTTAAATAACGAAGACTGTTGTGGCCTACAGGCTGGCATTCCGTATATTGTTACGGTCTCACACAGAGTTGTCTGCTGCAAGAATGTGCTTTTTCCTCCCCCTCACGACATCGTTGATAACTCTATTTGGCCTTCCATTCCTACCATGGAGGCAGATTTCAATAAGTTGAGCAGAATAAAGGCCCTATTATTGAATGAGGAGGTTATGCTCACATCAGCCCGGGAGACATTCATTCTCCAGGTGGCGAGTACCCACAGTGAAATACAGGCCCTTTTGAACACTGACCTCCCCCAACATTTTGGGGAGTTGATTCATCGTATTTTTAACGCATCAAACACTGAGGGTCTGGTGCACTTTTTTAAGATTGTGGGATCTGGCGTCCACCTTTCAAACTATTTTCGGTGTGATACCGGAATTCATACATTCTATTTTTTCTAGCGTATTTGGTGGTTTCCCTTTAATCCTCGCTTTGGCGGCTGGTGTCTTGCTGTTGATCTGTTTTCTGCGCAATGGCTGCACACCACTGGGCCCTTCTCGATCCCGAACGCCTCCAGCTGCTCCGTGAGCGACTTCTGGTTGGCTTCGATGTTCTGCCCTTGGCAACTATCAGTGTGTCCTACACCCTTTCCTTTCGCTTTGCGTATTTCACTTGCGTGCAACCTGTGATGTCTTGCATCCGCTGTCCTTTTACATGGACCATGGATTATTGCCTCTCCAATTCGTCATTGTCTGTCCCGGATCTTGTTCAGTTGGTGGGTCCCTTAGAGGCCCATGAACGGGACTGTTCCGCTGATGGCTTTATGATGCGTGCGGCTGCACTGGGGGTTTTGGCACAATGGGATATCTGGGCGGCTGCTCAGAATCTCCTACAACAGAGTTATATTGAATATCACGCAAGCTGTCCCGCATTGCTTTTGGATGCTCCATCCTCTGAGGAACATTCCTGCAGCTTTGACCTGTTGACCTGGATGGCGTCTACGTTTTTTGACGATTCCAATGACATCCTCTTGGACGGTATAGCGTTTTTCTGCTCCTCCACGTTTCTGGATTGATTGACTTGCCGTTCACTGTCGGTGAACAGCCTCAATTCTGCTCAGGTGTTTGGAACTCTGTCTTCATTTTCGTCTTGGCCGATGGACTGTCCAGGGGAGGGTGTCTTGTGGCTCATGGCCTCCTGGCCTGCCTGGCTACGTTGGCACAGGCCTGGCTGCCATGATGGCTTTTGCGCACGTTACTCTGGGATGTTGTTCTGTCGCCCTCTGTTACTGCCAAGTTATTTTACAACTGTCTGCAATTTCTGTATCTCACCTTTTCTCCTGTTCCTTCTGGGCTCAATCTGAACAACAGTTACAAGGTCGAATAACATCACCCTGGTTCTTACTGATTTGGCCCGTCCCTCGCACCTAGACATAACACCATGTACAGCTGCCATGGAGAAATTAGTGCGCTTTTAATAATGCGGCCGCCCGCTCTAGAACACACTTGGAGACGACCTTTCCAGAGAGAAGAGCTGTGATTGTCTGCTGATGTAGTTTTGCATCTAGAGACTGAGGTATGGGGGTCCGCTAGTCAAAGCCCAAAGGTCTTCTATTTTCATAATACACTTGCTTCTAGCACGGGGAGGGTTGTAATGTTAGTTAGACATATATCCACTGCTTTATGAGATGCTTTCCCCGTTCGTATTCTATGGAGTAGTAACTATGCTGATTATATTATTCATATGTTTTATGCTATTAGTACTGACACGTGTACTGTATCTTAGAGCACGTAAGTTGAAATAAACATTTTAACCTATACAGTGTCTCTTCTTACGCATGTTGTGGACAGGTACGAGTGTGACGAAAGAGTGTTCTTGCCTCTGCAAGTCCTGAGTGAGAGAGAGATACCGTGTTCTGGGTTGTCTAATCATTGGTACATTAGTGCTAATGGGACGCTAAGGCTAGTTGGGTTGGGGTTTTGGGTGCTAAGGTCTATGGTTGGCTCACCACTATATTCCGAGGTCCTATTATCCTGTGCATAGCTCTGTATGTGCAGAAACCCTATGACAACACTCGGGCAGAATCTCTGCATTGTAGTGCTCAGTGCGAGATTCTGCCAGGAGAGCGGAGACCTAGCACTCATATCTTTGAGTAGGAAGTCCCTTTGTGAATGAGCCCGATTCACAAAGGGACTTCCGACTCATAAAGTTACAAGTACGTATCTTTGCTTTCGTGTGGAATCCAGGCCCGGCTCTAGGATTCTTGCTTAGGGAGGGCCAGGAACAAGGATGGGTGGGCCACCAAGATCAATGGGCAGTGGTATAAAGTATTGTGGAGATCTGATATTTTAGGTATTGACATTGTCAGCTTTTGACATTTTAACACCATAATCACCAACGAGGTACCTACATCGCTTTCCCTTCATTCGCTTCTTGCTTTGTGGAAGGGGAGGGACGCAGCATACAGATTGGCTGCAGCCTGCTCCTGGTCATGTGCAGCAGCATAAACATTCCTGCTACCACACATCTTTGCAGCTTTTCATGTTTTTTTAAAAACAAAATTGTCCGCTTTGCAGTTTGCAAAGCATTGAAGTTTCAAACTGCGGTGCTGTAAGCCCTCTGACAACTTTGCACACTCACACATCTTCCAACGAATCTGTCCCTGAAACAGTTGCTCACTCTTAGATCCTCTAAGCCCTTACTCGCCCTCCGATCTCTGAGTCCTTTCTCTGGTCCTCAAACTCCTGATCATTCTTATGGAACCTTGCGGGCCCTGACCAGCATGACCCCAGAAGCTCATGTGGATCCTCTTGCCAGTACGATTCTGTTTACACTTAAGAATCCATAGGTGCTGCTCATCCTAAGGCCTTGAGACTCTTGCTCGCCATCAGTTGGCCTCTTAACTACCCACTTATTAAAAGCACCCTGAAGCTCACTTCCACTCTCCGGTCCTCTGAGACTCCTGCTCAGATACCCAAGGTTCCAGCTCACTCTCAGGTGCCTTTGGATTCCAGCTCATCAGCTGATTTCCCTGTTCACCGTCAGACCCTGTAGCTCTTGTTCACTCTTACTTGGAAGCTCCAGGACATCCTCATTTCCCTGAGGATCATGTTTACCATGAGATTCCATAAGACTTATATATCCATATAGCTTTCTTGATGTTTTGCTCACCCTAAGGGCATGAGGTGTATTGTCACTACCAGATGGCTGAAGCTCCTGCTCACCCTCAATCCTCACAGTGGGCATTGGGGGTGAACATATGCTTCAGAGGCATAGCTGAGTTTAGGTCCCTGAGTCTCAAGCTCACCCTGGGGTCCTGAGTTTTATGCTCACTCCACATTGCCCGAAACCCTGCTCACTCCAAGGTCTTCAAGGCTCCTGCTTGTCCCAATGGCTCTGGCTCACCAGTGGGTGCTAAGGTTCCTGCTCAGTGTCATTTACCTATGGGTCCTGGCCACGCTCCAGCGCCCGGAGGATCTTTCTCAGGGACATTAATCATTGAAGATCTGCTCCACCTTAGACCCCTGGGGCACATGCCATCCTCAAGTTGCTGAATCTGCTTCTCAATTTCGCCTACCAGAAGATCTAGTTTACCTTCGGATCACTGACTTTCCTGGTCAGACTGAGTTTTCCTATTATCTCTGCCCACCTTTCATAAGCCACGAAACTCACTGCTATTGTTCATGCTTCAGGCTTCAGTGGCCGTACACATCCAAGTCTTTCATGGGCCCTTTTGGATGTCACACTGAAGTCTCTCTGTGTGTGATGTCTTTAGAGGGTATAACACAGCTTGGTACTTGGAGACTTTTATCCTGTTAGAAGAGAAATGATCTGAATCTGTTTGGCATGCTGGAGGAAATCACTTCAACTACCGCCGTTCTTTTCATTTTTTATATATTGCCTGTGCTCTTGCTCTCTCTTTTGTTCCCCCACACGTATGAACAGCCGTTTATGCCTCCTGCTAGTGTTTAGCCCTCTCTCTGCTTTCTTCACTCTCTCATTTCACCTGCACTCTTACATTCTCACCGAACACATCTGCAGATTTTCTGTGTTCCTGTATGTCTGTCCATATATCGTACCAACTTTTCATTCTGTCTCCCTCCCTCTGTCTTCCTCTAATTCTACAAACCATTCTATCTAATTTAATCCCCTTCTTTAACATTCTCCCTCCCATTATTCCATCTCTCTCGTTATCCATCTCTTTTTTCCTGTCTCTCTCTTGCTCTCTCTGTAGTTGCCCTGAATTTTCCCATTGTTATTGCCTCTGCACTATTTCCCTCCCTCTCTCTTAGTCTATAATTTCCCCCTCTTTCACACTCCTGTCTCCCATATACACTCTATACATTGCTATTTTTCTACCTTCCATGTCCTTATTCCCCTCTCTCTCAATTCCTATTGCCTCTTTGAGTTTTACTTCAGTTCTTTTTCCGCTCTTGAAAATTTTCCCTTTCTTCAATTTTGTATTCTCATGTCAGTCACCCTCATTTACCTCTGGTCCTTGAACTTGTTTGTGTCCTACACCTAATGTTATATTTCGTTGTCCCAATTTACTGCGTTGCTGCTGTCAGTATCTACCTGCTTTATCAAACCTTGACATTTGCAGAAGAACATTCTCTGTAGACATTAAGTAGATTCCTGTCCTTGTAAGTGCTTTCAGTTCTGCATGCTTTCAAAGGTTATTCAGGAAAGTGGAGAGGCCTTGTTCTACCTTTAGTAGAGATTACACCAAAAGTATGTTTTATTGTTGAGTGGTAAAGGAAAATCCACCAATTTCTGGAGGAATCATTAGAAACAGTGGAGAATCCACAGATGACATTTCTTTTACCAACCTATCCCTGTCTTGAAGGGTCTACTATTATCCCTTTCTCCCTCTTCCGCATCCATTGTTCACTTTGTCATTCACTATTCTTTTTCTCCCTTTGCCATCATCCTTCTCTCCACTTTTGTTTCCTACCCTACCTTTACCAATCTCTTGTTCTACCCTTCTCTCCACTTAGACTGTCCTCACTTCATCTTTTCCTTGGCTGTTTCCGTCACTCCTTTCCCCATCTCACTCTCTCGTTGTGCTTATCTATAATTCTTTCCCTTCACTCTAGCCTCTTTTCCTCTCTTCTCTCATCAATCATTACTCCCTCTTTCCTCTCCCCCTCTATGTTTGTCTCTTTAGCCCTCCTCTGCTCTTACCTCTGCTTTTGCCCCAACATAGAAGCGAATACATTTTTTCACTGCAACATTGGCAAAATCAAATTTTCCTTTTACCCATTTCTAGTCATATTTTTCTTTAAATATAAAGTTATTTCAGTCCTTAGTGTTTTTTCTGTATTTCAATCACACTTAGCTATGTACAGCACTCGTCTTCGTGTTTTTTCTGAAGTGCCATCACTCTTAGCTGTGTACAGCACTCTCCTTCGTGTTTTTTGTTTCTGAAGTGCCATCACTCTTAGCTGTGTACAGCACTCTCCTTCGTGTTTTTTGTTTCTGAAGTGCCATCACTCTTAGCTGTGTACAGCATTCTCCTTCGTGTTTTTTGTTTCTGAAGTGCCATCACTATTAGCTGTGTACAGCACTCTCCTTCGTGTTTTTTGTTTCTGAAGTGCCATCACTCTTAGCTGTGTACAACACTCTCCCCATTTAATAAACGGATGGAATTTCATTAGAATGAAACTTCCAATCTCAGTCTGGTACGTCACTGCACGGTTTTTAAACCAAGAATGCTGGCACTAGCCCCCCGCCTCCCCACCCCCACAGCTTTTCTTTACGATTGCTGTGGCCTGCTGTGAGGGACTAAAGCCAATGTCCCCCGCCTACGACTTGTTAATTGTGCTGTGCCAAAAGCATCAGCAGCTCCCCGAGGACTCAAAGTCACCTCCTGAGGCTTGGGATGGGAGGAGATGCTCCATGCTGTGCCTCCTCTGCCGGCCCATTGTCAATTTTGCTCATGACAATGGACCGGCCTCACTCTCTGGCTTGCTGAGAGTCACACGCAAGCTGTAGCAGCCTTTCAGGTTGTGCACCAGCAGGAAAATTGGCACAGGTATGTGGATCTGCTTTTCCACTTCTAAATGGTCTTGGGTGGGCCAGGATCTTACTTGGGTGGGCCTGGCCCACCCGGCCCACCTTCTAGAACCGGGCCTGGTGGAATCTCTGCACTGCACTGCTCAGTGCGGGATTCTGCCCTAAGTGCGGAGACTCCGTACTCATAACTTTACGAGTCCCTTAGTGAATCGGGCCCTGTATATGCTGTGGTCATGGGCAAGGCAGATCTGCAAGGAAAGTTGAGTACCTTGAGTTGGAGGATCATGATTCTAGGATTGGGGCCCCAAGTCCATTTAGAGGAAGCTGAAGAGGGGGGCAGGAATCATCCAGCTTGCGCTTTTGGAAGCAGAAGGGACTGAACCTGGAGGGCATGGCTGGTATTGCGTGTATGGTAAGTGGGATATACAACATTAAGCAGATGCCACTGGTTTACGTAGCTGATATATTTCAGAGCCACTGGCCTAAACTCCAGTGTTTCACACACACAACTGACCCCATAAGTTTAGCTAAACTAGATAAAGCATGAGCAAAATACATTCATGGGCTCTAGGTGCACTAGAAAATGATTTACAGGTCCCGTTGTTGTTCAAATCCAACTGACATTTACAAAAGTGTTCAGAATCCACTGTTGTGACAATGTTTGCACATGGTCATGTTATGCACAACTTGCCCAGTTTCCTTGCTTATATACATTCACCATGCACAGCACAAACCTAATCGCAAATTCCATCTCCCATCAAAATTAAAATAAAATATGCAACCTATCAATTAATAGGTAAGAGCCAAAGAGATATGCATTTGTGATCAGCATTTTCTGGGCATATCAACCCTCAGTCCTATAAATAATATGCACACAGCCTATCAGAGGGGCATCAGAGACTATGACCCAGAGACGGTGGCATGATGGTGAACATCTGACTCCTACTACATTGCATTTGGCAGGAGGCAGTGCTGCATCTCTGATTGGGGGAATAGGCATGTATTGGGATAAAAAGCACCACCGATCTGTAAGCTATGGCACATCCGACTGCATCTCTCTTGATAAATGGCTGCAAAGTTTTAGGCAACAGTAGAGTAGTTCTCAGGCCAGTTGAGATGGGGAAAGTTCACCTGCATGGCCCTTGGGTGCATGCACCCCTGCTTCCAATTCATCATAGCACACTGTAGCTTTTTGACCCCTGCTCAGGAGCTCATGACAATCATAAATGTACACTGGAGGTACTTCTTTCAACAGGGATTGAGATGCAGAGCAAGGCTCTGCTCTTGAAGGGGCACACTATAAGCACCCTCCTTTGGATGAACGTGATTACTGCCAGCTCACTGGGCTGTGGAGAACTCATAGTGGCAGCAGTTGGATCCTCTTGTGGGACAGGCCATTTTACCTATCACCTGTTAGAGAGAGGCCTACTGGCCGCTCAGGTATTATTAAATTGGTCTGGCAGTTCCCTGCAACCAGGTCCTTCATCCGTACATGTGGAGCAGGGATGTTGCATGTGTGTGCTATTTAGTGTCTAGAGGATGCTAGTATAGAGCGCATGTGACACATGTGGCCATAATGCACTGAGATTCATTTGAGTTCAAAAGCAGATGTGAATTGTAAGGTTCCTCCAGGAGATTTCAGGGATAATATGTAGTGGGTCACACTTAGGAGAGTTAAGTGAAGGAAACAGAGGGTACATTCCTAGCTAGGAAGATTTGCCCTTGCCTTTTCCTGGATCATTATCTTTTGGGAGGACTACCCCACATAGTTTTTAAATAGTTCAGTGGTGAAGCCTCCCTAGCATTTGAGCCCTTGTTTCACCTTACAGGAGAATCCCAGCTCCACCCCAAAACCCTGATCTCACCCCGTGACAAAGACTTTGGATGGACCAGCCAGAGTGGAACAAACAAAAGGGCATAACTGCCCAGTGCGGGTCTCAGAACTAAGTGCTGGAATACACAATTGCTGTCTGCTACTTTAGTATACGAATGGGACAGAAAATGTCTGTACGTGTGCCAAGATTTCTCCACCAGAATCTGGAGTCCCACACCAGTGGTGACCCAGAAACTCTTTTCTGCTCCAAAGTTGTTGTGATCAGTGTAAGCTGCCCTTAGCAGCTTCAGGACCAGAACCTGTGGAAGTTCGACAGCCTGCTAGGAGAAGAAGCCTTGGAACTTGCTATAAGGGAATAAGCTGACCAGCTGCTAAGCAGGGTCATTCTATTTTTACATTATCAGAAATAAACCCCCTTACCAAGGGGATTTGTACCTTGAAAAATAAAATGTGATACCTGGCCTCCTTGACATGGTTGCCCAGCCAGCATAACTTTATCTCCAAAGGTGCTCTTGCAATGTCAGTGGAAACACTTTCAGTGAAGATTCCACTTACAGTGATGATTCGTCATCAACATGCCAGGGAATTCTAAATTTGGCATGGGGCTCCATATGGGACTGGCACCCCGGTGATTTGCGAGCCCTCCCCCACCTCCAAACTTTAAAACATTCCCTACATGTCTCCAGGAATATTCCCTATGCTGGCACTGTTGGAAAAAATTTTATTCTCAGTGTTTCAGAATGAGGGAAACAGAATTGATATTTTTTGGTGAATGACAAATTGATTTGGATATGCTGAATGCGGATAGCTTTCTTTCATAGAAAACCTTGGAGTAATATTGGGACCTCTTTTATATTAATGTTTATTAAAATGTCAAAAACAATAGTTAATAATCTTCCCCTTCTTTTAGAGAGAACCAAAGACTGGTTGAGTGCCCTTTCAAAGGGCAATTGACGTCGTTTTTAGATTTTCAAAAAGGCTGTGACATAAACCCATAAGTGAGCTGCTATGTATTTTTAAAAGTAAATGTTTATCGGTTGCAACATTTGACACGCAAAATGTAAATCCCTCCAGATTGTTCAGAATAAGTTTATAGGAAGTCTTCTGCCTGCCCCACCCTCCACTCCAACATCAATTTGCCACGATGAGGTAGGGGGCTAAACAAACTAGAGGAGCACATCAAATTACAACCCCTCTATTTGTGGCAGCATATTTGAAAAAATCTAGAAGCCCAATTATGTAGATTAGTGTTGTTAGACTGCATGAATCTGGATAATTGCCTGGATAATTGGCTCAAATTTGTCAAAATAGGCTTTGAAAGTCTGGGCATCCCGCTTGTTATCATAAACCTTCTCTTTTATCAAAAATCCCCTCAGCACATTTAAAAAATCCATTTTATCAACATGCACAAAAGGTACAACAGGGTGATAGCTAGAAAGAGAGTGGAGTCATCTTTCGGGCTCCACTACTTTGTTGAGCATTTTATTTACAGTTTATTGCAGATGAAAGACAGAAGTTGTTGCTTACAAGGTTTGGACTTCATACTATACACTTCTTGGCAGCCGATCCCACCCTGGGTACCTGGTTTTCATCCCTCCTCATTTGTAATTGTGAAATCCCAGCCAAACAAAGCATTCTGCACTTTGCTTTATTTTGCACATTTCACCCACATCAAAGAAGGCAGTCCCTGCGCCCCATATTGCGTGCTTTGGATTCTGGATCCCACATAGCAGGTTTATCTTATCTGCAGTGCCTGGGAAATGAAACTGTTATTATCGCTTTTTTAAATTACATTTTAAGTTCCCTGAGATTACGATCTAAATATTGACATTTTTACTGTATTTTGCAACTATGACACTATTTAATGGATCTTTCTGAAGTTTTTATGACCTATTTTTATAACTGTCATTTTCCTGACCTTATAATCATGTATGAATCACTCTGGACCGTATTTTATAGTGTGACTTTTTATGGTTCGGTAGAGCCGAATAAAGAATTTTGACTGACTGGTTGAGTGCGACCAATGATTCTAGGTACTGGAGACAATCCTTCCTGTCCAACTGCACTCAACATGTATGGGTTGTTCCTGCAGCGTGAACCATTAGGTTGGCTGGTTGGTACCGTATTCATGAACCTGCTGATAAAAGGGTGGACGACCCTAAGATTTATTTCGTAATGTACTGAAATAACATCCTAATTTTAAAGAATTTGGAAAGCAACTTGGATAGTCTATCATATATTACTTAGTTTCATATTCACATTCACCAATGGAAAGAAAGTTGTCTCTGTCTTGACGGCTCAAAAACTGAAATATTGACAGTAGCAATGGTATCTTTAATACACAGTCTTCCTAGATTTTTCAACTTATTATGGGTTGCATTTTGCTGGTTTTATGACTGTGCACTATGACACTGTGGCACTGCCAATCAATCTCCTTCCCTATAACATGAAGTAAAACTGGCTACACTCAATTACCTCATTTAACAGTTCAAAAACTCGACAATAAGTTGGTGTAGGGAGTGCACCGGAGGTGTAGAAGTTAAATGTCAGACATGGGCTGCAGTGTATAGTTACATCACCCACATGTATGAATGAAAACGTTTGGCTCCTGTTTCATCATTATGGCCTGGCTGACTGCTGCCTCATACACTCCAGTAACACATGGTAGAGATAAAATCAGGGGCATAGCTTCAGGAGGGGCGTTTGGGGTGTTACACCCCCCTAATAAATGTATTCGTTAGTAAATATTTGGGAACAGGTGCTTACAGTCGGGTATGGTGAGATGGCTGTCGGATTTCACCTAGGATTTTTACCAGCACACATAGACTAAAACAAATACACACACTCTCTATTCTCTGTTTTTAAGCTCTTAAAAAATGTTGGTTGTTTTACAAACTATGGGGCATATTAGCAAGACCGGCGATAAAATTATCGCCATTTTAGCGGCAGGAAACTGCCGCTAAAACGGCGATAATGGGCTTGCTAATATGCGTTATGGAATTCCAATAGAAGCCCAGGTTACATGTCCTGCACATCTAACCTGGGCTTCTATTGAATTCTATAACGCATATTAGCAAGCCCATTATCGCTGTTTTAGCGGCAGTTTCCTGCCGCTAAAATGGCGATAATTTTATCGCTGGTCTTGCTAATATGCCCCTATGGGCCATATTATCAAGAACGGCGCAAACATTATCTCCGCTTTAGCGGCAGGAAACTGCCGCTAAAGCGGCGATAAGGGGCTTGATAATTTGCCCTATAGAATTCCAATAGAAGCCCAGGTTTGATGTCCTTCACACCAGAACCTGGGCTTCTATTGGAATTCTCTAGGGCATATTATCAAGCCCCTTATCGCCGCTTTAGCGGCAGTTTCCTGCCGCTAAAGCGGCGATAATGTTTGCGCCGTTCTTGATAATATGGCCCTATTTTGTTTTACGTTCCGCTAACAATCTGTACTGCTCTCACCTTCCACTGCCCCTTAAGCAACCCTCATGTCTTGCTTCTCAGATACTGTATGTTAACACGATATGTCGGCTTGATTGTTGGGAGATCTGAAGCTCACACCCCCTGAATCTTTGTGACCATGCTACGCCCTGGATAAAATGTTCTGCCATATAGAAAAACCTACTTTTAGACATTAAGTAAATTACCCCTAAATTTAGCCAATAGAGTCCATAAAGCTGGGTGCTTAAGTTATAAAAGTAGGAGAGGCTAAATGTTAAGGGAAAGCATGTCAGTACGCTGCACAGCTGCAAAATGCATATGTAAACTGAGGCTTTCCTATGGAATCGCATTGGTGTAATTGCACATTTTATTTTACAATTTCAGCTAAGAAAACGATAACAAATTGATTCAAATTTCCAATTTTGATATTTATAAAAATTCAACTTCATTAGTGAAGATAGGTTTTGATAACTGTATGCTTGATAACTGTAATGGACGGCAAACAGTGATGTTTAAAAAAGCATACTTTAGGCTGCTTGAAAGTTTTAGCAATGCATAGTTAAGAGCCAGCAACAACTTTGCTCCTAAATGATTAAATGCTTGTGAGGCATGAATACAGCTTCTGCCAGTGAAACAAAAATGTTTCTCCTGATACTATGAAGGTTGGTATGAGGCAATTGCTAGCCACATTTCTGAACCAACTGAGAAACAGGTGGCCAAAGAAAGGGCACAGGCTGAGGCCAAATCTTTGATCTGGTTATACCAATAGCAAGCTGAAATGGCAGAAGCTTTACATCGAAGGACCCCTCTTGGACATTTGTCTTTGATCCCACCAGGGTAGAAAGAGGTTCCAAGATTAGGATGCGGGGCTGTGTCATCATTTCTATATGGCAGGACCTAGGAGGTTACTAGGTGCTCTGAAGAAGAGAACCTGATTAGTTCCATCTTGGACAAAAGCTTCTGGAATTGGTTGCAAGCAAGATGGAAAGTAGTGCATAAGTGGTATGGCTGTGTTGAGAATTGTATAGGGACTGGGCTTTTGAATGTCACAAATGGATCACTTAGGAAATAAATAAAATGGCACCACACTACCAGCTCATAAGAGATCTCCTGGACCTTAGGTGAGACCAATAGAGAAAATTCCTGCTTGTTGTCTTCTGTCTGCCTTGGAAGAGGACTTAGGCATACACAACCTGCTCTTCACTTGTGCCTAGGGACTGGAGGTTCTCTCCAAGGGTCAGTGGACGAGGCCCTGCACTGCCTAGGAGACAGAAAAATACTTAGTCCTGTATAGGGAAAGAAGCTTTAGAGTTAGGAGTGGACTGCACTGGACACTGTGGAAGCCCTGGCTGGAGAGAGACTGGGAACATGGCTGGGTTCATTTGCAAGGGTGGGTGGTAATCTCCGCTCCACTGGCGGACTTCGTGGAGATTTGCCACTCCACACTCCGCTTTGAGTGCGGAGTTTGGCAAAATCTCTCCCAGCGCCACACAGCGGACTTTAACGGTGCTCATCGCAATTCAGCACACGCAGCGGTCTCAGCACTGGGGCACAGCACTCAGCCAGATTACTGCACCCAGGGAAAAGGCCGAAAGTGGCTTGGCCTCTGCGTTACCCGCAGCCTGTGCCACTACTGACATTCACAGCCACAGCCTTCCCTGCCCTCTGACAGCTGGAGACTAGTGCCTTAAAGGTGATGTCACGTTGAGTGCTGCAGGCACCGTCTTGCACAGCGTCGGCAGCCTAGCAGCCCAGCACCTTTAACCATATTTACTGATGGCCAACAATGATGGCTATCAAAGGGAAGGTGAAGTGAGCAGAGCTGGCAGGACACCAGAGTTAAGTTCTACTGTATTCCAAGTGTGAGGACTTCATTTTAGGAACAAACAAACAATGCACAATACACACTGAGGCCATAACTCATGCACACACACTGTGCGTGACCCATCGGCACTCGCCACAGATGAGCTGTTAGTGCCTGCATCCCATGTCCGTGGAATTCCGGCGGTTTGTTTGCACGGCTCTGTTTGTTTGGATTCCCGGCTTCATTCCACCCCGCAGACAACAGCTGAGAAAAACAGATTACTTGGCTCAAATAGTATTCACTCTCTCTGAGCCGCCGGAGTAAAGTCTGTCTCCTGTGCCCTGTCATGGCGGAGATGGCAGTGGCAGCAGCAGCAGGCACGGCAGAGTACAGAGAAGTTGCCTGCTGGAGGTTCAGATCCGGGACCGGTGGCACAAAGTTATGGCCAACTTAAGCAATGAGGCGCTGACCCTGAGCTGCCAGGTAGAAAACATCAGCCTCAATGGGATCACGAACGGCTCGTACTGGACTCTCCGGACAGTGACTGTGGCCACAGCCCCAAGGGCATCCAGATGGCGTACACCGACATGCCAGAGCAAATGCCTGAGGCTATTGCCAACAAGAAGCGCCCCATCAACTTGTGGAAGCAGGAGCTGGGTGGGTTGGGCATCAGCATCAAGGGGGGCAAGGAAAACAAGATGCCCATCCTCATCAGCAAGATCTTCAAGGGGCTGGCGGCAGACCAGACCCAGGCAATTTACACCCCCCTAATTAATTTATTTTTGGCTAAATGGTTGGGTGCAGGAGCTTTCAGTCACGTATGGTGAGGTGTCTGTCTGATTTCAGCAGGAATTTTTCCATACACACAGACAAAAAACGCACACCCTCACTCTCTCTGTTTTGAAAGGCTTCAAAATTTTGTTTGTTTAACAAAATATTGTCTTTTCGCTAACTTAATGCCCCTACCACTCCACATTCGTCTTCCATTCCACTGCCCCTTTAGCCCCTCATATGTGCCCTGCTTGTCATATAATGTATTTTAGCATTATATGCCAGTGTGATGGTTGGAAAATCTGAAGCTCAACAACCATCGGGGCACATCGGAATTAACAGACCACTCGTAATCAGGACTTGTGCTTACTCCAAAGCTAAATATGAAGTTTTGTTAGCTTTACTAGATATACATAAATCTTGAATCTTGCAAGACATCTTTTTCACTCTCCAACGTCAGTTAACTTATGCACAAATTTTACTCATTTTCCGAATTGTTCCTTTCTGTTTCCCTTTCCTGGGTTTGAACATTATTACAGTGTCAGACTGAACCAGAAAATAGGCATGGCACCAAAATAGATATGACCCCCATTAGTGAGGTGGAAAGTTAAAAAAAAAGGGGCTCATGTTGCAAATTAGGGCCGTCTTGAGCTTGTAAAGACACGTTGTATAAGTGTTTTGCAATGTATGGAAGACTGTATGGATTTGACCTTGCGGCAGCCAATGTTTGTTTTAATATCAGGGAAATCAACAGTAAACACCAGCCCATCTGATCATAAAACAGGCCCAAAAACAGCCAAAAACTGGCAACGGGAGTCGGGGGGGGGGCACAAGGTACAGACAACGGGAGTACGGGGGAGAAGGCACAGGCAACAGGAGTGCAGGCGGGGGGCGAGAAGGCACGGACAACGGGAGTGCGGGTGGGGGGAGAAGGCACGGGCAGTAAGAGAACCTCATTAAAGAAAGTAGTGCTCAGAATCTAAATAACACATATTGTGTAGCACTCGAAGTAAAGGGGCCAGTAGCCATGGGGGTATACAAATGACGACATGACCATCATAAGGAGGGACTAACAAGCCTATAAACCAATCGGAAGGCAGAATTTACGAAGGACAAAGACACAAGCCAATGAAAAATATGGGCGGGGGAGTGAGCGGGGCTTCCCTCACGTACTGAACTACCACAGATCTTCCCTAGAGCAGCGCTTGCGCGCTGACTCTAGGCTCGACCTCCAAAAAGGCACCACCAAACAGATCCAGCCAAAGGTATTTAAATGATTAAACATGGTGGACGGAGCCTGTGTTTGTTATGCTACAAACTCTAGAACGATGGAGTCCCCCTTGCGCGTAAACTTTTATATTTCATGAAACTATTGAAGACAGCCATGGTCATACTGGCCTTCAAGTAACACATTCGCATGGGTAACAGTAGAAGGATGTCATATAGTGGTACCCCGGAGAGTAACTGACCTATGCGGGTTCGCTCATGAGTATCGCCTTACTGTGTTATGAAAAGTTGTTCAACAGTCTCTCCAGCTCTCCAAACGCACCATAAAGTGGTAATGTAGCTTAAAAAAAAGATAAATAAGTTAAACATTTTAATAAAGGACGCCATATTTTTAAGACAACTTTTTAAAAACAATTCTGCTGAGAGTTACTGGTGATTTTGGTATCCAGCAATAGCATTGTGCAGCCCCTGACTGCCTTTGTGGGATTATTGTTTTCAGATGTTGCCATAACAATGTAAAACAAGCATAAAATATACATAAAACTATCAAAAATATAATGCACTAAATTTCCCAATGTTAGCAAAAAAAGCAGAAAAAAACTCTCTACTAATTATCCTCAAGTCATGAAAGTCTACCCTACTTTCCTATGGACCATGCTCCCTACTTTCCTATGCATCAAGCTTGCCACAAGTAAAATGCTCCCTGCTTTTGTGAAATTCATCCTTCAGAGAAAGTTTGCAGACTGTGAGGAGGTGGCGGATAAAGAGCCTGGGTCACCAGGTAGTATAGAACTACCTCTGCTAGGCTGTGAATCTGGAAAGAGCCCAATAGCTCAGAGGAAATGTGTCCTATCGAACGCGGTGCTGTGCGCCGCCTGAAAGTGAAATATTGAACACATTGTAAATAATTCAGCTCATGCAATATGTATGGATTATTGAAAATCCGTGCGTCATTCCAACAAAACAAAAGGCTTCTGACAATAAAATAGCCGGCTACTTAAGAATTAAAATAAATAAAACAGGCCACTGTTGAGCTCGCACCGACAAGCAAGAAAGAGGCAGATGCTATATGCGTCCAAGAAGAAAGTGGGCCCAGAAAATGCATCTAATTTATGCTGTAAACAAAAATGGGACAGAACCGAGTGAAATGCGTGGGTCTGCCCATGATATTGCTTGAGAATCTTTTGTAGAAACTTAGAGGTTCAACTAAGATTAGTTCAACCAACCAGTGCCACGGAGACTGCACATCGTATTTTCGTTTATTTATTTGGTATATTTATAAAGTGCAACCATCATCCACGTAAGGACATCTCTGTGATGGATCAGACACACAGAAGCTCTGCAAATTCAGGGGCGGCTCCTCCATGAGGGCGGAGGAGCATTGCCCCACTGCTTACTCGCAGTGCGAGAAGCAGAAACATAAAATGGTATTATCAATACCATTTTATGTTTCTGCTTCTTGCACTGCGAGAAAGCAGAAGGGTTTGGTTGGGGACGGGTGGGTGGGCGGTCCTGCTCGAGGGCAGGGGAGGAGTGGCTTGCCCACTCTGAGGGCGCTGTTTGGTCGGCGCCAGGACTGACCAAACCAGTCATACACACTCTCCCTTTTGGCCTCCCCATAGACGCCTGTGTGGTCGTTGTCCCAGCCAATCACAACGCAGCCATTGTGATTGGCTTAGGGGAGGGGAGGGAGGCTACCTGCTTCCTGTGAGGAGCAGAGACGACGCGGGACCGGACCGGGCCAGCGAAGGTAAGTTAACAATTTTTTTTATATTTAAAATTAACCACCCTCCCCCCGCGCGACACCCTCCCCGCACGACCCCCACCCGCGAGTCATGCCAGCCGCGACTGTGCAAATTCAGTGCCGCTGAAGACGGTAACGCCAGGTCTTCAAGCGCTTACGAAACACAAGAAGATCCTCCATAAGGCACATTTCCAAAGGTAAGGAATTCTAATGTAGTGCCCCTAAATGATCAAACGAGCAGTCACCCAATCAGGCATTCCTAATTCGTGCGCTGCGGATCAAGGTTTGATGGGACGAGCGCAGCGCTCTGCTGGTTTTATAAAAAGCCACTTTGCCACACAATATCGCTGGCCCTGACTCATGGAGTGACTTGTGAATTTAGCAGAATAATATAAACCTGCCTCTTTCCCGCACTGGGAGCCAATGCAGCTGATTAAGACAGCCTGATTCTGAGTTCCTTTTGGGGCTATTACAGAGCAGTCTGGCTGCCTCATTCTCTATGAGCTGCAGACGGCTACACAGATAACCAGCCATCCCTAAATATAGGGCGTTGCCATAACCCAACCTGCTCAAGATGAGAGCCTGGGTAACTGTCCCAAGACAGGCTATGGGAATCCATCTAAATAACTTTCTCAGCTTGCCTAAGAGACCAAAACATCTCCCACACACCGAGTTTACACCGTAAAACCATTCCACGAAGAAGCAAATCAAGCATTGACAGGATCATGCAATATATGAGACTGTGCATCCAATATATATCATTATCACTATCATTATCACTTCGTTCAAATGAAATAGACACAAAGTAAGCACTAGCACTTTATAAAATATTGAGAGAATCAAATAAATTCCCTTCTGTTGTTTTTAATGTTTGCATTATTTGATCTTTTGCGCAATTGTTATTGTGGGAAAAAGTTTTTGTGCCGCAATGGTGGGTGATGCACTTTAAAGTATGTTTACAGCACTTGCACTTTATTAAAAAAAAACAACAAAAGAATAAGCAGAAGATCGGTAGTGTGTTTTCTATTTCCATGCTGATGAAAAAAGAGTCATCTGATGACGTATATTTAAATCATGGATTGTAAACGTCTCATGTATGTGAACAAGGCAGCTGTGACTGCCGAAACGCATTATGCCGTTTTTAATGAATGATAAATAAAGACCTACTGAAACAATAGACCTCCGTTGTTGTCGGTACCTGTGTAGCAGGATATATATGTGTGTGTGTCAGTATAGTATAAGGTATAATGGTTTCACTGGTCGTTTAACAGGGAAATGTAGATATATGGTAGCTTTCTTCTGTCACGGTTGCACAAGAACACACATCTAGGTAGCATTTGTTTGCACTATGGAAAGAGAGGGCCACAGTTTTTATAGGAGCTGGGAGTAAGCCTGATATGTGACCCACGAAGGAAGACGGGTTTCTGTGAGTAAGCTTGGCTTACCTACATTTGGTGCCTTGGCCACAAACAGCCAGGCCTCCCTCCGAAACTATGCAATTCGTATAGCTAGCCAAACAGCAATACAGTTAAGAAATAAAGAAGTTAATGAAAAATAAAACGTGTATTAAAACATATACAAGAAAAATATGGAGATGGAAAAACATAACTAAAACAAGGTTTATATTGGAAGAAGGTGCTCAGTGATGTACTATAAGAAATGCAGAACAGTTTGAAAGAAAATCTGGCTAATACAATAGGCCTAGTTTAATGTGGTAAAGCTGCACAAAGAGGAGGGAAATGAGCAGAGACCATCTGTGCCATGTCCCTCTACACCCTGCTGCATGGCACCTGTAAGGGAGTGAAAAACCGATGGGGTGTGCATGGAATATCGCGTGGGTGAACAGACGCGAGAGTCAATGGATACGTATGTTTGAGTGAGACTGATGGATGGATGGGTGAGTGAAGATTGGTGAATGGTGAGTGAACAAGAGGTTGATGAATGGATGGATAGATAGCGATTTATGCATAGTTGTGTACATGTGTTGTTGGTTGTCCGTGTTTGGACCGAGACAACAGTACTTCTTGGGGAATAGATGAACTAAGAAAGGGAAGTCAGTGATTGCTCTGTGCTTCAAATATTATCTGGAGAAATATACTGGTCTCTTTTGAATTTGGGGCACAGCAGAAAGGACCGGATACTTCCTCTATCCAAATGACCCTGCTGAAAACTGTGTTTGCAATAATTTTTCAAGCGTAGCACTAATGTGTTGTTTGGTGTGCCTCAGACTTCATGATAATATTGTGAAAACCTCAATTAAAATTGCTCGTGGACGTGGTGTCTTGCTGGACACGTTCTAGTGTTCAGCCTTGTGCTATACCTGCAATATACACCCACCCATCACTGGCGTCACCGGTCAGGTGACCCTGCTAATACAAGGGACCGGTAGCACGTGCCCTGGGCCAGTTTGCAAGTACAATACTACTGTGTGTGGGTTCCTTATTTGAGAGTATGTGGGCCTAGAGCATACTGCAATTGCACTTTGACAAAGGGGTGGGCATGAGATTGCAGTGACTGCTTTGGACCCTCTGAAAGAGAAAGAGCTGCAGCACTTTCTTTCTTATGCAGGTTTGCCTCAATACAATTATAGGGAGCACAAGCATATGAGTGAGAGAAAACAGGACAGAAACATAAATAACGTAGTCAGTGGGAGCGAAAGCGAGAAACCGAAAGTTGCTCAAGTGTTGGCCTGTGCTAGACCTGTGGTTGTATATCATTGCCTCAAGAGTGTGCCCTCAAACCTTCTCATATGGATGGCTTTCGGTTTACTTTCTTGGCATTGCTCTTGTTTCCAGTGCCAGCTGGTGGAGTTTGAAAGTGGTGGGGGGTAAATCCACCACTCAAAGTGCAGCATGTCTGTGAGCGTAGGGCAAAATGATGCATTTACCAGCAGGTACTCAAAGGGTATTTGCATGGTCACTCCTAACTAGAGCATAAGTATTTAGCTTGTACTCTGAATCAATTCTGATTCATGGATGATGTTACCTAGGCACTTGGGCAGAGGTGTAGGTGTATGGTCCCTAAGGTGCTAATACGAAGAGCCAGGTCTTCATCTTCTTGCGGAACTCGAGAAGTAAGGACGAGGCTCCGATGTGTTGAGGGAGATCATTCCATGTCTTGGGTGCGATGTACAAGAGTGAGTGAACTCTAATTTTACTTTGCGGATGCAGGAAAGGTGTGCAAGTGAGGTTGTGCGAGTGAGAGTGAGGCAGAGCATAGGTGTCTGATGGGTTAATTAAAGTGTAAAGTGTATGCGGCTGTTCAGGTATTCTGGTCCTATGTTGTGTAGGACTTTGTATGGTGTGTGAGAAGTTTAAATTGGCTGCACTTGTGAATGGGGAGCCAGTGTATCTTCCTGAGGTGTGATGTGATGTGGGCGCGGCGTGGGAGGTCGAGGAGGAGTCCTACAGCAGTGTTCAGAATATTCTGGAGTCTGTGTAGGAGCTGTTTGGAGATTCTGGCGTAGAGGGTGTTGTTGTAGTCCAACCTGCTGGTGATAAGTGCTTACGTGACGGTCTGTCTGGTGCTCTGTGAAAACCATTTAAAGATATTTCACAGCATGTGTAGGATGTGGAAGCAGGAGGTGTGCACTGTGTTGACTTGAACCGTCATTATGAGCCTGTCATGTAAGATGATCCCTAGATTTCTTTTGCGGTCTGTAGGTGTTGGTTTTAGCTTCGACAGCCATCAGGTGGAATCCCATGTGGAGGTCTTGTTGCCGAAGGCCAGTACTTCTGTCTTGTCAGAGTTGAGCTTTAGGCAGTTGGTTTGCATCCAGTCTGCTGCCATGGTCATGCAGTTGGTGAAGTTGGTTCTGGTGGTGGTTTTTTTATTCATCAGGGAGAGGATGAGTTGGGTGCCATCAGCGTAGGAAACAACAATAATGTCTTGTGATCGGATAATATTGGTGAACAGTGTCATGTATATTGGAAAAAATGGGGCGGAGGGACAATCTCTGTGGGACTCTGCATATCAATTTCTCGGTCTATGGTGGGAAGGGTGGCAGCCTGACCCTGTGGGATCTTCCCGTGAGGAAAGAGCAGATCCACTTGAGAGTGGATCCTTGTACGCTAATCTCTTGGAGTCTTCTGATAAGGGTTTTATTGGAGACCGTGTCGAAGACAGCAGAGAGGTCGGAGCAAGATGAGGACCACGGTTTCTCCTTGGTCCAGGATGATTTCAATATCATCAACGGTTGCCATGAGTGCTGTTTTTTGTGCTGTGGTTCTGTCTGAATCCTGATTGAGTGTTATCTAGAAGATGGTGAGGTTCGAAGTGGTTGTGAGTTGCTTGTTGATGGCCTTGTCAATCACTTTGGCTGGATATGGGGGCAGGGAGATGGGTCGGAATTTGCTCAGTTGATTCAGGTTGGCTGTGGGTTCTTGAGGAGGGCATTCATTTCTGCAAGTTACCATTACTCCAGGAAAGTGGCGGACGTGATAAAGTTGTTGGTGATGTGGGTCAGGGTGGTGCTGATTGGTGTTGTTACCAGGTTGTAGAAGAAGTGGGGGCATAGGTCATTTGGGACCCCAGAGTGGATGGTCCACATGATTTCTGCTGTGTCATTTCTGGTGAGGGTTGTCCATTCAGTCAGGTCGCCTTCTTGGTTGGTGGGGGGGTAGGGTAGCAGTGAGTTCTCTGGGGTTGTGTTGGTGTGCAAAGTTGTTGTAGAAGTTTGTGATCTTGCTGTGGAAGAAGTTGGTTAGGTTATCGCAGAGTTCTTGGGAGGCAGTAATGCTGTTGACAGTGGCTGAGGGAAAGTTATAAATACTTAATGATTGAGAAGCCTCTGTTAGAAATGGGGGTCTCTAGTTGGCAGAGATAGGCACCTTTGTCCAAATAGGGACCCTTGCTTCTAGTCAGGGTAAGGGGGATACACACTCTAGATAACCCCTGCTCACCCCGTGGGTAGCTTGGCACGAGCAGACAGGCTTATCCCAAAGGCAATGTGTAAAGTATTTGTACCAACACTCACAGTAACACTGTGATAACACCACAAATGGACACCACACAGGTTTAGAAAAATAAAGTATCTTTATCTAAACATAACAAGACCAAAACAACAAAAATCCATCATACAAGTATTAAGAAAAATTACTTTCAAAAAGGTTTTAGCAACTGAGTTCATAGAAAACTATGGATGTGTGATTTCTTGCAAAGTACCTGTCGTTGCGACAAAATTCACCAAGCCAAACAGCCGCAGTGATGTGAAGCGGCGAAAAACAAAGAGATGCGTAGTTTCCTGAGACCTTCATGGATGCGATGCGACAGTTCCGCTGGACACAGGGGAGCAGTGCGTCGGGTCTGGTCTGTAGGGTGAAGCGATGCGTCAATATTGAGACAACTCCGATCCGCAGGTGATACGTCGGGGAAAACTTGCCGCACAGGGACGATGCGTGGAAATCCGGGATGCGTCGACGAACGATCCGGCGGTGTCGAGCGGTGCTGCGTCGATTTCTTCAGCCGCGATCCCTCGATGCGTCGATTCTTGCAGTGGTAACAGGTGCTGCGTTGGTTTCAGCAGCGGCGCGGCGGTGCAGGGAGATTCTTCTCGCACCACAGCTTTGCGTCGGCAAAACTGTCACAAGAAGAGCGATTCGTCGATGTTCTTGTTGTTGTGTTGCTTTTCAGCACCCAGCAGCAGAAACAACCTCTAGAGGCCCCACACAGTCACAGGCACTCCTGGCAGGTCAGAACTCCCAGCAAGGAAGTTCAGGGGAGCTAGGGGTGAAGTCTTTGTGTTCCTGAGACTTCAAAACAGGAGGCAAGCTCTACTCAAGCCCTTGGAGACTTTCCTCAAGCAGGAGACACAGAACACAGCAAAGTTCTTCTCCTTTCCTTGGCAGAAGCAGCAACTGCAGGCCAACCCCAGACACCCAGCAAGGGCAGTACTTCTCCTCAGTTCTCCAGTTCTTCCAGCTCTTCTCCTTGGCAAAGGTTCCTCTTGATTCCAGAAGTAGTCTAAAGTTCAGGGGTTTTAGGTCTAATACTTATACCCCAAAATGTATTTGTTCTCTTTGTGCAGAGAAGCCCTGTGCCCAGTCAAAATCAGTTCTGTCCTCTCTGGTGCAGCTTCCATGCAGGAGGTGGAGACAGCATTGTGGAAAGCAGACCTGGCCCATTCAGGTGAAAGGAAATTTCCTCCCCCTACTCTAAATGCAGCCCAGGTCTATTCAGCCCAGCCCTGACTCATCAGGCTCTCTGGAGCCACCACTCCTCCCCAGCCCCTGACACTCCAAACCCAGACATTCAATCCACATCCTAGCAGAAGCAGACTGGATGGCTAAACAAGAAAATACCTACTTTCTAAAAGTGGTATTTTCAAACACAGAATGCAAAAATCACCCTCACTAAAAGATTAATTTTAGCATTCTGAGTTCAGGCATACTAAACTTTATTTTACTACCATGTTCCCAGGGGCAGTTATGTTTATAAGATGTTATAAACAAACTCCCCATTCTGTCCTATGGGAGCAGGTAGCCTTGCAACAGTGAAAAACGAAATTTCCTACCTTTCACATACACTGCACCCTGTCCACAGGGTACCTTGGGCCTACCTTAGGGGTGACTGACGTAAGAAAAGGGAAGGTTAGGGCCTGGCAAGTGGGTGCACTTGCCAAGTCGACATGGCAGTTAACAACTGTGCACAGACACTGCAGTGGAAGGTCTGAGTTACCATTTTAGGACTACTCGTGTGGGTGGCACAATCAGTGCTGCAGGCCCACTAGTAGTATTTGATTTACCAGCCCTGGCACACTCAGTGCACTCGACTAGGGGCTGACCAGTAAATCAAATATGCCAATAAGGGAGAACCAATCACATTACCAATTTACACAGAGAGCACTTGCACTTTGACACTGATCAGTACTGGCAAAGTGCCCAAAGCATCTAAGCTGGCAAAAACGAAATCCAGCACAGCATCAAAAATACAGGAGGTAGAGGCAAAAAGTCAGGGGAAACCACGCCAAAGATGCCAAGTCTAGCAACTTCCTTGCAGCTGTTAGAGCTTCCTTCGATGTGGCCCACTAGTGCTTTTTTCTTGGTGTCTCTTATTTGCTGGTGATAGCGTGTGAGTGCAGCCTTTTAGATAGTTCTGTTGGTGATGTTGTGGTTGGCTCTCCATTTCCTTTCTAGCTGGTTACAGTGTTGTTTGGTGTTTCAGATGTCTCGGATGTACTAAGTTGAAATACTTCTGCCTGTTAAAGAAATACAGTTTTTTGAAACAATTTGAAGGATCTTTGTTATATGTTTATATGATATTTGTTGCATAGTTCAGTGGATGTGAATTAGTAGGTAACACATTTTGTATTGTTCATATTTTATGAAAGTTTTGAATAAATAATTGCATTAATCTTCATTATTGTGTTGCTGCCCTTATATGTTTGTTCAAATTTTATGATATCATATATGAAATATTGTGAGTTGACCTAGGTTTTTACGCTTTCCATTTGTTGCACAGTTTACATGATAAACAGTTTCAGGGCTCGGCTTGTGTATGGGCTCTTAGAGGCTACCCAGGCTCTGGCTCAGCTCTCCCTGTTAATCTGTTGACTCACCCACCTATACATACATGCATATACTCACATGTACACAATATACATATATATTCAGGAATGTTAGATACTGTATGCAACCTGCAACCGTCAGGTGAAACATCAGAGAATAGATAGAGCGTGAATGACGAACGAGAAGAAAAAGTGAGCAAACTGGACCTTTAGGAATACGTTGAATCGGAGCAGTATGCCGAAGCATGTACCTTCGGTGCCAGCTGACAGTGAGATATTTCTTTAATTCAGATTCCGACATTGGCGGCCAACACAATGAAGAGGTGGTGAGACTGGTGGAGGGAATGTGGGGAGTGCAGGAGTGGGCGCGCAGGGGGGGTTTAATATATATATATTTTTTTAAACGCTTAACTGGAGCTGCCGGACACACTCCCGCGCTGCGCCTCGGTCTTCCTTGCCCCATCAGGCACTGGGACAGCATCAGACTCCCTGTGCAATCCGCTCACCTCCCTCATACTAGGAGAGCATCGTGGGAATTGGACTGAGCAGGCTGAAATACGCTCCACCCAGGACAGGGAGTCTGTGCTCTTTCTCCAGCCGAGCTGTTCAATACAGCCGGGTTGGAGAAACCTAGGGCCATATGTACAATGAAGTGGCGGAGAGAGGCATTAGCCTTCCTGGCTTAACGCCTCTCTCCGCCACTTCTGAAATGCAAGGCTGCAACATATTTACAAAAATATGGTGCAGCCTTGCGTTTCCCCCCGCGATGGCGCTATGTTTAGCAACTTAGCGCCAACGCAGGCACCCTTGCACTGTAGTGCAAGGGTGTCCGCGTGCAGGGGAGGATTGTTTATGTGTAGGAAGGTGCCCCTTCCTGCACATAAACAATCCTAAAATGGCATTTTGTGCTGCTTAATGCAGCACACATGAAAGTGACAAAATGGCATTTTTTATTTAAAGATTGTTTATGTACAGGAAGGGACACCTTCCTGTACATAAACAATGCATGGCAATTTGCTTTTTTCATGTGTGCTGTACAAGGCAGCACACATGGAAAAAGCAAAAACGAGGAGAAATAATGCATTTCTCCTTGTTTCGCCAACTTAAGACCAGGATTTACCTGGTCTTAATTTTGGTGCTGTCCCCTATGTACGCCACCCTTGTACATAGGGGGCAGCGTCAAAATGAATGGATGTTGCGGTGGAACGCCCACCGCAACACCCACTGCCCACCCCTTTCACGCTAACATAGCGTGAAAGGGGGCCTTATTTACAAGGCAGCATTAAGCCATGTTAAGTGGCTTAAACCTGCCTTGTAAAAAAGGCGCAGCCCCTATCGCCACCACAACGTCGGTAATAGTGATGTTGTGGTGGTGATAGGGGGCTTGTACATATGCCCCCTAAGTGTGTTTGTCCGGCCTGAGACAGCCGGCCAAACACACATGTGCCTTTAGAAGTGCACACAGCACTTCTCCTCCCCCCTCCAATGCCCCGTCCCGCTCCTCCCTACAGCACTGGCTCAGAGTCGGCAAATGAAAAATAAAATGATGATAGAACATCGTTTTATTTTTCTCTTGCTGGCTCTGCCAGTGGGGCGACGCACCTCCGCCACTGCGAACGAGTCACCCGTGGGTTCAGAACAAACTGTCTGGTAAAACGGGGGTGCAGCAAATAAATGGAGCCAGAGAGAAGAGGGAGATTAGAAGTATGGAGAAAGAGCCTGAAAGAGAAGAGACTGACAAACAAGGGGACACCAGAAAGCTAGAGGGCCTGAGTGAAGTTAGACGGAGGCACAGAAGAGAGGGCACTAAAGGAGCATTTTTTTGGTGTCCGGTTTTATTTTTTGTGCCAGTGCAAGCCTGTGTTAGAGTTACACAGAAGGGTAACAGAGAGTGATACCAAAGAAAAATAGTTAGTGGCAATTAGTAATCATGGTCGAGAGAAACACATGGTAAAAGCAAAACTGACAAGTTTACACAAGTTATTGCACAGAAGATTAATCTGAATGACTTGATAAACTGTGGGGCCCTGCCTTGTAAACACCTCACATCCTCTGAGAGCAGGGTGGACTCTGAGATCCTGCCTCACAGACACGCAGAAGCTGGATTTAGTATGACCCCTGCTTAGGACTGTACATCTAGCAGGGCGGGGAAGCATCACATGGCTCCTTTACACACAGCCACATACAAACCCCTGCAGCCCCTGCCCTGGGATCACAATTTGACACTACCCTTTCCAATTTCTCACAGTGTGGGAAAGGGTAGGATCACTGTAGGTGAGGTCTGAGCTGCAGCCTTTTAACACCCATGGTTGGATTAAGTCACCACAGATGCAGTTTAACTTTACTCCTCTCATTTCTATGGAAGTGATGGGCTTGGAAAAGGTATGCCGTAAGTAGTGATGTCATTCTAAATTTCATGCACACCTGTGCAGCAGGCTGCTGAAAGTGTGTGTTTTCCTGCCTGTCCTTGCCTGTCCTCTGACTGACTGTGAGGCACGATTATCATTTCACAACATAATACCATGTCATGCACACAGATATTTATACAGACAGCACTCTGAAATTGGTATAATAGGTGGGTCCCCTCTGTCCTAATACAAAAAGCACCCTTGCTCGTTTCCCGATCTCAATGTAGTTTTCCACTAGAGACACCAAGGACAGCAGTGGATGGGATATTCGAGCAGGGGCGTAGCTTAGTCACTGAGAATCGGGAGAGGGAGGCGTAACTCTCAATTTTCCCAACTAAAAAAAGCTGTGGGATTCAGGATGGAGGGGTAAGATGTCCACTGTTCGGGATGAACTGTTTCCATGAGGAACAGGGTCAGTACTGATTTGCATTAGGTGGGCCTCTGTCTAGAATGGCACATTGGGCTTTTACTCCTCGTTGGAAGCCTCTTCTGCTTTGGAATAAGCAGAGAGGAGAATACAGATCAGAGACCTGATGATACCGGTGCAAATCTATGGATACTGTGTACATCAAGTAAATATACACATGGGGAAAAAGATGAATCTGTACAGATGCTGTTCGGGCCACTTCAATGCAGCATTTTCCCCTAAAATCATCTACTCTGCTAGTGGACTCACATATACAATCCAATCACCCACCGGCTCATCCACCTACTCAACGCAGTCATTGTGTGAACTGGAGGAGAGATGTGGCAACAAATTGCAGCATTGTGATTGGCTTAGGGGACTGGAAGCAGACACAGGAGAGCAGGAGCACAGAAGACGCGGGACCCGGCCTCGAGGTAAAAATTATTTAAAAATATATTTACATGCCCCGTTCCACCCACTTCCCTGCCCCCTCCAGCATCCTTGCCCGTGTTTCCCACCTCCCAACTGTTCAGTCCCCCCTACAGCACTACTTAGTGGCGGCCGCTGTGCCGCTATGCGCTGTGGGCATACTACTGGTGCGCCAAAGGCAAGCCCATCTGCGTCCGTCAGCCCCTGGACTGCACCCAGCACCAAGGACCCTTCCTCTCGGACACTCCACTGCTACGATGCCAACACCCTCCTCGCCATCAACCCTGGATGCCACACCGCCTACCATTTAGCAACACTGTAGAATTCTCTTGCACCCTGCGCCTGTTGAAACTGCAAACGCACCTTCTGCCACATTAGCACACCAGTGCCTCCTGCCACCCAGCCGACCAACAGCGCAGCTGACCGGCTCAACTGCATCCTCCTCAACGTGCGGCCCCTCTACAAACACGCAACAGAAATCTGGGACCTCCTCGATGCCACCTCTTCAGACATCGCCTTCTTCACTGAAACCTGGACCAACCTCTGCTCCGGACTGGACATCGCCATCACCATCCATGACGGCTACAAATTCACCCGCACGGACCACTCCGAGCACCCAGGCATTGACATTGTCTACAAAAGCACACTCCGACTGACCTCGCACTCTAATGATCCGACGGTGACCATGGAACACCTCCACTTCCAGATCCGGACCAACCCCAACACCACCCTCCATAGCACCCTCATCTACAGGCCCCCCGGGCCATGAACCCCCATTCACCGATGCCATTGTAGACCTCATCGCACCCCAGGCTCTCCCATCCACCGACTACATCCTACTCGGAAACCTCAAGTTCCACCTGGACAACCCCAGTGACCAAAACACCACCCCTCTCCTTGGGAACCTTGCCAACATCGGACTCAAGCAGCTAGTTGCCGCACCAAACCACATAGCCTGAAACACGCTCGAGTCCATCTTCTCCATCAGCGGGAACTTCAACTACAGCCACACCACAGGACTCTCCTGTACCAACCATCATTGTTTACATCACGGCTTCACCACGCCCACCGTACACCATCGCCATCATTGCCCCCCCCCCTCGCAGCTGGATCAGGGCCACCGAAGAACTTCCAGTCAACTCCCTCACCATCACCACTCCGCCAACGCTTACAGATGCCAACACCGCAGCGCGCAACCTAATCCAG
Organism: Calotriton arnoldi; assembly: GCA_963921515.1. Classification (NCBI taxonomy): domain Eukaryota; kingdom Metazoa; phylum Chordata; class Amphibia; order Caudata; family Salamandridae; genus Calotriton; species Calotriton arnoldi. The sequence goes on along the minus strand of CAWUFW010010236.1, from coordinate 599,924 downwards.
CCCCACCTGCAGACGTCTCGAGAAGAGATGGAGCCACAACATCAATCAACTCCGCAACACAGTCACCCTTGCACCATGGCGCAAGTATGCCTGCATTGGCGCATGGCATCCATTGTGTGCCAACGTGGGGGAAAAAGACAGGGGGGCTTATTCATGAGCCCCTTCTGACAGTTTCACCCCGATGGTGTGTCATTTTCCTGTACGTACTTGCACTGTGATTCTTGCGAAACGTTGGCCGTATTTGCAAAGTGACTCATCTAGGCATGTACGTGACCTTGTGAAGCCCTGTGCCACATTATACCTGCATCAGGTATGATGTATGCACGGTGGACGTTCCCATGCAACAAAGCCTCATAGGAGTGGCGCAGTGAAATCCATCAGATTTCACTGCAACAATTGTAGGACGCCACTGCGTCAGTACCTTATGCCTGCCTCATGGCAGGCGTAAGGGTGACACAGTGCCACAGGGATAGGCTGGCCCCATGCATTGCTGGAGTTGCGTCATGCTTGTGACACAACTGCAGCAATGCGTGACTTTAGCGCTGACAGATACTTCAGGATTCCAGACGTATCTGTCATTAATTGCGACATGGAGCGCCGTACAGTTAATACAGCGTATCCATGATGTTGCAAGAAGGGCATAGTGAAAAATGTTGCAACGCTGTTTGTTGCAGAGATGCAACACTTTTCATGAATGAGGCCCAGGAATGTGCCCTGTAGTTTTGTCGCAGGGCAGCACAGCAACATTCCTTGCAGCGCTGTCCAGCACCAACACCTTCTGAAATGAGGCCCCAAGTGTTTGCACCATTTTTAAGACCAGCTATTTTCTGGTCTTAAAAAACTGCCTCTAACTGGAGTTAGAGGCAGTTTTTTGGGTTTTGCACCATACAAGAATTTCCTTGTAAATATTGTGAAGTGGGATAGCGGCAGTTTTTGCACGGGAACGCCTGCCTTGCATCTCATTTTCGTTGTCACGCTACCAGAAGTGGCGATCCTAAAAATTCACGTTTACGCCTGAAAACTGCCGCTAACTGCGGTTAGCGGCAACTTGTACATACTGCAAATAAAAAAAGCTGCCTAACATCAAAAAATTTACGCTACGGCTGCGTTAACTCCATTGAACATATGCCCCCTTGTGTATACCAGATGATGTACGAGACAGTTGTATCCGACCATATGGAATGCGACAAAAAGAGCAAGCAGGACCAGTGTAGTACCACTGCCCTAGTTCACTAGTATGTGGAGATTATCAAAGACCGAAATCAGTGAGAACATAGTATTGTGTTAAGGTCTAAAGCCTGATTTAGCAATGTCAAGAATATGATTGAACTCCAGTACTATAGAGTGTTGTTTACTGGTGGCCTTTTCAAGCATTATGAAGGGCAGGAAAGAATGGGAAGAAAGTACTCAAGAACAAAAGGATTAACTGAAAGTTTCTTTAACAAAAGAGCATGTAGAGACTGCTTCCAGGTGATGGAAATTGAATTGTTTCAGATAGCCTGGAGAAATGAAGAAATGGCCATTTTACCAAGTTGAAGAAAATGGGTGGGACATGGATCCAGAGGGGAACTTGAATGGGTTTTTGAAAACATCTCTTCTGTGAGGGGCAGCGAAAAAGGTGAAAACCTACAGTGGATAAGGGTAAAGGAACAGCAAGATCACTGCATGTGATGTGAGGCGTGCTCATCTCAAGGTGAATACACAAGAAAGGCTTTGCAAATTGACTTGATTTTATTGGCAAAGAAGATGGCAAAGAAGAAGGAGAGATTGGGCAAAGCACTTCCGCAGGTTCAAAGGTGGAAGGGCAGCATTTAGGATTGTATAAGGACTGGGCGATCGTGAAATGTCCTTAGCTAGAATTTTGAGGGTGAAGGATACATTAGACAAAATAATTGGCATGGGATAAGTTTGTTCAGGTGGCGCAAATAGAATACTTTGCCTGCGGGGTATGCACCACATGGTACCCAAAGCATGAGAAGCAGGGACCTCGCCCCTGACCCACCAGCTTGATTTCAGTCAGCAGTTCTGGAGCCATCACAGATCTTTAGGTGAGCGAAGGTAGTGCCAGCACCGGTCACAAAGATGGTAATGGAGTTGAGGTGCTCGTGCTTCACTGAGTCTTTCAGCTATGTGCCCACCCCTGGTGAGTGTTTAGATGCAGATGTTGGTTCCTCTGTTAATACAATCCCTCTCCCGTATTTCAGTTGTCCGGTTAGTGGATTATGTTTTTTTCTTTAAGTGCCTTATGACTTCGCAGTGATCATCTGATGTCAGGGAACTATGGACAGGCTTAAATTCCCAAGTATCTTCCAAACACGGGAAGAACACAACTTTGTTAGGTTGTGGAGGCGCTTTAGGGGTTCTGTGTCCTCACTCTTGCGAGGGAAGCAGATCACTCCCTGGTGAACAGACCCGCCTTGACTTCTTGATAGCCCTCTTCTTCTGAGCAGCATCTCCCTTGTGGAAGCATACCTCATATACACCCCCTGAGCAGTTGGGCAGCCCCTTCTAGCAGTTTTGATTGCAGTTCCCAGGTTTCTGGTCCTAAACCTGGCAAGTGAAGCTGTGGTTTATACCCGCAACCTTGGGGCCCAGATTATTTCTCTGTGCTACTACGGTGTTGACCCTGGATTACTTGCAGAGAAATCTTGGCATAATGGCTGGAATTTCCTGCTTCATTTTTATGTTAAAGAGACCGACAGGAGTTGTGTATTTAAGCAGTTCAGTTCTGAGATTTGTTCTGATAAGTTCGCCTCTTTTACTTACTCCAATCAGACTGGTCCAGCCAAGGACTTTGGCACTTGGTGTGAGCATAAAGATGGGTTGCAGCTTCGTAAGTAATCTTTATTGTTTAGTTAATTACAGCCATAACAATTTTGCTGCATATGTCGACATTAATTTAAAACAGACATTCAAAATTAATTCATCAACACACTCCATCACAATGTAATATCACACAGTTATAAAAAAATCTTCAATTGTCAATACTCTCTAAAATCCTGTAAAATAGTGTCTAAAATATATAAGACCATTGATTCGTTTGGGAGAGACATGTGAAAATCCATCAGATAACAGGTGGCAAACGTATTAGTTTTGTTCCCGGTAGGAATAGATTATAAATTAAATATTGGAGTCCTAAAACTCTTATATCACTGGATTTACACAGTCATAGACCCTATGTGGGTCGTATTTGTTTCCTGCCTGGTGTGTGAAGCAATAGGTTCCGTCCTCAAGATGGCAATCGAGCAGACCAGTTACGGCTGGCGTGGTTCCTTCAGTAAGTAGACCCTCACAAAGGGGCTTAGACTTCACAGCCTGATCGTGTATGTGAAGGAACTTAACCAGTTTGCAGTTCATCTGCGGGTCAGATGGATCAAGCCCTTTAATAATAGCGGACCTGCAGGACCGTATTCCTCTATTCCGGAAGGCTTCCTTTAATAAAGTGACATGTGCTGGATGAAGTTTCTGACAGATACATATCAGGTGGATAAGATCTTCCTTTTGACTACTACACAGGCAACACGTTTTTGAGCCAGTGTATTTCCACCTTGGAGAGTCTGAAAGTGAGGGATATTTTCCACAGCGCAGTGCCATTAGCTGTTTTTTAAGTGGACTGAAAAAGTTAGATCTAGGTAGGCCGCCGGTTTGAGGACTTTATAGTTGTTGAGTACCAGGGCCAGCTTTAGCACTGGTGGCGCCCAGTGCGACAATGTTTTTTGGCGCCCCCCAATGACCATCTCCACCACGGATTCCCTCCCCACCACCCTTTAACAGTCTCCATAACCACTCTCTTTCAGATGCATTTAATTAATTTTATAGCGTCACTCATAAACGTGAAGGGTGTCAGAGCCCTTTACATAACACACACATTACACAGAGACTATCATTCATAGGTGTGTAAATCAGTGTATAGAAAATGTTACATAAGACAGAGGACAACAAGGGGTAGATTCACATAATATCCATACAGGTAGGCAGTATAGTTGAAGAGTACTTGGTCTGGAGAAGCACAAACTCTGAATTTAAAATGTAACACAATGGATTGGGCTCTCTTTAATAACAAGAACTGATTTGTACCCAAATGAACCATTTTTGCAACATTAGAATAATGAAAGTCTGGGGAAAAAATTCATACGCTCTAATCTATACCTTGAAGTTTGCACGCAGTTCTTTGACAGTTAATAGCTCACTGTAAACTGCAACTAACAAAAGGAAGTCTCTGACAAAAGAAGTATCCCACTGACCTGTTTACATTACATTCACTTTGTGATCTGCATCGTACATGTTCTTTGCAGCAGGCATATTAACCCTCTGCGATACCTTACCATGAATCAAAACTTCCATGAGTAAAAAACTTCTACTAGACAAAACTCTGATCTCGCCTGGAAGAACATTAATCACCTGAGTTTTCTTGACATAATAATTGTTGCCTGAAAATTGCTGGAGGCCAGGAACGCGGCAGCAGGTGCTTTTAAGCACAATATAAACTAGCAAACAGGTGCCCCCATGCGAAGTCAGCACCCGGTGCGGTGGCACCGGTCGCACTGCCCTAGAGCCGGCCCTGTTGATTACTGTCCAGGAATGAGATCTTTGGCTAAAAATACTTTTGTCCAATAATAATGAATGGAGTTTTGTGGCTTTGTTTAGTGCTAACTTAAATGTTGAAAAGGGCAGGTTTTTGTTCCAAAGGTCCAAAGTGCAAGTGGTTTTAAGTGCGTTGTTGTAAGAAACTGGCTCTATATATACTACACCAAAATGAGGTATAGTGTGTATAGAGTCCAAGTGACCCCAGAGGTAGGCAGAGGTTAAAATTAGATAGAACCTTACTCTCTAATTGTGGTAGAGTGGTCGAGCAGTAAGGCAGTATCAGAGGACAGTGTTAAGCATTTGATGTACACACTCAGTCAGCAAATGAATTCACACACTCAAGAACTGAACTCTAGGCCAATTGTTTTTGTAAAAAATATACTGTTGTTTTATTTTAGAACCAAGCAAGCCTGGCACAGGTAAGTATAATATACTTTCCAGTAATAAGTTACTGACTGTCGAACAGTTTGAAAATGCAAGAGAAATTGTACTTTGTTTGATTTACAGGGGAGCAGTAGTATGCAACACTTAACAAATACAGTACATTGAAATGAATAGGCTTTTTCAGTAAATTACAGGTAAGTTACTTTTTACGTTACTTTTCTAACTCAGTGCTGGATACCTAGATTCAGCACTGGGACATTTCCTGCAAACAGGTAAGTAAATACGTTTTGGTTATTCGTGCGATTTTTAAAGAATATTTTCAGATTTCAAAACTCCACACACAAACTTTTTGGAGCAGTATATTGAAATGAATAGGCTTTTCCAGTAAATTGCAGGTAAGTTACTTTTCACGTTACTTTTCTAACTCAGTGCTGGATACCTAGATTCGATACCAAAGGGGATAATAGACGGAGCGTTAGAGCAAATCAAACACTCACCCCCAGTCAACTGATCTGGGTTTAATCCATCATCATTCTTTAGCTCACTCCACCACCCCAGTTCAGACATGGCCATATGCAAATCAGTCTGACCCTGTCCCTCATGGGAACAGTCCAGCCCGAACTGCCAAGCCATGTCTTCCCTGGACCGGAAACAAGCATCTTGGGACCGGTTTCGGGTTCAAAACCCTCATCAGCCAGGCTATCTTGAATCCAGTGGCAAAGTGAGCAAGGGACCCACGTCTGGGCATACCCTGCCAACTTAGGGCGAACAAAGCGATACCAAAGGGGATGATAGACGGAGCGTTAGAGCAAATCAAACACTCACCCCCAGTCAACTGATCTGGGTTTAATCCACCACCCCAGTTCAGACATGGCCATATGCAAATCAGTCTGACCCTGTGCCTCATGGGAACAGTCCAGCCCGAACTGCCAAGCCATGTCTTCCCTGGACCGGAAACAAGCATCCTGGGACCGGTTTCGGGTTCAAAACCCTCATCAGCCAGGCTATCTTGAATCCAGTGGCAAACTGAGCAAGGGACCCACGTCTGGGCATACCCTGCCAACTTAGGGCAAACAAAGCGATACCAAAGGGGATGATAGACGGAGCGTTAGAGCAAATCAAACACTCACCCCCAGTCAACTGATCTGGGTTTAATCCATCATCATTCTTTAGCTCACTCCACCACCCAAGTTCAGACATGGCCATATGCAAATCAGTCTGACCCTGTGCCTCATGGGAACAGTCCAGCCCGAACTGCCAAGCCATGTCTTCCCTGGACCGGAAACAAGCATCCTGGGACCGGTTTCGGGTTCAAAACCCTCATCAGCCAGGCTATCTTGAATCCAGTGGCAAAGTGAGCAAGGGACCCACGTCTGGGCATACCCTGCCAACTTAGGGCGAACAAAGCGATACCAAAGGGGATGATAGACGGAGCGTTAGAGCAAATCAAACATTCACCCCCAGTCAACTGATCTGGGTTTAATCCATCATCATTCTTTAGCTCACTCCACCACCCCAGTTCAGACATGGCCATATGCAAATCAGTCTGACCCTGTGCCTCATGGGAACAGTCCAGCCCGAACTGCCAAGCCATGTCTTCCCTGGACCGGAAACAAGCATCCTGGGACCGGTTTCGGGTTCAAAACCCTCATCAGCCAGGCTATCTTGAATCCAGTGGCAAACTGAGCAAGGGACCCACGTCTGGGCATACCCTGCCAACTTAGGGCGAACATAGCAAAACCAAAGGGGATGATGGACGGAGTGTTGAACATTGCAAGCACTCACACCCAGTCAACTGATCTGGGTTTAATCCATCATCATTCTTTAGCTCACTCCGCCACCCCAGTTCCTACATGGCAATATGCAAATCAGTCTGACCCTGTGCCTCATGGGAACAGTCCAGCCCGAACTGCCAAGCCATGTCTTCCCTGGACCGGAAACAAGCATCCTGGGACCGGTTTCGGGTTCAAAACCCTCATCAGCCAGGCTATCTTGAATCCAGTGGCAAAGTGAGCAAGGGACCCACGTCTGGGCATACCCTGCCAACTTAGGGTCCCTTGCTCACTTTGCCACTGGATTCAAGATAGCCTGGCTGATGACGGCTGTAAGCCAGAAACCGGTCCCAGGATGCTTGTTTCCGGTCCAGGGAAGACATGGCTTGGCAGTTTGGGCGTGATCTGTTCCCATGAGGCACAGGGTCAGACTGATTTGCATATGGCCATGTCTGAACTGGGGTGGCGGAGTGAGCTAAAGAATGATGATGGATTAAACCCAGATCAGTTGACTGGGTGTGAGTGCTTGCAATGTTCAACACTCCGTCCATCATCCCCTTTGGTTTTGCTATGTTCGCCCTAAGTTGGCAGGGTATGCCCAGACGTGGGTCCCTTGCTCACTTTGCCACTGGATTCAAGATAGCCTGGCTGATGACGGCTGTAAGCCAGAAACCGGTCCCAGGATGCTTGTTTCCGGTCCAGGGAAGACATGGCTTGGCAGTTCGGGCTGGACTGTTCCCATGAGGCACAGGGTCAGACTGATTTGCATATGGCCATGTCTGAACTGGGGTGGCGGAGTGAGCTAAAGAATGATGATGGATTAAACCCAGATCAGTTGACTGGGTGTGGGTACTTGCAATGTTCAACACTCCGTCCATCATCCCCTTTGGTTTTGCTATGTTCGCCCTAAGTTGGCAGGGTATGCCCAGACGTGGGTCCCTTGCTCACTTTGCCACTGGATTCAAGATAGCCTGGCTGATAACGGCTGTAAGCCAGAAACCGGTCCCAGGATGCTTGTTTCCGGTCCAGGGAAGACATGGCTTGGCAGTTCGGGCTGGACTGTTCCCATGAGGCACAGGGTCAGACTGATTTGCATATGGCCATGTCTGAACTGGGGTGGCGGAGTGAGCTAAAGAATGATGATGGATTAAACCCAGATCAGTTGACTGGGTGTGAGTGCTTGCAATGTTCAACACTCCGTCCATCATCCCCTTTGGTTTTGCTATGTTCAGCCCTAAGTTGGCAGGGTATGCCCAGATGTGGGTCCCTTGCTCACTTTGCCACTGGATTCAAGATAGCCTGGCTGATGACGGCTGTAAGCCAGAAACCGGTCCCAGGATGCTTGTTTCCGGTCCAGGGAAGACATGGCTTGGCAGTTTGGGCTGGACTGTTCCCATGAGGCACAGGGTCAGACTGATTTGCATATGGCCATGTCTGAACTGGGGTGGCGGAGTGAGCTAAAGAATGATGATGGATTAAACCCAGATCAGTTGACTGGGTGTGAGTGCTTGCAATGTTCAACACTCCGTCCATCATCCCCTTTAGTTTTGCTAGGATACCTAGATTCAGCACTGGGACATTTCCTGCAAACAGGTGAGTAAACACGTTTTGGTTATTTGTGCGATTTTTAAAGAATATTTTTAGATTTCAAAACTCCACACAGAAACTTTTTGGAGAAAAAGTGTCAATGTTATCCTATGGAGGAAAAACAGGTTATCGGTTTGTAGGTAAGTAATCGACTGTGGAAGTTAAGGTTCTGGGGCTAGACTCAGGGGTCCCCCAGGGTCAGTGATGCACTTTTGTTTCACCCTCAGTGGCACTAGGGCGGCCGGGTGCAGAGTGTTGAGGCCCAATGTTATCCTATGGAGGATAGGGGGTCTCCGGTTGGTGGCTGCTGGCAAGCAGGCCACTGGGTTGTGGGAGCAAAGCTCCTAGGGTTTAGGTCAGGGCAAATAGGGAACCAAGTTACCACCAAAGGTGCACCCTCAGCGGCACTAGGGTGCAGGGTGCTGTTTTGAGGTCGGGTGCCCTGTTGTTTTCAATGGAGCACCTCCGGTTAGAGGAAACGCTGCAGGCTCGGGGACGAGGATCTTCTGGGTGCGACCACCACTTCGAGGGGTAAGTTGGGAAGTCTTGGGTTGGTTAGGCACCGTTGGTTTGGGCACACAAGGCTGTGGGGCGTCGGGTGCAGGGGTGCCTTGGGACGTCGGAAAGTCTTACCCGCTCTGGTCGCGGTAGAGGGAATCCTCTGGATTGAGGCTGCAGGCGTCGACTGGAGGCTTGTGGCAGGTCAGGAGTCGCCGGATCACGGGTCAGGATCGCCGGGGTGACCTCCTCGAGGTGTTTTTCCACTCGAGCTCGGGCCGGGTTCGGCGGGTGCATAGTGGGCTGGATTCGCGGTGTCCGGCCGGAGCCAGAAGATGCAGTTTGAACAAGTCCGGTGTTCACGGGAGAAGCAGGCTTGGAAGTGAAGGCAGGCAGGTCCTGCGGGGTTTTTGAGGTTGCTGGCTGCAGGACACACCGGGATTTCACAGGAGCAGGTTCAAGGGGAGACAGGCCTGTAGGGCTGGGGCCAAGTCAGTGGGCGTCGTCCTCTTGTTAGCTCTGCATGGCTTTTCGTCCTTCTTCTTCTTTTCTTCTTGTTTCTTGTCTGGATCTGAGGAAGCAAGGTTCAGGGTGCCCCCTAAATACTAGATTTAGGGGCGTTACAGGTAGGTAAGGGCAGGGACCAATGGGTCCACCCTCCAGTGGGAGGGGGGCAGGAGCCTGTCCCTGGTTGGATAGGTCCCCCCATCCTCAAGATGGCAGGGACTCAGAGTTGTGCTTCACCTCGCCTCCCCCACCTGAGGGGTGGAGTTGGAAGAGGTGGGCACACCTCTTTCCCTCACTTGTTTTTCCCGCCTGTTCTCCTGCCCAAAGTGGGGGGTAGAACCAGTGGGGACCAGTTGCTGGAAGCAGCAAATGGTCTGGGGAGGCTCACAAAGGCGGCATGCCTTTGAAGCTTCCCCCTTGTGACCCTGCCCATCCTAGGGGAGGAGGCTTGGCACCTCATCCCAGGATGTGCATTGTTTCAGGCCCCTGAGAGCAGCAGGCTCTCGACCCAGGGCTCCAGAAACATGTCTGTTGGTGGCAGCCTAAGCAGCCACTCAGTCAGGTCACTAGAAGTTGGTCGAGTTTCAGGGGGGATCTCTAAGATGCCCTCTGTTGTGCATTTTACATTAAATACCACACTGGCATCAGTGTGGGTTTAATGTGTTGAGACGTTTGATACCAAACTTCCCAGTCTTCAGTGTAGCCATTATGGTGTTGTGGAGTTCGTAATGACAAATTCCCAGCACCATATACTCTTAATGGCAGCACTGCACTTACAGTGCCCAGGAATGGACTTGGGCACTGTAGGGCTACAGGGCTCATGCACCTGTACCCTCACCACTGGCATAGGGCACCCAGCTAGAGGGGTGACTGATGTATGCCAGGGCAGTGGTTTGTGGGCATGGCACACAGGGATGTGTACCATGTAGACTCTTCACTTTGTTCGGCACCAAGACACGCAGCCTGCAAAGGCAGTGTGTGAGTTTCAGGGTACAGGACCTCTAAGGGTGGCACAATAAGTGCTGCAGCCCTTAGAGGCCTTCTCTGGTCACAGTGCCCTGGGTACCTGTGGTACCATTTACTAGGGGCTGACATGTGGCCAGAGATGCCAATTGGGTTTAGGCTTCAATGCAGTTTTAGGGAAGGAACACAGGCCCTGGGCACCTGATTAGCAGGAGCCCAGGGCACACTCAGTCAAAGAACATCAGCAATTCAGCAAAAAGTGGGGGCATACCATGCAAGAAAGAGGGCACTCTCTCACCGTTGTGCAAAAAGTCAGTGTATGGTGATTTCTTCTCTTTCTCGAGTTCTAACCACAATGCCTCGTTAAGGCTATAGTTCTCCGCGTTTTGTTTTATGCAATACCAAACTTTTATTGATGAGTAGAGTCGTCCCAGTGTTTCGTTAATTAGGCCAAATTCCAGGCGCATTTGCGCTGGCAAGGCGGTTTGAGGGAGTTGAAAAACCTTTTTAAAAATGCTAGTTAAGTTATTAAGGAGAGTTGAGTCTTTTCCGTGAAGGATGGTGCTCGCATATGTTAAAGTTGGAAGTATTTTGGCTTTTATTACCGAAATCAGTGGTCTGAATGATGGGCCCTCCAATTTATTTGACAGTGACTTGTAAGCAAAAGTTAGTGCGCTTGCCCGTTGAGCCATTTAGTTCTTCTGTTCATGATGAGTTAGTTTATTGTCAATGTAAAATCCCAGATATTTATAGCTAGACACATTTTCCAGAGATTTTCCTTCTAGCCAGAAGTTACACGGGTGGGCTGCCTGATTACTAATAAGCATAGTTTTTGTTTTTGTTGTGTTGATTTCTAACTTGTTTGCTGTTAGAAATTCTACAAGTTCGGTTATTAATCTGGTTAGACCAATCTTGGTTAAACTGAGCAAAAATATGTCATTGGCATAGGCAAGGTGCGATAGGACTAAGGTGCCAAGATGTGGGGAATGGGAATTGATTGTATTAAGTTTTACTGACAGATCAGATATGAAAAGATTATATAAATGTGGGGCCAAAACACAGCAGGGGTTGCAGCTTCGTGTCTCCAGGCAAGAGAAACCTAAAACAAGAGCGCAAGGCTAGGGAATCTGTCCCATTTTTCCACCTGCTAACCTGTGGGGGGTAGCCCTTCCAAAGAACAATGAGCCGGTGATCATGTGGAATCTCCCTAGCTTCAAATGTGGCCTCTTACTCCTCTCCTTGACACATCTCAGCCTGACTTACTACAAAGTATCCTAGACTGTCCTGGAAGAAACCCAGCAAATCATCATCAGTTGTCCGGGCTCTCTCTTTAAGCCTCCTTCTTATATGCCACTAGAATATAAGAAAGATAAAATGGATCCCGGTGTTACCATGGTCCCCTCTGCCATGCACGTTCTATGCATGCATCATCCACATATGATAAATGGTACACAGATGTGGCATCCAATGCAAACTATGAATGGGTGAAGGACTCAGTTACAGTGACTGCCAGACCACTTTAAAAAGTCAATAGGCAACTCTCCATGGCAGGGACAGGTGCACAAGACCTATCTTGCCACTATAAATGATAAAGCTGCCACCACAGTCAGTCCTATACAGCTGGATGAGCTGAATGATAGTCACACTGTAAAGAGGGGGCACATGGTGCATCCTTCTTGGTTACAGAGCCACTCTCTTCATCTCAATATGTGTCACAAAATGACTTCCCTCCACGTACATGATCACTGGGTGTCCTGAGGTTGGGGGCACTTTACCACCACAGGTAATACCTCACTACTGTGTATGAATCAAACGAAGTAACAAAGTCAGCACAATACATTTTGTAGAGCTAAGACTGGCTGCAATCCTAAGATCAAAGAATTCAACAAGCTGACCTCAGTATGAAGTTCATAACACAAAACCAGATAACTTTAGGATAGCAATCTTAGCATGAAACCAGATGGCTCCAATAATGAGTTCAAAGAACAAAAACAGATCACTCCAGAATCGATTTTATAGCATAAAAACTAAGGGGCATATTATCAAGGAAATGCGATATTTATCGCTAACCGTGCTTAGCGGGATTTTTTTTAACGCCGCCTATCGCTGGAAATTATCGCTGAGATAACACCCTATTAACAAGGTTTATCTCCATAGCGATAAAATTTCCAGCGATAGCGGCAAAATGTGAGAATATCGCTGGAAAAGCAGCGATATTCTCGCATTAACGCAAGGATGGATTCAGCCTGACAATCCACCTCCTATACTTTAAACAGGTAAGTCATCCTCAGTAGCAGGTGTTAATTTCTAGCGATAAACGCGCTTAGCGCGAATTATTTTATCGCTTCACCTACCTTGCTAATAGGGGTTAGTTGTGTTAGCGACTGTTTTCAGTTTTTAGTGGGGAACGCCTACCTTGCATGTCATTAGCGATAATTATCGCTGACATGCAAGGCGATAGAAATGCCGGCCGCTAACGCATGAAAGCTGTCGCTAACGCCTGTTAGCGACAGCTTGATAATAGGGCGATAAAAATATCGCCGCTTTAGCGGCAAAAAGTGCCGCTAAAGCGGCGATAAAGCCCTTGATAATATGCCCCTAAATGACTCCATTAGAGAGTTCACATCTAGAGTGTTAGCTGGTATAATCTGTGTGCACAAGATACTGGGTAACTGAGATGGGAAGATGTGAAAAAGCTCAATTCTGGCAAAAGGGTTTTGGTTGCAGCAACATGAAGGTCAATTACCTAGCTATGTATGCCATGCAACATGAAGAACTTATATCCAAAGGATCAAGATGGTTGCTGCCGGTGTCTCAAGTATCGAGAGAGAAACGTTGCAACTTGGGAATTGAAGTTTACATGAATTATATTGCCTCCATGTAAGCAACACCTATGCTCTGCACATATCTGTTGTCTCCTCTGAAATGAAGACTTGTGTGCCAATGAAGTTCAGGGGATTACGTGTCCTCATTCGCCCAACATCCCCAGGTGAGCGCAGACCATGGATCCTGACACACTGTCAGCTAGGTCAAATTTCTAATACCCTCATATTCCTATGAATACAGCCTAAAGGAAGGTGTCAGTAATATCTGTCTATCTTTCTTCAGCAGAGACTATGGCTGCGCACACACCTGTGGGAGTTAGGAAAACCTACTATGCATGACCTCTAAGAAAAGGGAGATCACAACAACTCAACCATTGACTCACTCGAATGTACTTATAAAGTAACCCACTAACTTAGATTCTGATGTTGTGAATTCATGTGTGTGTGTGTGTGTGTGTGTGTGTGTGTGTGAAACAGAAATAGAGTGCTCTGTTTTAGACTTGACAACCTTGGTGTTGCTTCCCTTAACCTAATGCCTTCAGATTTCCTGTTTTTGCTGACTTCGTTTTTGGTGCATTAGGATTCTGCGCACTTTACTACGGCTAACTAGTGTTAAAGTGCTTGTGCTCTTTTCCTAAAACTTGGTAACATTATCTTATCCACAATTGGCATATTTAATTTACTTGTAAGTCCCTAGCATTGTGCCCTACCTGTGCCCAGGGCCTGTAAATTAAATGCTACTGGTGGGCCTGCAGCACTGATTGTGCCACCCACTTAAGTAGCCCTTTAAACATGTCTCTGGTCTACCATTACAGAGCCTGCGTGCAGTATTAAACTGCCATATCGACCTGGCAAGTTAAACCTCTTGCCATGCCTAAAACTTCCTTTTCAATACTTGTAAGTCATTCCTAGGGTAGGCCCTGGACAGCCCAGATTACAGGGTGCTGGGTATATAAAAAGCAAGGCATGTATTTTTACGTTTTACATGTCCTGGAAATGAAAAACACTTACATTTCATTTTCACCACTGTAAGGCCTGCCTTCCATAGGACAACATTGAAGTTGCCTTATTACATTTTAGAAGAGTAATTTCAAAATGGTGTCTCCGGAATCACGATTTAAATTTGCAACTGATGTTGAAGTTGGATTTTAAATTGCAATTCTGAAAATGCCACTTTTAGAAAGTTGGCATTTTCTTGCATTAACCATTTGGTGCCTGCTGCCTGTCTCTGATCCCATGTCTGGGGTGAGCGGCAGCTGGGCTTTGTGTATTCCTCCTAGACAGCCACACCCAATGGGAGCTTAGGTGTGACTTAATGAGCCATCCTGGTAGGATGGGAGGGAGGAGCTGGACCCAGACTTACTTACACCTGAAAAGGCTGTCTCTTGTCCCCCACACGAAGGGCTGCATACCCCCTGTAGTGAGTCTGGAGCCAGGGCAGGAAGGGCAGGACATCTGTACTCTTCAAAGGATTGTCTTTGAAGTCTCCCACACTTCAAAGGCACCACTGGTTCTAAGTACTGGACCACAGACACCCGCACTTCAGTACACTCTGGACCTGTGGATAATCTGCCAGGAACAAGGAGTGCTGTGCTGCTGAAAGGACTGCTACTCTTCTGCACTCCTGCTCTGCTGACCTGTCTCTGGTCTACCATTACAGAGCCTGCGTGCAGTATTAAACTGCCATATCGACCTGGCAAGTTAAACCTCTTGCCATGCCTAAAACTTCCTTTTCAATACTTGTAAGTCATTCCTAGGGTAGGCCCTGGACAGCCCAGATTACAGGGTGCAGGGTATATAAAAAGCAAGGCATGTATTTTTACGTTTTACATGTCCTGGAAATGAAAAACACTTACATTTCATTTTCACCACTGTAAGGCCTGCCTTCCATAGGACAACATTGAAGTTGCCTTATTACATTTTAGAAGAGTAATTTCAAAATGGTGTCTCTGGAATCACGATTTAAATTTGCAACTGATGTTGAAGTTGGATTTTAAATTGCAATTCTGAAAATGCCACTTTTAGAAAGTTGGCATTTTCTTGCATTAACCATTTGGTGCCTGCTGCCTGTCTCTGATCCCATGTCTGGGGTGAGCGGCAGCTGGGCTTTGTGTATTCCTCCTAGACAGCCACACCCAATGGGAGCTTAGGTGTGACTTAATGAGCCATCCTGGCAGGATGGGAGGGAGGAGCTGGACCCAGACTTACTTACACCTGAAAAGGCTGTCTCTTGTCCCCCACACGAAGGGCTGCATACCCCCTGTAGTGAGTCTGGAGCCAGGGCAGGAAGGGCAGGACATCTGTACTCTTCAAAGGATTGTCTTTGAAGTCTCCCACACTTCAAAGGCACCACTGGTTCTAAGTACTGGACCACAGACACCCCCACTTCAGTACACTCTGGACCTGTGGATAATCTGCCAGGAACAAGGAGTGCTGTGCTGCTGAAAGGACTGCTACTCTTCTGCACTCCTGCTCTGCTGACCTGTTACCTGCTGCATCTTGCTCTGTGAGAAGGACTAGACCAGCATCACTTGAACCCAGAATCCAGAGTGACTCCAAGGGCTAGTTAGCTGGCCTCCTGAACTGAAGTCTCAGGGACATAAAAGATTTTCAACCACCCTCCTTCTGCGCCTTGACTTTGCCATCTGTAATTCTGCCCTGCTAAGTGGTGCCACCCCAGTCTTGGACCCTTGGAAGTGGGCCTAAGGTGTTTGCTCCAGCAGAACCGGCGCATCCTCTGTCGAACCGACACATCACTGCCGCTGCGCGGATCAGAACCCGTGCATTACCACCTCTGCATGAATCAGAACTGGTGCATCACCACCGTTGTATGGAGCGACACCAACACATTGCCCCTGCTGCTGGATTGGCATCAAAGCATAGCTGCTGATGCGTGGGTCAGATTCAACGCATCGTTTTCGGAATAGCCACTGTGCTATGCTCTAACCGGTACATGGTCCTCTCATTCCCGTCGGAGGCAGCCTCCACAAGGATACCAAAACACCGTATCACAAGTCCCGTCAACGCAACCAGAATTAAGGTATTTTCGTTCAGCCGGCCTAACGGGGTCCCTGTAGGTGACCTGTGCTCCATCGCGGTTGGTCTGAACTTTTGACTTTGTCCCAGTCTGGCGCAACCAGATATGCCTTGTTAGTGATTTGTGCTTTTTTGCACTATTGTCACTTACATTTTTTAAAATTCAGCATCTCCGGTTGCTCTGACTGGTGTTTTTTCATTTTGGCCTTGTTTTATTAATTAAAATATATTCTATTTATCTAACCTGTTGTGGGATCATTTTGTGTGGTATTTTCACTGTCTTTACTGTTTGAAGTGTTGACAAATACTTTACACATTGCCTTCAAGTTAAGCCTGACTGCTCTGTGCCAAGATACCAGAGTGTGAGCCCAGGTTAATATTGGGATTGCTGGTGCCTTACCATGGACTAGGATTGTGGTTACTGCTTGACCAGGGTTCACACCCCAGTCAACCAGGAACCCAATTTCTAACATTGGAAATCAGTGGCGAGGATAGGACTTTTGTTTGTGCAGTGCCACGTAGTAATTTGGTATATACTATCATCCCATATCTCAGACCAATTTGAGTACATTCTCCCTGATTAGCCTTTTTGATTTTTCCAAATATATCCTCTCTCTACCCTGCTGTTGTGTCTGTGACCTCACCTGCAAAGATGAAGTTTAAGCTGGCCAACCTGGAGTGCTACACCGTGGCTCAGCTCAAGGAGTTTTGTCAGGAGAGGGGGTTGCCTACTAAGAGGACCACTAAAAATGCAGAGCTCCAAAAGGCCTTGAGAGCATTGGCAGAGGCCCACCAGACCCCCACAGATGAAGAGGAGGAATTGGAACAAGACCCACAGGAAGGTCTTGAACTGCGACCTGTTGAGGAGGGGGTAGGGGTAACATCCTCCCAGGATTGGAGCCCCCTCCCCATACAGGAAGCAGTGTGTCTTCCAGAGGCTTGCCCCCAGAGGAGCCGGAGGACAGGAGGGAAGAGAGAAAGCTCAAGTTGGAGCTGGCCAAATCGAAGTTGAAGAAAGAGAAAGCTGAGAGAGCCTTGGAGGAGAAGAAAGTAGCCATGGAGGAAAGAAGGATGGCCCATGAGCTAAGTCTTAAGGATAAGCAAGTGGAGTCCAGTGGAAGCAGAAATTCTTCAGTGCCCTCTGGACACAAGAGGTCCACATTCCTAAAGCTCCGGTGTCTGACTTTGTGGTGGGAGATGACTTCGATAAGTGGTTTGAGGCTTATGAGATTTCCCTGCAGATGCACAGGATCCCTGTTGGGCATTGGGGGGCTAGTCCGTGGAGGCATGTCCCTAGCAAAGAAAAGGACACCCTACTGGCCCTAGAGAAACGGGATCGAATGAGTTATCCCTCCATGAAGGAGGCCCTTATCAAGAAATATAGTCTGACCCCGGAAAAGTATAGGCAAACTTTCAGGGACAGTCAGAAACTGACCCAACAGACCTGGGTGGATTGTGTTGATTCTTTTTGCAAGTTACTGGATGGTTGGGTGAAGGACAAATTGCATAAGAGCACCTTTTCAGTCTTTGTTTTGCAGATCTGCCCCAACACTTGTGTGACAGTAGGCTCGCTGACCCCAGGGAGCTTGCTAACCAGGTGGACTGCTGGGTCAGCACCAGGGTCCAGAAGAAGGTATATGGGGGTCACTATAAGGGTCGGCAAGGTCTTCACCAGAAGAAGGGGTGGGAGGGCAAAAACAAAAGCAATTTGCTCTCTAAAGGGCCATAAAATAGTTCCCTGAGTCAGGACTTCAATCCCCCAACTAAAAAGAAAAAAATATGGTTCCCTGTCAGTAGGTCTGCAGGGAAGGCACACCCTAAGTGCTAAGAGTGAACAGTAAAAGTACTTCAAGGGGAAGACCAAGTGCCCCAAGTGGGCACAGCCCCCCACCAGTGGGCAGTCACTGGGGTTGGCTAGTGTAGTGCTTGGGAGGAAATTGTCGCAGATAGTGTGCGGGACAGAGTAGAGGATATCCTAGTGTCCCTGGGTGACAGAGAGATGGTGCAGATAACTGACATGCTTAGTAATACTAAGAAATACAGGCAGAGGGAGGAGGCTCTGAGAGATACTGGCGCCAGCATGACAACCATCAGATGTCATCTGGTGACCTCAGAGCAGATAATCCCACATGTGTTCCACCACGTTGAAGCAGCTGACAACCATGAGAGCCACAACCCAGTGGCTCTGTTCCCCCTTGAATCGGGGGGGGGGTCTCAGGTTCCTTGAGGGTAGCTGTGAGCCTGTCCATGTCTGTGGCTTGGCAATATCCTGTAGCATACCCCCTGGAAGGAGGTGGAGCTCAGGTCCCACTTGAAGATATTAGGGTTGCCTGAGTGGATGTTCCTGACCACATGGTCCATGGCAACCCGAGAGGGTAGTCAGGAGGACTATGAGCCTGGAAGAATGGCCCAGGTGCCTGCCAAGAAGAGGAAGGACAAAGGGCAGGGGAAATCCACCCCTGAGGCTTGCACTGTCCCTGAGGAGGCTGACCCTGAGGAGGACGCCACCAAGCCAACAGGGGAGGATGTGGCCGAACTGACGAAGCTGCCTGAACTGGTCAACTGGCAGCAGGAAGGGGGATCCCACTAAGGAGGAGTTCTGTAAGGAGCAGAGGGAATGCCCTACTCTTGTGGATCTATGGCAGCAGGCCGAGGCCCAGGCAGCTGATGACACCTCTGGTAATCACCTGATATACTGGGAGAATGGTCTTCTTTATAATAATAATAATAGTGTCATTTATAGAGCGCGACAGCTACCTCAAACAGAGGTGTCCCGGCGCTGAGTGAATGAAACAGAAGAGGGATCAGGGCCAACAGGGAGGCTAGCCTTGGCTAAAGAGCCAGGTCAACAGGATCTTCTTGAACTCGTGTTCTGAGTCAACCAAGCGCATATGAGAGGGTAAGGAGTTCCACAACCTGGCGGTCCTCACTGTGAAGGACCTGCCTCCCATTCGGGACTTAGCATAGCAAGGTACACAAAGCTGGTGCTGGGAGTTGGATCTCAGAGTACGTTTATGTTGATATAGGCAAAGCCTATGTCTGAGATATCTAGGTCCTTTATCATGCAGGGCACGAAAGGCCAGGGTCAGGGACTTGAACTCTATCCTTTTCGCTACCGGGAGCCAATGGAGTTACCTGATATGAGGGGAGATTGATGACAGAACGGGACCCGTCGGATTAATCTTGCTGCCGCATTTTGTACCATCTGGAGGCTGTTGATCAAATAAGAAGGTAGCCCTAGGTACAGACTGTTTGCATAGTCTAGCTGAGAGGTCACAGTAGCATAGACTATGATCCTGCGTTTTTCCTCTGGTAATAAGTGCAGGAATTTCCTTAGGCTTCTTAGCTTCCTGAAGCAGGATGAGGGAATGTGTCGAACTTGGGTCGCAAAAGATAGGTCTGAATCCCATTTGATGCCTAGATTCCTCACTGCTGCAGATGGTGGTGAGCCCAATTCTTCTGGCCACCATAACCCTGCGGATGGAGGGGAGGCCTGACCGAAGAACAGGACCTCTGTGTTGTCTGCATTTAGTTTTAGGCTGTTGTTGTTCATCCAGCACGTGATGTACTTCAGGCACCCCTTAAATCTGGCAAACGAGTCCACAGAGTAGTCTTTGATTGAAAACACCAGCTGGGTGTCATCTGCATAGGAGACTGCCTTCACTTCCCAGGTAGCAATGAGAGTGAAAAGTGGCACCAAGTAGGTGTTAAAAAGCAGAGGGCTTAGGGCGGAGCCTTGAGGTACGCCGCACCACAGTGGCTTCGGTTCGGATTGATGCAGTTGGATAGAGACTCTTTGAGAGCGGTCTGTGAGATAGGACTAGAGCCAGGAGAGAACTGCCTCCCGCAAACCCAGCTGTTTGAGTCTGTCAGGTAAAATTGGGTGTGCGACCATGTCGAACGCAGCTGCAAAATCTAGAAGGACCAGCATCGCTGATGCTCCTGCATCTACAGTCTTTCTCACAGATTCCGCCACCTCCACCAATACAGTCTCAGTACTGTATCCTGACCAGAATCCGGACTGTGTGTCGTGCAAGATGTCATGTGCATCAATGAAATTGGCGAGTTGACGTTGTGCCAGTTTTTCCAACATTTTTGCAGGTGCTGGCAATAATGAAATCGGGCGGTAATTACCAAGCTCCGAAGGATCAGCATTTGTTTTTTTCAGAAGGGCTAGTAAGTATTCCAAATGTGGTTTAGTACTGGGTTGATCAAGTGAGCCACAGACCTAAAAAGCTTGGGTGGGCAAGGGTCCAAGGAGGAACCAGACTTGCATCTTAGGATTTCGGTCAGTGATTCCTGCAAGGTTATAGGACGAAACTCCGAGAAGGTGCCAATGGAATTAGTCATTCTGGATGGCTGTGACTCTCTTGGGGACCTAACAGTTCTTAGTGGTGCTGCTGTGTCAAGGGCAGAGAAGATCCATAAGTTGAACGTGACAGCATCATCATTAGGATTGCCAGTCAACAGTGGTCCCCTATCTAGAAGTGCTGGGCCCAAGCTGTCTGCAGTAGCCTTTTTCCAGTTTCTTATTAGCACCGTGTGTTTGCCCCCGCTCAGCTGTGCTTTCCCCAGAGTGAAAGAAAAGGGGACCAAGAAGTGGTCCGTCCAGACCATACATCGAGGGGCCTCAATTCTTATGGTTGGGATGTTGGAGAAAAGTAGGTCCAGAGTATGACCTGCTCTATGCGTAGGGGTATTTACGTGTTGTGTGAGATTAGCTCCATTGAGAGACATTACTAGCTGAGAGGCCTGGGGCCAATTGGGGTCATCTACATGAAGATTGAATTCACCTAAAGCCGTAAAATTGGCGTATTGCAGTGACTTCTGTGCAATAAGATTTCATAGTTCGGGAGTAAGGTTGGTTGAGCAATCCGACGGTCTATAAATCAGTAGTCCCGCAAATGAGAGAGATGAAGAGATCTTTATATAGAAGTCCTCCATGCTGCCCAGGTTGTTCAATTCCGTTGTGGAAATCTCCCAAGTTTCCTTCAAAATAATAGCCACCCCACCCCCTCTTGTATCATCGCTCCTATTGGCGCAGATTATTGGGAAGCCAGGGGGATAGCAATGGTGAAGTCCGGCAAAGAATCCTCCTTTAACCATGTTTCAGTCAGGAACATCATATCCCAGGTGTTACATCAGTTTATGTTGAGGAGTTCAGGTTTTGTAACAGTGTCCTGAAAGACGTATAGTGAGTGACTTGTTAAGTTAGTTGTTGCCCCGTAGAACCCTTAGAATGTGCTGATGTTTTTCGCCTTGGTCCACTCGTCTTTAAAAACGTGGAGAAGTTCTCAAATTGGTACAAAGTAAACCGTAAAAGTGAAAAGAGCACCTGTAAGACAGCAGAGGAGATGGCAGAGGAGATGGGCAGAGGAGAATTGGCTTGTTGATAGCAGGGGAATCTTCCATTTGTTTCAAACCAGAGAGCCTGAGAGTGGGTGAGGGTCGGTGTCATCAGGGGGGTACAGGCTAGAGCCGCGCTTCCTCCCGCATGCCCGGAGGCGGTCGGCGTTAGGCCGGTGTGGGTTGCGCTGTGGAGAGGTTCGCTTTGCACCACCCGCTCTCCTACGCACTCCTATATGCCACTGTCCCGCTAACACATCGGGGTTGAGCCTGGCAGTATCAGCGGTGTGGTGTTCTGATTTGGCAGGTTGACTGCTAAGCTCTTTTTTAGGAGTGGATGAACTCCATTCGTGACTCTGCTTAATGCGTTAATGGTTGTAATATTGTGGACTTTCATGACTCACTTGGCCTAGAGTGTGCTGTTCAGAGTAGACCAGCGGAGTTAGTACCACCGTACCGCGCCACATTGAGTTTTAGCCTGGCAAGCTGAAACAGGATTAGCCAGCATAATCAGCATATCCAGCAGTGCTCAGCCAGTCAGCCAGCTCTGGTGTTGCAAATGCAAAAACAACAGTTGATGGACAGAATGCAGAACAATGTCATACATTCACCCCAGTACAGAGATCTGGGCCTAAATCCTTCGATTTTTTGCTCACCATGCCATTTCAGTTTGAACCCAGCCATATGCAAATCAGTCTTGACCCTGTGCCTCATGGGAACAGTCCAGCCCGAACTGCCAAGCCAGGTCCTCCCTGGACTGGAAACAAGCATCCTAGGACCGGTTTCGGGGTTTCACCCCTCTTCAGCCAGGATAGCTTGATTCCAGTGGCATGGAGAGCACGGGACCCACGTCTGGGCATACCCTTCCCACTCGGAGTGACAAATGCAAAAACAACAGTTGATGGACAGAATGCAGAACAATGTCATACATTCACCCCAGTACAGAGATCTGGGCCTAAATCCATCGTTTTTGCTCACCATGCCATTCCAGTTTGAACCCAGCCATATGCAAATCAGTCTTGACCCTGTGCCTCATGGGAACAGTCCAGCCCGAACTGCCAAGCCAGGTCCTCCCTGGACTGGAAACAAGCATCCTATGACCGGTTTCGGGGTTTCACCCTCTTCAGCCAGGATAGCTTGATTCCAGTGGCATGGAGAGCACGGGACCCATGTCTGGGCATACCGTCCCACTCGGGGTGACAAATGCAAAAACAACAGTTGATGGACAGAATGCAGAACAATGTCATACATTCACCCCAGTACAGAGATCTGGGCCTAAATCCATCGTTTTTTTGCTCACCATGCCATTCCAGTTTGAACCCAGCCACATGCAAATCAGTCTTGACCCTGTGCCTCATGGGAAGGGTCCAGCCGAACTGCAAAGCCAGGTCCTCCCTGGACTGGAAACAAGCATCCTAGGACCGGTTTCGGGGTTTCACCCCTCTTCAGCCAGGATAGCTTGATTCCAGTGGCATGGAGAGCACGGGACCCACGTCTGGGCATACCCGTCCCACTCGGAGTGACAAATGCAAAAACAACAGTTGATGGACAGAATGCAGAACAATGTCATACATTCACCCCAGTACAGAGATCTGGGCCTAAATCCATCGTTTTTTTGCTCACAATGCCATTCCAGTTTGAACCCAGCCATATGCAAATCAGTCTTGACCCTGTGCCTCATGGGAACAGTCCAGCCCGAACTGCCAAGCCAGGTCCTCCCTGGACTGGAAACAAGCATCCTAGGACCGGTTTCGGGTTTCACCCTCTTCAGCCAGGATAGCTTGATTCCAGTGGCATGGAGAGCACGGGACCCACGTCTGGGCATACCCGTCCCACTCGGGGTGACAAATGCAAAAACAACAGTTGATGGACAGAATGCAGAACAATGTCATACATTCACCCCAGTACAGAGATCTGGGCCTAAATCCATCGTTTTTTGCTCGCCATGCCATTCCAGTTTGAACCCAGCCATATGCAAATCAGTCTTGACCCTGTGCCTCATGGGAACAGTCCAGCCCGAACTGCCAAGCCAGGTCCTCCCTGGACTGGAAACAAGCATCCTAGGACCGGTTTCGGGGTTTCACCCTCTTCAGCCAGGATAGCTTGATTCCAGTGGCATGGAGAGCACGGGACCCACGTCTGGGCATACCCGTCCCACTCGGGGTGACAAATGCAAAAACAACAGTTGATGGACAGAATGCAGAACAATGTCATACATTCACCCCAGTACAGAGATCTGGGCCTAAATCCATAGTTTTTTTGCTCACCATGCCATTCCAGTTTGAACCCAGCCATATGCAAATCAGTCTTGACCCTGTGCCTCATGTGAACAGTCCAGCCCGAACTGCCAAGCCAGGTCCGCCCTGGACTGGAAACAAGCATCCTAGGACCGGTTTCGGGGTTTCACCCCTCTTCAGCCAGAATAGCTTGATTCCAGTGGCATGGAGAACACGGGACCCACGTCTGGGCATACCCGTCCCACTCGGGGTGACAAATGCAAAAACAACAGTTGATGGACAGAATGCAGAACAATGTCATACATTCACCCCAGTACAGAGATCTGGGACTAAATCCATCGTTTTTTTGCTCACCATGCCATTCCAGTTTGAACCCAGCCATATGTAAATCAGTCTTGACCCTGTGGCTCATGGGAACAGTCCAGCCCGAAGTGGCAAGCCAGGTCCTCCCTGGACTGGAAACAAGCATCCTAGGACCGGTTTCGGGGTTTCACCCCTCTTCAGCCAGGATAGCTTGATTCCAGTGGCATGGAGAGCACAGGACCCACGTCTGGGCATACCCGTCCCACTCGGGGTGACAAATGCAAAAACAACAGTTGATGGACGGAATGCAGAACAATGTCATACATTCACCCCAGTACAGAGATCTGGGCCTAAATCCATCGTTTTTTTGCTCACCATGCCATTCCAGTTTGAACCCAGCCATATGCAAATCAGTCTTGAGCCTGTGCCTCATGGGAACAGTCCAGCCCGAACTGCCAAGCCAGGTCCTCCCTGGACTGGAAACAAGCATCCTAGGACCGGTTTCGGGGTTTCACCCCTCTTCAGCCAGGATAGCTTGATTCCAGTGGCATGGAGAGCACGGGACCCACGTCTGGGCATACCCGTCGCACTCGGGGTGACAAATGCAAAAACAACAGTTGATGGACAGAATGCAGAACAATGTCATACATTCACCCCAGTACAGCGATCTGGGCCTAAATCCATCGTTTTTTTGCTCACCATGCCATTCCAGTTTGAACCCAGCCATATGCAAATCAGCCTTGACCCTGTGCCTCATGGGAACAGTCCAGCCCGAACTGCCAAGCCAGGTCCTCCCTGGACTGGAAACAAGTATCCTAGGACCGGTTTCGGGGTTTCACCCCTCTTCAGCCAGGATAGCTTGATTCCAGTGGCATGGAGAGCATGGGACCCACGTCTGGGCATACCCGTCCCACTCGGGGTGACAAATGCAAAAACAACAGTTGATGGACAGAATGCAGAACAATGTCATACATTCACCCCAGTACAGAGAACTGGGCCTAAATCCATCGTTTTTTTGCTCACCATGCCATTCCAGTTTGAACCCAGCCATATGCAAATCAGTCTTGACCCTGTGCCTCATGTGAACAGTCCAGCCCGAACTGCCAAGCCAGGTCCTCCCTGGTGTTGCGGCATTCTTGGTTCGCAAGCCCACAAACTAAACTCACTCGCTGATGATGCCCTCCAGGTGCCTGCATTTAGGGCGCTCAATTGCTACCTCTGGATCACCCGCATGATCGCCAGGGTCTCATTCAGGGCCAGCTATTCGCACCTCTGATCACACTAGTCCTCTTAAGTTACTCAAGACCATCAGGCGAAGGAAACCCTGGGGTCACCTCTCACACCTGAAATCCTATCCCTCTCTGATGTCGATGTTCACGAAGGGCGTGAGCAGTTCACTAAGGGGCACAGCGGCAAAGGATAAGGCCCATGGAGTGGCCTCCGGTGTAGTTCATAAGGTCGAGGTGGATGCTTGCCCCGCTCTTTCTAAGCTGACAGTTCCACTTTTCCCTAAGTTTTTCCATCAGAACATTGGTGGAGTAACCTCAATATCTCCATTAACACAGGCCACTGATGGAAGTGTTCTACCTGTAGTGGCGGAAGATACTGAGATGGAAATGGACATGTCCGTGGAAAATGTTGAGGCTCAATCTGAAATAAATTCCACCGGAAAGGGGTTGTCTCCACTGGCAGGGGTGGTATCCTTGATTGGTAAATCTAGCCCCTTGAGCAACACTGAGCATTGTTCCGGTCAACTCTCCCCTAAAATGACTCAACAAATGCCACAGACTGTAGACTGCAGCCTTGAACTCGGGGATCTGGAGGATTACACCTTGCCGGACATTGCCATACTGTTGGAAAAAAACAAAGTTTTGGAGGCCAATTTGAAAATGCCAGTCACCAGGGAGTTGGTGCAGAGACTGTCATCGGACACTCACGCTAGTTGCTCCCGTATGCCAACCCTGTACAGTAGCACCCCCTCCAGTGTGTCTTGTGTGCATTCATTAGATTTGTCTAATCTGGAGGCGTCAGAGGCGTCGCCAGATACTGGGGTACACGATTTTCTGCAAGTATTAAATGTAGCGGATAATAGTTTGGGGGAGGGGTAATCTTGAGATATTTTATGTTTTAGAGATGATTCTCTCGTCAATTTTATCCTTGTTGGAGAAAACTACTATGAATTCCGATCATATACTGGATGTCCTTTTCACCAATTTTAATGGGGGTTCAGAAGCTAAACTCTGTCAATCCCAGTATAAGTAAGTTTGAAAAGGGCATTGACGTAAAATCCCAGGCCTGCCAGACGTGTATAGGGGTGTCTAGTTTGGGATCCAGGCTGAGGTTCAGGAAGATAGGGGGTCTCCATTGCTTCCCCATTTAGAGGTAGTCCCTTAGTAAGCTCTACCCCTAAAAAACAATGCACAGGGGATACTTTGTACATCAGTCCTGGGGGTAACACAAACGTAACTGCACCTATGAATCCATTACAGGTGTACCCTATCTTTAAAAAAGGGAACACAAACATATCTTGCACTACTGAATCATTAACTAACCCCCTCCACGTTAAACAGACCATTGACAGTTTAGATGCTGTTCCCCCAGTGGAGGTTGCTCCTCCGAAAGAAAGTAATGGACTAAAAGTTTGAAGGGGGAAGAAGAACATGATTCAGCGCATTCCAAAATGGAAGAACAAAAAATTGCGGTTTCCTATGGCACTTGAGGAGCCAGACATCTCAAACCCGCCTCAAAGTAGGAAGGACTCCAGGCCCCCAGTCTTTGATGGCAACCAAAATTTGGGGCGTTCATAGATAAATCCTCCCAACCTCTCCTCTATAGTAGTTGACCCCTTTTGGAAGGAATTTGGGGAGCTGGAAGGGCAGGAATATAGAGGGACTCCAAAATTTAATGAGGGTGGAACAAAAAACACAGGGGAGAATTTTAAATTACATATCGACACAGATGTAGTGCTCCGAGGAATTAAGAAAGACCACAACTCAGGGAACTTAATAGCACAAACTTATGCTGCTGTGCCAGAACTAGATCAGGCCATGTATAAGGTCCCTTCCATCCTTCCTGGCCGGGGTACTCTCCCAGTACGGATTGATCCCGGCCAAGGGAGGCTCTCGGAGGGGGGTTCGACCTTGCTCCTTGTACTGGGCTGTTGTCTGCGTTGGGGTCTGATCTAAAGTTAAGTGATAAGACATATGCTGGACACAGTTTTGGGCAAGCAACTAAAATTTTGATCTTTGCTTCCCTGTTTGATACCGAATCAGCTCTATTCAAGAGAAGCTCTCTGCTGCAGCTGCTATTATAAATAGAGGATTTAAGATTAGCAATAAGCAGATACATCATATTGGTCTATCTAGATTTTAGTAGCGGTACCCCAAATACTGGAGTCCCATTTAGTTCAGGGATAATTTCAATGCTAGTGTTGGCTAACACTGATTATTTTAGGAAAAGAGGGATAGATGTGTTTCCATATGTGGACCCCTTGGTGGCCCCGCTTGAATCCCACAGGAGAGACTGCCAGAAGCCAGGTAGTAGGTTTCCCAACACAAGGGGTGCCATAAATCCAAAAGATATTAAAACTTTGGTGGGTAGTTCTTCAGGAAAAAGAGAGATCAACATGGACCCGAGGGTCAAAGATCCATCAAACTCAGAGGAGATGAAGAGATGGCTCAGAGGAATTGGGTAGCTGGCTCGCTGAATGGCTAAAAAGAAAATACAAAACTCCCCATGTTGCAAAGGTAGCCCACTGGGAAAAATCTTGTCTTGGAACCTAGCGGGTGTTGGAAATCCCAATCTTAAGATAAACTCCTTAATAGAACACGATCCCAAAATAATTTGTCTCCAGGAAACATGGAGCCGCATGGATTTCAATTTTGAGTACTTTTTTGTATATTGTTGTGCAGCAAAACCTTTAACTAAAGGTCATGCTAGTTGTGGCCTAGCCATTTTACTCAGCTGCACTATAAATTGGAATCCTGTGGTTTTTCTTCATCCTTCCAAGTTTTGCATGTGTGAAACTTAGGCTAGGTAAAGGTATACGAGGTCAGACTGCATCACTTTTTTGGGTAAATGTATACATTCCACCAGGGAGAGCATCAGACTCACTGGTTGAATCAATTTTTTCCTTTGTGCATAAGACAAGTATGTCTGAAGAGTGTACCTCCATATTGATGGTGGGTGATTTTGACGCTAAAATCTCAAACTTTTCCTCTATGGCTTTTTCTAACCCTGAGTTAGAGGACGTATGGTCCATCCCTGAATCCCTATTGCCTGGCCATATTAGACCAGATAGGCGAGGTTTGTCTTTCTTGCATAATCTGAGAATGTGTGATTTCGTGCTGCTGAATGGCAGATTCCCAGATGATTCTTATGCCTCTTTCACGTTTCATGGCACACGCGGGCACTCACTGATTGACTATATGGTAGTATCCTATCAATTCTTTGGTGCATGTACGCAATTTAAGGTACTGCCTACCAACATGAGCGATCATGGAGTTCTGTCAGCAGATGTTAACATGGAACTCGAGTTGTTGGAACCTTGGAATCGAAGGGATGAAAGCATCCTATACAGCAGAATTAACAGGCGTAATTTTTGGTCTAACAAAAACCTCCCATGTTTTAGGAGGATTGTTGAAAACGCATATCCTGGCCCTAGTCAGGAAAACCCCATTTCCAGGTTTGAGAGGATATAGGCCCTAATTAGATTGTGCGGAAGGAAAAAGCAAGTTAGCAGCACTAATCCTTTATTGGCTGAATCATGGGGAATAAAAAAAACTAAATCGTGAGATTAACACCCTGATAAGGGAATAATTTAAGCAGTCTTCAATGTCCAGACAAAGGGAAATTAATAGATTAAAACAGGCAAGAAAAAGAAAATTGGCATTGGAGCGCAGTGGGATGGAAGATGCAAATTGGATAAAATTAAGAGAGGTTGCATTGTCCGGTGATACTCGTACATATTGGGCCTCAATAGCCAAATTGTGTGATAGCAGAACTAAGGCAAAGCCCATTTTGATATCTGATGTAGAATGGACCATATACATTTCTCAGTTATATGCACTAAATCCCTTGGCTGGGTGTAATTTAGACTTTGTCTTTGACTCCTCGGTGGGAAACGATTATGGCTCCCCCTCGAGTAATGAAATAGAGGGTTACATTAAAGGGGCAAGGTATTCAGGTGCGATGGACCCTGATAACGTACCAATAGCTATAGTTAAACAGGACGGCGCAACATGGGCACAATTCTTGTGTCCGGTATTCTCTTACTACTAAAAACATGGGACCATTCCGTCATCTTGGAAGGGTAGTATTGTGGTCCCATTATATAAAAAGGGCCCGAAAAATTCCCCTGCAAGCTTTAGACAGATCGCATTATTGGATGCGACCGGAAAACTGTGTGCCAAGAGCATACTCATCCACCTTCAAGACTGGGCCTTTGGAAATGGTTTGGCCTCGTAGAGCATGCCCGGTTCCACAAACATAGTGGTACCCTCGATAATATTACCGCCCTGCAAACGTTAATTGAAAAATACCCTATGAGCAGGGGTATGTCGTTATATGCGGCCTTTATAGATTTCTCCACGGCTTTCGACCGGGGGACACTGTGGAGAAAATTGGCCTCTATGGGGATACCCATGAACCTACTTAGATTAATCATCGCATTGCATTTCTCCACTTGGACTCAGGTCCTACTGGCTGGAACTCAGGGCCTGTCAAGTAAAATACAGATCCATAACGGGCTGAAGCAAGGGTGCCTACGGGCTCCTCTTCTCTTTTCTATTTATAATAATGATTTGCCGAGTAGGGTAGGGCTTTGCAAAGGGGACCCCCCCAAAACTATGAAGTTGAGCTGCCTTCTATATGCGGATGACGCCATTTTATTAGACTTAACTCCAATTGGACTCCAAAGATGACTCACCGAGTTAGCAAGTTATTCAGAAGATTACTTTTAAAAAATAAATTTTTCAAAAAGTAAAATTATGGTTTTTAGATTTCGGGGATGCCGAGTCAGAAAAAATATGCACTAGTTCTTGGGGAATGATAAACTTGCCATGGTGAAGTTATATCCATACTTAGGGAGAATTTTCACAAGGACGTGCTCCAGTAGTAATCATATTGACCAATGTAGAGGCAAGGCAATCTCTCAGGCTTCCGCAACTAGCAGACTTTATAAGCATTGCTGGAAAAGACACTTTGCACATGTTTTATCAGTTTATAAAATTAAAATACCTCCAGCGTTGAGTTATGGCTGTGAAACAGTAAATGAACAGCAGTGGAATAATTTTTGGAAAGTAGAGGGGCGTATCTGGCGCCAAATGTGTAATCCGAATCGCGCAAGCCCCATAGCGGCGATTCGGTTCGAATTCGGGTTACTTTCCACTTACGTGTTCTCTATGGCTGCGTGCTTAAGATGGAGCAAGGCACTATTGAACAGTGTTGAGAACTTTTTACGGGTAGCAATGCGTGAGGAAATTTTTGACACCTTGAAGGGAAAAAGTGTTCTGTTTAGGAATTACCAGAAAGCCGTAAATTTGTTCAATTTTGAGATTGTCTGTATGGGTGCTCTTCCTAAACAAGTTTTAAAAACTAGAATTAAAAAAAACTATTTATGACGTATCTCATAAAAGAGATACAGCACTGTGCGCAGAGCATCGCAATAATGACCTTAAAGTGGGGAGTAGTATTTATAAAAAGCCACAACCTTACGTTATATGGAATCTCCAACACGGAGTGCGCAGAATAATCCTGTTGCTCCGGCTAAATTTACTTCCCTTAAGAATTGTAACAGGAGCTAAGGAGGGTCTTCCCAGGCAGGAAAGACTTTGTCACCTATGTGGTACTTGTGTACAGGACCTAAATCATGTCCTATTTGTTTGTCCCCTACTACAACCTTTACGACGTAGATATTTAAGATCTTTCTTTCTAAAGTACAATATTGTCACAGCTGAGGAGGCCCGCAACTGTCTTCTCCCCCCGAACCAGTCTGTTTTAAAAAATGTAGCTTGTTTAAACAATTTTTAAATATATTCTAGAGAAGTAACCCGTTGCCCCGTTTAGCCATAGTAGGCCGCATAGGTTCCATTTAGAGCTAAACTGAATGAATTTTATAAGTAGTACTTCTGGGTAGCTTTTATCAGAAGGTTGTAATTGTTAAAGTGTTATTGCTAAAATATGTTTGTTATTAACTACGTTATGGTCGCATTTTAAAAGGGTCTTTTGATATTGGTGCTATAGTTGCGTGCCTGCACTTCTATCTCCTTGTATGCTGCTACACATACCGTCATGCACAATTGAATATCTATCAATATAAGATTTTGATATTTGAGCATTTGCACTTTTTTGTTTCCCTTTATGCTGCTAGTTATTGCGTACTGTGCACCAAATTGTAGAATTTTTTAACTCCTGTATTTTAATCCTTAATCCGTGATGAATTAATTGTATTATTACAAACGTATTTTTTAGCAATCATCGCAAAAGCACAGTTGTAGTCGTCTAAGGATCCAATGATTTAACTTTCTTTGTCCAGCCCCTGCAATCATTGTATTTGAAAGGACTCTGAAATTTATTTTGTGCTTACATTGCTCTTCCCTGCAATTTACACGCAATTATAAATTTTTTATCATTTTATGAAAACAGAATCTTTTCTTTTTAAGTGTTGGTTGAGTTGATAATTTGGATATGTGTTTTTATATGGAACTCTTCGGAGTTTCAAATCATAATAAATAAATTGAATTGAATTGAATATCACAGGTTATCCATCAGCATGTTTGGGGAGCGATCTTAATCAAGCAGGCTCTTACCCCACCACACGATACCCTCTGAGATCCGGGGATCCTTCCCCTGCCCCCGGTCGCCCTACCTGGTGCCCCCAAAGTGAAGTTACATTCCTTACAGTGGTAAGGAGAGCCTGAATTATCCAAGTTCTCACATTGGGTTCCTGAGCACTGGTTTCTCCTCAAGGCCAGGAGGGTATATTGCATTTGCCTCTACCAATTTGAGCAGCGTGGCTGGCGCTGGCCACGATCCGGACGCGGATGGGTGCAGACGGGCTTGCCTTCGGCCAGTGGCACGCCCGCTGAGCGCGTTCGAGTAGCGGAGTGCATTAAATAGGCACCCAGGAGCAGTCCGCAAAAGCTGGACTGCACACCTTCCTAGATAGCGCCTGAAAATGTCCCAGCAGAGCGGAGTAAAGATGGCACTAAGCTCGGTGTGATAGTGCGCAAATGCACAATTACCAGCACTAGCAGCAAAGTTAAAACAGCAATAGCAACAAAGTTAAAACTTTAAAATAGTTAAGACGGTATTGGAACAGATTCAGATTCAGCTTCCACCCTTACAACGGAGAGTCAGCTCACCCTGCAACACGCAGCAGTCAGCCTTCCTTTAAACTCTGTTACCAGAACCTAGAGATCAGATCACGCTAATTTAGCCAACTGTAAGCCTGATTGTAGTC
This sequence comes from Calotriton arnoldi, assembly GCA_963921515.1. Classification (NCBI taxonomy): domain Eukaryota; kingdom Metazoa; phylum Chordata; class Amphibia; order Caudata; family Salamandridae; genus Calotriton; species Calotriton arnoldi. The sequence goes on along the minus strand of CAWUFW010010236.1, from coordinate 567,418 downwards.
TGCAGCCGCTGCACATCCCCGTAGCGGAGTGCATTAAATAGGCACCCGGGAGCAGTCCGCAAAAGCTGGACTGCCCACCTTCCAAGATGGCGCCTGAAAATGTCCCAGCCGAGAGGAGAAAGATGGCACTCCGCTCGGTGTAATAGTGTGCAAATGCGCAATTACCAGCAATAGCAGCAAAGTTAAAACAGCAATAGCAGCAAAGTTAAAACTTTAAAATAGTTAAGACGGTATTGGAACAGATTCAGCTTCCCCCCTTACAACGGAGAGTCAGCTCACCCTTCAACATGCAGCAGTGAGCCTCCCTGTAAAATCAGTTCCCAGAACCTAGAGGTCAGATCACGCTAATTATGCCAACTGTAAGCCTGATCACAGTCTTAGCCTAAGGCTCCTGAGCCTTGTGCATTCATGTGGTGGTGGTCCCCCAGTGCTACAGGGCCTTCCTACTAAAGCTGGCTCATGATGCACCCCTGGCAAGTCATTTGGGACAGGACAAGACCTTTGACAGGCTTGCTACCTACTTTTACTTGCCCTGGATGAGGAAGGCCTCAGATGCATTCTGCAGGTCCTGTCCTACCTGCCAGGCCAGTGGCAGGTCAGGGGGGGAGTGCAAGGCCACCCTGCAACCCTTCTCTGTCATTGGAACCCCCATTGAAAGGGTGGGTATCGGCATTGTAGGGCCTCTGGACCCTAAGACAGCCATGGGCAACAGGTTCATCCTGGTCTTGGTGGACCTTGTGGCTATCCCTTTAAGGACTGTGCCCACAGTGGCCAGGGTAGTGATGGGGATCTTTACCTCTGTGGGTTTCCCCAAGGAGGTGGTATCTGACTGTGGTACCAACTTCATGTTAAGGTACATGAATGCCATGTGGAAGAATTGCGGGGAAACCTACAAGTTCTCCACCCCTTACCATTCACTAACCAATAGAGTTGTTGCAAGGTTCAACAGGACCCTAGTGGACATGATTATGGGCTGGAAGTGGGATGTCTTCCTGCCATGCCTTTTGTTTGCCTACAGGGAGGTACCGCAGAAGGGGGTTGGCTGTAGCCCCTTTATGCTTCTATATTGGCACCCTGTGAGAGGACCTCTCAGTTTGGTGAAGGAGGGCTGGGAGCATGCTCCCGGGAGTACCCCCCAGGATGCTGGCACTCTGCAACCAGACAACACGCCTCCGAAAACTCACATAGGAGAACCTGGAGGCCTCCCAGGAGGACATGAAAAGGTGGTACGACCAAAATGCCACTCTGGTCGACTTTCAACTTGGTCTAAAAGTGTGGGTGATGAAGCCTGTGAAGCTCAGGGTCTGCAAAACCACTGGTATGAGCCTTATGAGTTGTAGGAGTGCAGGAGTGATGTCACCTACTTGGTGGACCATAAGTCTTCCAGGAACCCTTTAAGGGTCCTTCATGTCAATTGCTTCAAGCCCCACTTTGAGAGCTCTGAGCTTACCTTACTTCTGGTTACTGAGGATGGGATGTAAAAGGATAATGAACCTCTCCCCAACCTCCTTTCTTCTAAGGTGCAGGATGGGTCAGCGGAGGATGTCAGCCTCTCACCTACACTGACCCTAGACCAACAGAGAGACTGACACTAGTTGCTGGGACAATTTTCCAATTTTCCCTTACCCAGGACTCACTACATGGTGTACCCATGATATTGATATATGCCTATAAACCTCATGCCTGTAAAGAACAAAATGTACAGGTTGTCTGACAAGGTGAGAGCCAGCATTGAGGAGGAGGTCTCTCAGATGCTAGCACTAGGGGTTATTGAGCCCTCCAACAGCCTTTGATCCAGCTCAGTGATGTTTGTCCCAAGGCTGCCCCTCCAGGTGTCACACCCGAACTCAGGTTCTGTGGGAACTACCGTAGGCTCAATGCAGTCACCAAGACTGATGCACACCCCATACCCGAGGTGCTGAGCTCATAGATTGGCTAGGAGCTGCCAAGTTCCTCAGTACGTTTGACCTAACATCTGGGTACTGGCAGATTGCCTTGACCAAGGGGGCCAAAGAGAGGTGTGCGTTCTCTACACCAGAAGGGCACTTCCAGTTTTGGGTGATGCCCTTCAGGTTGAAGTACGCCCATGCCACCTTCCAGAGGTTGGTTTACCAGGTCGTGACTGGGTTGGAGTACTTCAGTGCCGCCTACCTAGTCGACATTCCGGTCTTCAGTCCCACCGGTGCAACCACAAGAAAGTGCTTCAGGCTCTGCTGAGAGCAGGCCAGACTATCAAGGCCAATAAGTGCTAGATAAGGCAAGGTTCAGTGGTCTACATGGGTCACCAAGTAGGATGTAGCAAGGGGCAGGCCCTCCAGGCCAAAATTGAAACCATTCTGGCTTGGGATCCCCCAAGACCCAGACAGAAGTGACAGCCTTCTTAGGCCTCACTGGCTACTATAGGAGATTTGTCAAGGGATATGGCACCATTGTCCCACCCTTGACAGATCTGACTTCTAAGAAACAGTCACATCAGGTGATTTGGACAAAGGTGTGCCAAAGAGCTTTTGATACCCTGAAGGAGGTTTGTGCACAGCATCCGTGCTCAAGGCCTCTGATCTCTCCCAGGAGTTTATCGGTCAGACAGATGCCTCAGAGACTAGCATAGAGGCAGTACTATCACAAGTTAATGAGGAGGGCCTAAACCAACCTGTATCCTTCATCTCCAGGAACAGAGGTGGAGTGCTATTGAGAGACAAGCTTTTGCTGGGGTCTGTGCACTGATAAAGGTGAGGCCAGTAAGTGTTTGGCATTTAGTTCCTGATTCCGACAGGCGACAGGCCTCTCAGGTGGCTCATGAAAATGAGGGGTGAGAATCCAAAATTGTTGAGGTGGTCCATCTCCCTTCAGGGTATGGACTTCAGGGTGGAACACAGACTAGGGGTAGACCACGCGAATGCTGACGGTCTGTACAGGTTTTTCTCCCTTAGTGATGAGTCCCCCCTTCGACCCCCGAGAGGTTGGGTAGATCTCCCTACTTTCAGCTGGGGGGGCACGTGTTGGACCTGTTGTCCTTAGGGTGGTTTTTCTTTCTCCCAAATATTTGCCTTTTGCCTCCTACATTTGCTGATTCTTTTTGTTGGCCTTAGGACTCTGGGCATCTTACCACAGCTAACCAGTGCTAAAGTTCTCCCCTAAACATGACATTGGTGTATACCTGATTGGCATATTTGTTGTATTGGTAAGTCCCTTATAAAGTGCTACACCACATACCCAGGGCCTGAACTTCAAATGCTACTTATGAGCTGCAGCACTAATTGTGCCACCCACAGAAGTAGCCTTTCAAACCTGTCTCAGGCCTGCCACTGGAGTGCCTGTGTGCAGTTTACTGCCACTTCGACTTGGCATTTAAAACCACTTGCCAAGCGTTAAACTCCTCTTTTATTACATATCAGTCACCCCTAAGGTAGGCACCAAGTTACCCTAAGGACAGGGTGCTATGTAAGTAAAAAGTAGGACATGTACCTTTATGTTTTGCATGTACTGTAGCGACAAACAGCCTATTTTGTTTTGCACTACTGTGAGGCCTACCCATTTGTTTTGATAGACCAGCATTGAAAATTCCTTAATATACTTTTAAGCTGTAATACTTGATCAGAGAGGAGTGGCTTTTTCATGTTTGATATGTTTGGAATGGTAATGATAAACCCTCCTTACTGGTGAAGTTGGATTTACCCTTACTGTTTTAGAAATGCCACATTTAGAAAGTGACCAGGAAAAATGGGCAACCTAATATACCCTTTGGCAACTCTTGACAAATGCAAGGGTTGCCTTGTGCAATATCATCTGCATTTATACTTGAATCATAAAGACGTCCATAGCCTTTCAGGGTGCGCTTGCCACAAGGAGGGCGTCATCACACCAAACCTGATTTTTGGAGTACAATGAATTCTTCGCTTCTTCATTGAATCGATTTCATGAATACGGGCGGGCATAAAAAATCCAATTCCTCTCCTAATGATAATTTCTGTGGCATTTGCCCTTCGTGGGGACCTCTCAGCTCTGATTCCGTCTCGCTCTCCACTGCAGAACTGAGGTCAGAAGTGGATGTGTTTTCATATCTCACTCTGTTGCCTGATGTAAATGCTGTTTGTTCTTCTCTGGGTTTGAATTTGGATATTTTCATTGAATCATATTTTTTGGCAAACGTGAACACTTGCCCCGACTCATAATCTGTCTTGTCCCTCTGGAATTTAAATGTCTTTCTTTCCTTGATTTTTTCCTCTTCCTTTTTTAATCTTGTTATCATTTCCTGTCTTAATTTCACCACTTCATCCGTTTGTCCCATAGCTTCAATTTCATCATTAATTTTGTCAATTTCTTTCAGAAGTTCAGCACGATCAATGTCTGCATATTTTATTAAAATTAATACCAGCCTTTTGGATGAGTCTAGGTCGCTTTCTGCCCATTCGCGCATCATATTTGGATTAGGGTTCTCGTACGAGGGCGCTATGAGAATTCTAAGCCCCCGAGGTATTCTCCCAACGTCGATGTAGCGCTGGAGTGACCTCGATTCCCACCATTTACTTTGTTCTTGGTGCATCGCTTTTTCTAACTTTTTCATTTTGTCTTTTAGATTTGTGGTATGACTGCTTGTTGCTGTGGTATTTCCTCACCCCGATATAGATGCCATCGGTGCATCACTAAACATTTCCGAGGCAGCCGCCTCTCGTTCACGTAGCGCGTCAGCTGTCATTGTTACTTTGAAACGAATAAATCAGTCTGAACAATTTATACCAATAAATGCGGTTTTATGTGTTCAGCAGTAGCACACCTTTCCACCCCCGCAGTTTGATATTTCCTACCTTTCCTCGTGGCCTGCATCTCCCCATGTCCTCCGACTCAGAGTCCGCCTGCCGCGTGTACGGGTGTCAAAAAATGTTTGTTGCTGCCAGGGGAGGGGGGGGGGTCTCACGCAGTATTTCCTTCCGGAAACTTTTAAATCCAGGAGGCCTCCTGGATAGGTTACTTCTGTTTTATATATATATATATATATTTCTTTTAATCACAGTGCTTGGAAGCCGACTTAATGAAATGATATGCCGATGTTTTAACTAAGAACTAATAATGCCCTTGAAAGGTTATAATGTGCACGATTTTGTAACAATTTTTATTAATTGAAATGAATAAAATGTATTTATTCCTTCATTCACTTCAGAGAGTTCCTTTGAAGTCACCCCCTACATCAAATGCACTTTTGGGTATAAGTACTGGGTCTTTGACCCTTCTAAACTCAGACACTTCTGGATCTTAAACTGAACCTCTATCAGAACGACTGCTGCACTGCTTAAAGGACTCAATTGGACTGCTTTTCTGGAAGCACTGCTTTTCTGCTTGCTGCCCTGCTGCCTTCCGCTCCCTGACTCTGCTGGAAGGACTCTCCCTTCCCTCCAAGTGATCTCCAAGGGCTTGCTGGCTTGCCTCCTGTTTTCTAAGGTCTCTGGGACACAAAAAGCTTCCTACAATTCTGATGCTGCTGCTGGACTCTGCCTTCTGTGAATCCTACCCTTGCCTGAGGTGCCCCTCCAAGCTCTGGGTCTCAGAAGTGGGTTCTGCAGCTGCTTACATAAAAAACTGATGCATTGCAACGACGACGCAGTGACCCGAATGAGTGGAAAAGATCGCATCAATCCCTCAGCCTCAACGCTTTGCCCCATCGAAGGTACTTTCTCAGCGGGTCCTGAGTGGGTCCTGTACTGGCCGGCCCTCTATAACCGTCAGCCTGACCGGTCTGCACCGGTCCCTTGTGACCTCAAGTAACCTTTTGACCGCTAGTGACTTCTAAGCAATATTTTTGCATTTTTCTTTAAAAAATCATATCTCGACTTCTACTCATTGGATTTTTGTCATGTTGGTCTCCATTTGCTCAGATAAATATTCTCTATTTTTCTAAATCTGTCAGGAGTGTTTTTGTGGTGTTTTTATTGTGTTACTGTGTGTGTGTGTGTTGTACAAATACTTTATACATTGCCTTTGTAGATAATCCTGGCTGCTCTGTGCCAAGCTATCTGAGAGTGAGCACAGGTTATCTTATGATATATCTAGCTTACCCTGACCTGAGTGGTGATTCCTACCTGGTCTGGGTGCATACCCAACCAACCAGGAAGCCCTTTTCTAGCACTCTCCCATAGGATTGCATTGGAGTTACCTTATTACATTTAATAAGCTATAATTTCCAAGTGGGAGCAGGTAACCAGTTTATGTTTGGTGTCTTGGAAGTGTAATTAAAAATCCTAAAGCATGGGTACTCACAAACATTTGCCCAGGGGCCACAAAGTACGGTTTGTGGTGTGCCTCTGGGCCGCACTGATGCCAGCAGTGTGGCCGGAGGGGGTCTGGGTGGGTCACGGATTGTGTAAGGAGCTGCAAAAACATGTTAAATAAATTGGCAAGCATTTATTTGCAGGTTAATAAATGCTTGCCCATTTATTTAGCATATTTTTCTAAATATTAGTGCTAGCAAATAAACAGCAGCTGGTGCTGCTGTTCACCAAGGAGGACGCATTTAAAGGTAAAGAGGGCCGCAAGCGGCCCCCGGGCTGTACTTTGAGTATCACTGTCCTAAAGTATGGTGAAGTTGAATTTTAAACTACAAGTCTGAAAATGGCATTTTATTGCTTTAGCCATTTGATGCCTTCAGCCTGTCTCTGGTCACATGACTGGGTGGAGTTGACAGTTGGGCTTAGTGTATTCCTCCTAGACAGCCACACAAAATGGGAGTTTAGCTGTGCCTGGACGGGCCATCACTGGCAGGATGGAAGGGAGGAGCTGGGCCCAGCCTCAGTTACACCTAAATAGGTGGTGCCCTTTCTCCACACAAAGGGCCTAACAACACTGCATTGTCACTTCAGCCAGCTTGCAGCCAGGGCAGGGGAGGTAGAAAATTCCATGCACTTCAAAGCCACTGTCCAGAAGCGTCTCCAACCTTCCAGAACCTGGGCATCAGTGTATAAAAGAAGTACCTCAGGCACCACCACTTGAGTACACTACTGGATCTGTGGATGCTCTGCCAGGATGATGGACTGCTGTGCTGCTACAAGGACTGCCACTGTGCTGGACTGCTGCTCTACAAGGAACTGCTGCCCTGCTGTGCTGACTTGTTGCCTGCTGCCCTCTTGCCTGGGGAAGAAGAACTGGCCCTGCAACTCCATCCTCTTGATCTGAGAATCAGGGGCATAACAAGCTCCTCAACAGGTCCTGGACCCGTCTTCAGGGAGTTCCTAACCGCCAACAGGTGCCTCTCACTTTCTGGATCCTTGGTGTGTCTCGTGAGCTCTTAAATTTAAGCTTTTGTGCTCATCGCAAATGGGTCCGTCCACACCGGAACCACACACTTGCACAGAAACTCAGTGCAAGCCGCCACAAGCCCATCTCTTCGCATAGCAGTATAGTTATTCTGAGGGGGATTGCCAAAATGAAGCACCAGCCCGCCTGACCACAACGCCAGCCTTCTCCTCATGACATGCTAACTGCCACCTGCAACGCCCTCTTTGCTCCCGGCGGGACTCATGCACAAAATTTGAGAAGGTAAAACTTCAGCTGGACTAATCTGGGACTGTATCCAAATCGCGTTTCATCACGGTCGGCCTGAACATTTGACTTTGAACTGGTCCAGCCCAACCAGATATCCCCGGTTGTCACTTTATGCTTTTAGGTCCTTTATTACAGGTTATTCTTTCAAAATTCCTAACTCCGGTTCTACTGATTGGATATTTGTCATTTTTGTCTAGTTTTATTTATTAAATGTATCTCTATTTTTTAAACTTGGTGAGGGATCTTTTTGTGTGGTGTTTTCACTGTTTTACCATTTGAAGTGTCGCACAAATATTTTACACTTTGCCTCTAAGTTAAGCCTGACTGCTCTCTGCCAATCTACAAGGGGGTTGAGCACAGGTTAATTTGGGGTTTGCTTGTGCCCTACCCTGACTAGGATTGTGGTTGGTGCTTGACCAGGGCTCACACCCCAATCAACCAGTAACCCAATTTCTTACACTGCATATCTCCGGTTCAACTGTTTGGATTTTTGTCATTTTGGTATTGTTTTATTTATTACAAATTACTCTATTTACTAAATTGGTGTGGGATCCTTTTATGATGTGTTTTCACTTTTTTATTTTTTATTGTTTGAACTGTTGCACAAATACTTTGCACATTGCCTCCGATTTAACCCTGATTACTCTGTGCCAAGCTAGCCATGGGTTGAGGACAGGCTAATTTAGGGTTGGCTTGTGACTTCACCTTGAGAGAATTGCAGTTGCTGCTTGAGAAGGGTTTCACCCCCTCATACTGTAACTCAATTTCTTACAGTCATTCACATTTCTATGCAGAAGGCTGAATTTGTAAATTGAAATGTTTCTTATCACTGATGCAAGATGTTCCTGAAATATACAAGCTCCTGTAAGCATTTCTTTTGGTTCCCTTGTATTACATACTTCAAATGTTCTGAGTCTTTGAAAGTTGTGTAGTCAATCACAGTTTTAACTGTGTTTTAAAAAGCAGCTCTGTTTTTCTGTCTAGTTTACAATGCTACTTATTTCAAAATATGTTTTAGTTATAATTAATTATTAAAACTGTTGTTTATAAGGCATATAGAACAATACATTTTATGGACAACATATATTTGTATCATGTTTTGTCATTTGCTGATATTTCACTCACACGAAAAATATTCTGAAGCCAGTGCACATTTATGCAGGGGGAATGCAATTATTTACAAGAAAGAGCAGGAAAAAGTAGAAAAGAAGAAAAAATTAAATGTCCAAACATTAACTTTTTCTGAGATCTCACTACCTATTGAAGCACTCCTAGTCCTTTTAAACATGAAATCTGTAAACATTTCCTACATTCCTAAAATAATCTAGTCCCATATAAATAAATAGAAGATTTAAAACAACCTTCACTGTCTGCCCAAAAATATTATTTTAAAATTAAGGAGGTATTAAGCAACAAAGGGAATTTGTAACCTGAGTAAACAGATGCTCATTTGGGATACTGGATTTAGGTAGGAATCTATGTAATTCACATTTGTTAGCCCCTTTAAAATATACTATTCCATAAATAATATTAACCAATTCCTACCCTCACATTTTTTTAAACCAGCTATTTTCAAATCTACATTAACACCTCAATTCTCATTTAATTTTCTGGAAGGTCTTTAAATTCAGCAGTAAAAATATTCCAGCAAAATGGTGTTCAGTAGTGCCTCACTTTTGTCATGAAATGAGAATGTTAGCACTCTAGTTGTTCGTTAGAACTCTGAGATCACTGGGGAGTAAACTGACAGGCTACTTCTAGTGCTGGAAATACACTTTGCTCGGCATGGCAGGTTATTTTGCAGACATGGTTGAGGAAGATATTGGACAATTTATGGAAAACGTGTGCTCATTTTAGCTTTTAGAGCGCTAACCATGAATTCTATGACCGAAAAAACCACCAGGAAAGGGATGAAATAGCACTGCCTGAAGTGGAGATGGAAGCACGTTTGCGACTCTGGAAGCAAAAGAAAGCGAAAGGGGTCAACTGTCTGAAGTAGTTAAGAGAATATTTAGGAAAACCTCTGCAGGCCTCAATTTTAGATTGACATCACAATTTGCAATTTTTCAAGCTCAAACTGAACCTCTGTTTGTGGGTACCTGATTAACTCCACTGGTCACTGGTATACTTTCCAATTATGAATCAACATTAAACATTTGCCTATATATAGATATTGACTTGATATTGATATTGACAGCCAGTGAGGCATAGCAAGAGTTTGTCACGTACACTTGTGATTTTGTCATTTATCAAGTCCTTGCAGTTATAGCAAGTTCAGCTAAAGCCAGCAGACCTTTGTACATTCTGCATCTGTACAACGGAGGGTCACAAAATGGACCTCGAAACAGGGTGGATTTCACAATGCCAAAATGAACATGCTTATAGTTACTAAAGCCTGTTTACAATGTGTGTGATGTCTGCTGATGGTTCATGAACAAATACAGTACATGCAGCATGATCAGCACCGCTATGAGGGTACAAATTCCCATCTGTCACTTAGGGACATTGTGAGTAAAGGAGGCTCCGGAAAACAAAACGAGGGTCTGGTAACTGAAGGGCATTATATATGATCAGACAACTAGCCACAGCAGCAAAGTGCTTTGTTGGGGCCATAACAGCAATCTGGCTGCCAGAGAGGCCCCTGCACTGTACCCCCTTTGCACAAAAAAGCAAGAGATTACCACACAAGAGACCAGTTATGTGTGGCAAGAGAATTATAGTGCTAGTGCTACACTAGACTAGTGAATGAAGGCCACCTCAGATCATGCATGATAAAAAGGTAACCCTTGGGGGACGGACAGGATGCTGACATCAACACCTGGATATTTATATCAAGAAGTGCGCACAGATCCAGTATCTGCTTCCACACACACAGACAACTGCACCTTTAAATGGCCTTCAGTCTTGTAGGAGAGATGATAAGTGGATTTTGGATGGTCAACTAATTGGAAGTCTTATCTGCTCCTAAGCTATGCCCATTTAATGGTACTTAGTGTGTGGGGCATGCTTCAATAATTGCAAAAAACAGCCCGACCATTGCTGGCATTCCTTTTGCGTCAATGGTCCAGATTGATTTTGCAAGCAATGTACACCAGTTATTTTTGTAAAAACCAATTCTGGTAATATTGTTTTCAATTTTGAAACAAATATTTTGGACACATGTAAATTTCTGCAAGAATAACTCTGTGCAAATTTTTGCTGGCATGCCAGTCTGGTAGGTGGGATGCCGCCTCCATCACCAGATATGTGCCACTGACCGCCAGTTTGTCCAAGCTGAAGCTGTTCTGGAGTTTAAAGAACCCTGTTACTTGAAACATGATATAACCAGCTTTGGATTTTAGGACATCAGCATTTGTTATCAGTGCCGGCCCTAGGAGTGTGTGATTCATGCAGACGCGCAGGGCCCGCAACTTAGAGGGGCCCGAAAAAATATTTCAGTAAATTTCACAGAAATTTACCATTAACGTCAGAGTACCTGCCCCTCAGTGCCGTACTCTCATTGGCCAGCGCTCTCAGCTGAAGAGGGCACAGTCAGCTATGGAGGCAACAAAAGAACAATGGAGCAAGGGGGTGGGAGGGAGTGTGTGCGCCTCAGAAGCCCTGTAAACTGGCACGTCCTTCAGACAGTGGTAGGCTTTTCATGGTTCTGTAAACACTGGCTATGCCACTGCTAGCTCCAAGATTGTAGAACAGTAGTAGGTAAGGGCACAGTGCCTCAGTGGATTACTGTCGGAACGTGCGATGCGTAGAACGTCATTGTCAAATTCTGCTGCACCGCAGGAAGGGCGGCAGCCTCCACCACATTGGCCAGTATACGTTTTCAAATGCGCACAGCAGGAAAAAAAGCAGCTGTATGCGCAGTACATTGTGTATGGCTCCCTGCCACGGGGCAGAACGATTTATGAACGCGTTTCTCATAACCCCCGCACTGTGCCCATTCCAGTGAACATGCATTACAACCAAAACCAACCCATTTTTGTGTTCCCTAATAAACAGCCAACAAATATTGTGCTTCTAGTGGTCGTTGTTGGCCGCAGTTTATTAGGATTGTATGCATATACAAAAAACTTTGGTCATAATTTGTATGACCCCTGGTCATAAATTATCATTTGCGATTGGCCATATATTGGGTCATAAATCATCCACTCAGCATGTCATACATATTATTATGCGGTACATTGTATGCATATCACCAATTCGTAAATGGCACCGAAAGTTCTTTTGGGTAGTTCCTTGTAGTCCTTTTCTCTTTCCTTGTCCCTTGTGGGACCATTGTTTGGTTGTTCTCCACGCCCTTTGCGTGTGGGGGTAGCTTCTCCCCGGAGTTAGGCCCCAACTCGCTACCGTGTCAGACTCGTTTGCGCCCTGCCGTCCGGCGGGGTCTGGGCTGCGAGTGCCATCTCCTTTTGCTACCCCCTTTTTGTTAGGCCAACTCACCCTGCCGTGCGGCATCCCAAAGTGAGTGGCCCTCCTCCTACACACCGCCCTGTCGGTGTGTCTCCATAAACAACCATTGTACCATTAGTTCTCTGCCATGCCGTCAGGGAGGCTAACTTATTCCTGCGGCTCCCCCCAATCTCAGTATTTCTCTCTTTTTGCTCTACTTGCAACCTGCTAGGGCCATTGCTCCCCACAGGTTATCCCAAAATACATGCATCCCTTCCTCCGATAGATGCACCCCGTCATGCCCATACAGTTCTGGGCGGCCCGGGTGGATGAGCCCATGCCTGATGCTTTCCAGGCCGTTGGTCTTGCAAAATTTGCTCACCGCAATGTTCAGTTTTCTCCTTGAGTTATCGACTGCCTTGTGTGACTCGGCTCCATGCCACACCATTCTACTGATCACCTACGAACATATGATGACCGTTTTCCCAAAGCAATTGGACGCCCCTGTGAGGTCCGCCTGCATGTCCTGTAAGAGGGCCTTCCTCCCCCTTTGTGCTAGGTCGTTCCCCCCAAGGTGGATTATCAAAACGTCCGGGTGCCAGGCTGTGTCCGCCTGCAGGTCCTTGAGGGCCGCTGGAAGCTGATTCCATCTCATCCCTGGTTGCCCCAACCAGCAGATGCACGTGTTTGTTGGTTTTCTTGTCAGTCTGTGACCCCCCCGCTGCCACCAGGCCTGCATCCTGGATACGAACGAATGGCCCACTACCCACACCAGGCGGGGGCGTATTCCTGCCGAAACAATGGTCGTAGAAGGTCAGTCATTCACTCCCGCTGGAGGCTGTGCTCAAAAACAAACCGCACTACAGTAACTGGGGTCTGATGTAAGTCTTGTATGCCCGAGACCGCCATCTGCCTACCGATTGGATCCTGCTTCGGACATGCTGTGTTGTGCTGCCGACATTGCAGCTCAAATCCTGAAAGAGTGGGAGCCAAAGGCCGCTGGGGGTAGTCCTGCCTTAGCGAGGGCCTGGCGCATCACTGCTGAAAATTGAAACTTGCTCAAGTGGCTCCCATCAAGCTGTTTGAAAAGTGGGCCTTCACCTGATGGACGCGTTGACATGTATGCGAGCAGGCAGCGAACTGGGCAGTATCTGTGATCTTTGATACATTTGAGCAGCACTACCTCTCCCTTGCCGGCCTGACCCGTTTTTGACCGCCTCAGTAGTATTTCTACCACGGCTACTTTGGGTCTGACATCGGCTGCCTGCAGGCTCCGCCCTGCCGACCCATTCTTCCTTGGAGCCACTAGCTCACTCACTCGAAAGGCACCAAAGAATGCTGTGGAGAAGGCTGCCCTGAAAAGGTGGAGCTCAAAGATGTCCCTTGTCAGTTCTTTTAGTAGGTCTATAAGCCGGCCCAACCTTGTGAAGTCTATTGGTTGCCTGCCGTCTGCCTTTACCCCTTCAGCGCGCTTCCACCCTTTCATTGCCGCTTTAATGTACATGGATGCCATGGGGTCATGTCCCGTGTGGATCTTTGTGAAATGGGCGACAGCTGACAGGTGGGCCTGTGCCCATGATCTAGACTTCTTGTTAGCAAAAGCCCACTGGATAAATTGCTGAACTGCTCTTCCGGTTTCGGCCATGTTCTCCAATGTCTGTATTCCCCCTACCTGCATTACTGTTGCTGCGTATGTTTTGTAGCGCCTGGCCGTCTCCGGGGCAAGGGCTTGATTCACTAATGCAGACAAGTCTATCCCGCTAAGCCCCACAGGTGTTCTGGGAAAGGGGTCATCACTTGGTCCGCCCCCCGGGGCCAATTCCCTGAACTTGCTCATCTGTGCTCTTGACAGAGCGTTCGCCACAGCATTCTCCATCCCCGGTACATGGCGGGCCTTCAGGTCTATGTTCCCCTCCAACTGCAATTTAACGAGTTGCCGCATTAGTCTCAGTGTTTCAGGGCACCTGGCTGATCCCCCTATTAATTGCCTGTACCACCCCTTTGTTGTCTGACCACAGCGTCAGTTTCATGTTCCTCAGCTCCTGCCTCCAGATGGTTAGGGCCACTATTATGGGGAACAGTTCTAGGAATGTGATGCTGCTAGTGATGCCCTGCTTGCACCATCTGTTAGGCCATTGGCCTGCACACCATTTATCCCCCAGGATTGCCCCAAAGCCTGTGCTGCCTGACGCGTCTGTAAACAGGGTTATCTGCCTGGATGTCACTCAGCCTTCTCTCCAGATTAGGACCCCGTTAAACTCGGCCAAGAATGTGTCCCACATGTGCAGGTCCTGCTTGACCTCTGCCCCCAGCCGCACGTGGTGGTGTTTGTGAGTGAGTCCTGTTGTTAGCTGTGTTAACCGCCTGGCGAAAACCCTACCTGCGGGGATGATCCTGGCCACGAAGTTGAGTTTGCCGATCAATCTCTGGAGGTCGCGGAGGGTTGCCTTGTTGCGCCCGCAAAGGCCCTTAACCTCGTCCCTGAAATCCCTCACCTTCTCCTCCGGTAATCTGGTGGTTCCTGCCACTGAATCTAGCTCTATCCCCAGAAATGTGATCTTCATAGCGGGGCCTACTGTTTTTTCTGCTGCTAGCGGGATCCCTAACTCCCCAGCTAGCTCCTGGAACGCCGCCAGTGTGTCACCACATTCTGTTGACCTGGCGGGGCCTGTGAATAAAAAGTCATCCAGGTAGTGGAGTTTGCCCCCAGCGGGGTGCTTGTCATGCAGGGCCCATTCTAGGAAGGTGCTGAACTGCTCGAAGTATGCGCAGGATACTGCGCATCCCATGGGCATTGCTTTATCGATGTACAGGTCCCCCTCCCACTGGAAACCCAAGAGGTGAAAACTTGATGGGTGCACTGACAGCAGGCGGAAGGCGGATTCTATGTCTGCTTTAGCCATGAGAGCCCCCTGGCCAGCGGACCGTACTAGGTCGATGGCGTCGTCAACTGTAGCATATCCCGCTGAGCAAACTTCAGCACATATCCCATCGTTTACCGATGTCCCCTCAGGGAAGGATAGGTGGTGGATTAGTCTGAACTGCCCAGGCTCTTTTTTGGGAACCACCCCCAGTGGTGAGATTACTAACCCTTCTTGTAAGTGAGGCTTTCTCTTTTTCCAGTTTGTTGCGGACCACCTCTGGGTGTTGTAATGCTGACTTTAGGTTGTTTGCGCCGCCCAGGGGGGGAGGACCCTTGAATGGTATAACGAACCCCTCCTCCAATCCCTGGACTAGGACAGCGGCCTCTGTTTTGTTGTGGTATTTGTTGGCTAGCCTGCGAAGTTGTTGAGTGTTGATGGGGGACCTGGCTAACAGGCAGTTGCGCAACCCCTTAGGTTCCCCCCTGACCTCTTTGACTATGTCACTGTTTCCTTTTCTTCTCTTTTTTGTCCCCTCTATGCTCTTTCTTGCATCGGCACCCTGCCGCCGGGTGTCCTCCGCCACATACTGAACATACGTGTTGAAATTTGCACGACGCTCCCCAAGTGCACTCATTGGCGTCATACTTCCAGCAGATTGCCGCTGGCCCGCTGGCGGAGGGGTTTCCATGAGTTAAATTGCTTGGGCCTATGAAAGGACTTGCCCTTCCCCCTGTAGGAGGACCCCCGAAAGGGCTGCTCACTCTTCCCTGCCCATGATTTCACTTCCTTAGCGACCATCGTTTTATGTATAAAGCCTGACACATCTTCTTCGTTCCATTCCATTTCTGGGTGTGTCTGCATCTTTAATCTGAAACCTTTGTCGTATTCCAACCATGCGTCCCCTGGGAACTGCCTTTGTGCCCCATGGATGTTGGCCTCATATAACCATAGGTCTGCAGCTCAGCGTGGGAATTTTTCGACTATTATGCATGCCATTATTCTAAATGCGTCCAGCCAATTATCAAAGTTCATTTCCTTCCTCTCCCTTCTCCTTTCCCTTCTATCCTCGTCCTTCTTGTCGCAAACCGTCAGGTCCAACCCATCTAACTGTATCTCTAGCAGTGAGAAAATGTCGATAAATTCCTTCCTCCATATCCTCTCTTTCACTGCCAATCGGATAAGGCTTGCTAAACCTGTGGCCTTTGTGGTCATTGATGCTGGACCTGGGGAAGGTCTGGTGCAAGCTTCTGGCACTAGAGCCATTCTAGGTGGGTTTCCTGGTGCGCTTGCGCTGCCCCATGCCGCTAAGGGGGATCCTAGGTCGCCCCGTGCCTCTTGTGAGGCCTGCCCCTATAAGCGTTCTTGGCGCGCGCAGCCCGGGTCTATCAAGTGCCAAGGTAACCCTGTTACTCCCTCTGTAGTTTGCGCCCCAGTGTTCTCAGCCCCCTGTGACCCCAGCCCCTTAAGCAACAGGGGTGCCATTGATTTCAAGCATTCTTGCACAATTGCACTAATATGCTCACCCCTTCTTGCTGTGCTGCTGGCATCGCTGTAGGCTCCTGCCGCCGCCGGGTTGGCTACAGGCGGCAGGTCTTTCTTCTGGGCTCCCCTTTTGGGCGCCACTGGCTGGAGTGTTTTGGATGCCGCCCTCCGTCTTCTCTTGGGTGCTGGCGCTGCGGTGTCCCTCGTTGTTTGGTCACTCGTGCCTTCTCCCTCGGCTCGGCTCAAGTGTGACTGCAGCCAGCTGTTCCCATGGACCTCAGATGCCGCCCGAATTTTCCTGAGCAACTCACTTAACTCCTCTGGCTGCCCGCCTGTGCCTTGACCTTCCATGGCATGTGCCTCTGAGCGGGGTGCTGCCCCCCTCCTTATGCACCAAACACTGACTTGTTGTTCCTGGCTGTTCAAGCTGATGACCTTGCCTTCCTTGGCAGCGTGTGCTCCTTAAGTAAACTGCTTTTGGTTGCCTTTGCTAATGCTTGCTGGCCACCTCAACACCAAAGCCTCTCTCCTGACAGATACTTGGGAGGCACTTGAATGCTGAGAGTCCATACTCTTTTGTGACAAAGGTGCTGCGTGTGTATCCCTGTGCTCCCGATAACTTCTTTTAACCACTACTCCCAAACCAGGGATCACCAGGAATTGCAATTGAATCTTTGGGATTAAAGTTCGAGGACCTTCAAGCTTATTTCGCCGATTCCTTATCCTACAGGTGATTTGTGTCACCGAGCAAACCGGCACCCCAGCAAGCAATCGTCTTGTGTCCCTTTAAGAAATTAATTGCTCGCGAGCGCTGCACGAAGCCTGGAGAACGTGGATACAATGTTGCCAGCAATGAGCTCGGCTGGGCCCGGAAGCATCTTGTGGGCGAGCCCGGATGCAGTCTCTCGGTGGAGCTGTGCCCCCACCAACTCTCGATTGAGCCGGTTGCTGGAGAGCTTAGGCTTGCAAGACCCTTCTTTTTCCGGCCCCTGCGCCTACTCGCTGGACCGTTGGCAGCACTACTTCGTCCTCTCCCACACCACGAAAGCTTGCAGAGTGGAGCGGGCAAGCGGTCGGCAAATGAGGGCAGGCGGCTCTCCGGGGCAGCGGAGGCCGCACGTGGACGTCGGGGGAGACGGGGGAAGATGGACGGGCCCTTACTGATGCAAGAACTTCCTCTGGGCACGATGGAGTAGTAGCAGCTCGTCATGGCCTGCTTCACGAGGCCCGCCGCTCCCCGTCGCCAGTGCTTACAATCCGGATCTTGAGCGGGCACACCAAAGTACAGCGCCTGGGGAGATGAGATAATGCCTTCAGCAAACCAGGACCCCGTGCACGGTGCCTCCGTCAACCGTTGCTCGCCGTTCCTCTCGCCGCAGGGTCACAGCAGAAACACCGCTCCGCCAGGACTTTGGACCCTCAATACGCAGAGCTTTGCCTCTCCTAACGACCGTCCGGTAAGACAAAAGACAAAATTCCTACGGTGCGCCCCTCCCCTGCTCCACGATGATAGGAGCTACCTGGGGGAGCAGCGGCTTATATCCCCCCCAACACTTTCCGCTTTGTGGTGGCATAGCCCCATTGGGGGATTCGTACCTCACCAGGCCCCCCCATTGGCTGGGTGGGGCATGGCGCCACTCTGGCACCCATGAGGGGCGCGGGGCTACCTGTTCCGCCTCTGGGTGCTCTAAAGTGCCCAGAACCGGATTCTTGCAGGGCACGGCGTCGGTTATGGCGTCGGCCCTCGAGGCCCCCTACGGGGGCGGCCTCTGCGAATTCATTCATATCCAGTAACATTTCCCATTTATCTGCAATGTGAGAAGTTCAAGCAACTTATTTCAACGTGTGTCAGGGATGACACAGATCCTGTTGTTTTAACTTGTAGCCTAGAGTCTCGCTGATTTTAAAGCACAGGCTGCGAGTGGTCAGCTGTTTTCCACCTTACATTAGGAGCTCAAGCTGTTGAATGTGGTGTAGGGTCTGCGATCGTCAGACCACCGATCCATCATGGCCTCAAGGAAACTATACAATTATTTGTCCGGTGCAGCAAAAAGGAAAGCCAAGAATGCTAGAGAGGCCGCAGCAGAAAGGCAAAGAGGAGCAATTGAAAGATACGTGAAAGAACCTCTAGATATAGAAAATTAGACATCTGACTCTGGCAGCGTAATGGGAACTGAAAGTCAGGAGGAAACGAGCACTTGCTCTATGGAAGAAGTTCAGGAGCAGATCAATTCCAATTCTGAGGCAGAGGATGAAACTGAGAATACAAGAACTATTTTGACTTCTGATAAATCTATACAGCTGAATCCACATACATGGCCAAAAACATAGAGTGTGCATTATATGGACAAGATGATTTTAGCCGGGCCATTCAGGGACAAAGAGAGAGAGACAAAAGAACCTATCCCAAAACTTATGACTGACACGTCACACCTTTGCATTTCTATAAAACCCTTACAAACAATGAGAGGATTGAGAGATAGTGGGCAGTATACTCAAACACAGCTGATGCAGTATATTGTTTCTGCTGCAAATTGTTTGATAAAGTGTCAGGCAAACTCTCTACTAGAGGCTTCAGTGACTGGACACATGTTGGAGAACACCTGCATTCTCATGAAAAGTCTGTTGGTCATATGCTGCACATATATGGTATGCAGCACAAAGGAGACTTTCCACTTGCACAGGGATTGAACAGGCTGAAATCCGATATTGTGTCAATAGTAGAGTTTTCAGTAAAACGAAACCTGGCTTTGAGGGGACCCAGTGAGAATCTTGGAACCATTCAAAATGGTACTTTTTGGGGTATTTACAGAGAATATACCACATGTTTGCAGCATCAACAAAAAGATGGGCCATACTTACCTCTTGTGTGAGTACTGCAGTTGTAAAGAGGCCATCAGACACATGATGGGAGAGCAGAATTGAGAGTGTGAAAGTTCTGGTCAACTATGCCCCTGATGTTCACAAAACATTGATAAAAGTTCTGGATGTGCCTAATATTGATGGAGAGACATTGTCCGAGACCCAGAGTTTACAGAATGAGGCTCACTGGTTTCCATTTCTTGTCAGCATTGTTATCTGGTATGAAATTTTAGGTCAAATTAATAAAGTTAGAAAATTAATGCACAGTATTGATATGCAGTTAGCTGTTGCCATAGCTCTGCTGAAAAGTATTGAGGATTACATGAGAGTATCATGGCACAGTATCCGATAAGGCTACTGAAGTTATCCCAATTTAAATAATCCGGTATTTGTAAAGCGCGAACTACTCACCCTTACGGGTCTCAAGGCGCTGGGGGCCGTCGTGGAAATTAAGTGAGCTATTGCCCAGAGTCACATGGTGCTGAGCTGATCTGCCACCGGAGCCGGGGATCGAACCGTGAGCCCTGTGCTCCGAAGTCAGCTGCCCTGGCCGCTGCACCACACCTCTCCACTTAATTTAAACACCATTCTTAGAATGTTTTTGACAGCTCCTGTCACAGTAGCCTCGAGGGAACAATCCTTCTCAAAGTTGAAAATTAATAAGAATTTCTCGCGCTCTTCGATGGCTCAGGATCAGCTGACTGGCCTGGCACTGATATCAGTCGAACATTAAATTGGATGAACTCTGGACTACCGTGAATTAATTAAATAATTTGCAGGGCAGAAAGCAAGGAAAGTTCCTTTTTTGGGAAAAAGTAGCATTATATATTATTCTATTACGTGGCCACTTGTATAATTAAAGTTTACTTGTTGTACTTGTTAACAATCTACTAAAATAAAATGATTAGCAATGAAAACCAATTTGACTTGTGTCATGGGGGCCCGTAGAGTATACTCTGCACAGGGCCGAAATATCCTACGGCCGGCACCGCTGCTATCATCAGTGGAACGTAGAAATAATGCAGGTTACTAAATAATTCATTGTCTGAATCACTTACTAAAATGATGGGGTTTCCCAAAACAAAGAAGTGACCTAAGGCGTTGTGTATCAGGATGGCCTCGGTTACACTACCCTTATGATGTAACATTACCAAGTACATCTCTGCTCTCATTTTGACATATGATTGATGTTTATGTATACGAGTCTCCACCGCGTCATAAGCTTCAACGCAATACGCTCCAATCAATCACTGTACCCTTTGATCATATTTCTTTTGAGCATTAAAACTTTATTGAGGGTCTGTGGGTTGGTATTTACATAAAGTGTGAACCTCGCTCGCTCATACTGTATACATGTGTCAATCTGCTCAGTCAGTTATTAGCAGCACAGCATTAACGCGAATCCACCCCCTGGCTTGTCCATAGTAATGTGGATTAGTCGGTTCACCGCACAGGAGCAATTATTACTTCCTCAGACATTTACTAATCCAAATTTATGTGTCAGACATAGAACAGTTACCAGACGTAAACACGTCATTTTACAAAAGTAATTCACGTTCAATTTCATGGACTGTTAACTCGCAACTGCAGTATCTCCAATGAGTCAGACGTTTGCAATTACTCAAATTATCATACTGCTTTTAGGCATTCGAGCTGTAACGAATACCCTTCGGTTCTTTTCATCTGTCAGCTCTGCACCAGGTTTGCTTTTTATTTCAATTCTCCAACGCGCGTTGAAGGTTTTTTTTATTGAGCATTTGTTGTTTTTAGAACGATCCCTCCGAATTACACAGTTCAATCAATCAATCAATCAAGCTGTGTTGGAGATAAGATCCAACAGCGATACAGGTGAAGCATCAGTTCCTAATTACAAAAATAAGTGAAATTTAAGTGCACAAAAAAACCGTAATTTGAGCATCATGTACCAAGGATTAGTGATTAACAAACCTGTTTGTGACTGGTTTGCAAGCACTACATCAGCTTTTAACAATAGATTAAGATATAAGAAACATGAATTTGCAAAAATTGCAGTGCGATGGGATGAGATAGAAATCACAATTTTTTGACATTTGAATAGCAATTCTCAAAAAGTGATTTCCAATCACCAGTTCACAATTACTATGTACAAAGCATTTGCAAATTGAAAATAATTTTGAGAAAATAAAAGAGCAAACTAGTTTCAAAGTGTAACAGGAGACCCATAATGCATTGCAAAGTTTCACAATGGCGGTTGTTGAGGAGGGTGCACACACCAGCAGATCAGCCGAGAAGGTGGAGGAGTGCGGCTATAGCGAGAACTGGGAGAACAGCACAGAAGGTGGATGTTAGACTTGTCACCATTGGTGTGGGTCTCCCTTCCATTTTTTTGCTGTTGCCTCCCATATTTTTGCTGGTCTAGATGCTTTGGGCACTTTGCCACTGCTGTTCAGTGCCAAAGTGCAAGTGCTCCCTTTATAAATTGTTGTTGTGGATTAGTGATACCATGATTGGCTTATTTGATTTACTTGTCAGACCCTAGTACAGTGCACTATGTGTGCCCAGGGCCTGTAAATCAAATGCTGCTGGTGGGCTTGCAGCACTGATTGTGCCACCCACAGAAGCAGCTTGTAAAATGTGACTCAGGCCTGCCATTGCAGAGCCTGTGTGCAGTCTGGGACTGCCATGTCGACTTGGCAAGTGCACACACTTGCCAGTCCCTAAACCTTCCCTTGCCTACATATTAGTCACCCCTAAGGTAGGCCCAAGGTACCCCTGTGGGCAGGGTGCATTGTATGTGAAAGGTAGGACATGCCCTGAGGTGTGTGGCATGTCCTGATAGTGAAATACTGCCAATTCTGTTTTTCACTATTGCAAGGCTATCTGTTCCCATAGGCCAGAATGGGGAGTTTGTTTATAACATCTTATAAACATAACTGACCCTTGGAAAATAAAGTTTAGTATGCCTGAACTCAGAATGTCAAAGTGCATCTTTTAGTAAGGGTGATTTTTACATTCTGTGTTTGAAAATACCACTTTTAGAAAGTAGGTATTTTCTTGCCTAACCAACCAGTTTGCCTCTGCTAGGTTTGTGTACTGCATGTCTGGCTTTTGGGTGACAGGGGCTGGGGAAGGGCTGCGGCTCCAAAAGTCTGATGAGTCAGGGCTGGGTTGAATGGACCTGGGCTGCATTTAGAGTAGGGGGAGGAGATTCCTTTTCACCTGAATGGGCCTGGTCTGCCTTCAACAATGCTGTCTCCACCTCCTGCCAGGAAGCTGCACCAGTGAGGACAGAACTGGTTTTGGCTCGGTACAGACACTCTCTGCCTTCAGAGAACAAAGGATTTGTGTGTATAAAAAGTGGGGCCCAGACCCCAGACTTTTAGATCACTTCTGGGAAATCAAGAGGAAACCTTTGCCAAGGAGAAGAGCCGGAGAAGCTGAGGAGGAATACTGCCCCAGGGCTGTTTGCTGTCTGGAGTTGGCCTGCAGTGGCTGCTTGCTGCCAAGGAAAGGAGAAAAATGACTTTGCTGTTTTGCTTTGTCACCTGCTTGAAGAAAAGATCTCCAAGGGCTTGAAACTGAGCTTGCCTCCTGTCCTGAAGTCTCAGGAACACAAAGACTTCACTCCTTCTGTCTTCCTGCATCTAAACTGCTGTTTTAGCTGCTACAGAAGGAAATTGCAACACCGACGCCGGCGAGCGATGCCGTAACCTGCACCGAGGCCTTGAGCGCTGCTCCGACTTGCGACGTAGGCCCGACGCCAGCTGCCGTACCACATCGACGCCAGCGAGCGACGCCGTAACCTGCCCGAAGCCGTGAGCGCTGCTCCGACTTGCGACGTGGGCCCAATGCCTGCTGCTGTGCCGCATCGACTCCGAAGCCGACTTCATCATCGCAGGGCCGATCCTCGATGTGGGTGATCCCCGAATCCATCGACATCGCGCCATCGTAAGGAACTGAGGCTTCGGTGTCATCGTGACGTCACCTCCCCGACGCAGTAAGGAACAGTCGTCTCGCCTCCCCTGCGCTGCAGTAAGGAAAAGAGGCTTCACCTCCCCTGGGGTCGTAAGGAACCGGCGCGGCGCCAACGAAGCATCCCCTCCCCGATGCCGTAAACTGTCTTTGTTTTCATTGTTCCAAGGTACTGTTCTGTGTGGGCCCGACGCCTCGCACCTTGTGGTCGGCGCCGTACTTTGGGATTTTCACCTGTCACGACGTCGTTATAACTCCAAGTGGAGTTATTTGTTGCTACAAGCTTAATTTTAGTGAATAACCTATTTTTGAGATATCTTGATAATTGTACTGTGGATTTTTGTCGTTTGGTCTTGTCTTGGATTAGATAAAGATTACTTATTTATCTAAACTGGTGTGGTGTCCATTTGTAGTGTTTTCACTGTGTTACTGTATGTGTTCACAAATGCTTTACACACTGCCTCTGAGATAAGCCTGTCTGCTCATGCCAAGCTACCAAGGGGGTGAGCAGGGGTTATTTTAGGAGTGTATTCCCCTTACCCTGACTAGAAGCAAGGGCCCCTATTTGCACAAAGGTACCTACCTCTGCCAACTAGAGACCCCTTTTCTAACATTGATGGTCAGCGGTGAGGATCCTGGACTTGCATTTGTGATTTACATACAGTGATTGGTGTACACTACTAGTGAGTGCAGACCATTACGCGACCACATACATTTTGGTAGAGCTTTTCCTTGGAATTTTTTGCATCTTTAGAACTGCCAATTTTCACCATAAGCAAACAAGGATCCATTGCATCTGTGGATATTGACTTTGAAGAAGTGAGGGTTGATACCTACACTGTGCCACAACTTAAAACCATCTGCAAAAAATGTAAAATCTCCATAAGAGGCCTCACCAGGAAGGAGGAGTTCCAAAAGGCGCTGAGGACCTGGTTGGAAGCAAGGAATGCCAGTGGGCAGACCAAGGATCCTATGGTGGAGGGGGAGAATTTAGAAGGGCAGGATGGGTTAGTGGGCCTAACTGGAGGGGGAGTGCCTCCCAGGGAAGGCAGCAGTGTGTCTTCAAGGGGTCTGTCTCCAGAAAAAAGCAGAGTGCATGAAATGGAGCTTGCTAAGCTCAAACTGGGGAGCCAGGGTGGCTTAGAGAATAAGAGGTTGGAGTTGGAGAGCAAGAAATTGGCCATGGAGGAAAAGAAGATGCTTTTAGAGCATGAGAGAGTGTTGAGGGAGCTAGAGCTGAAAGCGAAGAGCCTAGAGATCACTCCCTCTGGTGGCAGCACACCATCAGTGCCTGTAGAAGGGAAAGTATACATTCCCAAGCATGTTATTAAGGATTTCAGCAAGCATGAGGACATTGGTAAATGGTTCAAGGCCTATGAGGTGGCAATGAAGTCCCATAGAATCCCTGAGAGAGACTGGGGAGCTGGGTTGTGGGGCCGCTTTGTCAGTGAGGGGAGGGACACCTTGTTGGACTTGCCCCCTGAGGATCAGATGTCCTACGCCCCCATGAAGGAAGCCTTAGTAGCCAGGTATGGGTTGACCCCAGAGCTTTATAGGCACAAATGTAGAAATTGCAAGAAGCTGGAGTCTAGTACCTGGGTGGAGTATGTGTCTTTTTTTTGCAGAGCATTGGATGGTTGGGTGAAGGGTAGCAAGTTAAATGATTTTCAGGCGCTCTATGATTTGATTGCATCGGAGCACTTGTCCAGTAGTTGTTTTCCAGAGCTACGCCAGCACCTGATTGACAGTAAGCTGACTGATCCCAGGAAGCTTGCTGTAGAGGCGGACCGCTGGGTCAGTACCAGGGTCCACAAAGGTCTTGTGGGAGACTCCGCCAAAGGTGGGCAGGGTCCCCAGAACAAGAGTGGGGGGACAAGGGTAAACAAAAGGAGTTCCAAAAAGGGCCCCAAAGTAATCCCCAAGGGAACCAAGGTAAGGGTTCCCAGCCTCCCGCTGAAAAGAAACCATGGGTCCCGCCAGGTAAGCCTGTGCAGAAGGGTCCCAAGACCTGTTTTAGCTGTGGTCAGGTGGGTCACTTCCAAGGAAGTCCCAAGTGTCCAACACAGTGACCACTGCACCCACTGGTGCACAGCCCCGGGAAATGGCTAGTGTAGCCTTGGGGGAGGAGATGGGTGCCCAAGGTGGGTGGGGTCCCGCAGAGATGTCCCTGGTCTCTTTAGGAGACAGCGAGATGGTCCCTAGGGCCCAGCTGCCTGATAACACTAAAAAGTACAAGCAGTGGGTGACCATCAATGGCCATAGTGTGGAGACTCTGAGAGACACCGGAGCCAATGTGACAGCTGTCAGTTGTCGGCTGGTGTCTGAAGAGCAGGTGGTCCCCGATGCAGTCTACCCAGTAGTTGCCGCTGACAATTCAGTGTGCCTCTGTAAAGTGTCATAGGTTCCCTTTGAGTGGGGGGGTCTCAGGTACCTTGAAAGTAGCTGAGGCCAGCCATGCCTGTTGACTGTCTGCTAGGCAATGATTTGGAGAGCTCCCCTTGGGCGAAGGTAGAGCGGAGGTCTCATTTAGAGATGTTGGGTCTGCCTGAGTGGGCATGCATGACCACTCGGTCAATGGCAGCCTGTAAGGGCATTCAAGAGGACCTGGAGCCTGGAAGAGTGGCCCAGGTGCCTGCCGGAAAGAGATGAGGCAGGGGGCTAGGGAAACCGGCCCCTGAAGTTCCAACGGTCCAGGAGGAGGCAAACCTTGAGGGGGATGCCCTGGAGCCTACAGGGGAACAAGTGGCTGAACTGGGGGACCTGCCTGAGATGACCCATTGGCAGCAGGAAGGAGGCCCCTCCAGGGAAGAGTTCTGCGAGGAGCAGAAGAAGTGCCCTTATCTTGTTGGTTTGTGGCAACAGGCTGCAAACCAGGCAGCAGGTGATCAGTCTGGATCACATTGGATTTACTGGGAGAATGGTCTCCTGTATAGCGAGCCTAAGGTTGCTGAGCCTGGGTCAGCCCATGTGCTGGTGGTACCCCAGCATTTCAGAGCCTTCCTACTGGGACTGGCTCATGATGTGCCTTTAGCAGGACATTTGGAGCAAGACAAGACCTTTGAGAGGCTTGTCACCCTCTTTTATTGGCCCCAAATGTGCAAGAGTTCTGATACTCATTGTAGGACTTGCCAGACTTGCCAGGCAAGTGGTAAGGGTGGGAGGAAGTGTAAGGCTCCTCTCCAACCTTTCCCTGTGGTCAGCACCCCCTTTGAGAGGGTGGGCATGGACATTGTGGGGCCTCTGGATCCCAAGACAGCCATGGGCAACAGGTTCATCCTGGTCTTGGTGGACCATGCCACCTGGTACCCGGAAGCCATCCCTCTCCGGACTGTGACGGCCCCCATGGTGGGTCATGCGTTGATGGGGATTTTCTCCTGTGTTGAGTTCCCCAGAGAGGTGGTGTCAGACCGTGGTACCAACTTCATATCCAAGTATATGAAGTCCCTGTGGCAGGAGTGCGGTGTAACCTATAAGTTCACCACTCCTTACCACCCCCAAGATAATGGGCTGGTTGAGAGATTCAACCAGATCATGAAGGGCATGATTATGGGTTTTGAGGAACCCATGAGGTGTAAGTGAGACGTCCTCTTGCCATGCCTTCTGTTTGCTTACAGAGAGGTGCCACAGAAGTCCTTAGGGTTCCGTCCCTTTGAACTGCTGTACGGCCACCCTGTGAGAGGACCTCTGAGTCTGGTGAAAGAAGGCTGGGAGAAAGCTCCCAGTAACCTCCCCAGGATGTATATAGCTACATGCTGGCCTTCAGAAACCAGACTAAGCGCTTCAGACAACTCGCTCAGCGAATCTGGAAGCCAGCCAGGAGGAGATGAAACGTTGGTATGATCAGAATGCCACTCTGATCGAGTTTCAGCCTGGACAGAAAGTTTGGGTCATGGCCCCAGTGGAGCCTTGAGCGCTTCAGGATAAGTGGACCGGACCATTTGAGGTGGTGGAGCGCAAGAGTGACGTCACCTACTTGGTGGACTTGCAGTCTCCTAGGAACCCTTTGCGGGTCCTACATGTGAACCGCCTGAAACCCCACTTGGAGAGGTCCGAAGTGGGCATGCTCCTAGCAACAGATGCTGGGATGGAAGAGGGGACTGAGCCTCTTCCTGACCTCCTGTCTGCAAAGGAGCAAGATGGGTCAATGGACGGTGTGAACCTCTCTACCGCCCTGACCCCTGAGCAGCAGAATGACTGTCGCCAACTGTTGGGACAGTTTTCTGACCTGTTCTCCCTGACCCCCGGTGTCACTCAGTGGTGCGTCCATGATGTGGACACTGGGGACAGTCCTCCAGTAAAACATAAGATTTACAGAGTGACTGACAGGATCAGAGCTTGCATCAAGGAGGAGTTCTCCAAGATGTTAGCACTAGGGGTGATTGAGTCCTCAAACAGCCCTTGGGCCAGCCCAGGGGTATTGGTCCCAAAGGCTGCTGCACCCGGTTCCACACCAGAACTCTGGTTTTGTGTGGACTACCGAGGGCTCAATTCAGTCACCAGGACTGATGCGCACCCCATCCCCAGAGCTGATGAGCTCATCGATCGGTTGGGGGCTGCACGGTACCTCAGTACGTTTGACTTAACGTCTGGGTACTGGCAGATTGCCTTGACCGATGGGTCAAGAGAGAGGTCAGCATTCTCTACACCCGATGGGCACTACCAATTCCGGGTGATGCCCTTTGGGATGAAGAATGCCCCAGCCACCTTTCAGAGGTTGGTCAACCAGGTGTTGGCTGGGCTGGAAGATTTCAGTGCCGCCTACCTGGATGACATTGCAGTGTTCAGTGCTACTTGGGGGGAACAGCTGCACCACCTCTGGGAAGTGTTGAAGGCGCTGCGAAGGGCAGGCCTCACGATCAAAGTGAGTAAGTGCCAGATCGGACAGGGTTCTTTGGTGTACTTGGTACACCAGGTGGGAAGCGGCCAGGTGGAGCCCCTACAGCCCAAGATTGATACCATTCTGGCTTGGGAACCCCCCAAGACCCAGACAGAGGTGAGAGCCGTTTTAGGACTCACAGGGTATTACAGGAGGTTTGTCAAGGAGTATGGCAGCAATGTTGCCCCCTTGACAGAGCTGACTTCCAGGAAGCAGCCCAAGAAAGTGAACTGGACTGATGCCTGCCAGAAAGCTTTTGATGCCCTGAAATATGCCATGTGCATGGCGCCCGGGCTTCAGGCGCCCAACTTCTCAAGGGAATTCATTGTGCAGACAGATGCTTCAGAGCATGGTGTGGGGGCTGTGCTCTCACAGCTGAATGAAGAGGGCCTAGACCAACCTGTAGCCTTCATTAGTAGGGGGTTACTTCCACGGGAACAGAGGTGGAGTGCGATTGAGCGTGAGGCATTTGCTGTGGTCTGGGCACTGAAGAAGCTGAGACCATACTTGTTTAGGACTCACTTCCGGGTTCAGACAGACCACAGGCCCCTCAGATGGTTGATGCAAATGAGGGGTGAGAATCCAAAGCTGTTGAGGTGGTCCATTTCCCTACAGGGGATGGACTTTACGGTGGAACACCGCCCTGGTACAGAACACGCCAATGCTGATGGTCTGTCCAGATTTTTCCGCCTTAGTGAAGAGAACTCCCAAGAGGGTGGGTAGTACTCCTCACATTTCAGCTGGAGGGGGCACGTGTTAGACTTGGCACCATTGGCGTGGGTCTCCCTTCCATTTTTTTGCTGTTGCCTCCTGTGTGTTTGCTGGTCTAGATGCTTTGGGCACTTTGCCACTGCTGTTCAGTGCCAAAGTGCAAGTGCTCCATTTATACATTTTTGTTGTGGATTAGTGATACCATGATTGGCTTATTTGATTTACTTGTCAGACCCTAGTACAGTGCACTATGCGTGTCCAGGGCCTGTAAATCAAATGCTGCTGGTGGGCTTGCAGCACTGATTGTGCCACTCACAGAAGCAGCTGGTAAAATGTGACTCAGGCCTGCCATTGCAGAGCCAGTGTGCAGTCTGGGACTGTCATGTCGACTTGGCAAGTGTACACACTTGCCAGTCCCTAAACCTTCCCTTTTCTACATATTAGTCACCCCTAAGGTAGGCCCAAGGTACCCCTGTGGGCAGGGTGCATTGTATGTGAAAGGTAGGACATGCCCTGAGGTGTGTGGCATGTCCTGATAGTGAAATACTGCCAATTCCGTTTTTCACTATTGCAAGGCTATCTGTTCCCATAGGCCAGAATGGGGAGTTTGTTTATAACATCTTATAAACATAACTGACCCTGGGAACAAGATGGGAAAATAAAGTTTAGTATGCCGGAACTCAGAATGTTAAAGTGCATCTTTTAGTAAGGGTGATTTTTACATTCTGTATTTGAAAATACCACTTTTAGAAAGTAGGTATTTTCTTGCCTACCCATCCAGTGTGCCTCTGCTAGGTTCGTGTATTGCATGTCTGGCTTTTGGGTGACAGGGGCTGGAGAAGGGCTGTGGTTCCAAAAGTCTGATGAGTCAGGGCTGGGATGAATGGACCTGGGCTGCATTTAGAGTAGGGGGAGGAGATTTCCTTTTCACCTGAATGGGCCTGGTCTGCCTTCAACAATGCTAACTCCACCTCCTGCCAGGAAGCTGCACCAGTGAGGACAGAACTGGTTTTGGCTGGGTACAGACACTCTCTGCCTTCAGAGAACAAAGGATTCATGTGTATAAAAAGTGGGGCCCAGACCCCAGACTTTTAGATCACTTCTGGGAAATCAAGAGGAAACCTTTACCAAGGAGAAGAGCCGGAGAAGCTGAGGAGGAATACTGCCCCTGTGCTGTTTCCTGTCTGGGGTTGGCCTGCAGTGGCTGCTTGCTGCCAAGGAAAGGAGAAAAAGGACTTTGCTGTTTTGCTTTTTCACCTGCTGGAAGAATAGATCTCCAAGGGCTTGAAACTGAGCTTGTCTCCTGTTCTGAAGTCTTAGAAACACACAGACTTCACTCCTTCTGTCTTCCTGCATCTAGAACTGCTGTTTTAGCTGCTACAGAAGGAAATTGCAACACCGATGCCGGGGAGCGACGCCGTAACCTGCACCGAGGCCGTGAGCGCTGCTCCGACTTGCGAAGTAGGCCCGACGCCAGCTGCCGTACCACATCGACGCCAGCGAGCGACGCTGTAACCTGCCCGAAGTTGTGAGCGCTGCTCCGACTTGCAACGTAGGCCCGACGCCAGCTGCCATACCACATCGACGCCAGCGCGTGACGCCATAACCTGCACCGAGGCCGTGAGCGCTGCTCCGACTTGCGACGTAGGCCCGACGCCAGCTGCCGTACCACATCGACGCCAGCGAGCGACGCCGTAACCTGCCCGAAGTCGTGAGCGCTGCTCCGACTTGCGACGTGTGCCCAACGCCTGCTGCTGTGCCGCATCAACTCTCAAGCCGACTTCATCATCGCGGAGCCGATCCTCGTCGTGGGTGATCCCCGAATCCATCGACATCGCGCCATCGTAAGGAACTGAGGCTTCGGTGCCATTGTGACGTCACCTCCCCGACGCAGTAAGGAACAGTCGTCTCACCTCCCCTGTGCTGCAGTAAGGAACAGAGGCTTCACCTCCCCTGGGGTCGTAAGGAACCGATGCCGCACGGCGCCAACGAAGCATCCCCTCCCCGACGCCGTGAACTGTCTTTGTTTTCATCGTTCCAAGGTACTGTTCTGTGTGGGCCCGACGCGGCGCACCTCGCGGTCGGCGCCGTGCTTTGGGATTTTCACCGGTCACGATGTCGTTATAACTCCAAGTGGAGTTATTTGTTGCTACAAGCTTTATTTTAGTGAATAACCTATTTTTGAGGATATTTTGATAATTGTACTGTGGATTTTTGTCGTTTGGTCTTGTTTTGGTTTAGATAAAGATTACTTATTTTTCTACACTGGTGTGGTGTCCATTTGTAGTGTTTTCACTGTGTTACTGTATGAGTTCACAAATGCTTTACACACTGCCTCTGAGATAAGCCTGTCTGCTCGTGCCAAGCTACCAAGGGGGTGAGCAGGGGTTATTTTAGGAATGTATCCCCCTTACCCTGACTAGAAGCAAGGGCCCCTATATGGACAAAGGTACCTACCTCTGCCAACTAGAGACCCCCATTTCGAACAGTGGAGGAGTGAGACTATTGTGCGCATTAGCAGATCAGCAGGGAAGGCGGAGGAGAAGAGTATTGCGCACACTGGCAGATCAGCAGAGAAGGTGGAGGAGTGAGAAGATTTATTGTGTGCAATGGTAGATCAGCAGAGAAGGTGGAGGAGAGAGAGTATAGCGTGCACTGGCAGATCAGCTAGAAGGTGGAGGAGTGAGACTATAGCGTCCACTGGCAGATCCGCAGGGAAGGCGGAGGAGTGAGAGGATTTATTATCTGCAATGGCAGAACAGCGGAGGAGGTGGAAGAGTGAGACTATTGCGTGCAATGGCAGATCAGCAGAGAAGGTGGAGGGGTGAGAGGATTTTCAAAGGGTGACTCTGTTAGATCGAACAGAAGAAAAGAGAAGAATAGACCAGGCAGGCATTTGATACTTGACTCGATAGATGTACTGCAGCCCGTTCTAGATAGGCACACTCCCCTGCCAGGCATCGCCTTCACAGTTGTGGGTCCCGTGTATCTTACATTCACTGGCATCAGGAGGCTACCAGGGTATTGTAGCAGGTGCTGGTGGCACATCACAGAGTGTCCTATGAAGAGTGACACTCATAGCCTTCTTGGTGGCCTGCTGTCGAGTATGCTCTTCTATAGCACATCCCCTCGCGCTCCTACAGATCTGCAGATACAGAGGTTCAATGTTCTGCTAAAGCACATTTTCGTCACCTTATAGGGTGTACTGATGGTACCCATGTCTTCTTATGTCCCCCATCTGAAATGAACATCTGTCTAGGCACGGAGAAGAGAGCACTCACTTAAGATACAGGTGGCACATGCATAATCACAGACAGTAGCACAGTATCCTGGCAGCACAGTGAATCTTATATGAGCCACCTCTCAGCACTGTATGACCGGCTAGCATGAGATCTCAGTGACCTGGTCAGTCGTAGCACCTCATGCTAAAATGTGTGTTGACATTGTAGTGCAAACAATTCATAATGTTGTATATTTGTAAGCTGATAGTGCCTATACCTTATGTCCATGAGTCATGACGTCATGTCTAAATCCTACTACACCAAAGGAACAGAGGTGTAACCCTATAATGCTGCCCACAAGCAGACCACGAGCATAACTGAAAGGTTATTTGGGCTACTGAAAGGTAGATTCAGGTGCCTGCAGTAAATTGGGGGACCACTTGAATATGATGCAGAGACATGTTGCAAACTAAAAACCACATGGGCAATATTGTACAGCATCATAATATGGAAAGGGTCCCCACTGAGCCAGACAATGATGAATCAGATGATGATGACAATGGCCAACCAAAGCATCCTCCCTCTGGGCAAAAGGCAGCAGGAGCACGAGGAGGGGCTGCATCGCAGATTGATGTGATGGAAGTCAATCTCTAAGTGTAATTAAAATCCACCAATAATTATGCGGTTGGTCTACCTGCTCACAGATCCAGAAAAGGAATAGGAAGGTGAACTATGAGTCAAACCAACCGACAGAGATCCCTCAAAAACAACTGCACCAAATAAACAGAGAAATTAAAAATATTTAAAGAAAATGGTGACATCCATCAATAAATAGTGTTTGTGTGTTTATCTGGTCTGAGTGACTCTGTGCATGGCACTGGATTCCACTGTTCCCTCCCTCACCACATTGGCTTAGGCTGCCTCAGAGGCCACAGATGCACCAGTGACACTGGAGTCAACTTTACTTCTCCCCAGTGCAGAGGCAGGTTTACTTGCTGCATTAGCTGCCTGCAATTCCTCTGTTCATTAATTTGGCTACTTTTCTTTCAAAAACACCACTATGGCTCACCAGTTCCCTTCCATATTTGCATTATGTCTGCACAAGGATGTAGTTGGAGAGACTAGTCTTCCAACAGAGTGCCTTGAAGCCTGCACACACTTGTTTTTGTGCTCCTGTCTACATCTCTTTGCAGCCATGACTTCACAAATGTCTTTGACTGCTTTTGTTAAACCAGGCATGCCTGATCTGATAATCCCATGCCTCTGTCATACGTGGCTCTAATCTGCGTATGTAGGAACTCCAACATATATTTCTGTCCAGGTTATTGAACTGAGTAGCATTAGAGATACTAAATGCTGCTTCAATTTCCAGGTGTTGGACAAAGATGGCGACTGGAGAGGAGCACAGAGAGTGACCTCCGCAGGCTGGGGATCGAAATATGCAAGATATCCCTGTTTACCCCTCACTGACCATGCTGTTTATCGAACCGGAACCTAGGAACTTTATTACTCAAGCTTTGTAGAAAAAGTGGCATCAACGGAATTATTATAGATCTGTACCTTACCGGAGTCGAGCTGTTGATATCCTCCGCTGCAGGAACCAGACCTCGCGGTTGACGACCAACCACTCAACCAGGCTCGCCCACATCACCGAAGGCTGATTGAGGCTATCCGGGATATCGCCATGAGAGGAGGCGGTTTCGCCTCCTCTCATGGCGAAAAAGAAAAAGGATCAGGACATCGGCACCCGGTTCACAGAGGGACGGCCCAAGGAAAGTGCTCATCACCAGAAGCAGCGCGGTATTAGCTAGGACCGCGGAGGTAACGAGCCGACCCGCACACAGGAGCTGCAAGTACATCAGAGGAGATCGAGTGGCTCAGAGAGAGCACACATGTAGGGATGAGCCTTCTGATTGGGACAGTTCACTCCGACTCGCTGCACACCCCGACTCTCTCCTCGAAGCAGCGCTCAGGACCCCAAGAATGACGACCCGACTGGAGTTCTTCCTTCACCACGTCGTTGGAGAGGAGCAAAGCCAGAGGCAGACTTGAGAGCCCCGGATGATCTCCGTGGCGCGACCGTTGCTAACTGCAGGCAGTCAGGACTCATCTGTGCGCAGGAACCCAGGGATGACGACCCAACCGGAGTTCCTCTTCCTCCTCAGCGTCTGAGAGGAGCGAAGCCAGAGGCAGTCTTTGGACCCCCGGAGGATTTCAGTGGCAGGGTTGCTAATTTACAGGTACTTTCCCTCCCTCTCTCCCCTTGCCGCGGACACCCCACGAGACGAGCTAAGTGGCTGCTCTCACAGCCGCTGGTCCGGATTAACCTAGAGCTCCCTTTGCGCATGTAGCTCTCCGATTTAATACTAACAAGCGGGAGCTAACGGTGTACTGGGCTCCATCGCGCATACATAGCCAACAGGACACTGAACACTAGACCGCACTGCTGCCAAGTTGTGAGATGTGATGTGTGATCTAGGGAACTGGCCCTATAGATACTTTTATTGATTTAAACGTTGATTTGGCATTTCCTCCCTCCTTGTTCTGCTGTTGATCTTTTTCCCCTGCTCATCCCAACTCTGGATTAATTAACATCATCAATGGCACGTTGAACAAGGCAAAGACACCATTTTGTTCGCACTTGTAATGACAGCAATTCCTCCCCTCCAAATGGCAGGCATAACTAACTATTTAGAGAAAGTTCTTCCTCCTCCACACCAAGCCATGAATAAAGAAATAGGACCACCTTGCACAACAATCTGCTAAACAGAAATAAAGGACCAACAATTGCACCCGGTCTCTATGGAAAGAGATAGAGGTCTATACCCAGAGAGGCTGTTACATGGAAAGAGCGATAGGACTAATCACCTGTTCCAAACCATCACTGGTCAAACAAGCAGCCATCTTGGAATGGCTCTCTATTAGTTATTTAACTCCAGCATACCCCTGACTTCATCCTAGGACTACCTAATACACTATATCAAGGTTGTTGATATGGCCACATACTCTGACAACCACTATGTTCTAAGTCAGTAAGATATACTCAGAATAAAAACGAACACGAGCCCCTACTTCTACCTCTCCACAAACTCATAACTAGTCCCCTCTATCTAGCTAAGTTCCTCTGCAACCCACTCTATATTTCTTACTCTCTGTCCCGCTCACCCCGCTGAGCTCCTCTTCAACGCTTCAATTCCTCTACCTCTCATACTTTCCTACCCCCCACCCCCACAATAAAAAACAAAAAAAAATTGGCACAGTCACAAGATATTCTACCTTGCATACTCTATGACCTTTTCTTCTCCCTCTCAATAAGGCTACACCTACAACATGGAGCTAACGGGCATACACACATACTCTATTAAATACCCCCTAACCTTACAAAAAAAGCGGCCAAAGGCTTCAAACATAGTCTACTAAAATCTCACCCAGAAATTCCAATTTCTGACCCCTACTTCTCTAACTACAAAGGGCACATAACAAATGACATCATCTTCTATACCAAAAGAAGGACCCAATGGCGAAAAGCCTTTCTCGCCTTATTCTCGATTGCATCCACTAAGAAAACACCGCATGGGCTTACATTATCCATCATTCCCTCCCCGTTTTATAAAGCGACAGCGACATTCACCATTTATCATAATGGGATCATCCTCATGCAAGCCTCAGACCAAAACTTGAATTTACTGGATAGTATCTTCCCGCACATCAAAGAGAAGGTTGTAAGACCCCTTCCCACCCCCCCAGCACACCACTCTACCAGCACTCTGTCTGACCAGCTACCTGACTCCACTACTAGTCCTCCTCCTTCCAGCTCCTACGGTATACATACACCCGCCCCGCCCCGCCCCAATTGACAACCCACCACATGACATACATCTCCCCAAGTCCTACTCCTCCCCCAGCACCAACACAACTTCCACTTTGCCTACCATGCCGCACACGAGCTTCCCTTCTCCTCCAGCCTTCCCACGCCACATCCACTCCCCCTCCTACCCAATACACAACTCATCCCACCCCACCTCTCCCTCCATGCCCAGCAACTCCATTACAAACTCGGCCCCAATCACCCCTTACTCTTGTACATCCGATCAGCCAGCGTTCCTGCACTCCCACTCCCCCTTCATGACTAACCTCACCCCCCATCCCCCTATAGCACACAACATTACCCCTTCACACCCCTTCTCTACTCCCCCCCTTTCCAGGGACTACCACATTGAGAAACAGCCACTCAAGGGACCAGTTCACCTCTCGCCCCTGGACCCCAGACAAGTAACCCCCCCTCACCTACTTACAGACCAGGCGATAAATACGATTACTCCGACTCCTGACCCTAGACTCGAGGAGATATTACTATCTCTACAACAACTCAAAGAAGACATTCAAACTCTTCATGACCTGATCCTAACTCAACCAAGACCACACATGAAATTCTTCCACCAACCACACGCTAGCCCCACGATACAGAAGCACTCTAGATGGAATACAGTACCGGACCCTAATGCCTTATCCCGCCCGATCAGAATAAAAAAACAGCTATCACCGCAAGAGCTTACTTCTCTACTCCATTCCTACGAGCTCACAACTCCACGCCCCCATTCTGCGCACACGGACAACACAATGACACTGTCCTCCATCCATGCCATCCCTCCCAACCCCGATAGAGCTACGAGACACATTCCCAGAGGTATTGTTGAATAAAACCTCATGAGAGTACCTATCTTACAAGACCCCAACATTATACCCAAAAAGGCATGGCTGAAATGTATCCTACTAAACTGCAGGTTGGCCGCACGACATGCTGCTGATATAGCTGACCTTATACTGACTAACGAACCCGACCTCATAATCATAATGGAAACTTGGCTTAATGAATCATCCTCGCCCTTCCTAGACATACTAGTCCCCCCAAACTATCACATCACAAGACTAGATAGAATTGATAGACTTGGAGGTGGTATTGCCTGCATACACCAGAACTACCTCTCCGTGAAACGTCCTAACTTCCGGTTTTCTCATCCTGTGAATATTTATGTCTAGACATCTCTAACAATAACAACCCATTATGCTCACTTCACTCATTCTACCATCCACCAAGAAATAACCTTACCTTTATTGAACACTTAATGGATATCCTAACCACAAATGCCGGACACCAGAACACTCAGATATTCCTAGGGGACTTCAACCTACACTGGAATGACCCTGACGACCCTGAGGTTAATAGCCTCAAAGCTTTCTTGACTGATCTTAACCTGGCCCAAATTTGTGACAGCCCCACCCATGAAAAAGGCTCAACCCTAGATCTAGTAATCTCCAAAGTGGACTCCACACAGCTGGACTCGATCCTCCCATGTGACTGGTCTGACCATCACATCATCATTTTCCATATCAATGAATCAGTTAAACTACTCTCTGTCCAACCCAAGAGATCGAAAATCTGGAAGAGAAACCTAAATAACGTCAATCCTATCTCACTTGCAACCGCTAGTCCTATCCTAACGCCCCCACCTGACATTTTACATGACGTAAACGATCTGACTAATCACTACTTCCAGTCTATGAACATGTTATTAGACAATATAGCTCCACTACAATTGAAAAGCGTCTCCAATAAAATCTCAAACCCTTGGTATGACGGTAGGCTAAACGAAGACAGAAGAGCATTAAGAACAATTGAACGTCAATGGAGAGCAGCTCCTTCCTCTACGCACCTCAAATTACACAGAAGCACGAGAAACGCCTATTACAGAAAAATCAGACGATCAAAAACTGACTTCATTAGTAAACAATTGGACCAATCCAAGAATCGTCCCAAAAGACTTTTCGAAATAATCTAAGCTCAATCTAAGGGTGTCTCCCACTCACCTCAAGTTAATCCAGAAACACTCCCTAATTGCGAGACATTTGCATCCTATTTCATAACCAAAACTGAAAACATAAAGACAGACCTACTTAACGACCTATTAGCCCTCACTGATCCTCACATGATAACCACAAGGACCCTCAGGAACCCGCTTAGCTGTTCCGTCAAGCTCGACCTCAAAAACAATGCCGACTGGGCCTCCTTCAACCTCTACAGCGAAGAAACTATTCTAAAAACGCTCACAGCCTTGAATCCCTCCAATCACTTCTCGGACCCACTCCCAGCATCCCACCTAAAAGACTTCATTCCGACGTTAGTGCCTCTTTGGACTAGGATTATAAACACCTCTCTGCTGCAAGGAACCATCCCAGACATCCTCAAAGCTGGTCAGGTATTCCCTATCTTAAAGAAACCATCGGCTGACCCAGCAGACCTAAATAACTATCGCCCTATATCCAACATCCCTACCCTGGCCAAATTATTAGAAAAATGTGTTCATACGCAGCTCACCAACCACATTGACCACTTCAACCTGCTCGATAAATTCCAATCTGGCTTTCGATCAGGGCAAAGTACAGAATCGGCCATGACCCACATAATAGACGACGCATTAAAAATATTGGACCAAAACAAAGCCTGTTTACTAATCCTGCTGGACCTATCCTCCGCCTTCGACACCGTCAAACACAACAATCTACTAGACCTCCTGAAACATAGAATGGGTCTATCTGGAACGGTTTTCAACTGGTTCACGTCCTTCCTTCAAAATAGAACACAAAGATTCAAAACCAATCAATCTTTATCCAAACCCAATCCAGTCACTCTAGGAGTACCCCAAGGATCTTCCCTCTCCCTGACACTCTTCAATTTGTTTATGGAACCACTAACCGAGCTTCTCAATTCTTCAAATGTCCAATACCACATGTATGCAGACGACACACAACTCTACATTAAGGTCCACTCACTTGAGGACATCAAGTCCCTCAACACAACGCTCCAAAAAACACAGTCCTGGCTAGCAAATAACCACTTAAAATTAAACACTCTAAAAACAGAATTCCTCCTAATAGCGCCCCCAGACAAACAACCTTCATCATCGAATGGATGAAGCACCTAACAGCACTCGACAGTCAACCGCATATTATCGACTCAGCCAAATCGCTAGGAATAACTCTGGATAATAAGCTAAATATGCAGAAGCACACCAGCGTAGCAACTAAAGGAGCAAATGTTCAATTGAACACCTTAAGAAGACTGAAACCCTTCATACCTGCAAATGACTTTAAACAGGCAGTCCAAACTCTAGTAATCACCAGAGTGGAATATGGGAGTACCCCTCTCTGTGGCCTTCCCAGATCAACGACAGCCCCTCTAAGAGCGACAATCAACGCAGCCTCCAGATTAATCACAGGCTCCAAAAGAAATTGTCACATCTCCCCAGACCTGCGTGCCCTTAACTGGCTACCCTTTGATGCCAGAATCCACTTGAAAATCGCCTGTATGACACACGAGGCACTGCATCACAAAACCCCACGATACCTTGCGGAGAAATTAGTACTATCGGGTGGTAACAGAACCACCAGGAGTTCTTACAACCTGCTACTGAAACTACAACGATTTTCCAAGAAGAAAACTTATAACCGCACCTTCTCAGGAATGGCCCCTAGGATTTGGAATGCTTTGCCCCCAAAAACAAGACAGAACCCTAACACAGCACTCTTCAAAAAGAAGTTAAATCGATTTTCTTGGCCAAATTCACTTGAACTATGGAATGCAGTCATGTTAATGTTTATTATGCTGTAATAGTCAACAATGTCGGACTAATATTTCTATTAGTATTTTGTATGTATATATCTATTTCCTATATTTCCTATATTTGTTGTAAAGCGCTCTGATACCCGCAAGGGTCTTGTTCGCGCTATATAAAACCTTCAAAATAAATAAATAAACTTGCCAGCAGGATCTGCTCCGTCTAGCTACTGATTGTTGTGTTTCTGTGTCCCAGGTTGGCTGCTCTATCATTGGAGTGATAGCTGGAAGCATAGGTGTGGTTGTACGCCTCGGGGGAATGATTTCAGGTGTCATCACTGAGTTTGTTAGCAGTGTTTAGCACATGGACCGGTGTCTGATGTCATTGGTCGTATGTATTTGTGACCACACTGAATTCCCTTCACTTGGGCCTGTCCTTCCTGAGCAGGTCGATTTGTGAGAGAAGACATAATCTGTTTTCATATTCAATTTTGTATACACTTTTCCTTAGAAATGTACATGTTTGTGTCCCAGCATGAAAACCCATATGTGACATTGTTGTGAAGATGGCAGCTAAACATCAGGTAAACTTTCTACAGATGACTGAAGTAACAATTGGAGTAACAATACATTTTGTAGAGCCAATATCATTTTATCACTATACCCAAGTAGTACATATACAGGACACATAGGTTCCAATACCTATGATGCATTGCTTTTGGAATGCTTAAAATCATACATAGATTACAATGCAGAACAATTCACGTGATGATTATGTGTCCAACAATATTTGCTATTTTGAGTGGGACAAAGTAAGCTAAGCACAACCCATAATCCTAATTTGTTTTAATTAATTTATCTGTTTTTGTAGGTACAGGAGCTGATGTGTCAATATTTGGAACTCAGTCACTGCCTCTGTCTGGAGGGTTGACTCTATGCAGTCCCATAGGTGTTGTTCATAGTTTACAATCAATCTTCCTCTTGCACCTACTTCCTGCCTCCTGCTTGCTATTCTCTTCTTGGTCCTGGAATGGAGGTCCCATCATTGTTTTCTAATTCCTTCAGAACTCCTGTTAGTCACCGCCACTGAATACTAGGGCTTGTATTTGCCTCCATATAGGTTGTCCAGTAGCCTCAGGTACTGTATGTGAGACCTTCACAAAAGGTTTGTCATATTCAGCCACATACTCATCAACCAGAATCTCCAATTTATGGTCAATGAAAATTCTTTTTGTATTTATTCCCCGCTCCTGGCCCTCTTCCTTTGGTTCCTGGATTACCAGTAGTTTTGCTTATTTATGTGCACTGCTATGGTTTGAACCTCTGTCCTTTCCCAGACCTTCTTACTCTTCAGCACTGCTCCTCGCTGACTTCCTGTGTCATTAATGTCATCAATTCCTGTCTATATGACACTTGGTATTTGAACTAAGATTTGCAATTTACGACGATATGCAATTTGCGATGCATACAGAATCCCAATTTGGAAATCAGTATTTGGCAATTGTGAATGCTAGGAAACCTCTATGTAGTAATGAAGGTAATATGTACATATTGAGTTGCGGTTCTGAAATTGTGATTTGTTAATTTTAGTTTTCTCTTTGTTCTTTGGATGTTCACAGAACCAGGAACAGACAAAAATAAAAAATAAATAAAATCTACACATTAATGTGTGTATGATTTGCTCATGATTTCCTAGTGGAAGTTTGGCATGGGTGTATTTTGTCGAGAAGCAATTAAAGTTTTAGCATACATAGCTTTTGCAAGAGTCTTTGTTTGGAATCCCCATACGGGTGTAAATCAAATCCAAATATTGGTGTTTTGGTTTTACCACCACTGTTTTGAGTATCATTGCCCCACTCTTGGTGCCCGACAGACAGGGTAGCGGTCCGACTGCCGCATTACGATGCGGTCGGTCAGAGCGCAGCAGTCGGAGGGAGAGACTGACGCCTCTGACAGGCTCAAGGAACCTGTTGGGGCATCAGTCAGACCGTAATCCCTACAATGGGAGTGGTGCCTGTGCAGGCACCGCTGTGGAGAAAACGATGTACCTTTCCGACAGCCTTTTCAAGGTGGTCCCACCGCCATAGAAAGGCTGTCGGAAAGAGACTATGGGGGCCCCTAGCTGGGCCCCAGTACCCCGTCAGCCTCCACGATGTGGCTTGGGGGCACATGTGGTACACCCCCAAACATCTATACAAATCCTCTGCACACGTTCAAAAGTACATACATAAAGTTACATAAAATATCACAATGATGCTTGTCTTTATATTTTCAAATGTCTTTAATTCAAGATCTTTAAGCCTTCTTAGCCAACACGTGTTTCGTCGCTGTTACAGGGGATTGCCCCGCGACTTCTTCAGGTCTAAGGGAATATATAAACAGGTACTTG
The DNA here is from genome assembly GCA_963921515.1 of Calotriton arnoldi. Lineage (NCBI taxonomy): Eukaryota > Metazoa > Chordata > Amphibia > Caudata > Salamandridae > Calotriton > Calotriton arnoldi. The sequence goes on along the minus strand of CAWUFW010010236.1, from coordinate 525,528 downwards.
TTCGTGTATGCAATGGTAGTAAGAACACTTTACTTTTAAATTCTTGACAAGGTGACTTCGGTGTCTTGTGTGAGTTTTAAAAAAGTGAATAGAACTGTGTGGAAATCCATGTGAACTGGTGTTGTACACGCTTCTCGAGCAACTTCTTTGTGCATCCATATATCAATGGGGGAAAGAAAGAACGTGTGCAGAGGATTTGTATATATAGCATAGTGGTCTGCTGGCCACACACGTGGGGATCTGGTGGTTTTTCCCTACCTTATGCACCGTGCCAGATTACCTGCCATTACTAATTTGTACTTGTGATAGACCTTAGAGCGCCAATTTTGCCTATTGCTGACCACCAACTGTATAACCCCCAAACATCCATGCACCATGTGTCAGGCACCACATGGTGCCTGGCACATGGTGCATGAACGTTCAAAAACATTCTATTGCAATTGTGCTGCGGCCCTTTTCTGGGTTGCAGCACAAACCCAAATGGAAAAGGGATGTTTGCAATTGCCTGCTCAATGTTCATATCATAATTGGGCTGTCGGGACCGCCAACTCTTTTTTATATGGTCTCGAGCCCGAAATTGTCGACCGCCACCGTAATGAGGCCCTTAACATTTAATAACAAAGGCATAAAACAAGCTATCAGATTACAACTCCTTAACTCATTAAATGTTGGGAACTGGGGAGAGGATGTGGCCTTATGGCTTGAGTGGTTGACCTCGATGCTGGGGAACCAGATTCAAGTCTTGGCAGGGATGCTCAACATCCTGTGATTCTGGGCAAATCACCTAATCTCCCCGTGGCTAACAAAAAATTAGGTTGTCCGTCTGTAACGCAACTGGTGCTCATGTAAAGCGCTCTGATACCTTCGGGTCAAGTTGACCCTGTATAAAACTCTGGAAAAAAAATTATTTGTAGTTCAGGAGCTTGAAAAGAGCCTCTCTCTAGTGGTCATTATACTTGACTTCCAATGACGGTGTCTCTTGAGTCACATACCAAAGGAGTTAAACTCAGAAAATCATTCTAATTGGTTATCATATAATAATCAGTTGTGTTTCAAATAACTTTTCATCTGGACTTCTTGCACAATTAGTGGTTTAATCATAAATGTATATGATTAAAACACAAATCAATGTTTGTGATACATCTAGGGCATTCTCATTCTGGCGTAACAGAGGACAGTTGTGAACTTCCATCGAAAGGTAGCAGTGTTGCACTTTTGTTAAATGAGTTGGTATATCTTCCTATTCTTCTTGCGTATTTCTTTCTCTTCCACTTTCTTCTTCTTCAACATTATTCTTTCTTCTTTTTACTCAGCCAAATAGCTAGAATTATTCTTTCCGGAGATTCCAGCCAAAATTGCTGCCTGTGGTCAAATTAACCTGCCACAAATTGGCTAGCATGCTTAATCTTTCAAGACTTCTTTCTATCGTGCAGAAGCCCTCGGTGTGCCAGTAGCTCAAAAATAAATTATGGTAAATAAACTACACAGAAGCACTAGAGAAGTACTTTAGCTACTTGTCACTTGAATAATAAGGGGATGACATCTTTCTACATCTTAGGAAATCTGGTGTGGAATCAATTACCTGGCAACCTCCGACCCATAGTGTTACTACCTTTTGTAGGAAAACTTTTGGCGAAACATGTCAACCGGACATTATCCAATTTGTTGGAGGAGAATGATATCCTTCACCCAATCCCGATGGGCTTCCGTGCCTAACACAAGGAGGAACTTAAAGACATACTGGTCCACTGCAATTTTGCTCCTCGACCTAAGCGCGGAGTTCGACACTGTAGACCATACCAGAGAGATAGGCTCAGGCAAGTAGGAATCCAGGGCAAAGCCTTGCATTGGCTCACCTCCTTTTTAGAAGAGAGATCTTACCAAGTCATGGAACATGCTTGCTTCTTTGATGGTCTGCCATCCATATGTGGGATGCCACAGGGATCGTCGCTCAGCCGGACCCTGTTTAACGTTTACGTTCGTCAGCTGGCTACAATTGTACAGGAGTTTGGTATCTCGGATGTCTCCTATGCAGATGATACTCAGTTGGTGGTTTCTCTGGCAAACGGGCCAAATCTTAAACATCAACAACTGGTACCTTGCCTGAAAAGAGTGGCCAATTGGATGACGAACTGCTGTTAAAAATTGAACGGCGAGAAAACACAACTAATGATTCAAGGGAACATGGTCATTCCCAGATCATTGGATAGCTGGCCAAATAGCATGGGCAGCGCCCCGGATCCCAAATCCCCTAAAAAGAAATTGGGAATGTGGCTAGATAGAGCCCTTACAATGGATCAACAAGCAAATAAATTAGCTGGCATCTGTTTCGGTCTACTAAGTTTATTCAGAAAGATTTTAGCACTGATCCTGGCGCATCTAAAAAAAAACGGTGATTCAAGCCCTCATCGTCTCCCGTTTGGATTGCAGTAACTCTGTCTATGTCAGCTCACCAAAATTTGTAGTAAAAAGCCTTCAGGTGGTGCAAAATGCGGCTGCAAGGTTTCTTCTCAAGCTTCCAAGTCACGTCCCAGTAAGAGATTTCCTGAACCAGGTCCACTGGCTGCCGGTTGAAGCAAGGATTACGTTTAAATCTCTTTGATTTGCACACAAGGCCATAAAGAATAATGGTCCAGTTAAGCTTAGATCTGGTCTCTTCTTATGCCGCAGCCAGACTCCAAAGATCATCTCAACAACATCTTCTTAGCACTACTAGAATCAAAAGGGTAAGATGGGGCTGAAGATCATTCACACACTTGGTACCAAAGTTGTGGAATGGTCTCCCACTCTGTATAATATTAATGGAAAATTAATTCACTCTCAGAAAAAAACTCAAGACCTGGCTGTTCCCCCATTAACCCATTTTCCATGCATAGTTATCCAGTTCAGCACTCATCAGCACTGAGAAGCCCTCAGGCAGCCATGCGCCTTTACAAATCCTAAACATAAACATAATGTTAACTGAGCTATTAGCCACTGAATGCACGATTTGGGCATACAATGGAGGGCACAGGGGACCAATCAGCTGGTAACAGAGGACAGACCACAGAAGGCAAAGCAACCACTAGGACCCCAGAGCGCAAAGATCTGAGGAAGTGAATAAAACCAAGAGTGTACAACATTGTGTTAAAAAGAGGCAACCATCACAGCAATGAGAATAACTGAGGAGAAAGCCCTGAAAGATGCCTGTCTGAATGGGCAACAACTGGATTCGTGTTTATTGTTATTTTGTGGGTATCTGTAGAGGAGGAATGGAGATGTGATTGTGTTCTGCCCCTGATGGCAGTCACTGGGGTGGGGGTGGCTGTTGACAGCATCACATTATGATGTCTGAATCCTCAGCTGCTCAAACTGGAAACAGCAACAGCCTTTGTGAAGGAGAGTATTTCAGTGCAAACTGGTCATCCATGACGGAGACAATGAATGCATCTGATCCTTTACCACTTCATACTTGGACATCTGGGCTGGTTTGCATTGTTTATGGAAAGACTTCAAAGGTTTTGAAGCTGAGATGAACTGTGGCACAGAGGCAGAATCCCCAGTCTCAGAAGGTAATAAGGGAGGAAATAAAGTGATATCAGGCAGCCTTAAAGAAGTGTCCCTAGGTCACAACATTAAAGAAGCTGATAACTTTGTCACAGTTAGACACGATTATTTTTAAATTTGAGATGTGTTATGTTCAAATTATATATGGACAACCTCCTCCACAGATTTATAGAAGAGAACTTGCTGGATACTTCTTGGTAAGTTCCAGTATGTAGTCAGGTGCCATAGACACAGGCGGCAGTAGTCTGGCTGGGAAAGGAGAGGGAAATAGAACAAGCATTGGCATAGCCAATAGGTCTCGCCGTTGGGACCTCATAAGTGTATAGCCAGAGCTATTGGCTTTGTCAATGATTTTGAGCTATGTTGTAGAGCATTGTGGCTGCTGTGCAGCATGTTGAAAAGTTAAAATAAAAAATTTTTATAAGCATTTTTGTTACCTTATATATAACCAAGAAAACAACAGGAGAGTGGAGGTTGGGAAATTGTACCTGAATTACGAGTAGCGGACGGACACTAGAAGAGAATCAACAGATGCCAGATTCCAAAGGCAGACTGAGGTGGTGCTGACTGATGCTGAGGTGGTGGTGTGCTGGTGCAGAGATGATGCTTAGGTGATGCTGAATGATACTCAGGTGGTGATGAGTGATGTTGAGGTGGTGGTGCTGCACTGGTGCTTAGGTGATGCTGGGTGATCCTGAGTTGGTGCAATGCTGAGGTGATGCAGCACTGATGCGAAGGTGGTGCTACGCTGTTGCTGAGGTGGAGCTGCGCTGGTGGTGGTGCACTGATGCGGAGGTGAAGCTGTGTTGATGTGGTGCTGTTCAGCTTATGCTAAGTGGTCCTGAGGTGATGCTGAGTGATACTGAGGTGATGCTGAGGTAGTGCTGAGTGATGCTGGTGCTCAGGTGCTGCTGAGTTAGTGCTGGGTTGAGGTGGTGCTGCACTGATGCTGAAGTGGTGCTGCATTACTGCTAAATTGCTGCGGTGGAGCTGTGCTGATGTTGAGATGGTGCGGTGGTGTTGCTGAGGTGGTGCTGCGCTGGTGCTCTGCTGGTGCCGAATGATGCTGAGTTAGTGCTATGGTGAGGCGCTGATGCTGAGGTGGTGTTGCACTGGGCGTGGTGCACTGATGCAGAGGTGGTGCTGCGCTGATGCAGTTCTGTGTTGATGTTGAGGTGGTGCTGCACTGGTTCTGAAGTGGTGCTGGTGCTGAGGTGGAGTTGTACTGGTGGTGATGTACTGATCAGGAGATGGTGCTATGCTGATGCGGAGGTGGTGCGGTGCTGATGCTGAGGAGGTGCTACGCTGGTGCTGAGTTGGTGGTGGTGCACTGATGAGGAGGTGGTGCACTTCTGCTGAGATGGTGCTGTGCTGGTGCTGAGTGATACTGAGGTGGTGATGGAGATGGTTCTTAGGTGGTACTGAGTGATACTGAGGTGGTGCCAAGTGATGCTGAGGTGATGCCGATTGCATGCGCTGCCTAGGCGAGACCTAAAAAACCAACACGGACGTAGCAGGCCCGACTAAGGGCCCCCAGCTACCACCAAGCAAAGATTCCATTTATTTGGCAGGTGTCACTGTCACACCCTAAATACCCCCGTGAAGCTACGCCTCTGTAGCCCTTTAAATGACAGAATCTGGGCCAGTGTTCACTGGCAGACAGCCACTGATCCTCTATTTTGCTGCAATGAACAAAGGAAACAAAATGTCTCTTCCTGTCCAGATACATGACCAGAACAATTCCTAGTCTCTCTAAATCATCCAAGACCAACGGATTGTGACACAGTCTTTCTAATGTGAGTTGGACCCCTGCAGACTCCCTACTGACTTGTGATATCAGCACTGCATTGTCGACGCGTTTCTGTACGGGTGCCTGCAGCAGAGAACAAGAGCCTACCAAGGGAAAGGCGCAGATTTCAGAGGGTCATTGACAGCTTCTCCTTTTGGAACCATTGCTGTCACTAATGAGTTTTGCTTGCTGTACGTGTACGGGCATCATCGGTCATAACTACCACACGGGAAGCCCCCCTCCCCCTCCCCCTACCCCTACCCCATATCTGTAGGCACCCCTTTTTGCTACAGTCACAGATTTTAACTAAAAGACAGAAGGTCTATTTATGATGCACAGCCGAAGAAATCAGGCTGGGGAGGGCGACCAGATGTAATGTACAAGCATAGATATCCCTGGGGGGCACCCCCATTCCCCAACATCATACACAGCGACAGATATCACAGGGGTCGGGGATTCCTACCCTGACCCAATGTACAGCCACGACTATCACGGGTGAGGCTGCTCCTGTCCAGACACAGTGCACAAACCCAGATATTGTGTGGAGAGCACACATCGTGTGCAACCAGAGCCATTATATGGGGTGGGAAGGGCGAGGGGGGGCTGGCTTCATTTACAGCCACAACTATGCCAGGAGGATGGCAGGGCCCCCAAGAGGTCAGGCACCCTCATCACGCACAGTCACAGGCATAGTACAAGCCGCCCGGAGGTATTGGGTGGAGGGCCTCACACACCCCCTTGAATGCGCTTTCTATTTACTTGGATGAGATCGGTTCCGTGCACCAGCAGCCTCCCCCCTCCCCGGGAAATGGCTGAAAGAGGCTGGCTCATTCCTCCAGTGAGCAGACCAGGGAGCAAGCCAGACAGAAATATTGATTTTCCTTTTTCCCATTTTCAGTTTTTTAATTTATTACGTCACCTGCTGCTGTGAGCTGGAATGGCGGAGGGGCTTGCGCGCGACGGTTAGGCAGGGCTGAACGATCTAGGGGGGGCCGTGATTCCAGCTTCTATAATTCACAGAGCGCAAGTGTGTGCGAGGTGAACCCACCCCCCTGGAAGAGGCTGGGAGCCCTCGGTGGAGCCTCGTCCCTGAGAGACTCGAGCGAGTGTGGAGAGAGAGACTTTCCCGCGAACCTCTGTGATTCCTCGAGGCTAGGAGCGGTGCAATCCATCACACATTCTGCTCTCTATAATCTGGCAACTGCAAGAGATTAAAAAACAAGCATTTACAATGCAATAGGACTCTCATTTACTCGAGACCTATTGCACTGCAAACGTGAGTGCAGCACGGGAGTGAAGGTGTGCGGGGGCAGGAGGGGTGGGGAGACTCACAGAAGTAAATAGTGCTCACAATCTAAACAAAACATACCATGCAACACGCGAAGTAAAGTGGCCAGTAGCCGTGGAAGGATACAAATGACTTCATGGCCATAATAAGGAGGGATTAACAAGCCTCATAATCAATCAGACGGCAGCATATAAGAAAGACAATGACCGGAGCCAATTCAAAAACATGGGCGGAGAGTGGGCGGAGCTTCCACGGAGCTTCCACTCCATACTAGATAACTGCATGCCTCACAAAGCGAGCAGCGCGTGCGCTGCCGCTATAGGCTTGACCTAAAAAGGAAGTGAAAATAATCATTATGAACAAATTCTTGCCTTAACTGAACATGGCTTATTTGTTCTCACTCTCCGCCCTTGGACTAGCCACTATATTAGGCTATCACTTGTGAAGTCCAGAGTTGAATGGTTATACTCTCATAAGTTATGTGTGTTCTTCTCCCAGCACACTTTGTATTATGTAAATGTGATGTCCTTTGATACCCCCTTTGTCACTGCTTACTTGCATGCATTCTAAAATGATATTGGTTTGAATCCCTTTCTTATTTACGACACTCCAAATTGTGAAGCGCTCTGATACCCATTTGGGTCTTGTTCGCGCTATACAAAACTTTATAAATAAAAAAATAAAATAAATGCTGGGTTAAAGTGATTGAAAGCAGTCTCCTGTGTTACGGGGGCGGCCATGCTGCTTAAAAAAACACAAGCGGTTTCAGCTGAAGCAGCGCACGTCCGGCCTGCAGTAAGAGAAACTCAATAAAGTAAATAGTGCTTACAGACTAAATAACAGGTCCCGTGTAACAACCGAAGTAAAGGGGCCAGTCACCATGGGAGGGTACAAATGAAGAAAAGGCCGTACTAAGGAGGCACTAACAAGCCTATTAACGAATCTGAAGGCAGCATTTACGAAAGACAATGACACAAGCCAATGAAAAATATGGGAGGAGAGTGGGCGCGACTTCCCTCCCATACTCTACTACAGCGGTCTCACAGAGCAAGCAGCGCATGCGCGCAGCCGCTTGGCTCGACCTAAAAAGAAATAATGGGGAATGAGTTGGAATAAAGTACCCTTTTTCTTTTACTTTTAAAGATTAGTGGTGGTTTTGTTCTAATGAGTCGGTGGATTAATGTTTATTAATGAAATTCAGAAAATGGCTGAAGATGCACTAGTCAAAGCTTTGGCTTCAAAACAGTCAAAAAGAGAGAAAAAATGGTGCACATGATACCCAAGATAGGATTGATTTTTTCACTTCTGTCTCTGAGATGGCAGTCCCAACGCCTACTTTTCAGGCAAGCACAATAGGAGAGAAAGTCTGCCACATTTTGGACCACATAAGGGAAGTTTTGAGTATAGCACTGTTGGCTCTCTTAGAGGAGCATCTGGATTGGTTTATGAATTGTGATAGACCCTCTACCCTGGAACTGACCTTACGTGACAATATAAAGGCTTTTATTCTCAGGGTATGAAAGGACTTGGATCATCTCAGTATCCCTCGCTTCATACAAGTGATATATGTGTTTAAGGATGCAGAAGAAGAGTATCTCATAAAATAAGGATCAACACAACTCTGAAAACTTTGATTTGCCGCTCCTCTACAGATCCTGAAGACTGTTCATCATGTTATCCTCCGCTTAAGATAAAGACTGCATTAAAGAAGTCTTTGCTGGGAACAACCTGGCTCGGAATTGGCACCTGTTCATCATATACTGCCCATTCACTGGTCCAGGACTTTGAATGATTGGCAGTTGCCAGGCAAGAAGAACACTGGTCTGACCTTTTGGTGCACATGGAGCAGCAGGCATGTTTACTGTAGAATATCTCTTAGGATGCCATCAGGGCTTCGGTAAGGACTTGAGGTGCCACAGTATTAGCCTGTAGGCACATGAGGATGCGAGACTGGAAGGCTGCCATAGCAGAGATATCATTATTGCTGAAAGTCCCCTTCCTTGGTAAAAAGATATATGATAAACAATTACATCAGATCATCACGAAAGCTTGTCACGTAAGATTTCAAGGATAGAAAGCATGATCTGACCAATAGGGATAGGGTTGCAGATTCATCTGCTCGCTCTCGTTAGACCCATTATAAGATGTGTCCTAAAGCTTCAGGATCTCTTTGTAAAAGAGATTTGCAGCAGAAGAAACAGTAAAAGAAGACAAATGCTGTCTTACTGTCTTCTGGGACAAAACAGAAGTAATGGCTATCAAGGAGAAAAAGTGAAACTGTTATCTGGGAGAGGAAGAATTTGGAAGTTTCTGGAAGTCTTAGAAAAAGATGTCACAGATCTCTTGATACTAAGTATTGTGAGACAAAACTATCAAACAAATATGTCTCGTCACGTCCAGATTCAGGAAGCATCAATATGCCTATTCCAAAAAACAGATTCAAGCAGAAGGCTTATGGGTAAGGCATTTATTTTTTATTGTTAAGGAAGGATGCTATCATTCGTGTGCTATTAGTACAGCCAGAGAAAGGGGTATACTCCATTATTTGTGGCTGAAAAAGTTTCAAGAGGGTTTCGCCGGTACTGGATCTAAAGCAGATGCATTTGGAAAAAGACTATTCATGTCAAAAGGAGCATTTGCAGAAATAAATTAATTTCTGGTTACTCTGGATTTACAAGATGCATATCTTCACATTTCCATCCAACCTAAGCATTAGAAATAATTAAGGTTTGTAGCAGGAGACCTTTATTTTCCATCCTGCGTTCTTTCTTTTGGATAAAATAAACACTCAGAGTTAAAACCAAAGCCATTTGGCTCTCTGGCTGGCCCGTTTCAAAGAAAAGAACGTTTATTGCATCCTTATCTCTCATGACTACTTAATCCCTTTCAAATCCAGCAAACAACTAGTGCAAGACTTGAAGAAAGTGATCAATATTCTTCAAATCCATTTTTTCCTAATAAATCTAAATAAAAATCTCACCGGGGAACCAGCCTAGGATAGAAAGTTCATAGGAACTAGGTTCAGATCAGAAGATTGTTGTGCTTCCAGAGAGAATGATTCAGACATTACAGAGTCACATGCAGCCTATACAGATTCAGGAGGACATGGCATCCACATTATCCATGATTCCTTTGGGCAGATTCCAATTTGGAATGGTAGTAAATCACAACCTCAGTCATTGGAATTGGACGGCAAGACTACGACCACAGGATTCTGTTGGATCATGTGATCAAGGAAGAAATTAAATGGTGGATGGATCTGTTGAACCAATCAAAGTGTTCATCTCTCCCCACTGGAGTGGGCGGCGATAATAACACACGTCAGCAGCCAGAGAGACTGGATGAAGGACAAGGTTATGCAGGGGAAAGATCCCTTCTCTAGAAAAAGACATTCCTCAAACTGGAAGGAATTAGTTGGCAATTAGTCTGGCACTGCAGGGGATTACCCATCAATTGCTGTGGAAAGCTGTACTGATTCAAACAGACAATATCACGCCAAAATAGTATATAGTCAGGCAATGGGGGGGACTCGGGTCACCCACTCTATGCATTATCACAAACTTGATTTTCACTTGGGCAGAGAAAGACTGATTATTCCCGTCAGCTACCTGCTTTCAGGGAGCTCTGGATACACTGGCAGACAAACTGATCAGGAAAATTCGATAACCTGAGGATTTTCGTCTTGATCTACAGCTGTTTGCCAATCGGTATCAGAGGTAGGGGAGCGATGTGGTAGACCTCTTTATCCGTCCAAGGAATGCTCTTCTTTCAAACGTTTGTTCAAGAAGGGGGAAAGGGGATCTTGCTTGGACGATAGAAGCTCTTTCCTTACCCAGGCCCTATGATTGGCTTCTTGCCTTTCCCCCATTCCCTCTGATTTTAAAATGTCTGGTTTGGGTGAGGAAGGAAGAGGCAGAAGTTATTCCGATTGTTCCAGTTTGGCTACGCTCTTCCTGGTATCCCTCCATGCCTAGAGATAATCCTTCCGACTGTTTAGTCTTCATTGAGCCTCCCAGTTCTTCTTAAAGAATTTCCGGAATGGCTCCTCTTAGCAGCTTAGAGACTGAGGGGCATATTATCAACGGCCAGCGATAATTATCGCTGGCCGTGCTTAGCGACGAATTCCCTATCGCAGGCTATCTCTGGAATTTATCGCCCTGGTAGCGCGTTATTAACAATGCGTTTCTCCAGGGCGATAAAAATTCCAGAGATAGCGAGGTTATCGCCGTTTTGCAGGGAACATCGTTGGTTTTCCAGCGATGTTCCCTGCAAAACGGCGATAACCTTGCTGATACGACCCTGTGGTCGTATCAGCAGAATCCACCCCCTATGTTAGGGATGGCTAAGTCAGGATTTTAGCAGACGCTAGATTTTGGCGAAAACGGCCGTTTTCGCCAAAATCTAACCTCTGCTAAAATCCATGTGGGCTGCCTTGTAAATATCGCGATGTGAACATCAGCGATATTTGCAACGTAGTCCATCACATATCTACAATAACATACAAAAACACAATACAAGAAAAGGTTTTTTGTAATACGAACAAATACTCACAATTATATACATATAAATTCGACATACATAAAACGATCAGATAATGTCATTTATCTTAAACACAGAATACTTGTTGCCTGAAATATTCTATGGGGCTGGATAAGCAACTTTTTCAAAACTACTATAGGTCGCAACCCTTGTCATCAAGGTAACCCTTATGTCAACACCAATCGGGGTAATAATGAGTCTCCACCCCTTTTCCTATATTAGATGGTGTCGTAAAGTTCCTTTTTATAAGAGTCTGGATTTTGTCAGGGCTTCTTTAATGTATCAAGGCATGAGGCTTGTATTGTAGATATGTGATTGATATGTTGTTCAACAAAAATATATATACAGAGATATACATCTGGATCTCAGACCAGTGTGAGTGTTTCTTAAAATGATAAATGATTGTGGAGAGAATATTTATCTATTGAGGGACTAACTAAGGTGCTCCTTCAAGTTTACAAAATTACTTTCGATCAATTCCGCCACATCCCCCCTTTGTTTGCTTCATGTTGTGCATAGTGCCCAGGTGTGTGCGGAGGATTAGGGCACACCCCCTTCTTATTTAAACCATTGCATGTTATTGTCCAGCATGGGTATATCACTCTGAGAAGGATACGTTGCACAATATGTGCAATGAAAATAACAAAACTTCATCCATGCTGGGAATGTCTCCTCAGTACAGAGATGCTTTGCAGTGTGTCAAATGTGTAAAACTAGAGTCTTCATGGTGCAAATTGGGCTACCCAATCCAAAATTGTTGCGTGTCCTTTGTGTAAATCAGTCAATATAGGTTGTCGTCTATGAACGTTGTGTAAAACAATGAGACTGTGGGCGTACAATGGGGTAAGAGATGAAACTTTGGGGGTGCAATGGGGTAAAATCTGAAAATAGGGCGTGCAATGGGGTAAAATCTGAAAATAGGGCGTGCAATGGGGTAAAATCTGAAAATAGGGCGTGCAATGGGGTAAAACCTGCCTTTCTGTGTGTCCTAAGCAATTAGCTTTGAAACATCGACCACCTCCAGATCAACAAGCCCTACAACAAGTATGTGGACCACTAACTTGACACAGCAGACGGACCACCAGCACCCCTGAGACAACAACCAGACCGCCATCTCCAAATGGACACCATGCACGGATGAAGACACCTCCTCCGCTAGGCAAGGCATCCACTCGGGGGCCCACACAGACCCCTGGCCCCCTCACATCTACCACAGAGCCACATCTGCCTCCGCACACGAACCACTACTCAACATCAACATCACCTTCAACACATGCACGTACACAGACAACTTGAAGTGTGCCGAAAGTCATGCCCCTACTCCTTGTGACCCCCATGGGTGAGTAGCACACTTAAAAAATCCATGATTGATTGATGGTTCTCTTGTTAGGTATGCAATTATGGTGTGACCTGTGTTGAATGTTGCAAGTTAGGGTGTCATGTGTTGGGAAACATCATTTACATGGTGTCGTTTGAGTGCCAACCAACCTCAACATGTTGTTACATGGCTCTGACATGAAATTTGCAGCAAGACTGTACATCAGTGCATTGATTCCCTCTTAGCATGCAGATCTGCCCGCTAACACGAAAAATTGACATTTTCTCTTTCCATCCGCCCAATGTTAAAATACATCGCGCAACACTTTTTGCCATTAGAAAGTTTACTCATGTGACCATTTGTGTGCAGATTCTCGCCGCTTACTCAAAAACGGGCCGCAAAGAGACAGGAAGTGATGTCTGCATGCTTCCTGTCTACTGGAGTAGTGTTTTCCACTTTCACTTACTCTTTTGAGCACATTGCTGGTGATTGTGGAGAGTGTTGGAGCTGTTTGGTGGTGTGTGCTGCAGTTTGGAGATTTTGAGAGTGTTGCTGTGTCCTGTGTCCTGTTGATAGTGTCTGTGAAGTGTTGTGTACTGATTTATTGTGTTTAACTGTCCCCTGTCCTCAGTTTTGTCAGGTGTCTGTCTTGGGGTAGTAGACTAACATTGTTTTTGGGGATATTTTAGAGGGATTTTTATTTCCTCTGGCTGTGGGCTCACAGGTGTGCAGGGAGATGCCAGGTGTGGGCAGGGAGGGCAGGATGTCCGAGGGGGCATTGAGGGGCTTCCTTTGGCTCATAAAATTCCACCTGCCACTGATGGAGAGGGGAGGCCGAATCCTGCAAGGATAGGTGGGAGCGTGTGCGGGTGCATATGCGCAGGTTCTTTGGAGTGGACCGTAACGTGCGCCAGTGGAAGCACTGCTGGCAGGACATGCTTGCACGAGAAGCTGACCTCCTTGACTATGTGGGAGACATGACAGGCCTACAGGGTGGTAAGTACAAACTCCACATTTAATCTGGTGTACTGTAACGAATGAAAATTACGACGTGTGTTACATTGGTGTCAAAGTGAGAAATGGTTGCTGATTGAGGTGGGAGACGCAATCGTTTGCGCATCTTGTTGGCACATCCGAAACACAATGCAGCATCACATTGACAAGCATATGTTGCAAGTCTGTGTCACCCACTGCGCTGGACCAACACTTGGCACTGTACTGCCATAGCTGGCACACCTGCGCAAAATGTGGGTGCAGGCAGAAGATTGTTTGGGTACGGCAGGGGTGACTGTACATGAACCAGCCATGGAATTGTCCATGTAAGATGTGTGCTGGCCAAAAGGTAGAGTCAAAATGCTGTCCTCATTATTTGTGTTACGTTAGCTACGCTGCCCTGTGAACATAGTCGCTGTGTGACAAAGTATTGTATAGGTACAAATGGTCTAAGGAAAGTGGACATCCCCAGAATGTCATACACCACCTACCTCTGTGTGACTGCTTTGTGCAATCTGCAGCTACTCAATTGTACAAAGTGCATGTAGAACATCAGGATGCATGTAGTAATGTTGCCTTGTGGATGACTCACACTACAATCATTGGCATGTCAGCTAGCATTACAGTCTTGTCTGTCCAAAATCAGCTGTTACAGGTCTGGTGTGAATGGCAGTCAAAGTTGACCCAATCATGTAGTCAACATGAAACGCCACACTACAGTTACGTAGCATTTGCTGTCATGGTGATGATTGGTATGAGGAATATGACACATATAATTGAAGTCTAATCCCAACACATATTTCTTTCCTTGTCTCACAGATGGATGACCGCCAATCACACAGGGGGACATTGACAGCTTCGAGGACCCACACGCCACTGGTGAGTTGGAACGTAATTGACTAGCATGTTGCGTTGGCATGGATGTCTGGGTCACATGATCACCGTTGCAGTATGTAGTATGGGTGCGTATCACGTCTACCTTGCCGACAGTGTGATGATGTATTGTGGAAGTCAGCAGTGTGCACTAATCGGGAAGAGACTCTGGACAAATGCATTGGTCTCACAGTTGTGACTTGGCCCATCCCCAGTCAGTGACACACATTGGAAGTGAGGTGCATATCATCAAGCCCATATGGCAAAGTCAACGTAACTGTAATCAAAGTTGTGTTGTCAAGAGGGGTCTAGCATCATAATCTGAGCAGCGTTAATACATTCCACGTGTATTAATGCTTACTTGTCAATGAGGTACACTGTCACGCTGTGTTGAGTGTGAACGGGGCGTGCATTGGGGGTTGTGTTCGGCGTTCCACGGCAACACCCATTGTATCAGAGGCTGGCCCTGATGCCCAAGTGCGGCATTCATACTTGGCAGCGCACAACTTACCAACAGTTACATCCCGGTTGTATTCTGGCCATATGAGCAGGGATGCTTCTTGATCATCATGTTTGCTTTGTACATGTGAGCTGCTTTGTGCAGCACACATGGGAATAGAGAATTGACATGGTGTGTATAAGTACAGCAAGGTGGCCCTTCCAGGGCATACATTAACATGCCTCATTTTTCCCCAATGTATCTTTCCTGTGTGCTGCACTAAGCAACACACATGATAGTCACAACGTGGTCCTCTAGGATGGAATCTGTGCATGAAGGGGCACCTTCATGTACAGACACCAAACTCACCTACACACACACAACCTTACACTCTGGTGCAAGGGTGCCTGTGTTGGCGCAGTCGTGATGAACCGCACACATGTGCTGGGGGACACACATGCCTGCACATGGGCATAGTACCTATCATGCAGCCCTGTGTCACTGGAGAGGATGAGGGTGGTGCTACACACAGGGGGGTAATGCTTTCTTCCTCCGATTGCTTGTACATGTCACCCTCTGCCCGTGTATGTAATGGCCAAATCTGTTGGCACTGTCAGCCAAATTACTTAGTAACAGTGCATGTACCATGCCATGCACTGTCATGTCAGTCTCCCCAGCATGTAGTCACTGATCCATGCGTCAACATGTCGTTGTCCAGGTCACTTGCTGACTTCACATAGTTACGTTGTAGTGTATGCTCCCATGTGGAAGTGAACTTGTATTACAGATGTGTATGGAGGAAATTGAAATTGGCTAAGGGACTCTAATTTGCCTTTGTGTATGTTTTACAGACAACATGACACCTGGCCAAATACATGCCTTCCAGGTGCGGAAGGACCGTTACCGCCATGTGAAGAAGGTTGCGACGGGGTACCGCAACATGTCCAAGAGGTACCATGAGGAACGTAGGAAGGGCACATGGAAGGCGGTGCCTGAGCATGCCCAGGATGTCACACAGCCCCCACCAGGCACCTCAGGCGTCAGTGGTGTGTCCCAGCCGGTACAGGTGGCACATCCCCCTACGCCCCCCCACCCCAAGGCACTGTCCCACCTGCAACTGGGGATCAAGTGGTCTCGTTCACATTGCGGGACAGGAGGCTGCTACAGGACATTGTGGTATCTGACAGAGCTCAGGTGTGAATTGTCTGATGTCAACAGACGAGTGATGGACATACACAAACACTTGGGACTGCCATGATGGGTGGACCTGTTGGACACCATCCCTCTCTTCTCCCTTCCCCCAATGTTTGAAATATTTTATTATGTAGTGTTAGGTTAGTTATTTATTTGTTAGGTAGTGTAGTTTTAGTGTAGAGGTAGATATAAGATTTTAATTAGTCATCCGTATTTGGGGATAAGTTTCCTTTTCCTTTAGGTGGGGGGTTGATGTGTTTTTTCTTCATAAAAAATAAAAAAAAATCTTACGAATAATATATATTTGTGTAGGTTACATGTTTAGTTAGTTTATGTATAGCTTAGATGTCTTTGTCCTGTCTCGTGGTGTGCCTTAAGGGTGGGAGGAGGGTTGATGTCTATGATGTGTTGTTGCATGTTTAGGATTAGTTAGGGTAGATAGTTTAGGTAAGTAAGATTGTTTTATAGTTAGTTTAGATTTTAGTAGTAGTTATAGTGATAAGTGTTAGTTTAGGTCACTTGCATATTTATACTGTTCTAATAAAAATTTGATACTTTGGATTTCTGCTTGCACTTATGTCAGGGACGAGGTTGTGGAGTGTGGCTCTTTCCATTGTATGCAACTTTTCACATCACTGGTCTATCCATTGGAATCGCTAAGTCTGTTCATGACATGTAAGTTTGCAGGATGTATTGTGTCAGGATCCCTTAGATGGGAGCACACTGGACTTGCAGTGATGACAGGGTGTCAATTTGGATTGACGCCCTGGTCTAGGGACAGTCGTCTGTGACGTTCTACATCTTCTGTGTGACTCACGGATTTGGATAGCACATTGTTGCACATTTTGGACATGACCTAGTGAGATGGCATGGCAAGTGAATACAGTTAGCTACTGTTATCCATCATGGAGATGGATGTATGCGCCAGGTTCCACGGATTCCGTCACACACCTGCATGTCAGATGCTCCTGCCGCAGAGTCCATCTACATTGCACAGACCTAGCCACACTTGCTGCGTAGTGCCAGTGTGTCCGCTTCCTTTGCAAGATATATTCTGATTCATGTACGCTCACTCTCCAGACCATGCATGATTTGTTAGAAATCTGTGTGCATTGTGTACAGGACATGGAACAGCAGTGTTCATGATTTACAAAAGTAATCTGTGAGTAAGTGATGACTTCACATTTTACGTTACTCACAAATGTAGTGTGGGAGTAGTGCATTTTTCTTTACAGAGTTGACATCTCCTAAATGCCTACCGTGACTCATTGGACTAGTCAAGTTTTGATTTTGTCACAGCTAATGTTTGGGGGGTGGCACACTGTCCTGCTGTCACTTATTATTTAGGAAAGAGCTGAAAACGCATCTGTTCCCCAAAGTCTGATTAGCGATAGATTTCCCCTTCTTACTGGTCCTCTCACCCGAAAGGGCTTTCCTTTAGCGCCGTGATATCCATTAGGATGAATGTTGCGCTCTATAAATAAAGAAATAAAAAAATAAAAAAGGGGGAAATGTTGCATTGCTCCCTGTAGTGACAGTGTCATGGAGACTTGCCCCAGCTGTTACTTCTGCCATTGGCTCATGTTGATGACTCCCTTGAAATGTTGTTGGTGCATCTGACTATATGCTGAGTGCAGTGCCACACACATCCCTACACACATTGCCCGATACGCTCGCAGTGGTCACAGCATGGAAGGGGGCATATTTTAGGTTACATCGTTTGTCAACAGGGAGGGGCTGAATGAGGGCTTGCACTTTGGGGTGAGCCCCTATTTGCCAATCTACTTCACTGAGGCAGACATTGTGGTTCCATTTGTGTATGGTGGACATGTGCCCTTCCATGTCTTCATCAATGTGAATATGCTGTCCAGTATTTTGGGATGTGACATGCAATGTGAGCCATCACAACAGGCTTTGTCCACCACGTAGTGTGTGAGTAGGTATGCCAAGAGATATTTGTTTACAATTGTTAAGGAGGACACAACTCGTGGCCTGCAACAGTTTAGGACATTTTTGCACACATGCCTTTTCATGAGAGGACGTGGGGCTAGGTTGGTATATTGCTAGATGGTTGTTTTGGAGCAATGGGGGCAACGCTAGTTCACACATACACTGCCATCTCACTGCCTATCTGTATCAGGTAAAACTGGTACATTGCTCGTATTTCCCTTGGTGTACCTTCTGGGTGAATCAGGGTTTACATACTTCTATACTTGATTGGTCAAGAACCACACACATCTGTGTGAGTTAAACAATTTTACTGACATTCAGAGGATGAAGACTAGACCAGTGCTTGGCCATACATGCCCACATTGCATGGATGCCTGTTGGAGGGCCAGACAGAGTCAATTGGTGGTAACAGGTCCAAGGGAAGAGGCATAGTTCAGTCCGCAGGCTGATTGCAGTGGCATTGGCAAGAGAAAAAGTTATATGGCAGTCCATGTGGAGGTCCAAGGTGATTGTCGGGGGACAGTGGAAGACAGTGCAAGAAGATTTTCTGTGGCATGATACTAAGCCCGGCATCAAGGAGGAAACTGGGCTTTTGGCGCAGATGGATGCTACCGCTTCCTCCTTAGCACAAATGCACTTTCACCCTCCTCTTCGTCCTCTGATGTGTCATGTGCCTCACATGTGGGTGGTGGTATGGTGGGTGCAGCACTGTGAGGCACTGACACATCAGGTGGCGGAGCTGAGGATGTGGAGGCAGCAGCAGCATTCATCTGCGCCAGTTCTTGTGGCAGCAATGAAGTGATGAGCAGGTGCAGGGCATGATAGATCCCAGCAACCTCGCGCTGGTGTGCGGCCCTGGCAGCCATATCTTGTGCCTGCATCCGCTCTATGCTCTCCATTATCCGACAGATGTTGGCCAAATCCTGGCTGACATTGCTGGAGCCACTCTGAGCAGACAGTTGTTGTTGTCTCAGAATCATGACTTCAGCAATGTCAGCCATGGACCGTTGGAGGGCATTTAGCGGGCTGTGGGTGTCCATGATCTTCTGCATGTGGTCCCGGACGGGACTCAGACACCCACGTATGGCCTCAAGTTTGTCCCCCAGGCGCTCAAACCCCACCCGCACCTGTTCCGCCATCTCCCGCTGGACCTCCAGCACACGGCGTTGGAAGGCCAGGTGTGTTTTCTCGTGGTCCGGGGTGGCAGCTGTGGTGGGAGGTGCTTGCTGCTGGTTGGTTTGTGCAGGGGTTGGGGTTGCCGCTATGCTGCTGGGTTGCCCTGCTCCTGGAGGTGGGGTGCTGAAGGATTCTAGCAGATGTTGCAGTGCTTCCTGATCGATGGTGGGATATTCCTCCTCGTCATCAGTGAAGGTTGGGCCAGTCTGCTGTCCAGGAGGTGATGTCTCTCCCTCTGCAATGTGATAGGGTAGATACAGTTTAACAGTGTTTGTCATATGTACAATCATGCATTGGATGTGTTTACAAGCAGACAGCAGGACAGTGTCCATTCATATTGTTTTTGAGGAGATGCGTATTTGTTGCAGGATAGTGATGATTTTGAGGAAATAGCGGATGTGATGTTGTAGTTGTACATTGTCATCTCACAGTTTCCAGCTATGACAAATGTTATTGTACAATATCTACACCCAAGCGTCACAAGTTGGGTCCTCTGTTCATTTGTGTGAGTAATGCTATTTGGCCTACATAGTAGTCAATGTTGATGTGCTCAGATTTGTCTGTGTGTGCACTGCATTGTGTGCTGGTGGCACCTGCAGCTTTGGTTTAGCTGCACATTATACCTTTCAGGTAGTGAGCCTTTGGGTTCTGTGCATTTACAATGCTGTGCTGAGGCAAACTG
Source organism: Calotriton arnoldi (assembly GCA_963921515.1). NCBI lineage: Eukaryota > Metazoa > Chordata > Amphibia > Caudata > Salamandridae > Calotriton > Calotriton arnoldi. The sequence goes on along the minus strand of CAWUFW010010236.1, from coordinate 505,741 downwards.
GGTGGAATATGGGTCTTGGTCAGAGTTGTGTGAGTTGTGCATTGTTTGACTTCAAATGTCTTGTTTACGTCAGGGGTTGTATGTACACGAGGATGTGTCAGAGTGTGACTTGCTTGTTTAAGGATGTTGTCCACACTCAGCCACCTCAGTGAAGTGATCTGAACCATGTTAATAGGTTGGGCATGCAGGCATGCTATTCTTCATGCACTGTCACTTGCCTTGTCAATGTGGCTCACGGACACGCAGCACTGCAGGGTACTGCATGTGTTTTGTGCAAGTATGGTTATGTGTGAGTAGGGCACACTTTAGGCACATTAGCAATGTGAGCTTACTTGCTGTTTCAACATGTGCTGCACTATGTGGTACACATGGACATCCATTTTGCTTTGTCTATTGTGATTTGTCTGGTGTGCATGTCATCCTTCATGTTTTTTGTTGCATGCATTGCTGAGTGCCCTCCATTTGGCTGACCCGTTGTGAGTATGGTTCTGCGTGAGTTTCGATAGTTGTTGTGGTCTGAACAGACAGGGGCATGTTACCAAGGAAGTGGCAGGGAGAGGCGTTAGCCATCTTGTCTTCACGGCTCTCGCCTCCACTTTGGTGTGGCGTTTCCCCCTGCAATGGGAGTAAATAACACTGCTTAGCACCAGCGCAGGCTCCCTTGCACGATAGTGCAAGGGTGTCTGCGAGCAGGGAGGTTTGTTCATGTATAGGAAGTAGTTGCTTACTGCACATGGACAAAGCTAAGATGGCATTTTGTAGCTTTCATGTATGGTGCTTCGTGCAGCACACATGGAAGTTACGAAATGACATTTAGAAGTACAGTTTGCTCATGTACAGGAAGGGACACCTTCCTGTACATGAACATACCATGGAATTTGGCTTTTCACATGTGGGCTGCACAAGGCAGCACACATGATACAAGCAATAACAAGGGGATTAATGCATTTCTCCTAGTTTTGCAACCTTAGGCCCATGATTTTTCTGGTGTTCAGATCAGCACTGTCACCTCTTCTTGCCTAACTTGAAGATGGATGGCAGCGTCGACTTCATTGGGTGTTGTTGTGGGACGCCCACCACAACACCCACTGCACGCCCCCTTTCACACAAAGTTTAGTGTGAAAGGGGCCCTATTCTCAAGGCAGCGTAAAGCAACTTAACGTGTCTTTAAGCCACATTGAGTGACTTAACGCTGCCTTGATAATGGTGCGCTGACCCTATCGCCACCCCAACGTCCAAAGATAAGTGACGTTGTGGTGGCGATAGGGGCTTGGTAATATGCCCCATGGTGTCAACACCCATTATCCTCAAGGTTGACCCCACGTGTGGTGTGTAAGTGGTCAGTTTTCTGATGTATGTGCATTTCATGATGCCTATTTATGGTGCTGAGGCCTGGTCAATGCCACCCTCACAAGAGATGCAAATGTGCGGGTGATGTGTGTTTGTGTATGTGCCACGCAGCTGCTGCCATGGATGATACCTGCTGTCCTGGTTCTGTCATTCAATGCCTGGCTTGGCATGTGGGTGATGATTACCTGACTGCATATGTGTTCACTGACACAGTTGACTTAACAAACCGTTAATTTGACTTGCACATGATGGTGTGATGGGCAACTCACATCAGGACTGTTGTGGAATGCTGTATTCTGTGTGGCAGATGTGTACACTTGGGGGGGTAGGAGTGCAATTTTACATAGGGGTTGAGGATGGCATTTGGCCGGTTGACAGGATTTATTTCAATTTAGCTATCCTTGCTTGTTGTCATACTTTGGCAGTGAGACAGCTTTACAGGCACATTGTGGTTCAGCGAGTATGTCACACAGACAAGGCATGCAGTACATATTGGTGTGGTACATTCCTGTTCTGCATTGTTCACGTACAGTGTGGTTGTTGGCACGTCACCCTGCTCATTGTATTCCCTCGCCCTTTGAGTGAAGTGTGGTGTTTGTTTGCATTTTTGTAGGTGCAACCTTTATCCAGCAGCCTACATGGTCAATTCGTTGTGACATTGCATGTGTGTGTGGTATGCAGACTCACTAGATGTGTCCCCACTTGGTGTACAGCAGACTGCATCTCATGAACAGGCAAGGGGGCACATTGCATGGTGATGCAGGTGATGTCAGATTTTCCCCCTTGCCACATCACCACGCACATACAAATTGCCTGCACATGGACACGTCTCACTCTGAGTCCAAAATGCGGATGCACTGTGCATGTGACTGGTCATGTGCACGATGAGGCATGCCACCACCAATGTCAGCACACCTGCAGCATTGTGCACATGTGTCCGAGTAGTGTGCAAGGTTGTGTTTGCACAGAAAAGTCCACCTATATGCACATGCACATTCCTGCACACCACTCATACACATGTGCAGAATGCTGCAGGTGTGCTGACATTGGTGGTGGCATGCCTTATTGTGCACATGACCAGTCACACTCACAGTGCACATGCATTTGGCGTTAGAGTGAGATGTGTCCTTGTGCAGGCAATTTGTATGTGTGTGGTGATGTGGCAAGGGGGCCATTTAGCCACCCTGCTGCATGTCAGGTTGTTGTTCCACTTTGTCATTTGAGGGGACACTTATGGAGTGGTCTGACATTGACCTAGGTCTAATTTGGGCTTCCTTTCCTGTGCTCGTTTGAAGGTCTGTATGCCGGCCAATGTGTGTCGTGCAATGTGTTGTTTGAGAAGGGTGATATGTCCCTATGCCACCATGGACAGGGGTATCCGGGACATGATCCACAGTACATGTGGGTATGCACTTCAATTAATTAAATTGTACATGAGTGCCACTGTGCCCATCCACCCCCTTCCCCCCGTCCCTGGTTGATGCTCACCCTGGTGTTGTTGTGTATGTTCACATTCAGCACTATCCTGGCCCGCAACTCCAACCACTGTCTCCTCACTGATGACTCGGGACACTTGCTCCTCCAACTCATCCAGCTCCTCCTGTGGTGCTGGACTCCCACCTCCAGTCTGCCTCGCTGCTCTCACGTTGGCTGCTAGTTTCTCCTTGGTTTTGCGCTTGGTATCATGCCAGCGCTTCTTGCAGTCGTCCACTGTCCTCCTCCTCTCTCCAACGGCATTCACCTTGGACACAATGTCCTCCCATATTTCTTTTTATCTTGCCAATGTCACTGTGGAGGTGACAAACAGTTCTTGTTGGTGTTCAGTCACCTCCGCAATCAGGACCTGGTTTTCCTGCAGGCTGAACTTAGGATTCCTTTTCCTCTTGGCCTTCACATGGGTCTCTGGCTGGTCCTCCTGGGTATTTGTGGGCATGTTTGTGGCCTCTGCACTGGTCCCAGCTTCTTCCATTGCTCCTCTGGTATTTTCCTTTTTTTTTTTTTTTATCTGCTTGGCAGGCCTTTTATAGTGCATTTTCCCGCTGAACGCGTTAAATGCTGGCCTGGTGCTAATTAGCGATAGGATTCTGTCGCTGATTGGCCCTTCGCCACTTTTTTCACGTTAGCGTGCGGTTTTTTATCCACGGCACGCTAAATCTATCGCCGTCCATTCCCGCGGGAAAAGGTAGCTATCGGCTGTTAGCGGCATGTTGTTAATACGCCGCTAATGCGGCGATAGATTCCGGCAAACTGCGGTCGATAAGGGAAATGGTGCTAAGGGGAGTTAGCGATAAATATCGCCATTTGTTGATAATATGCCCCAATATTTATTGCTTTTGTACTATTAGAAGGTAAACCTCAGACATTATAACAGAGATACATGGGAAAGGCTCAAGCAAACAATTCATATTCGCCTAGTTCCTATGGGCAGGAAAACATTTTACACTGGAACAGTCTCGGATGGTAATCTGTGGTCACTTTGTGCATTGTTAGCCATGTAAATTTTAGATTAGCGTCTCTCTGTACGAAATAGGCATACTTTTTAAAATGGTAATTCCATACAGATTACATTGCCAGGTTTAAAAATGTACTTTATAAGACTATTTAAGGTGGGCTGAGAGGGTAAAAGCGAAAGGCATCAAGAGACAGCTGAAAATGCAATTAGATGTATATAGTTTGAGATGCGAAATATTGCAAGACATGGTGTGAGAAACGTAATTTTAAAAAAAGGTTCTTCCCCCTCCGGAAATCAGCACAAGTGGCAAAGACATTGTTAAAAAGGGCTTTTTATAGGTGTACAAGGGAATATTACAGACTTAAATGCTACTCAGTTACAACCATGGCACGAGTTGGGATTTGTACGTAGATGTATTTAGTCCTCACACTATTTAGGGAAGGGGCTTCGTTTCCCCTACCCGAGGCAAAGGGAGGCTTAGCGGTGTCACCCTGTGCCCCAGCATTTAGAAATATTGTAAGCATGTAACCTGGCCTCCGGGCGCCTTTAAACCCTTTCCCACAGGTAGCATCCCCTTATGTGCGCGAGAGGCTCAGTATTTTTTAATCTCCGAGAGGCATCAGGGAGCTTCACAACATTTAGCACTTTTATGTCCTAATTAACACCAAGCACATCTTATTTTCTCTATAAACGTAGTTTAGAGGTGTAATACAAAGTTCTACTCGTCTCTTTAAAAACAATATACCTTTCCACTATTTCTGATGTATACTACCAAATGAAATGAGGAAAACCTTGACATGATTTTTTAAAAATTGTGAAACAAACCCAAAATTTTCTTTTTAAATGTCTGCAATTATGCTAAATGTTTTCTGCAAAATAGGCTGGTTCAGCTGTAAATGGAGATGATTATTACGGGTTTAATAATCCACATTGTGATGTCACTATCTGTGATACTATTTCAAAATGACTGTATCAATTGGTCCCATAGTATTTTTCCCAGGACTTGTGCCCTGGGTACAACTAAGCAAAAGGTAGTGGAGTAGGCGTTACGTTCACTTCTCAGTTGGTCATAAAAATCGTAGTATATTCTAACAGGCATGTTTAAGAGAAAGGTGTTGTGTGAAAAGGGGAGGGGTACATTGTGCTTACACGGGGGTACAACCACTACCTTGCAAAAAAAAATAGGGGACACGCCTAAAATAAAAATCGCGAGTCTCTAGGGAATAAAGAACAAAAAAATATGCTTATATGGAAAGAAACCGAAACAGCGTACAAAGACATATACGAAATAGAAAACTGAAGTGACTGCTGTGAACATTCTAAATCAAGAACGAACTTAGACATGCGGTGAATATAAATAAATAAACTTGCCAGCTATGCGGCCGAGCGCGGGGTAGAGATTAAACGAAGAAAGGGATAGGTTGGGAGACGAGGGGGCGGTCGGAAGTTTGAACTTATCTCCACACTGTAATGCTGGTAGGAAAGGTTAGAGTAAAACGACTATTTGGGGATATGCAAACATTTACAAACATAAGGTGGCGAATCCAGCGCTGTGTCTAACATGCTAGACTTCCCAAACCAGTTTCTTGGCGGTGGAGCACAGGGTTGGATTCAGTGCTTTAAATGGGCCGGTACTCACCGGTACTAAGTACCGGCACTTCCAAATTTTCTAGCCTTCAGTACCGGCACTTTTCTTTAGTCAGGGAGCATACTGGTACCCTGATTGATGGCACGGCAGGCTCGGGTTCGGTATCTCCTCCAACGCAGGACAGATGCCGCTCTGCTTCCGGATCTCGCAAATCGCCCTGAGCCCCTGATGTAGCCTTTTCGCAGAGAGACTGCTGGATTAGCGCCGCCCACTGCACGTGGTGATTAACAGGATGGGGTCTAGGCAGACCCTGCACTGTTGATTAGGCGTTCAACGACCATTCAGCTGAAAGTACTGATCCAGCGCGAAGTGGCCGAGGTTGGATATTTTACACACAATAAATTGAATTTTTCACTGGGCCCATATACTTTTATCCAACTACGATCATTTGCATTTCCCTTGGTCAATTTCCCGCTGGATGGGGTTAAGTTTTTATAATTCAATCTAGTTCAGATTAGTTAATTTCCTGTAACCACAAATCAATTACAGTATCATTTCAATGTCTAACTAGTCTTCACGTATCAACACTCTTCCTCTGGTCGATGGACCATTAGTTGAGTTAGTTGATGGTGATATTAACAACTTCTTAACTAAACTCTTAATGAAATAACCACAGACTCTGAATAATAATAATAATAATAAGTTTATCTAAAATTTCAGTCGTTAAATTGAACGCTTTATCAATTACAAGTACACAGTGCAAGCTCCATCTTTCTTAATGTGGGAGAGAGAGAACAATCGTGAAGCATAATACATTCTACTACACAAATTTCATTCAACAAAATCAAACGCATAAGAGTGGATAGATGAAGAGACAAAAGGCACATAATAATAACATTTGCAAAGAAATATGCAAATTTTAGATAGAATGACTTTTACCTAATGAAGATATCTGGGAAAACTACCCCTCTGGCCAAAGGACTGGTGGGGGTCCCCTGACTTAGAATCAGGAGACAAAGGCTATAGGATAGGTTTAGGACAGATCTGATACTTACTAGACTTTTCTACAACCCGACGCACCAGGGCGATTCCCTCTCCTACACTCTCTCCATCCTCGATATTCTTCCGCAATCTTCCAATCTAATCAGGCAGTAGTCTGGATCTTCCAAGTCTGCTCTCGTCTCTCTTTCTCTCTCTCTCTCTTCAGATCCCAGCAGCAGCAGTTCACTCACAGCTCCATCGAATCACCTCTCCATCAGCAGCGTTGAGCTCATATAACTCCAAATTTTCTTAATTCCAGTCTCTCTAGTTATAGTCTTTATTTCTTCATGTCCCACCCTCAAGTGTTGCAGATTTGCTAAACTACTGAATATGATTGGACAGGGTTAGGGGTGTTTTCATCATACCAGGCTGACGTATTCACTTTTATTAGTAACCCTATTGTTTGTTAACTCTGCCCTTTTACTCATTCATATAATTCGTTTGAAACATTCATATTTTGTTGCAAATGCCATAACGCATTTAATACAGGCTTCACAGATGACAGATACATCTTCTTTTCCCATCCTTTCTGTCCTTGGATCTTGGCACTCATTCAGTTCCCTCTCGGTCACCGGGTCATTCCACGGGCTCATTGCGCATGCGTAGCCTTCACCATTTTCTTTTCCAGTCATGGATTAACAGGCCCAAATGTACACTATTAATAAAGGAATCATAAACGGATGTTATTTTCTTAAACATGTAATTCTCACTGTTTACCACCCACTTCTTCTCTATCCCATGTAATTATTATTACGCTTGGGCAAAAGCGTTAATAGCAGCAGCTTTTGTTTAAATCAAGCAAGCATATGCCGGGCATGCAGTACCTCAAGACCGCGTTCTGGACTTTCTTGCGCATGCGTGAGATTTTCCCTCTCAAAGCGAGTTAGTCACGTTACTTATGCGTATTTCAAGTTTGCACATGCACAAAGCATTTTTGCAAGTTAAAGCGGGTTTTATTCGTGCTGTATTTTATTTCTCATTAATCCAAGCATGCGTAAGCTTTTCTCCCCATGTATCTGTGTTGGGTGTGTGTTAGTTCTGTCTTATTTACTAAATTAATGATTAGCGAAAGTTAATGGAGGATTTAATCGAGCACGTTTCACTTTTCTCGAATCCTTGCTCTATCAATCCCCTCTCTGATGGCATTTTTAAGCCATCATAAAAATACCCATCATTACCAAGTGCCAACTTTATTCATTTAGGGCCAGATGTAGGTAATTCTGAAATACCGATTCCTTAATAGCGAATTTTACCGAATCGCTATTAAGAACTCGGTATTTCAGATGTACGTAAAAAATCGGTAAAAATTACCGAATCGGTAATAATCAGTAAAAATTACCGAATCGGTAAAAATTAATGAATCGGTAAAAACAATTACCGATTCCTTAATACCGATTCGGTAATTAGCGAATGGGTAATTTAAAAAATCGGTAATTGTCGAATCAGCCAATCCTGTGCTTCCTCATTACCTCACAACCAGGAAGTGGCCACACCCATGCAGCTGCACTGATCCTTAAGCTGTTTGAGAGGCAGGGAGCACAGCAAACAAGCCAGGAGCAACTCTTCAAACCTTTTTCTGACAACATTGTGCAAACATGGCCAATTAGGAGAGGGAGAAGGAGGCAGCTGAACGCAGGAGAAAACATAAGTTCAGTGAGAGGGAGCTGGAGGTCCTTATTGAGGAAGTGACAAAGGACCACGACAAACTTTTTGGAAAACAGTCTCTGCACGTGCCTGAATCCCAGAAGAGGCAGATATGGCTGGTCATCCAAGAGAAGATCAATGCCATTGGAGTAACCCAGCGCTCCATTGAGGACCTCAAAAAATGCTGGTATGACCTGAGGAAGCGTGCAAAGGAGAGGCTGGCAGAGAGAATGAAGCAAGCCAACCTGACAGGTGGAGGGAGAAACACTGCACCTGCACCAACTGCCCTGGATCTCCTGGTCGAGTCCACCCTCCAGCCGGAGAGTGTGAGTGGGATTGGGAATGCAGACAGCTCAGCCAGAGCTGGCAACAAACAAGGTAAGATGCATGCACTGCATGCTGTGCCCCCCACTCCCTAACCCCAATCCCCAATGAGGAATTGTGAATCCCACTCCAGTACATGTTTTACTAAAAACCAGCAATGCATTATGGGAGATGTAGTCAGAAGTAACACATGTCAGAACAGTCAGTCCACTGAACCCAAAGGCATGTGACACACATCAGCAATTAGCAAGCAGAGGACAGTCAGTTTGATTGGCAGGCATGACATTTATTATTACGCAAATGCTGCCAGATAAGTTAGCAAATGTACATTCTGTCTCCACAGGCGTGCCATCGCGCAGGGCTGCAGAGGGGAGCACAGGAAAGGCACCCAGGAAAGAGAGGACACAGGAGGAGGAGGTCCTGTTGCCTGCAGGGAACACCACCCCACCACCACCATCACCACCACCATCACCACCATCACCACCACCATCACCACCACCATCACCACCACCACCACCACCATCACCCCCATCACCACCATCACCACCATCACCACCATCAACGAGAGCCAGGAGGCATGCAGTGGCCAGCCTACGGCAGATGGAGGTGTCCGAGGAGGACAGCATGGGAGGCCAACAGTCCACGGTTGCTGAGGATGCCAACGGTGCAGGCCCACCGAGCGCCCCCACACAGGTGCCAGACGCCGCAGGGCAAGGGCAGCCAGTCCAGCTTCACAGGGCGAGGAGCAGAGTGTGTTTGCCGGTCTTGAGGGGAACATGCTCAAGGTGCAGCACCTGCAAGGCAAAGCAATAAGGTCAGTCCAGCGGCAGATGGTACGAATGAATGGGCACATGCTGCGAATCGAGAAGGGTATCAGTAGCATGAACAATAGTGTGGCTGAGAGCATGATGGACATGTCCGAGGCAGTGAGGCTGCTGTGCAGCAAATTGGATGAGGACCGTTTAGCCAGGCGCAGGGAGAGGCAAAAACTTGACAACTACACCAAGGTGGTGAACCGCCTCTCCACTGCCACCTCTCTGCTCTGCAGGCGCTCGGTGGCCATGCAGGAGGAGATGGCCCACTGCAGCCGTGACGTGGCAAGGGGGCTGGTCACAGTGTCCAGTGCACTAGAAGTGCTACAGACAAACCAGGTTGCCACTACAGGTGATGGGGGGATAGTGAAGAGGCTACTAGCCGCAGTAGCATCACACCCCCTATAACGGAGTCCAGGAGGCGCAGCGAGCGTCACAGCGCTGCCACAGGACAGACTGCCAGTGAGGACAGTGTGCCCAAGGAACGCAGCAGTGCTGCGCGTGGGCGCAGGAAGTAATGCCAGCCATCACATGGTTTACCGATATGGGTGATGTAACCCTTTTTGGTTTTGTAACCTGCATTAAAATTTGGCCTGGCAAGTGAAGCCCTTCATGTTGTGGTGGTGTGCTATGGCAATTAAACACCGTCACTGGCTGTGTCTCCTTACTTACTCAGAAATAGTTGCGTGTTATCTCTGCCCGTCTATGTCTCCCATCAGGTGCTGCTGCCACACCTGCTGCGCTGTGCTCTGGCTGTGGACAGTCCTCATCCTCGTCCTCAGAGTCAGTTAGTTCCACTGCTGTTCCTTTCTTTGTGGCAAGGTTATGCAGCATGGCACATGTTGCTATTATTTTACAGCAGATGATGGGGCGGTACTGACGTGCACCTCCACTTTTGTGGAGGCAGCAGAACCTGCTTTTTAAGAGTCCGAAGGTGCGCTCCACAACGTTGCGCGTGCTTTTTTGTGCCACATTGTATCTTCTCTCACTTGGTGTGGATGGGTTGAGGTGTGGTGTCAGGATAAATGCCTGCATGGCATATGCGCTGTCACCTAAGTGAGAAAGGAAGTGCCATTAATATGGGTCAGCAACACATTCATAAAAAGGTATACATCAGGGTGTGTCACATTGATTACCTAGCGGGTATCCTTCTCCAAATTCACCCCCAGCCAGACGTGTGTAGATCCCACTGTTCCTGAATATGTAGGCGTCATGGGTACTCCCTGGAAATTTGGCCACAATGTCAGTGATGATGTGGTCCGCATCGCATATCACCTGCACGTTGATGGAATGCGTAGATTTGCGGTTCCGGTATATATACTCTGTTGCTGCAGGTGGGCAGATTGGTATGTGTGTCCCATCAATGCACCCTATTACATGTGGGAACTGTGCCTTTTGGTAAAAATCCAGCTTTGTCTTCTGCAGTTCCGCCTGTGTGCTGGGGAAGCGTATGTAGTGATGCATTGTTTGCATCATGGCATCCAAGAATGAGTTGAAGAAACGGGACAGGCAACTCTGTGACACACCACCTGCCACAGCTATCACCCCCTGGTAACTTCCTGATGCAAGTAGGTGCAGGCTACAGAGCACCTGGACATGTGTTGGTATTGCGTGCGCCCTTGGTGTCTGATGCTCCAGGAGTGGCTGCAGGTCCTGTATCAGGTCTAGGATGGTTTGGGGGTGTAGCCTGTACCTCTCATGTATTTCAGCCTCAGTCAGTTGGAAGAGTGTAACGCGCAGTCTATACACGTGCTCCTACCGTCTCCAGATCCTCAGTCCTGCTGCTTGCAAACGTTGCCGCCTTGCAATTACGTAGAGGGCCGCCATTGTGTTCACACTGTTGCATTTTGGGGCTGTTTAAATGCAGTGCGCCTGATTACCACGTGCTTTGAGTCAGTGGTAATTAGCGACTCCTAAATACCGAAAAATCGAAAATTCGGTATTACCGATTTTTGGTAGATCGGATTTGCGATTATTTAAGGATTTCTTATTTACCGAATCGGTATTTAGGGGTTTCGGTGTCATGCTAATCGCTAATTAAGGAATCGGTAACTGGTTTCCCTTATTTTTACCGATTCCTTATTTGCGATGGCGTTCGGTGTTACCTACATTGAACATGGCTGAATACCGGTCGGTAACGCTGAAATTCTGTGAATTTCGGCTTCACCGACCGGTATTTAGCCACCTACATCTGGCCCTTAATTTTTAGTATCTTCCTTTCTTTCTTCTAACTCTTCAATTTTCCTTTTCATTCCTACTCCTTTCCTTTTATCATATAGACTTCCTTTCATTTCCTCTAATTCGATCTCTTCTCTATTTCTCTTTCTTCTTTATTTCGGCTATCATTCTTGCTTTTGTTTTATTCTTGCAACATCTATATGTCATTATCATCATCAGACCTATTATTGCTATAGAAATTATTGGTATTAGGATTTTCCTAATAGGCTACTCCCTAAAGTAGAAAACCAACTGCGTATAGTGGAAATACTTTTATAAGTCTTTCCCAAACACCGTCAACCTCCAGTTGGGTCAAATCGTCATGAATCTTTGTAATATTCTTAATATATCCCTCAATACCTTTACTTTTGTCTAGGATATATGTACAGCAATGTTGGACTTTCAACATGTCACAGACTCCACCCTCTTTTGCCAATAATATATCAAGTGCAAGTTGATTTTGCAAAACCATGGATCTAATTGCAACCATTTCGGTATTAATCATCAAGAATCCCCCAGCAGTATCTGTCGATAGACGATAAACTACTGTTGACAATTTGCGTATCTTATGTGAATTCAGTATGACTCCAACTGACGGTATCAGTGCACCAAATATATCACCTACTATTTCTGAGAAGCTTGTTCTTTTAGTGCGTTTTAGTCCTTGACTTATTACATCCAATTTATTGTTCTTAGTAATGTGATACACTTTTGGAAATACTATCCCAAGATAACAACTACCATACCATTGTTGAGGCAACCTATAATAGGCATTTTTCCCACACACATAATATATTCCTGGAAAAACAGGATCAGTTTCACCTTTTAGTCCCCATCCCCCCATGATTAGGAAGGTGTGTTCACATTCACTAGAACCAATGAAAATGTTATTATAGTCTGTTTTTAGTCTATGTAGACAGAACTTTTCCAATTTTGACAAATCTAGGGACATTGCAGCATAAGTCTCGCCTTTCTTATAGTCCCCTTCCTTATTAGCCCATGGAGGTACATGTGACTTCTGTTCAACAGCCTTCTTGTGAAAATCCTGACTTCTTTCTTCTATTAAACTTAGGAAATCTTTTTCTTCATCTCGTAACATACATGTTAAATTGTTCTGATGTGCATATGTTATATCTATTGGGTTTGTTGTTATGAAAAACATGCCCATAAATTCTGCATCTTTAGCACTAAGCACTGGGTTTAGGTTTCTTCTAATAGGAATCTCTGGGAATACTAAATCCATGTTAGAATAATAATACTGCAATTTGCCTGTTTTATAGCATAGACTGGACACAACACTACATGATACACCATATGTTAAAGGAAGATGGTGAAAAATCACCCCCTCTGAAACAGACGAAGGTAATTTCATGCAAACATAGCAATCACTCACGTTCATTGTATCTACATATTCAAAAAGAACTTTAGTAAACACATTTAATGACAAATCACTATTTGATCTACCATGTTGATACATGGTCTCGTCTATTTGCTCTAAATTAGTGGTAGTTGTTCCTTTAGTATCTGTATTTACTTGATCACTTGTATTAGTATTATTTCTGTCGTTATTTACCATCAAAATAGGTATCACAACTCTTAGCAATAACCACATTAACATTAGAATCAAAATACGGCACAAACAACATTTAACACATCTTTGTTTTAAACTAGATTTCGGATGTTCAGACACTTCTGTTTCTGCCATTTTTAATTTCCAAAAATGTGTTAATCTCTAAAATTTTCTAAATTCTAAGTTTAATTTAAAACTAGAATATATATTCATATATACTAAGCTTTGTGTGATCCCACACTTCAACTGATTTTCGTCTTTTGCTTTCCCCTTTTCTTTAGTTTCTTTTCTTTATTTGGTTCTTTTATTCTCTTCTTTATTTACTTGTCAAATTTCCACCTTCTGTATCACAGTCTTTTCTCTTAAGGTGGTCTTAATTTTCTTTCATCACTTCTTTCATTAGTGACATTTTCTTGTTCTTCGTTTAGATCAAGATTCTCAAAGTCCTCAAGGATAATATAGGTCCATTCAGGAGCCTTATATTTTCTATTTGGAACTCTCTCTCTTGTTGATTTTCTTCTTGGGTGTTCTTCTTCAGTTTGACTTAATATTTTGTTTACTTGTTCTAATTCTTTCCCTGTTTTTCTTCTCAAAACATATCTCAGTCCTTTTACTCCATTTGGCCAGTAATCACCCTCTCTGATGCTTTTTGTTTGTACTGCCTTTTCACTTTCTTCGCCAATTTCTAACGTTCTTTTATTTTCTTTTTCTTTTAGTTGAGTCTGTTCTGGGCTTTCTAAATTTTGTCTTTCCGTTGATTGAATTGCTTCTTGATCTTTTAGTTCTTCTTCTTCTGATTCTGATTGAGCTTGATCTGAGTTTTCTGCAGCAGGTTCTTCTGTTGACTGAATTTGTTTTGAACTTGTCAATCTCTCATTTTCTTCTTCTTCTGATTGAGCTTGATCTGGATTTTCTGTTTCAATTCGTTCTGGTCTTTCAATCTCTTGCTCTTCCTCGGCCTCTACAGCAGTCTCTTGAGACCCAGTATCCAGTGCCCACCCTACTTGACTTGTACTTGGTTGTTCATCACCGATCCGTTCTTCAGAGTTTGTTTCTCTGATTTCTTCGACTTTCAGCTTCTGGTTCTTTTCTTTGTTCTACCAGTTGCTGCTCTTGTCGTTCAGGAGGACTTGGGACTCTTTTGGTATGACTGGCATGTATCCAATTTGGCAAGCCAAAACACTTCACTGCTGTTGTTGTGCCCAATATAATTTGAAGCGGTCCTTTCCACCTGGGTTCTAAACACGACTTCCTTGTGTGCTTCTTTATCATAACCCAGTCTCCGGGACGCAAATCATGAGCTTGATTCGGCTGTGCTGTGGTTGCATCTTCTCCAACCTGGTGAGACACAGAATGTACCAGATCAGCTAGTCCTTTACAATAGTCCAACACTAGATCATCAGTTATAGTCATCAGTTTGTTTCCAGGTACAAATGCTTGACTCATTGCTCTTCCCATAAGAATTTCATGAGGACTCAAGCCTGTCCTTCTGTCAGGGATGCTTCTAAGGCTCATTAATACAAGGGGCAAAGCATCAGGCCATTTCAGTGAAGTGGATGTACACACCTTTCCTAACCTGGATTTTATTGTACCATTTAGCTGCTCAACGACGCCAGATGCTTCTGGTCGATAGGCACAATGTAGTTTTTGCTCAATTTTGAAAGCTGTACAAATTAATCGAATTATCTCATTGTTAAAATGAGGTCCTCTATCTGATTCCAAAGTGACTGGAAATCCGAACCTGGGGATGAATTCTCTCAGGAGTAGTTTGGCAACCGTAAGACTGTCGTTCTTTCTTGTTGGATAAGCTTCCACCCAACGAGAAAACAAACACACAATGACAAGGACATACTTCAGACCGTTGCACGGTGGCAACTCTATAAAATAAAGCTGCAGTCTTGTAAATGGTCCTTCTGCCTTTCCTATTTTTCCCCAACTAACAAATGTTCTTCTACCTGGGTTCTGCTGTTGACATGTAAAACAGCGCTGGCAGAGACTCTCTGCAATAAGCCTAAACTTGGGATTGTACCATGTCTGCCTAAAGTGTCTAATCATGGCATCCCTCCCAATGTGTGTAGCTCCATGATATATTCTTGCCATTTGTGATAACATACTGTCTGGCATTATTGGTCTTCTATCTGGCCACACCCATACCTCATCATCGGTTCTTCTTGTGCAACCTGTGTTGATCCAGAATTCCTTTTCCTTTACATCTGCCTCATCCTGTAACTGTCTAACTTCATCCCATGTTTCAAAAGCAGAGAAAAACATTAGTTGGCAATTGGTAGTTTCTTTTTCCAACCCTCTGTTCAAAGCCATTGTATTTCGAGCACAAAATTGTGCAACTTGGTCAGCATATTTGTTGCCTTGTGTCACATAATCATTTCCTGACTTATGTGCAGCACCCTTGACCACTGCAATTTCTTTTGGCAATTGTAATGCTTCCAACAGTTCTTTGACATTTTTACTGTTTCTGATAGGAGAACTTGAAGAAGTCAGAAATCCCCTTTGCATCCATAATTGGCCGAAGTCATGCACAACCCCAAAACCATATTGAGTATCCGTGAATATGGTTACTCTCAATTGTTTCCCAATTTTGCAGGCTTCCGTTAAAGCTACCAATTCGGCTATTTGTGCAGACTTGACTCCTTTTAAACAGGATGCTTCTATTATAGAAGATATAGTACAGACAGCATAGGCAGCACTCAGTTCTCCATCTTGTTTTCGCAGGCATGACCCATGAACAAACAGGATATAATCTGACTCTCCCAATGGGACATCAAAAATGTCTGGTCTGGGCTTTGTACACATTTCTGTTAGATCCAAGCAATCATGATCAACTTCTTCTTTTACTTCTTCACAGAATGGATCCGGCAACAGGGTTGCTGGATTTACTGTGGTGCATCTTATCACGCTTACATTTTCAGCACCTAGGATCACTCTTTCATACTTAGTCAGCCGACTAGGGGTCAAGTGCTGAGTTCGATTTCTTGTTAAAAGAATCTCGACAGAATGTGGCACATAAACCTTCAAGGGATGTCCCATAATAATAGACTCACTCTGCTCCAGACTCACACAAGTAGCAGCTACTGCTGTTAAGCAGCCAGGCAATGCTGAGGCCACTGAATCCAGAGTGGCAGAAAAGTATGCCACTGGACGTCGCATCAATCCATGTCTTTGGGTTAACACTGAAAGCGCACATCCTTCCCTCTCACAGCAGAACAAAGCAAATTCTTTTGTATAGTCAGGCATTCCTAATGCTGGTGCTTGACACAAACAATCTTTCAGTTTAATGAATGCATCCTCGCTTTCATCATCCCATTCAATCGGATCCATCACATCTTTCTGTGTCAATTTTATTAAAGGTTTTGTAAGCAATGAAAATCTACAGATCCACTGACGACAATATCCAATCAATCCTAAAAATATTCGTACTTCTTTCTTAGTTTTAGGCAGATTCATCTGTCGAATCACTTTTATTCTCTCTGGTGTCACTTTTCTAACTCCCTTTTCTATCTTGTGTCCCAAATATAGGACTTCTTGTTGGCAAAACTGTAATTTCTCTGGCGACACTTTGTGTCCACCTTCTGCCAAATTGTTCAGTGAAGCAATTGTGTCTATGACACAAGCCTCTCTCATCTTTGATGCCACCAATAGGTCATCAATGTACTGAACCAAAACCGAATTTCCTGGCATAATCAATGTTTCCAAATACTTTTTCAAGATTTGATTGAAAATCGAAGGACTCTCTGTGTACCCTTGAGGAACTCGGCACCATGCAAAAAAACTGTCCTCGAACCGGAACGCAAAGAGATATTGGCTATCTATATGCAAAGGAATCAAAAAGAATGCTTGGCACAAATCAATCACTGTGTACCAATGTGCATCCCAAGGTATCTGATAAAGAATTACTGCTGGACTTGGTACTACTGAACAACAGGGCACTACTATCTTATTGATTTTCCTTAAATCTTGCACTATCCTATATTTGCCACTGGGCTTTTTAAGTCCCATGATTGGAGAATTACAAGGACTACCCATTATTTCTTTCAAAATACCTTGTTCAATCATTTGATCAATTACTGGAGCAACTCCTGCTTTTACTTCTGGACTCATTTTATACTGTTGTGTGTTTGGATAAATCGCACCTTCTTTCACCACTATTTTAATTGGATCTATATTTGCCATCAGACCGATTTCCTTTCCTGAAAAATCCCACACATCTGACCTCACTGTGTCTCTCAATTCATCAGGCAGACTGCTTTCAGTCAGAAGTGAAAACATCTCATCCACTTCTGTTCCTTGTTTTGCTAGCATCATCTTGAAAGCGATATCTTCATCGGGTGTTTGGAATGCAATACCATCAAGTGTACAATAGATGGTACAGTTCATTTTACACAACAAATTCCTCCCTAACAAGTTAACTGGGCTTGAATCACACACCACAAACCGATGCATGTCTTTGAAATTTCCGATATTCACTTCTATTGGTTTAGTAACTGGGGTTTTTATTTGCTTATTTGAGACTCCGACAACTTGGATAGTTTCTCCCGAGAGGGGTAGGCTTGGAATTTCTGCTGCTCTCACAGTAGAACGGGTAGCACCAATATCCACTAGAAAATTGATGTCATTACCTTCCACTTTTCCATCAACAAATGGACCTGACTGATCTACCGCCAAGGATCGCCAAGCACCCATTCTTCCTCCCCCCTCAGGCACCGTCATTGGGAAACATCCGAATCACACTCATTACTGTGCATCCAATATTGTTGAACCGTTTGTGTATTCTTACCACTCTCTCCACGAAATCCGGTGTTCACACTGTATCTCTGCACTTGAGCGTTCATACAGTTAGGCATAGGGGATTGTGGCACCTGTAACTGTGGAGTAACTACCTGTTGCTGTTGCTGCTGGTTCACGACCACCTCATTCTGCATCTGTGGATTTAAATTTTGATTTACCCCATTATTCTGTTGAACGTTTCTACACTCATTCTTCCAATGTCCATGTTTTCCGCACGCATGACAAGGATACTTCTTTTTCGCTTCCTCTCTACTCATTCGTCCTTTTCCTTTATTCCCATTCGATCCTTGACTATTCTGATTTTGGTAATTCAACTGGTTATCATTTTGAGGACAAGTACTTGCCTCTTGGTGTTCTGCCAACTTCACTTGTGCCCACATCATCTTTTCTTTCAATCTCTTATGTTTTGCGTCAATATCATCACTGCAATACTTCGCGTACTTCAAGATGTCATCAATGGGCTTACTTTGCCAGCAAAGCATATGCTGTTGAATCATCTGACTAATTTCTGATCTCAATCCATACACAAACCTGTACACAAAGTGTCCCATATCCTTATCACCAATATTTTCAAATCCACTATACTGTTTTAAATACCTGTAACAATCTTTCATAATACGCATGCACTGACTCTTTTGGTTCTTGAGTTGTTCTATCTATTTTAACCCAATCCGTTTCTTTCAGGGGAATTTTCCCTTTCAAGAAGGTAATCACTTGCTGATACTTTTTCATCACATCCTCTGAAGGAGCACCTGTCTTTGCATCTCTTGGGTACTCTTTAGTTGGCCAATCAACCGTAATCTTGCATTCTGTCCACAAATCAGTTGGTACCACTATATCAAACAGTCCATCCAAGTCCTTTAATAATACTTTTGAAACTTTCGCAAACTTCTCTACCTGCTTGTACCATTCAACTGGCTTCTCCCTTAATCTGGGGAAATCATTCGTAAAAGACAAAATATCCTGTCTGGACCATGGAACATGAACGTATCCACCACCAGGAACTTCTCTCATTGGACACACTCTTTCAACCTGTTCTGTTTCTTAATGGGAATGCAGATGCTTCCTTTGTAGCTGCCTCATCCCTTTTCCTTGTCCATCTACCTCTCCATCTGTCTGCATCTCCCCAGTTCTTCAAAATTTTCATTAATTCTCTGATTTGTAATCTCCTTCCTGATGCATTCAAACTCTCTAAATCCTTGTCAGTAAATTCTGCCCTATATGGTTTCTGCAATAATTTCGATTTTTCTACATCCCTTCCAAATTCTGAAGCAACTTCTACTATTTTCTCATGCAAATTCTTTGCTCTCCATGTTATACTTTTACACAAAAACAACAATTCATCATCTCTGTATGTACCTAATCTCTCTGGGCTTATTGTACCAATTATCATTTCTTCCAAATCCACTTTCAACTTGGCCACATCTATACTTGGTGTTTGAGGTTTATTTTTGTCTAATCCTTTCGCCCATTCCTCTAGATCATCTGGCGAAAATCCTTTAGAATTTCCTGCTACTGGAGTGTCAATCATTTCTCTTCTCCTCTTATTCACTGGTGAACCTCTTTTCGGGATTTCAGTCTCTGTTTCAATATTAGGGAGATTAAGTAACGAGATATTTGAATCACTCTCACTGGTTAGATCTTATGACATTGCTACCTCTGTTCTAACACTATTTTGTTGTACTGTCACTTTGTAATCTTGGGGTGTCTCTTTTATCCCCATATAATGGAATAACCGGACCTATCGTCACTGGTACTGTCAAGGCTTCAGCATTTAAACCTAACTGGTTTATTTTCTGAATTATCTCTTCTTTTGTTCTATTTAATGCATCTCTTTCCTTTTCCTGTAATACTTGGGTAACTGTTGGATCATATAAGACTTGTGGAACTAAGGGGGTTCTCATCATTGGTGCACTTGGAGTTGCCTCTCCAGCACTTTCTTGATAAGGCGGAGGTCTTTTAACTAAAATGTCCTCTAATAACTCATCATCAGTTTCATCACATCCTGTTCCTGCCATACCTGTGTGTTTCATTTTTTCTTTGCATTTACTCCCTACTTGATCTTCAGCCATCAATACTGGATACAGCCCTTCCGTTACTACAGCTCTTCTCTACCTTTTCATCTCATCTCCTCGAGTATCAAATGGATATCTTGGAAAGAATCCTCTATTTATTCCTCTACCTCCTCTGTATTTCTCTCGCTCAAATGCTTCAACTTCCCATTCCTCCAAAGCTTCACACTGCGTTAACCTAGAGCTAGGTACTAATGAATTCATCCAATTTCTCAAATTCTGAAGACTCCTTACATTAAACGTACCATTTTTGGGAAAAGCTAGAACACCATCACCTTTCGTATATTCCACCCAATTTTCCAACCAAACACAAGTATGATATCCTCGTTCCAACATCATAAAAGAAGCAGGCGTATTCGGGGGTGGCATAAGAATCCCTTCTCTGGTTACTACGCGCTTATCCTTTTTAAGAAAATTTTGATTCATTCTTTTAATTTCTATAACTAAGTTGTTTCAGCAAGGTAAAACTATAAACTCTTCCGTATTCCCATGTATCCTGTTTCCCAACACTTGTCCTATACCAGCGCGACTCACACCAACAGTCCAATCAGAACTCACTACGTTTTCTCTTACTCAACCAATACCTGTGTGGCTCTTGTCTGCCAACCAATCAGAGCTTTCCACACACCAACTTGTCTGGCCAATACTAGCGCAGCTTTTTATGACGTCAGTATTACTCCTACTTCTGACCCTCCCTTTACAATCAGCACTTGTTACACGCCAGCTGTCTCAACCAATACCAGCGCTGCTCTCTGTGACGTCAGTATGACTCCTGCTACTGACCTTCCCTTCACAAGGTAATACAGCAATGTATTCTCTAAACCTTTCTTAATAACATTTTCTGTTAGTAACAACGTAAAAACAGCGCTACTCTGTCTGCTCCGCTAATTCAAAGATAGTTTATTCACTTGCTTCAGAGAGAAAGTACTTCCTTACACTGTGAGTAAATACCACTGTTTACCCTTCACTTAAGCTCAGGGAGGACCTATTACTCATCTAGGGATACTCCTCCTTCGGGTAAGGCCAAATTTTCACAGATGGACCCTTCGCTATCACTCACTCTCGGCTTTTATACGATATAGTCCCTAATATAACACCTACAGCCCTCCGTAGCTTTTAGGCATTATGACAACAGACGAGTAACCTTCTGCAGTGTGATTTCCTTACCACACGCTTCAAAATTCCATTCCCGGGATTCCCAGGTATCTCTGTACCTGTACTTGAAGGCAACATAGAACAGGACACTAACTTTTCATGTTAAGAACATATAGTCAATAATCAATAATCACCAAACTAATCAATAATAACCATCCTCTGCTACCAGAAAAATTGATCAAGCGCGAAGTGGCCGAGGCTGGATATTTTACACACAATAAATTGAATTTTTCACTGGGCCCATATACTTTTATCCAACTACGATGATTTGCATTTCCCTTGGTCAATTTCCCGCTGGATGGGGTTAAGTTTTTATAGTTCAATCTAGTTCAGATTAGTTAATTTCCTGTAACCACAAATCAATTACAGTATCATTTCCATGTCTAACTAATCTTCTTGAATCAACACTCTTCCTCTGCTCGATGGACCATTAGTTGAGTTAGTTGATGGTGATATTAACAACTTCTTAACTAAACTCTTAATGAAATAACCACAGACTCTGAATAATAATAATAATAATAATAAGTTTATCTAAAATTTCAGTCGTTAAGTTGAACGCTTTATCAATTACAAGTACACAGTGCAAGCTCCATCTGTCTTAATGTGGGAGAGAGAGAACAATCATGAAGCATAATACATTCTACTACACAAATTTCATTCAACAAAATCAAACGCATAAGAGTGGATAGATGAAGAGACAAAAGGCACATAATAATAATAGCATTTGCAAAGAAATATGCAAATTTTAGATAGAATGACTTTTACCTAATCAGATCTGATACTTACTAGACTTTTCTACAACCCGACGCACCAGGGCAATTCCCTCTCTTACACTCTCTCCCTCCTCGATATTCTTCCGCAATCTTTCAATCTAATCAGGCAGTAGTCTGGATCTTCCAAGTCTGCTCTTGTCTCTCTTTCTCTCTCTCTCTCTCTTCAGCTCCCAGCAGCAGCAGTACCCTCACAGCTCCATCGAATCACCACTCTATCAGCAGCGTTGAGCTCATATAACTCCAAATTTTCTTAATTCCAGTCTCTCTAGTTATAGTCTTTATTTCTTCATGTCCCACCCTCAAGTGTTGCAGATTTACTAAACTACGGAATATGATTGGACGGGGTTAGGGGTGTTTTCATCATACCAGGCTGACGTATTCACTTTTATTAGTAAACCCTATTGTTTCTTAATCCTGCCCCTTCTACTCATTCATATAATTCTTTTGAAACATGCATATTTTGTTGCAAATGCCATAACTCATTTAATACAAGCTTCACAGATGACAGATACATCTTCTTCTTTTCCCATCCTTTCTGTCCTTGGATCTTGGCACTCATTCAGTTCCCTCTCGGTCACCAGGTCATTCCACGGGCTCATTGCGCATGCGTAGCCTTCACCATTTTCTTTTCCAGTCATGGATTAACAGGCCCAAATGTACACTATTAATAAAGGAATCATAAACAGATGTTATTTTCTTAAACATGTAATTCTCACTTTACCACCCACTTCTACTCTATCCCATGTAATTATTATTACTCTTGGGCAAAAGCATTAATAGCAGCAGCTTTCGTTTAAATCAAGCAATGATATGCCGGGCATGCGGTACCTCAAGACCGCGTTCTGGACTTTCTTGCGCATGCGTGAGATTTTCCCTCTCAAAGCGAGTTAGTCACGTTACTTATGCGTATTTCAAGTTTGCACATGCGCAAAGCGTTTTTGCAAGTTAAAGAGGGTTTTATTCGTGCTTTATTTTATTTCTCATTAATCCAAGCATGCGTAAGCTTTTCTTCCAATGTATCTGTGTTGGGTGTGTGTTAGTTCCGTCTTATTTACTAAATTAATGATTAGTGAAAGTTAATGGAGGATTTAATCGAGCAAGTTTCACTTTTCTCGAATCCTTGCTCTATCAGTACTTTAGCCCCACAACCCCCGCTCTGTCAGGTGTGTGAAATGGGCTGGGGCTGCCGGTCAGTAATCCAGTCCCATTTAGGGCATTGCACTGGCCGTACTAAAGCAAGTGGCTGTGCAACACAACCCTAGACCCTCGCCAAAGCTGGTTTTCTTTTCATGTTTTTATTTCAGCACAGGAGCTGCTTCCTTTTGTGTGCCCCTCCAACACAAATGGCTGCATTTACATGATAACAGCGAGGGATCGGTGGGTGTGAAGGCAGCCCTGCCCAAAGAGCAATGAATAGCTGGGACCTCTGCAGCACCCCAGGAATGACAACTGGCAATGGATCTGGTTGGGGGAAAACAGAGATAAACATAGAAGGAAGGGGGAGGAATGTAAAAAAGTGTGGTGACACCTGGTTAGGATTGCCACTTTTTCTGATAAAAATACCAGATATTTGTTCAATTCTGAAATGGGTGCTTAGAAATGGTATTTTAACATAAATTTGTGTAAAGTAAAAAATCTGCTGTATTTTTTGAAGTAACTGGTTTAGCTATTGATGACAGAAATGTGATTTCAATCGAACGGCCTCTCTTAATGCCAGGAAGCAGTCTGATCCAGAGAAATGAAAAAACCTTTAGCCTGAAATTTAGTTTAAAACGTTGCCTTGCAGAATTTACAGGGCAGCGACGGCGCGTGTGCGCGAGCTCAGGCACACACTTTCACAGCTTGCCAATACTTTTGAAGAGATTAAATGATTTATGCTTTTATTTACTGGAAAAAATATCAATCCTGATTTAGCAAGGTTTTTATTTTGAGAGCCTTTATTTAAAAATACAGACCTCAACAGTAAGCGTGTTCTATCAACACAAATAATGAAATATAGCACAACAAAATACTGGCCAGGTGGCAAATTTAGGGTATGGGTACACCATGGAGTGGAGAAGAGAGAGGGGGCAAGTGGGAAAAAATTGTGACAAAATGTAAGAAACTTGAGAGAGTTAGCGAGAGGTGGGAGTAAGAGGGGCAGAACCACGGAGAGAAGATTAGAGGCTGGGTAGAAATGAGAGGTGAATCGAGAACGGAGAGGAGATGTAGATGTAAAGACACAGAACCAGCAAGAGACATGAAGAGCCTGACGGTAGTGAAAAGGGCAGAGACAGTGCTTTAAATGGGACGATACTCACAGGTACTGAGTACCGGCACTTCTTATTTTTATCACTGTTAGAACCGACACTTCGCTATTGGTGGGATCATTGGCTGATAGTGCTGGTGAGCATAGGCTCCTTTGCATGGTGGAATGCTTTTGTGTACGTCTGCTTGTTTGTTTCTGTGTGTGTGCACGCTTGAGAATATATAGCATTGTGCCAAACAACAACAAATAATGGTATGACATTAAGAATTTGCAATATTACAAAGCAAGGAAATGTTAACATATCCTGTTTGGCTTTCATTTTGTGTCATGATTTAACCTATTTTGTTTACATAAATGCATTTCTGTTGTGTTTTGATATGTGCTGCAACTGGTATAGAATGCAAAAAGAACAATTGATGGACAGAATGCAGAACAATGTCATACATTCACCCCAGTACAGAGATCTGGGCCTAAATCCATCGTTTTTTTGCTCACCATGCCATTCCAGTTTGAACCCAGCCATATGCAAATCAGTCTTGACCCTGTGCCTCATGGGAACAGTCCAGCCCGAACTGCCAGGCCAGGTCCTCCCTGGACTGGAAACAAGCATCCTAGGACCGGTTTCGGGGTTTCACCCCTCTTCAGCCAGGATAGCTTGATTCCAGCAGCATGGAGAGCACGGGACCCACGTCTGGGCATACCCGTCCCACTCGGGGTGACAAATGCAAAAAGAACAATTGATGGACAGAATGCAGAACAATGTCATACATTCACCCCAGTACAGAGATCTGGGCCTAAATCCATCGTTTTTTGCTCACCATGCCATTCCAGTTTGAACCCAGCCATATGCAAATCAGTCTTGACCCTGTGCCTCATGGGAACAGTCCAGCCCGAACTGCCAGGCCAGGTCCTCCCTGAACTGGAAACAAGCATCCTAGGACCGGTTTCGGGGTTTCACCCCTCTTCAGCCAGGATAGCTTGATTCCAGCAGCATGGAGAGCACGGGACCCACGTCTGGGCATACCCGTCCCACTCAGGGTGACAAATGCAAAAAGAACAATTGATGGACAGAATGCAGAACAATGTCATACATTCACCCCAGTACAGAGATCTGGGCCTAAATCCATCGTTTTTTGCTCACCATGCCATTCCAGTTTGAACCCAGCCATATGCAAATCAGTCTTGACCCTGTGCCTCATGGGAACAGTCCAGCCCGAACTGCCAGGCCAGGTCCTCCCTGGACTGGAAACAAGCATCCTAGGACCGGTTTCGGGTTTCACCCCTCTTCAGCCAGGATAGCTTGATTCCAGCAGCATGGAGAGCACGGGACACACGTCTGGGCATACCCGTCCCACTCGGGGTGACAAATGCAAAAAGAACAATTGATGGACAGAATGCAGAACAATGTCATGCATTCACCCCAGTACAGAGATCTGGGCCTAAATCCATCGTTTTTTGCTCACCATGCCATTCCAGTTTGAACCCAGCCATATGCAAATCAGTCTTGACCCTGTGTCTCATGGGAACAGTCCAGCCCGAACTGCCAGGCCAGGTCCTCCCTGGACTGGAAACAAGCATCCTAGGACCGGTTTCGGGGTTTCACCCTCTTCAGCCAGGATAGCTTGATTCCAGCAGCATGGAGAGCACGGGACCCACGTCTGGGCATACCCGTCCCACTCGGGGTGACAAATGCAAAAGAACAATTGATGGACAGAATGCAGAACAATGTCATACATTCACCCCAGTACAGAGATCTGGGCCTAAATCCATCGTTTTTTTGCTCACCATGCCATTCCAGTTTGAACCCAGCCATATGCAAATCAGTCTTGACCCTGTGCCTCATGGGAACAGTCCAGCCCGAACTGCCAGGCCAGGTCCTCCCTGGACTGGAAACAAGCATCCTAGGACCGGTTTCGGGGTTTCACCCTTTTCAGCCAGGATAGCTTGATTCCAGCAGCATGGAGAGCACGGGACCCACGTCTGGGCATACCCGTCCCACTCGGGGTGACAAATGCAAAAGAACAATTGATGGACAGAATGCAGAACAATGTCATACATTCACCCCAGTACAGAGATCTGGGCCTAAATCCATCGTTTTTTGCTCACCATGCCATTCCAGTTTGAACCCAGCCATATGCAAATCAGTCTTGACCCTGTGCCTCATGGGAACAGTCCAGCCCGAACTGCCAGGCCAGGTCCTCCCTGGACTGGAAACAAGCATCCTAGGACCGGTTTCGGGGTTTCACCCCTCTTCAGCCAGGATAGCTTGATTCCAGCAGCATGGAGAGCACGGGACCCACGTCTGGGCATACCCGTCCCACTCGGGTGACAAATGCAAAAGAACAATTGATGGACAGAATGCAGAACAATGTCATACATTCACCCCAGTACAGAGATCTGGGCCTAAATCCATTGTTTTTTTGCTCACCATGCCATTCCAGTTTGAACCCAGCCATATGCAAATCAGTCTTGACCCTGTGCCTCATTGGAACAGTCCAGCCCGAACTTCCAGGCCAGGTCCTCCCTGGACTGGAAACAAGCATCCTAGGACCGGTTTCGGGGTTTCACCCCTCTTCAGCCAGGATAGCTTGATTCCAGCAGCATGGAGAGCACGGGACCCACGTCTGGGCATACCCGTCCCACTCGGGGTGACAAATGCAAAAAGAACAATTGATGGACAGAATGCAGAACAATGTCATACATTCACCCCAGTACAGAGATCTGGGCCTAAATCCATCGTTTTTTTGCTCACCATGCCATTCCAGTTTGAACCCAGCCATATGCAAATCAGTCTTGACCCTGTGCCTCATGGGAACAGTCCAGCCCGAACTGCCAGGCCAGGTCCTCCCTGGACTGGAAACAAGCATCCTAGGACCGGTTTCGGGTTTCACCCCTCTTCAGCCAGGATAGCTTGATTCCAGCAGCATGGAGAGCACGGGACCCACGTCTGGGCATACCCGTCCCACTCGGGGTGACAAATGCAAAAGAACAATTGATGGACAGAATGCAGAACAATGTCATACATTCACCCCAGTACAGAGATCTGGGCCTAAATCCATCGTTTTTTTGCTCACCATGCCATTCCAGTTTGAACCCAGCCATATGCAAATCAGTCTTGACCCTGTGCCTCATGGGAACAGTCCAGCCCGAACTGCCAGGCCAGGTCTTCCCTGGACCGGAAACAAGCATCCTGGGACCGGTTTCGGGTTCAAAAACCCTCATCGGCCCGGGCATGCAAAAAAAAGTGGCCCACATTTGCATATTGCCTTTCCGCTAAACACTGCTTTGGCAAAATTGTATTAAAAAAAAAAAAGGGGGGGTAAAAAAAATGCACGGATTAGTTTACACTGGTGAAACACACCTAAAAACAAGTGAGGCCACTTTTGTTCAGGCCCTCTGCCCCCGCTCGATGTGCATATATTAATGGGCAGGCCCAGCGAGAGAAGGAGAGTGACACCTCTGCCTTTGATGAAAGAGAGGTGATGTACGCCCATCTACCTCCAGAAAGGCCACCCAGGCACCCACTGGGCCGCTGGCGGCATCCGAACAATGCAGAAACGGCCCAAATTGCCCGAGTGCCCGCGTTACCAAACCGACCCTGGTGGAGCAGGTTATGGGCGGGCAACGACGTAATATCAACAGCAAAAGAGCCCGCCTGGCACTCTTATAAAGGAAGCTAAGTAGATTACTGAATATTTATGGATCTTCGTTTCAAAGTACCCTTTAACCCTATCATGTAATTAATTTCGAAAAATACTGGTCGCCCACAAAGCCCTCGGCTAGTGCCACGGACTGTTCCTCGCGCGCGCCCCAGAATGAACTGATGCGCGGCTCAAGTTATAAGCAGCAGCTGCTGTAAGTCACATGAGCGGGTCACGTTGTCTCGAAGAGCATAATTAAATACAAACAAGCATTTGCAATGCAATAGGACTCGCATTTACGCGAGACCTATTGCATTATAAACGAGAGTGTTTGGCTGGGAGCAGGGGGGCGACAAGGCACGAACGTGGTGTGGGAGCGAGAAGGCATCGGACTGCGGGAGGGGGGAGGGGAAGAAAGTAGTCTGCGCAGTAAAGGGTCCAGTAGCCATGGACGGACACAAATGACGACATGGCCGTCAGGAGGAGGGACTAACAAGCCTAAAACCAATCGAAAGGCAGCATTTAAGACACAAGCCAATGAAAATGATGGGCGGAGAGTGGGCGTAGCTTCCACGAAGCTTCCACACTATACTGAATACTGCATGCCTCGCAAAGCGAGCAGCGCATGCGCTGCAACGCTAGGCTTGACCTAAAAATGGAATGAGGAGGAGGGAAAAATAAACAATCATTGCTAAAGCTAATAGTTTTATTGCAATATTTTCCACAAAAGATTTTTTTTAGAAAAAACATACTGATACTTAAACATGGCCACCATATATTAGCAATAAACATTTCCAAGTTCCATTTGTTTACCTTTGTGGCTATTTTACCAGTGATATTATTAATAACAATGCTCAAAGTTGTCCCATTCATTTTATTATTTTTGCATCAGCACTGTTTAGCTCTTTGCTTCTTCCAATTAAAATATGTTTTTTTTTTCCTTTGTGCCTTTATGCTGCTAGGCCTTTGTCACCCATAGGCTGGGCCATGAGCTTGCATCTATACTCTGCATGTGTAGATTGGTTATAAGCTAATAAAGCAGGGGCCTAAGGGAGAGTGGAACAGCAATCAAGTGAGGGCAGCAGACAGCAAATTTGGACTAAAAAGGCTCTGGTAGAGGGAGAAGGGCTGAGAAGGCAAGAGCACAAAAAGAAACTGTGCAGTGAAACCGGGGGAACATGGCGGCTGATTAGTGCAGCCAGTCAGGCGCTCAACCACGGGAGCGCCATAACACAGTCCCTAATGTGCTAACTTGCTTTCTCTGGTGGAATAAGGCTCTCCATCTGGCTGCATGTGTGTTTTCATTCTTTTCCCTCGTGGCTCCTTAGGGGCCGGATGTGCGAGCACACAGAGCAGCAGCAGTCATTGGCGGTGACCATGCGTAATAGAATTAGAGCGGCCTAGTTAGTACGTCTTCCTACGACACAGAAGTGATCCCAGCACGGGCAGCGCTGATAGAGTCAGCATGAGAGAAGTGTAATTAAGGGAGGGAAAGACGGAAATCAAACCCAGCTGCAGCAGGCTTTATGGAGCTGTAAGACTGTGGTCTGAGGGTAAGGTTGCAGCTGGGGGAGGGGAGTGTCCGGGGCTGCTACAGGTAATTACATTAACGGGCACTCATCTGGGGATGAGATATTGGGCACAAGATTTGGGGGCATATTATCAAGAACGGTGTTAAAATTATCGCCGCTTTAGCGGCAGAAAACTGCCGCTAAAGCGGCGATAATGGGCTTGATAATATGCCCTTGAGAATTCCAATAGAAGCCCATGTTGACACCAGAACATGGGCTTCTATTGGAATTCTCAAGGGCATATTATCAAGCCCATTATCGCCGCTTTAGCGGCAGTTTTCTGCCGCTAAAGCGGCGATAATTTTAACGCCGTTTCTTGATAATATGCCCCACAGACTTAGGTGGAAAACCTTTGAGCAAGCAGAGTCTGACACCAGGGTCACTGTTGATATGCAATGAAAGCTCGGACACCGAAGTTCTTTTTTAGATGAATACTTTTATTTTAAAATTACAGTTAAGGCCCACAAGCCAACGTAACAGAAACAAAGTAACACGGCAAACAACTAAATCGTTATCTTGCTAACATTCTACACATAACACCTTTGATTTCATGCCTAGAATTCCATGTTATTATGACGTCTGATATTAACGTAAAACAACAGCTGCACGTACTTACCCTGTGCATTACCTCCCTACCCTTGCAAAAAAACAAAACAAAACCAAAGAGATAATAATAAAAATACAAATAAGAAAATCTGTCCAAAAAAAACCTGTTATGCTTGGACGAAACATTCTTTCAAAACAAAATGTAATCATTCAACTTAGCAGGTAAGACTATTTTTCTTCTGTTATTTACACTTACAGGGCCCGATTCACAAAAGTAATCTGAGACAAAATCCTAAATTTACGAGTTTGGGTATTCACAAAGGGCATTTAGGAGTAGTAAAGTTATGATTTTGTCTCAATCAAACTTAAGTTTTGGTCTTAAGTTAAACTTAAGACCAAAACATGAGTTTAACTGAGACAAAATTCTAACTTTATGATTCTTCGGTATTCACAAGGGCATTTAGGAGTAGTAAAGTTAGGATTTTGTCTCAGTTAAACGTAAGTTTTGGTCTTAAGTTAAACTTTAGACCAAAACTTAAGTTTAACTGAGACAAAATCCTAACATTACTACTCCTAAGTGTGCTTTGTGAATACCGAAAGTCATAAAGTTAGGATTTTATCTCAGATTACTTTTGTGAATCGGGCCCACAGTATTTTGCTGTGCCTGTGAATTCACATTTTCTATTTGAACTTCTTCACAGGATTCATATGTACCGCAATTTTCACACACATTAAAATTTTCACCCACTGTAATATCTCTCTATTGTTGTTCCAACACATCTTCGAAACATTGACACTGTTCTGTACTAGACATATCTACAAAATTGTGCACATTAAGTTCATCTTCATCAGCATCTTTGTTATCAAACAAAAGTTCTTGACCGGGTTTAAGTAACACAACTGCACTTTTATTCCACCAACCTTTTTCTTTCGGTAACACCGCACTATCAGAAACTCTGATGATCTGATTAGGTGGATAATATGCAGAGCTCCCTTTCTGTACTTTCATAGGTTTTCTGACTAGTACCCAATCTCCAACAGAGAATCTTGTGGTTTTTGTTCTGTGTAAATTATCATGGTAAATGTTGTCCTTAATTTGCTCTTGTGTCAACTTGTCTTTTACCTTTAAATCCAAATCCTTTACTTCTCTGAAACAATTAGATTGTTTCCTCACCTTAGCAGTCAATTAATTACAACCATCTCTCCCTCTCATCAAGAAAAAAGGAGTATGTTTAGTAACTGAATGTGGTGTATTGTTAGAGCTTGAAACCTTTTTTCTCAAAAAACTTGACACACTTAAATTTGACGCTAAAGCCATTTGAATGCCTTCTTTTAGATACCTGTTGACTCTTTCTACCAGAACATTAGACGATGGACTATACAATGGCGTTTTTCTTGTTTTATACCATTCTTCGTAAGAGACTTCATCATTTTCCTTGAGGTAAGCTGTGTGCCATTGTCCTAAACAATGATGTTTGGAAATCCTTCTACTGCAAAAATTCTCCTTAAATAATCAATAACCACTTCAGTTGTAATATAAGCACTAAACTCATAATGTATGCACATTGAGTAATAGTCTGTGAGTACAATTAAATAACGCATTTCTTCAGTAAAAGCCTTAAATGGTCCTGCAAAATCTAATCCTAGTTTTAACCATGGACCGTCTGGTATAGTGACCAAATGCACTTCTTCTTTACTTGTTTTCCCTTGTTTATCTGACTTCACACACTCTATACACTTGCCAATACTCTCATCTACATCTGTGTCCATTCCCGGCCACCAGTAGTGTTTTCGTAGCAATATTGTGGTAGCAGTTGCTCCAGGATGTCCACAATGAGCTAATCTCACTAACTTCCTTCTTAAGATGAATGGTGGTATAAACATATCGTGCCTCACTAGTAATTCTCCCTCCAACTCATCTGCTACTTGCATATAACTTTTCATAGTTTGATCTAAATTTCGAACAGACGGCCAACCGTTCATCACATACTCAGTAACTTGCTGTAAAATGGTGTCCTTTTGCATTGCCTCGTTCCACTCTTTCTCTGTTATTACCCCCCACAGTAATCAATGGCATCTACAACTGCAACAATACATTCATCTTCAAATGCAATCACTTCCTCTTGAACATCCAAAACTGGCGTTATTGATAGCCAATCTGCTCCCATATTCAAACCTCCTGCGATGTGTCTAACCTCAAAATTATATTCTTGTAACCTAGAAATTAACTGGATCAATCTGGATGAAGCAGTAGCTGTGCCCCTGCCACACCCATCAAGCATATAGATTAAAGGTTTGTGATCAGTTACTATTTCAAAACTTTTGCCCCATAAGTAGCTCTTCAATTTTTCAACAGCCCAAACACCAGCCAAAACCTCCCTTTCTATTGTGCTGTCTCTTTTCTCAACTTCTTTTAAACCTCTTGATATAAATGCCACGGTATATTCTTTACTGTCTACCAGTGACTAAAGACTGCCGCTAAACCGATACCACTGGTGTAGGACTTGGCCTTTTTGGCTAAAGTTCCCTAAACATTTTGCTTTCCCCCTAGACCATTTTCCTGACATAGAGTTGCCAATTTAGATGCTTTGGGTACTTTGCCACTGCTGATCAGTGTCAAAGTACAAGGGTTCCCTATGTAAAGTACAGTGGTAATTGGTGGGCCATGATTGGTATGTTTGCCTTACTAGTAAAAATCCCTAGTGATGTGCACTGTGTGTGCAAGGGCTAGTAATGCAAAGGCGCACAGAGAAGGGAACTCAGGCCTTCAGTGTAGGGCCTGCGCGCAGTTTGATAAGTTAGCATGTTGTCCTGACAAGTGCAACCACTTGTCAGGCCTTACTTTCCCTTTTGTGTACACTGTGGGCACCCCGTGGTAGGTCCCGGGTAACCCCTGGGCAGGGTGCAGTGTAGGTAAAAGGCAGGACATATACTGAGGTGTGTGCTTTGTCCTGACAGTGAAAAACACTTCATTTCGTTTTCACTGGTGAAAGGCCATTCTGCCCATAGGACAGAATGGGGGAGGCTGGGTATGGTGTTTTGTTGGCCTAGTTTCCTATAAGTTTATAATGGAGAGGTGAAGTTTAGTATGTATGAACTCACAGTGTCATAACACATCTTTCTATGAAAGTGGTTTTGTCACTGTGTGTTAAGAAACCACTCTTTTAGAAAGTGGCTCAGTATTGTGCTTTAAGCATTTCTGTGTGTCTCTGCTGAATGTGGATTGACTGTCTGGATCTGAGATGGGAGGGGGTGAGATGGCACCTGGCTGACCTGCATCTGGAGAGTATGCGAGGAGAGGCCCCGGGAGGTGAAGAGGCATGGGTTGCAGCTATAAAACAATTGACCCATCTCCTGCTGAGTGATTAAGGGTCCAGACCCCCAGTATCAAAGGGAGAAAGGTGGCACTGGGAGGGAGACACCCAGAACTGATTTAGGCAGGGGTCAGGAACCCCTGAGCCCAACGAACTTCAAAGACATGAAGGGGTATAACTAAGAGAACTGAAACCCCTAGAATTTGGTGTAATTTTGAATGGTGAAATGGACAGGTCGAGTCTGCAAAGGCTTTGACCTCTTTCGTGGTCAAGAAGAACCTCTGCCAAGGAAGAAGTTGCTGAAGAGACTGCTGGATAGGACTGACCCTTGCTTCGTGATCTGGGGCTGGCCTGCAGTTTGTAGCTTTTACTAAGGAAGAGACTGAAGGGACATTGCAGTGGGTGGTGTCCCCCCGTTCTTGAACAGGACTGTGCTTTGTGCTGTGTCCTGAACCCCAAGGGCCTGAGGTGAGCTGGCTCCCTGTTTGGTAACACAGGAACTTAAAAGTTTCCAGAGAAGTCCCAAGCAACGCAGTGTGCGCGTGCTTTTGCAGCTTGAGACCCTCAGAAGTTGTGCCTTGTGATTGTGGGCATGCAGGAGTAAACTGAGTCTCGGACGCGCAGGGTGCGTGTCGAGGTGCAAGCCGAGGCGTTGGTGAGGAGCGCCTGGTCGTTGTGTGCACCGGGAGACGAGGTGAGACTCGGACGCGCAGGGTGCGTGTTGTGGTGCAAGCCGAGGCGTTGGTGAAGAGCGCCTGGTAGTTGTGTACACCGAGAGAAGAGGCGAGACTCGGACGCGCAGGGTGCATGTCGTGGTGCAAGCCGAGGCGTTGGTGAAGAGCACCTGGTCATTCAATCAATCAATCAATCATGTCACTTATAAAGCGCACTACATACCCGCGAGGGTCTCAAGGCGCTGGGGGAAGAGGGGGGTGGTGCTGCTACTGATCGAAGAGCCAGGTCTTGAGGAGTCTTCTGAAGGCCAGTAGGTCTTGGGTCTGTCGGAGGTTGGTGGGGAGGGTGTTCCAGGTCTTGGCGGCGAGGTGGGAGAAGGATCTGCCGCCGGCGGTCGTTTTCCGGATGCGGGGGACTGTGGCGAGGGCGAGGCTGGTCGAGCGGAGCTGGCGGGTGGGGGTGTAGAAGCTGAGTCGTCTGTTGAGGTAGGCTGGTCCGGAGTTGTGGAGTGCTTTGTGTGCGTGGGTGAGGAGCTTGAAGGTTATCCTCTTGTTGACAGGGAGCCAGTGCAGGTCTCTCAGGTGGGGTGTGATGTGGCTGCGTCGGGGGATGTCGAGGATAAGACGTGCAGAGTCGTTCTGGATGCGTTGCAGCCGTCTCAGGAGCTTAGCCGTCGTTCCTGCGTAGAGGGCGTTTCTGTAGTCCAGCCTGCTGGTGACAAGGGCCTGGGTGACTGTTTTTCTTGTTTCGGTGGGGATCCACTTGAAGATCCTGCGGAGCATTCGGAGGATGTTGAAGCAGGATGAGGAAACGGCGTTGACCTGCTTAGTCATGGAGAGGGTGGGGGTCGAGGATGACCCCAGGTTGCGTACGTGGTCGGTGGGTGGCGGGGCTGTTCCCAGTGATGTTGGGCACCAGGAGTCGTCCCAGGCTGAAGGGTTGGAACCAAGGATGAGGACCTCCGTCTTGTCCGAGTTCAGCTTCAGGCGGCTGGTCCTCATCCATTCGGCGACGGCCTTCATTCCTTCGTGGAGGTGGGCTTTGGCGGTGTGAGGGTCTTTGGTGAGGGAGAGGATCAGCTGGGTGTCGTCGGCGTAGGAGATGATGTTGAGGTTAGTGCTGTCGGGCGACGTGGGCGAGGGTGCCATGTAGATGTTGAACAGCGTTGGGCTGAGGGAGGAGCCTTGGGGTACGCCGCAGATGATCTTGGTGGCCTTGGATCGGAAGGGGGCGAGGCGGACGCTTTGTGTTCTGCCGGAAAGGAAGGATGTGGTCCAGTCCAGGGCCTTCTCTTGGATCCCGGCGTCGTGAAGGCGTGTTCGTAGTGTGTGGTGGCAGACCGTGTCGAAGGCGGCTGATAGGTCCAGGAGGAGCAGACCGTGTCGAAGGCGGCTGATAGGTCCAGGAGGATGAGGGCTGCTGTTTCTCCGTTGTCTAGCAGGGTCCTGATGTCATCGGTGGCGGCGATGAGGGCGGTTTCGGTGCTGTGGTTGCTGCGGAAGCCGGACTGGGAAGGGTCCAGGATGTTGTTCTCCTCGAGGTAGCGGGTCAGTTGTTTGTTGACTATTTTCTCGGTGACCTTCGCGGGGAACGGGAGCAGAGAGATGGGTCGGAAGTTCTTGAGGTCCTTGGGGTCTGCCTTGGGTTTCTTGAGTAAGGCGGTGATCTCGGCGTGCTTCCAGCTTTCCGGGAAGGTTGCTGTCTCGAAGGAGATGTTGATTATTTTCCGGAGATGGGGCGCGATGGCTGTACTGGCTTTGTTGAAGATGTGGTGAGGGCACGGGTCTAGCGGTGAACCGGAGTGGATGGTGTTCATGATCTCGCTGGTGTCCTCGTCGTTGATGTTGGTCCAGGAGAGCAGGCGGTTGGTGGTTGTGGGGGCAGTGGTCTCGGTGGTTGCCGGGGCGGTCGTGGTGTTGAAGCTGTCGTGGATGTCGGCGATTTTGCGGTGGAGGAAGGTGGCCAGTGAGTCGCACAGGTCTCGCGATGGCTGGATGTCGTTGGTGTTGGAGCTGGGGTTGGAGAGTTCCTTCACGATGTTGAAGAGCTCTTTGCTGTTGTGTGCGTTGTTGTCTAGGCAGTCTTTGAGTGAGGCCCTTTTGGCGGATCTGATGAGGTGATGGTGACTGCGGGTGGCGCTCTTGTGGGCGGCGTAGCTGTCCGCTGTCCGTTCGTGGAGCCAGATCTTCTCCAGTTTTCGGCATGTTCGTTTGGAGGCCTGGAGGTCTTCGGTGAACCAGGTGGCTTTCTTGCTGGTGTGGCTGTTGGGCGGATTCTTGAGCGGGGCGAGGGTGTTGGCGCAGTCGTCGATCCACTGTCGAGGTTGCGGGTGGCGGTGTCGGGGTCGGAGGGTTCGGCGGGTGGGCTCAGGGCGAGGGTTGTGGTTAGCTGGTCTTCCGTGACTCTGCTCCAGCAGCGGCGAGTCATTTGTTCGGTGCGGTGGTGCGTGGTGGGCTTCCTGTAGGTGAAGTGGATGCAGTGGTGGTCAGTCCAGTGGGGTTCGGAGGTGTGGTTGAAGGAGACGTGTGGGCTTGCGGAAAAGATGGAGTCCATCGTGTGGCCGGCGGCGTGGGTGGGTGTAGTCACGAGCTGTCTGAGTCCGAGGGTGGCGAGGTTGTCGATCAGGGTGGTGGAGTTGGTGTCCTTGTTGTTCTCGAGGTGGAAGTTCAGGTCCCCGAGGAGGATGTAGTCCGTGGAGGTGATGGCGTGTGTGCTGACGAGTCAGCGATGGAATCGCTGAACTGTGGTCGGGGTCCGGGGGGTCTGTAGATGAGGGTTCCTCTGAGGGTGGTGTTGGGATCGGTGTGGATCTGGAAGTGCATGTGTTCGGCGGTGCTGAGGGTGTCGTCGGTGTTGGTTGAGACTCTGAGGGTGTTCCTGTGGACGATGGCGATGCCTCCTCCGACTCCGTTGGTGCGGTCCCTGCGGGTGATCTTGTATCCGTCCGGGATGGCAATGGCGATGTCGGGGGCTGAAGCGGGATTCAGCCAGGTCTCCGTCAGGAATGCGACGTCTGGGGAGGTTGAGTCGAGAAGGTCCCAGAGTTCGATGGCGTGTTTGCGGGCGGAGCGGGTGTTGAGGAGGATGCATCTGAGGTAGTTGGGTTCTTTCCTGGGCGGTGGTTTGGCACGGCGGGTGCTGGCGAAGCTGCAGTTCCGGCAGGTGAAGGGCCCTTGGGTGCGCTTCGGGGTGGCCTGGTAGCAGGCGTGATCTTTTCCGGGGTTGAGTGCGTGGAGGGTGGTGGCGTCGTATCGGCGTCTGTTGATGTGGCGGGCGCGGGGGATGCCCGGACCAGGGGGTCTGGCGCTGGGCGCGGTCACGGCGCGGACGGGCGCAGACGGGCTTGCCTTCGGCGCTCCAGCGGCGCGCCCGCGCAGCGGCCGCCATAAATGGGGAGGTGGGAGGGAGGAGCAGGGAATGGGGCAGCGAATGGGCAGTGAGGGGGCGGGGCCGCAGGGGCGCAGCGGCGGGAAACAGGCACAGAAGGGAAAACGAGCACAATCAGGGCATCAAGGGGGCACAGAAAGGAAAAAAAAATGAGCACAATCAGGGGCAGCAAGGGGGCACAGAAAGGAAAAACGAGCACAATCAGGGGCAGTAAGGGGGCACAGAAAGGAAAGAAAAAAAACGAGCACAATCAGGGGCAGCAAGGGGGCACAGAAAGGAAAAACGAGCACAATCAGGGGCAGCAAGGGGGCACAGAAAGGAAATCATTGTGTGCACCGGGAGAAGAGGTGAGACTCGGACGCGCAGGGTGCGTGTCGAGGTGCAAGCCGAGGAGTGGTGACGATCGCCTGGTCATCGTGTGCACCAGAGAAGAGGCGAGTCTCGGACACGCAGAGTGCGTGTCGCGGTGCAACCAGAGGCACTGGTGAGGAGTGCCTGGGAAGTGTGTGCACCGAAATCGAAGTAAGTCTCCACAAGTGCTGAGGGTGGGTCTCGGTGTCCACTGAGACCCCCGGAAGGAGGGCCAGGTTATTGGGCCCTCGGAGTGCAACAGTAGCGGCCTGGACAAGCAGTCCCGGAGGAGTGGAGTCGCCGGCCCGAGCTCGCCATGCCCATTGACGGAGTTCTGGATCAAGGCCCAAGTCTCTGAAGGAGGGGAGGAGAGTGGGGTCGCGCCCCCCCAGGTAACGTGGATCACCACCTGGGGTGGGGTGCAGGCTCGGAGGGACACTCTCTCGGCCTCTTGTTCCTGGCAGCTGCTTGAGCCTGTTGCTTCGGCTCGAATCGAGGCCCGTGCTGGCCCAAGGAGGGGCAGTACTGGGGCCGGAGTGAGAAGAGGTACTTTTGTGTCATCATTGATCCATGTCGGGGGCAACTGTTAACAGAGCACCTAGACTGTCGTATTACACTTTGCATTATTGCTGCTAATGAACTATCGAACTGTCGTATGACGCCTGACTCTATTTGTGCCTGACGAACTACATGCTGGGTGTGCTACGCACTGCGTTATTTTCCCTTGCAGAGTACATGATTGTAAGCGTGGCGCATTGCATTATTTCTTCATCGAACAGTGCATGATTATAACATGGCGCATTGCATTATTTCTTCAGTGCACAGTACATGGTTGTAGCGTGACGCATTGCTTTGTTTCTTCCTTTCACAGGGCATGCTGGTGGTGATACGCATTGCATTATTCCTTCTATTGCAAAGTACATGACTGTGGCGCTACGTATGGCATTGTTTCTCTATTGCACAGTTCAGGAGTATATCGTTACGCATTGCAGTATTTCGTCTCTTTTGCAACGTGTGTGATTCTAGCAATACGACCTACCTAACCTTTTGGAAATGGTTAGAAGTCAGCTTAACTGTTGGTTAGAAGTGGTGGTTGGGATTAGAACCTACCAATCCACCTGAAGAAATACTACCCATTATTATATGTTGGTTTTGTATCGTGTGGTCATATCGTATATCTTCTTGTATAAAGATTATGCTCGTTTTATAAAAACTTGTGTGGAGTCTATTTGTGGTG
The DNA here is from genome assembly GCA_963921515.1 of Calotriton arnoldi. NCBI lineage: Eukaryota > Metazoa > Chordata > Amphibia > Caudata > Salamandridae > Calotriton > Calotriton arnoldi. Next base: position 466,970 of record CAWUFW010010236.1, on the reverse strand, counting down.
ACATCATTGGGTTGCTGTGAGTGTGGTTGCACATACTGGACACTCGTGCCTTGGAGATAGGCCTGGCTGCTCGTGCCAAGCTACTAAGGGGGTGAGCAGGGCTATCTCAGACAGTATCCTTACTTAGCCTAACGTTGAAACGAGGGGTCCGGATCTCACACCCGGCAACAGCGGTGTGGGACAGGGACTCCCGCCTCCAGCATTTGGTGGCAGCGGTGAGGGATAAGGACCCCCACTTCCAACAACTGGCATCAACTGTAATTATGTTCCTATCATTGGGATCGTACGGTCTCAGTGCTGCTGCCCTCAAAATTGCTTGCTTGACCTCCACAAAGGCTTTGTCTTGGTCTTTCTCCCATTTATATTCTATTTTTTTAAGTAATCTTCTTAATGGTTCCACCAGGAAAGCATATCCATGTATGAAACGAGCATAATACTCACTCATTCCCAAAAATGATTTCAAAATCTCTTTGGTTTTGTGAACAGGTGCCTCCCTGATTGCCTTAACGAAATCATCCTTCGGTTTAATGCCAGCTGCTGACACATTATGTCCTAAATATTGAGCCTGTGTTTTCAAGAATTTACATTTGGATTTGCTAACAGTCATACCTCTGCTTTCAATGGTACTTAAAACTCTATCCAATAATTCATTATGCTCCTTCACAGTTTTAGCATGGATCATAATGTCATCCTGAAAGCTTTGAACCCCTGCATACTATCAAATAAAAGGTCCATTAACTTCTGGAAAATGCTGGCAGCGGATGCCAGTCCAAATGGTAACCTTAAATACCGGTAAGCTCCAAAAGGCGTTATGAATGTTGTCAAATCCTTTGAGCTTTCCGTCAATTTTACTAGGTGGTATGCTGACTTCAAGTCAATAATTGAAAAATACGATGACCCACTGATGGAATTGCTCCCCTGGCCCTGGTGCAGCGGCCAGGGCAGCTGACTTCGGAGCACAGGGTTCACGGTTCGATCCCCGGCTCCGGCGGCAGCTCAGCTCAGCACCATGTGACTCTGGGCAATAGCTCACTTAATTTCCACGACGGCCCCCAGCGCCTTGAGACCCGTAAGGGTGAGTAGCTGCGCTATATAAAAACGGACTTTTTTTTTTTACATTTTTCCTTTATCTTTTGTAAAGGGTGACAATCAATGACAATGCTCTTATTTAATGTTCTTAAATCTGCACATAATCTGATTTCTCCATTTTTTCTTTTAGTAATAACCATAGCTGACACCCATTCAGATGATTTGTTTGGTTCAATTATTAGGTCTTTACATAACTTAGACAACAACTCTTTTAGTTCATGCCTTACTGATAATGGAACTTGTCTTACTTTATTAATTACTGGAATGGCATTGTCCTTTAACATAATATAATGCCCAAACCCTTTTACGCATCCAATATGGTGTAAAAATACTTTAGAGTGTTTTTCTAAAATTTCCTCAACGCTCGTGTTCTCAAAATCTTCCTCTATACTGAGTACAGGAAAATCACCCAATATAATTGGTTCTTGTGCACCTGGTTTGAGCAGAATACCAAGTTTGCCAAGGTCTTGCCATCCCACTATGTCCCTGCCTCTCACAGCCACATATATTTTGTTTTTGATGCTGCATCCTTTAAATTCCAAAGTGTTGTTGAAATACCCAAATATTTCTATGTCAAACTCTCCAAACGCCTTTGGATGAACATCAGACTCAATTAGTTTCATATTTTTCCAAAGTCTATAAAATGTTTGATCTGCAAGTATTAAAATGGGTGACCCCGAATCTGCCATAATATTTAATTATTTTTCTCCAAAGTGCACCATACCTAGAGGTCCTCTAAATCTGCCCAGTTTGCTGTCAACTGTAAGCACTATGTTAGAACACATATCTTCATCAAAATTTTCAATCGAATTTGCTTTAACTTTGTTATACATTTTAGCATTTCTGCACACTGACCCAAAATGCCCAATCTTTTGAAATTTTCCATTTTATTTCCTTGTGCTGGGCAACCAGCAAAATTTCCAACATGTGTTTTTGATCCACACCTGTAACATATCGCATTTTTCTTATATACTGGTTTGGCATATTTGTTTTTTTCAGAAACTGTCGCTACAAATGGACTCTCGTTTCTCATTTCATTTTTCTTCTCTTATACTGCACATACACTTGCTTGACTTGGTGTGCTTTCTGTTGCCAAAGTTTTGTTGAAATAAGCTACCTTTCTATTCCCTTCAATATGTCTATGACCTCATTCAAAGACGGATTACTGCATGCAAGAATTTTTTCTTGCACCTTTTTTGACTAGCAATGGAATACAAATTGATCCCTAAGATAAATGTCGATCATATCTCCGAATTCACACGACGCTGCCAAAATGCGCAAACTCGCAATGAACTCCCCTACCGTTTCATGTTCATGGTGCTTCCATATATAAAAAGCATGTCGCTCAACAATCACACTCGGTGCTTCGATGAAGTGCTTTTCTAATCTTTTTATTGCTTCTTTGCATTCATTTAAATGGACAAATTGACCAGCAGCCGCCTCATACTCTGGTAAATGGTCAAAAACGTCTTGTCCAGCAACTGCAAGTAACCCATATATCAATGCTGTTTTCCATTCTGGATCATATTTTTTTCCATCTATTGCTATTAAAAACTTTTCAAATGATCTATGCCAGTCCTACGACTTCAATGTTGGTTTCCCAGGGAACTTTCAAAAATAAGATTAGTTGTTGAAATGCATTTGAACTTGCCATGGTGTGCTTAGCTTTGAAAAAACTGCTTTATACTTCTATTTGCAGATTTGCTTTTATATTTTTTTTAAACTTATTGTTGTTTTCTTTCAGATAGAAAGATACTTCCAATGTTCTTTACTATATATTTTCTTTGTGAGTATATGTTTAAAAAAATATGTTTTTTTTAACTGTATCCTCACAATTTTCTTCTAATTTCCTGTCTAAAACAAACGGTTGTTGAGTTATTAGCTTGTCTGACCTTTAATCTTCCTCTTGTTCCTCTGTGCGCATATGAAACCAAGCGCATGCGTGGTGCAGCTGCAGCTGCCACTAGACACTCTGTGGCGGTCTAGTGCTGAGTTCACATTAGCGTGAATAATTAATTAAGTGCTCCGCATGCGTTGTCAAGAAGACGGACGTCACAGCCAATTAAAGCTGTGCTGGCTGTTAGTGTGCGCTTTGCCTCGAGAAGAAACTGGTAATGGTTTTAAATAAAGGCTTACACAAATTAATCCATTCAAATTTGCATATGGCCATGTCTGAACTGGGGTGGCGGAGTGAGCTAAAGAATGATGATGGATTAAACCCAGATCAGTTGACTGGGGGTGAGTGCTTGCAATGTTCAACACTCCGTCCATCATCCCCTTTGGTTTTGCTATGTTTGCCCTAAGTTGGCAGGGTATGCCCAGACGTGAGTCCCTTGCTCACTTTGCCACTGGATTCAAGATAGCCTGGCTGATGACGGCTGTAAGCCAGAAACCGGTCCCGGGATGCTTGTTTCCGGTCCAGGGAAGACATGGCTCGGCAGTTCGGGCTGGACTGTTCCCATGAAAAAACAACAGTTGATGGACAGAATGCAGAACAATGTCATACATTCACCCCAGTACAGAGATCTGGGCCTAAATCCATCGTTTTTTGCTCACCATGCCATTCCAGTTTGAACCCAGCCATATGCAAATCAGTCTTGACCCTGTGCCTCATGGGAACAGTCCAGCCCGAACTGCCAAGCCAGGTCCTCCCTGCACTGGAAACAAGCATCCTAGGACCGGTTTCGGGGTTTCACCCCTCTTCAGCCAGGATAGCTTGATTCCAGTGGCATGGAGAGCACAGGACCCACGTCTGGGCATACCCTGCCACTCGGGGTGACAAATGCAAAAACAACAGTTGATGGACAGAATGAAGAACAATGTCATACATTCACCCCAGTACAGAGATCTGGGCCTAAATCCATCGTTTTTTTGCTCACCATGCCATTCCAGTTTGAACCCAGTCAAATGCAAATCAGTCTTGACCCTGTGCCTCATGGGAACAGTCCAGCCCGAACTGCCAAGCCAGGTCCTTCCTGGACTGGAAACAAGCATCCTAGGACCGGTTTCGGGTTTCACCCTCTTCAGCCAGGATAGCTTGATTCCAGTGGCATGGAGAGCACGGGACCCACGTCTGGGCATACCCGTCCCACTCTGGGTGACAAATGCAAAAACAACAGTTGATGGACAGAATGCAGAACAATGTCATACATTCACCCCAGTACAGAGATCTGGGCCTAAATCCATTGTTTTTTTGCTCAGCATGCCATTCCAGTTTGAACCCAGCCATATGCAAATAAGTCTTGACCCTGTGCCTCATGGGAACAGTCCAGCCCGAACTGCCAAGCCAGGTCCTCCCTGGACTGGAAACAAGCATCCTAGGACCTGTTTCGGGGTTTCACCCCTCTTCAGCCAGGATAGCTTGATTCCAGTGGCATGGAGAGCACGGGACCCACGTCTGGGCATACCTGGCCCACTCGGGGTGACAAATGCAAAAACAACAGTTGATGGACAGAATGCAGAACAATGTGATACATTCACCCCAGTACAGAGATCTGGGCCTAAATCCATCGTTTTTTTGCTCACCATGCCATTCCAGTTTGAACCCAGCCATATGCAAATCAGTCTTGACCCTGTGTCTCATGGGAACAGTCCAGCCCGAACTGCCAAGCCAGGTCCTCCCTGGACTGGAAACAAGCATCCTAGGACCGGTTTCGGGTTTCACCCCTCTTCAGCCAGGATAGCTTGATTCCAGTGGCATGGAGAGCACGGGACACACGTCTGGGCATACCCGTCCCACTCAGGGTGACAAATGCAAAAACAACAGTTGATGGACAGAATGCAGAACAATGTCATACATTCACCCCAGTACAGAGATCTGGGCCTAAATCCATCGTTTTTTGCTCACCATGCCATTCCAGTTTGAACCCAGCCATATGCAAATCAGTCTTGACCCTGTGCCTCATGGGAACAGTCCAGCCCGAACTGCCAAGCCAGGTCCTCCCTGGACTGGAAACAAGCATCCTAGGACCGGTTTCGGGGTTTCACCCCTCTTCAGCCAGGATAGCTTGATTCCAGTGGCATGGAGAGCACGGGACCCACGTCTGGGCATACCCGGCCCACTCGGGGTGACAAATGCAAAAACAACAGTTGATGGACAGAATGCAGAACAATGTCATACATTCACCCCAGTACAGAGATCTGGGCCTAAATCCATCGTTTTTTTGCTCACCATGGGCTCACTGTGCCACTGGAATCAAGCTATCCTGGCTGAAGAGGGGTGAAACCCCGAACCCGGTCCTAGGATGCTTGTTTCCAGTCCAGGGATGACCTGGCTTGGCAGTTCGGGCTGGACTGTTCCCATGAGGCACAGGGTCAGGACTGATTTGCATATGGCCAGGTCTAAACTGGGGTGGCATGGTGAGCAAAAGAATGATGGATTTAACCCAGATCTCTTGACTGGGGGTGAATGTTTTGATTTGTTCTGCATTCCGTCCATCAATTGTGTGTCTTTTGCTTTCCTGGACTGTTCCCATGAGGCACAGGGTCAGACTGATTTGCATATGGCCATGTCTGAACTGGGGTGGCAGAGTGAGCTAAAGAATGATGATGGATTAAACCCAGATCAGTTGACTGGGGGTGAGTGCTTGCAATGTTCAACACTCCGTCCATCATCCCCTTTGGTTTTGCTATGTTCGCCCTAAGTTGGCAGGGTATGCCCAGACGTGGGTCCCTTGCTCACTTTGCCACTGGATTCAAGATAGCCTGGCTAATCACGGCTGTAAGCCAGAAACCGGTCCCGGGATGCTTGTTTCCGGTCCAGGGAAGACATGGCTCGGCAGTTCGGGCTGGACTGTTCCCATGAGGCACAGGGTCAGACTGATTTGCATATGGCCATGTCTGAACTGGGGTGGCGGAGTGAGCTAAAGAATGATGATGGATTAAACCCAGACCAGTTGACTGGGGGTGAGTGCTTGCAATGTTCAACACTCCGTCCATCATCCCCTTTGGTTTAAATAAAGGCTTACACAAATTAATCCATTCAAATGTTTACGCGCTCTGGTAGTCGTTAAAGCAAACACGTTGCTCTTTTAGCGCTGTAACACTGCCTTCATACTTCATGTTGAGTTCTGCCTGCGTTCTTTACTTGGTGGGTCTGTAACGTAAATTTTCTCCTTCAGATAGTCTCCATAATTGTACAGATGCGATAAAAGCTCGGAGACTGAAGTTCTTTTTAGATTAATACTTTTATTTTAAAAGTACAGTAAAGGCCCACAAGCCAAGGCCACATAAATGAAGTAACACGACCAACAACTAAATCGTTATCTCGCTAACATTCTACACATAACCCCTTTGAATCCATGCTTGGAATTCCATGTTATTATGACGTCTGATAGTTAATGCAAAACAACAGCTGCACGTACGTACCCCATGCAACAGTCACGGCTAACAAGGGGAGAGGAAGCGACCAGGCTGCGCAAACACAAGGGGCCAGCCCTCGACATAACAAGAAACCCTGTAATAAAGTACCATTAAGAAAATACCCTGTGCATGGACACTGAATCAGTGACAAGGTCACCAGATGCCCCAGAGTAACACCTTCACTGTGGTCCTACTTTAAAGTGAATACCATGAACAGCATAGGAAGTGGGGTAGAATCTTCAGGGGGAGGAGGGAACATGTGGAGTCTCAAGATCAGTCTAGAGCAGAAGCCTGTGTGATACACCCAGATGTTCCCACTGTTAACAGATCCACACCAATAGAGTGGATGAATGCCCTACATTCTAATGAGGATGGAGCTGTAAGAGCAGTGGGAGGGGCAGAGAGGCCCCAGCAGCCTTCAAGTCAGAGCATGGCAACCTTAAATGGTGACAGTCACCTGGCGGAGTGGGGTGCAGTTCAGGCAATTTTTATTCATTTCTGGCAAGAGATTAAGGGAAGTTCCCCAACCTCAGGAGCAAATCAAAAAGAGATACAGGCTCCATGCCTGAGCTTGGAGGAGAAACTGTCCAATCTGGCCCAGCGTACAGACATACTAGAAAGTAGGCTTCAGGAGCTGAGTTTAACAGTGAATGGGGCATATGCAAGAGGTAGCTAGGTTGAGGTATAGGGAAAAAGAGCTGACCGAGAAGTTGGAGAGAATGGAGAATAACATGAGGCAGAATAACATCAGAATTTTGGAGGTTAAGGAAAGAGCTGAGGGGGCAGATGTTAAACTCTTTGTGGTGGATCTTCTCACTAAGCATTCCCCCAGGTAACTTCATCTCTGGACTTAGAAACAGAAATTCACAGGGTGCACCGAGATCCATTTAAGCTGAACCCTGGGCGCAAGAAGCCCAGGAAGATTCTAGTTAAATTTCAAACATATGCAGTTAAAGAGAAAATCCTGGGTGCGACCCTAAAAGAAAAATCTCTGTTGGTCCAAGATCTCACATTCAAAATCAGGTGTGACATCTCCTATACCTCTGAAGATAGACGGTGGGAATTGGGAAAATGTATTGGGGGCCTCAGAAGATCAGGTGCAGTAGTGCAGTTAAGGTTCTGAGCAATTCTGAAGGATATGTGGGCCAACAAAATGTATAACTTTATGGTCCCCGAGAAGGTGGATAATTTCGTAGCTCAGAACACGACCCAGAGTACAGTTGGGGATAAGTGAGGAGCATAGATAATGGTAGAAGTACAATGTTAGAGAGGAAACCATGATATTCCAATGATTCCCTTGAGTGGTAGCTCGAATTGGCACAGTATGCCAGGAGATAGAAGTGGAAGGGTTCCCTGAGAGGGAGGGGACATGTGGTGGAGAGTAGAGAGAGAAAATAAAAAATAGGTCCTCATATAGGTAGAGAGGGTCACAATTATCGGGGGGAAATCAGTCAAGGCATATGGGGGGAAAGGATGATTTATCAGGGGGTAGTCCCTTATTATTGCTGTGTTGGAGTGTGAATGGGATGCGGGTCAAGAGAAGGCAATATTTGGCCCTTCAATATTTGACAGATAGTTCAGCTCAGGTCATTATGCTGCATGAGACTCATCTCCTGCACTCCGAGTGCATGAGCCTCTTTGTAAAACATAAGTGGGTGGAGAGAGTAGTGGCTACAGATCAGTCAACTTGTACAAAGGGGATTGCCATCTACTTAAAGTCAATGCAGGGGTAAAAGTGGTGAGTTACAAGGCTGATGAAGGGGGGCATTGGATAGAAGCAGATATCAAAGTTCGGCAAAGTCGATACACCCTAGCTAGTCATAATGCCCAAATGTGGATGGTACTTCTTCTCCGACCTCCCTTTTCACTGTACTGTTAGAATTTGATGCTCCTATCATCTTGGGTGGGGATTTTAATGTCTTTTGAATAATGATTTAGATAGATCCTCGGTTCGCACACAAAGTAGCTCACCAAAGATGAAGGCTTACAGTCTTTCAATGCTACAAAATTTGAACATTTGCGATAGCTGGAGCAGAGTAAGGTGGAAAATAGGAACTACTCCTTTTACAGCAAGAAGAACGGCCATTACTCCAGGATTGACTACCTATTTATAGATGAGGAGGAAGCTGAAAGAATCAGAGATATAGTGTATCTTCCTATTCACATCTCTGACCATGCAACACTATTATTAGCACTGCGAATGCCAGCTAGTCGGACCCTGAGAAGGTGAACTGTAAACATAAGACTGTTCCTCTAGTTGGGAATTATGAACGAAATAGAGGAAGATTCAGTTGTTTTTTTAAATGGAAAATTGGTTCGGCACCCGCATATTTGTTCTTGGATGCTTTTAAGGTCTGGTTAACTGGGGCCTTGAAAAATTCCTCAGCCACCTGGCTTAGGAAAGAAAAGAGGCAGATGTTGCAGTTGGAAGAGAAGCTAGCCTAAGCGGAAAATGATTTGAGGACATCTCCGGCACAGGGGGAAAGCAGGATGAGTTTGGTTAACTGACAAGAGGGAAAGCAGCAGGCCCAGATGGGTTCCTAAACAAATCTTATATCTTGTTGCCAGAAGTAGTAATCCGTATTTTGCTTGGGTTATTTAATGCAGTACGTTTGAAAGGTCACCCTTTACCAAAGTCCTGGGACATTTGCGGTGGGAGTATTATCAAGGAAAATTGCCTTATATGCTGATGATCTGATACCTCAAATATTTAAAGCGCCTTACCATGTTTAATGGCAGAGGTGAGATTTTTCAGGAACTTACCCGGTTACAAAATAAATGTAAGCAAACCAGAGACAATGAGATGGAACCAGAGTATTCAGACCTCAAAGGAATTCAGGTATCTGGGGATGACAATCTTGCATGAGCTAGAAAAGATACCTGTGCTAAATTTGCAGAAGGAGTTTAAGGAGATAGATATAACCTTAAAAAGGTGGCAGAGTGTGCCACTTACTCTGTATGGTTGAGTGAACCTGGTAAAGATGTCTATTCTACCTAAGCTCTCATATTTGTTTTATAATATCCCTCTAGGGTTGATAAAAAAAATGTGTCCAAAATACAGGGGGAATTACATCTTTTATTTGGGTCAACAAGGGAGTTAGACTCAATTGGAAGAAGTTGAGGAGAAGGATCGGAAGTGGAGGGCTAGGGCTGCCAGATTTTCAACTGTATTGTTGGGCGTATCAGCTCAAGAGTAGCAGGATGTTATTGCACCATCCTGCAGTGCATTAGTGGGTCCATGCTGAACGACATATCTGAGGTTGGATTTATGTATAAATTTGAGGCTCCCACATTTTTTAAGAAAGTGCAACTGAAATGTTTGAAGGCGGAGGCCAAAACATGGTGTGGGGTTTGGTCACTCCTTGGGATTTCATATAGCAAGTGGTCTCCAGTATGGGATTCACTGGGAACCCCGGAATGCTTTTTGGACAGTTTGGCAAGTCCAGAATATAATATTGGGGGCAGATGGTGGAAGAGGGTAAGGGCCTCCCTTGGGACACCTGGAAGAAGCGGACCAATATGAGCACTTTCTAGGTTTAAGTTTTATCAAATATCTACCTGGCTCAGGAATAAGGGGTAAATGGAAGTGGATTCAAACTCCATGGAAAAGGATCTTCAAGATCCGAAATCATGAAAGAAGGAGGTATCATGCAGGTATGGACATCTGGTGGCAGCTGCAGAGGAAAGCATGAGACCCCGTCATCTAGTCTGGAAAGGATACTTGCCAAGCACAGCTTTAAGCATGCTTTTTTCTGTGGTTAAATCTGCTGCATTAAGAAGAAATCACATCTTTACTTTACAAAGAGTGTATGAGACCCCGTGGAAGCTGGCCAAAATAAGAGGAGATGGGGAAGGTAAATGTAAGTGGCGTGGATTCTCGGGTGCAGACGATGTCCATATGTTTGCTACCTGCCATGCCCTGGAAGTTTTTGGGAGGAATGTTGGTAGACAATTTCTGACATCCTGGGATTTGAAGTGGAGGAAGTGGAGGAAAGGCCCACCCTTATTATGTTTGGCATTATACAGCAAGAAGCTGCTTCCAGGGCCCCCTCAAAACTGTAATGAATGTACATTTTCTATTTGATCTTTTTTGGAAAGGAGGGAGATATGTAGAGCGTGGTGCCAACCCACATCCCCAACTTGGCAGGAATGGTGGAATTATTTGAGATATTTTAGGGAAGTTTATGTTAAGGTTCAAAAGAATATGAGTAATTCTGAACCTGGGCCATTTTGGAATCTGTTGGAATCAAAGGAAGGCCATGATGTCCAATGATTATACCTCTTTGTCAGTTCGTTTTGATGAGTGATGCTGGGCGATTCCTGGCTGACACATAGACTGAAAATGGACCCGTAAATTGGTATGGGGGTAGACGAATCTGGAGGGTGTTTATTTACTCTAGGTGATATGAGGATAAAAAAAGAAAACAAAAAAAGCACAAAAAGAAAGAGATAAATGAATGTTGATTGCTGAACTTGTGCTCAGCATATTCTTTGTTGAAGCACCACTAAGGCTCCCTCAATAGTGCACCTTGTGGTCTATTGTGTTTTTGTGTCCATGAAACTGAGTTGCACATTTACAAAGAAGTGGCGAAGCATGTCGATAAGCCAAGAAGGCTAACGACACGCTTCGTCACTTTAGAAATGCAAGGCTGCACCATATTTACTAGAATATGGTGCAGCCCTGCATTCCCCCTGGGCTGGCGCTAACGTTAGATGCCTAGTGCCAACGCAGGCACCATAGTGCAAGGGTGCCTGTGTTGAGGGGAAGATTGTTTATGTGCAGGAAGGTCCCCCTTCCTGCACATAAACAGTTTTTAAATGCCGTTTTGTAACTTCAATTGTGCTGCTTAATGCAACAAACATAGAAGTTGCAAAACTGCATTTTTTTTAAATGATTGTTTATGTGCAGGAAAGGGGACCTACATTCCGATTTACTAGGAACAGGGGGCCTCATGACATGTTTCAGCCAGGGACCCCATACACCTTTGCATTTCTATACGGACCAACTATTTGCTGTGGAGACAATGAGAATGAGTAGGTATATGGCTTACTGTCGGTTGCATCCACAATGGTGTTGGTAGTCATCAAGCAGCAGTGGCAGGATGTTGAATCCCGGCTCCTTGGCGGTACGGGACATGTGAAGTTGAGTTTGTGCCTTATATCCTTCCCTTTAAACAAGCTCAGGTGTGGAGGCTTAACCGCCACAGTCATGTCGGCGATAAGGCACATCATGACTCGGCAGGCGGGGAAACTGGCGGTCTGCCCTTCAACAGATGCATTGGCCTATCCCGCTGCCGACCGGTTGGACCACCAACATGGCGGCGGTGATTTCAATGCTGTATTGATGGCAGTCGCCTTACCGCCAAACTCGTAATCAGGCCCCAAGTAAGAAGGTAAACTTTCAAGTGGAAGGAACCTGGTCCCTGTATCCTACCAGCCCTTCAAAGAAACATCTAAAACTTAGAATAATCAAATCTCCAGTTACGTACATGCGATCATTGCTGTTTTGGTGTGTATTTGAAAATTAACATTTTCTCTATTGATTTTAATTGGAGTGGGAATGTTATTGTATTGCATTTCCTACTTATTAACTAGTTTGGTACTGATAAATGCTTTCCACATGCTTCTCCTAAGTTACACCTGTTTGCTCTGTGATGCAGCTACCAAGGGTTGAGCTCTTGTTTAAATTACTGAGACGTAACTGGGCCTGCTAAGCCATAGTGACAATATTACTTGAAGAGAACTACTATCCACTTCAGCTAATAATCGGCTTTGTCACAAAGCCGTCTCCATTTATACACTCAGGGGCAGATTTACAAGCCCCTTGCGCCACTTTTGCGTCACTTTTCCCATGTTAAAAGTGACGCAAAAGTGGCGCAAGGGGCTTGTAAATCTGCCCCTCAGAATCTGGAACAATATCCTGATAACTATTAGGACTGCCCAAAACTTGCTCTAATTTAGGAAGGAGTTGATGACGCACCTCTTTTGAGAGCATTGTGTCATGATTTAGTAATATTATAGTTCTGCTCTCAAAAACCAGTTACCTCTACAATCACCCATTAACTCTATTCTTGTGTTTGACCCCATTTAGTGCTTGGGTGCCCTTTGGCTAGGTTTACCCTATAAAAACATACTGTGGCTCATTATGATGTCAGCCTGACACCGTAGTGGTCTGGAACTGCTCGAACTTAGATCATAGATTCCAACCTCAGTATTAGGATGCGACCGCCCTATGGGCGGTCATAAACATCCATCTAATAATGGCAGCTTATGCTGCAGGCGGAAAAGGCCCGCAGCACAAGCTGCCATTGTAAAATGGATGTTTTGAAACATCCAAGCACCATGTGGCAGGCACCGTGAGATGCCTGCCTCACTGTGCAGGGATGTTTAGGGAGTACCATAGGTGCCCTCCAGACCCATAGCGGAGGGCCGGTGCTGAGTAATTGCTTTGCCAGCGAGCTGTTTTAAATTGTATTGAGCTGCCTTTTAAATACTTTGCACTTTACTTACTTGGTTATTCCTCAGGATACCACTCCCCGGTGCACCGCGAGACTATCTCATTTGTGTGGAGGGAGGCAGGTACTATTTCCGGTGTAGAGGGAGGTCAGCGCTCTAGTGGCTACCCCCTCTATAAAACCGGATGCTAGCCGCGACGCGAGTGGACTTGTGCCACCAGTGCTGAGTAATTGCTTTGCCAGCGAGCTGTTTTAAATTGTATTGAGCTGCCTTTTAAATACTTTGCACTTTACTTACTTGGTTATTCCTCAGGATACCACTCCCCGGTCCACCGCGAGACTATCTCGTTTGTGTGGAGGGAGGCGGGTACTATTTCCGGTGTAGAGGGAGGTCAGCGCTCTAGTGGCTACCCCCTCTATAAAACCGGATGCTAGCCGCGACGCGAGTGGACTTGTGCCACCAGTGCTGAGTAATTGCTTTGCCAGCGAGCTGTTTTAAATTGTATTGAGCTGCCTTTTAAATACTTTGCACTTTACTTACTTGGTTATTCCTCAGGATACCACTCCCCGGTCCACCGCGAGACTATCTCGTTTGTGTGGAGGGAGGCGGGTACTATTTCCGGTGTAGAGGAGGTCAGCGCTCTAGTGGCTACCCCCTCTATAAAACCGGATGCTAGCCGCGACGCGAGTGGACTTGTGCCACCAGTGCTGAGTAATTGCTTTGCCAGCGAGCTGTTTTAAATTGTATTGAGCTGCCTTTTAAATACTTTGCACTTTACTTACTTGGTTATTCCTCAGGATACCACTCCCCGGTCCACCGCGAGACTATCTTGTTTGTGTGGAGGGAGGCGGGTACTATTTCCGGTGTAGAGGGAGGTCAGCGCTCTAGTGGCTACCCCCTCTATAAAACCGGATGCTAGCCACGACGCGCAGCGGACGCGCGCAGCGGGCGCGCCAAAGGCAAGCCCGTCTGCGCCCGTCCGCGCCCAGAAGTCGCCAGACGCCAGAAGCCCTGGCCATTCTTCCTCTGACCATGAATGCCCTCCGAGACGGATCTATTCCGTCAAAGAGATGGTAGAGCTGAGGCCTACTCCTTGCCCTGCTGGTAGGTCAGACTTCTGGCCCTCTTATGAGGGTCCTTTCTCTTGTCTGACCTGCCGTTTTCAAGGCACCATCGATAAGAAGGCACTTAGCAACCATGTTAGGGCCAACATACCCCATTGTGCCCCCTCTGTTACAAAGTTTACACCTTCTTACAGTCCGGAGCTGGGGTGGAAAAGTTTACTATGCAATGTGAGATCTCTCCCTAAACATTCTGCCGAGGTTTGGGATCTCCTTTCCTCGGTCCAGCCAGATTTTGGGTTTTTAACCGAAACCTGGCTGAAGCCCCATTCGGTCCCCTCCATAGCTCTTGCCTTACCAGAGGGTTACAGACTTATCCGTATGGATAGACCAAATAAAATGGGAGGTGGAATTGCTATTGTACATAGAGATGGTATTAAAATCATCGAGCTGGAACAACATTGCGATCCAACCATGGAAGCAATGGTTTTCCGTATAGATTTCTCGCCCCACATGAGCTGGAAGGGGGCCTTGGTATACAGACCTCCTGGTCCGATGCATGATTTTTCTCTTCAATTAACCGAATTAATCGCCCCACATGTAATTGCGAGCAGCAATTTTTTGCTGCTGGGCGATTTTAATATACACAGTGAGTGCAGTTCTAATGCGGACACAGGGTCACTAATAACGGAGTTGACTACTCTAGGTTTGACCAAGCTCAACGAAGGCCCTACACATGTAGCTGGCCACACACTGGACATCATTTTTTCTAATTCACTCAATGTTGCCTGTAAATCCCCTCAGTTTATGTCCTGGTCTGATCATGCCTCAATTGAATTTTGCATTCAGGCGCCAGGGAAAGGAACTCATATTACCCATGATATCCCTCTCCTTTTCAGACAGTGGAAGAGAGTTACGCCAGAGGGCTTCATTCAGTTTTTTGAAGAGCCTCAGATATCGGAATCAGATGACATCGAAGATGCCCTTGATAAGTATAACCTGGCAGTTTCTAGAGCTGTGGACCAGTTAGCTCCTTTGAAACCCTCTCCTAGCTCCCCTAAGCATCCCCAGAATGCTTGGTATTCCCCTCAACTTCGCGCCGAAAAACGAATCTGTAGGAAGCATGAAAAACGGTGGCGCCTTACCCATTTGGAGGAAGATAAGGAGCGGTTCTATATAGCTTTGGCTAAGTATCATGGGGAAATTAGGGCAGCACGTAAAGCTCATATAGCTCTACAATTAAATCAGGCTAAAAATGACCCCAAGGCGCTATACCGCATACTTCAGTCCTTTACCAATCCCAAAGCATGCGAGAACTTAATAGCCCTGACACAAAAACTATGTGATGATATTAGCACCTTTTTCACACAAAAAATTGAGATCATCTATGATAAAATAATCCAATCAGGATATCATCCCCCTTCGATTACGATTCCCAAAGCACTTGGGCTGACAGTTACTCAATCACTGGGAAGCTTTCCCCCAGTGACGCAGGCGGAGGTAGAATCATTGATCCATTCAATTAAATCAGGATCCCCCCTGGATTGTATTCCGGCAAAAACTACTATCTCTCTCGCCTGTCACCTGTCTCCCTCCATTGCACATCTCCTCAATCTCTCTCTGCGAGGAGGCTTGGTCCCTTTGGAATGGAAAACAGCACAGGTTATGCCTATCAGAAAGAACACCAAGGCCCCGCTAACTGAGTTCTCCAATCTCCGGCCCATCTCTCTCCTTCCGTTCCTGGGCAAGCTATTGGAGAAACATATTAACATCCATCTTTCCAACTATGTCGAATGGACATGTAGTCTTGACTCTTCTCAATCAGGCTTTCGCCCCAAATACAGCACAGAATCGGCCCTACTAGTGGTCACCGACAACATCAGGATGACCCTCGATAGAGGCCACTCCATGATTCTGGTGCTGTTGGACCTTTCCGCCGCATTCGACACAGTTTCCCATAAGATTTTGCCCAGGAGATTGGAGGAGATTGGACTCAGAGACTTGGCTTTACAGTGGTTGACGAGTTTTCTCTCATCCCGGTCACAGGCGGTTAACCTTGGTCCGTATCGTTCCACTGTATCAGAATTATCCAAGGGAGTACCACAGGGCTCTTGTTTGAGCCCGACTTTGTTTAACATCTATGTGGCTCCCTTGGCCAATCTGTTAAGGAGTAGCGGGTTTATTCCCGTCTCCTATGCGGACGATACCCAGCTGCTCTTTCCATTCGCAAAATTGACACCCTCTGTACAGGCTGCTTTCTCTTTGGGAATGACAAACATCGCGCAGTGGATGAGGAGTAACTTTCTTCAGTGCAATGTGGGAAAGACGGAGATTATGCTTTTTGGGGAGGCTCAACTTCTGTGGACCCCCAATTGGTGGCCCACAGATCTGGGTACCGCCCCCGCCCCTAAATCCTGTGTAAAAAATCTGGGTGTTCGTCTGGAGCAGACCCTTACCATGAAGGAGCACGCTGCACAGACAGCTGGCTCCTGTTTCCATGTGTTGGGCCTACTGCGTCGCATCCTTCCCTTGCTTCCTGATTCATCCAGGAAGACGCTAACCCAGGCGCTTATTCTAGGTCGCCTGGATTATTGCAACAGCCTATTGCTGAGTGCTAATGAGGCTGCTCTTAATAGATTGCAGGTTGTTCAGAACACGGCAGCACGTTTGATCCTGAACGCCCCACCCAGGACAGCCTCTCGGCCTTTGCTCTTTAAGCTTCACAGGCTCCCTATACGAGAACGAGTACAGTTTAAAATCTGCTGCACCATACACAGGGCCTTGTCCAATTCTGGCCCTAGCTATCTTGCAGATAAATTTATTCCCTATATACCTCAGCGGTCCCTCCGTTCAGGATCTCAATCCCTCCTGCAGTGCCTAGAATTAAACGGTTCAGACAAGGTGGGAAGTCTCTTTCTTATTTAGGTCCCTGCTATTGGAATAAGCTTCCTGTGCAGCTTAGACAGTGCACGGAATATTCCCTCTTTAGGAAACAGCTCAAGACTTTTCTTTTCCGCTTCTGATTTTTTAGCAGTGAGCTCCTCTCAGGTGCCTTGTCCTGAGCGCAGAGATACCCCTTCGGGGGTCGATTCTGGCACTTTACAAATTAATAAATAAATAATAAATAAATAAGGGGGCCCTGTTAGGGGCCCCCAAAGTCATTTTCAGACAGATTTTCCTTGTCGAAAGGCCGACATGGAAAGGCTGTCGGAAAATGACTTCATAATCCTGATGGGGGAGCCGAGGCTGGCTTCTCCATCATTAAGGGATCTTGAGCATTTCCGATGCTCTGTCGGGCTCTTTGAGTCCTTCAGAACAGCAGCTGGCGGTCCCTCCACCCGATGCCTGCACCCGTAGCATCGTAATGCGGCGGGCGGACAGGAGGGGCAGATGTCAGGCGGACCGTAACCGACAGTCGGGCGGATGCGGTCCGTCCGACATCATATTCAGCCCAAATGTATTATTCTTTTGTTAAATGATTACATCAATGCTTTAAAAGATTTTCCTGGAACAGCTTCCTAGTTCATTGATTAAACAGCGGTATATACTTGTATCTCAATAATTTGCATAATATACTTTGGATAATGAAATGTAGGAGTGAGCCATTCAAAGATGAATAATTAAAGTGAAGTCAGACAGACAATCTTATGAAAACATTAACAATAATTCTCAATAAGTAATGTGTCCACTCTCTGGGATTAAGCTAATGTTATTCACAGTGTGTGAAAGTGTTTAGCTGGTTTTGGGACCATGTGGCCTTGTTTTTCATGCTCGACCTTTGCTCTTTAGATATTAAAGTTGGAGCCACATTGTGTTCCTGCATGAAATTACGACTGATATCCGGGTGACTTAAATTAAGCATCCTTCTGTTCCATGCAAACTGACTTTTTCAACAAAAGGCCTCTAGTGATGTACAATGAGGGAGAACTGTAAGTAATTTCATGCAGAGAAGCGCAGTGTGATTTTTTACACTGCTATCCTGCATTTATAAGTCATTCAGAAGACATGACTCTCATTCAATTTACAAGGCAAAAACAACAGCCTTTCACATGCCACCATGCTAAACATGAAATACACATTATAAGAAATGCTGGTTGGATTTATAGGAATTCACGCATACACAGGCGAAAAGATGAATGAATTAAAGGGGAGGTTAATTGGTACTGCACATTGTTTCCCTCTTTGCACATTTCGATAAGGAGTTGAACATTTGAGACCAATTCACGGAGACGCGTAAGAGTAAGCAAAAGAGGACTCCTGTAATACTACTGTCTATATTCATAAAACGTTTTCTGAATCCGCCCCAATGTCTCATTTACAATGTATCAACCAGTTCCAACGCCAATGTATGTGGACGCTGTCTTTGAAATGCATCAATGATGGGGCCATGATCTCCACCTGAACTTCCTAACATCTGTATTATAGAAAGTGCCTGGGGGTGCAACAGGCATGTGCGCCCTCTTTGTGTGCCCCCGGGGCACTTTGGTATTACAGAAGGGGCTGCAGAAACTTGTAGGGCCCCTTCTGTAATGCAGAAAGCCCTGGTGCACATGTATTGCCAGCACTATCTCAAGAGTGTGGTCCCTAATTTACATGGGGATGTGGCCCAATGCAAATGAGGGAATCTGTTTAGCATCATATTATGGACGTGGGCGCAAAGAGGAAGAAGCTGTCAGCAGGTGCACTGAAAGTGCGCCATATAAAGAAGGTGCACTGTCAGTGCACCCCTGATGGCAGCCCTTTGGAGGGGAGGAAGGGGGTCTCATGGAACCCCCCTAGATATCTCCTAGCAGGCTGGTGCAGTCACTCACTGCACCCGCCTGCAAAGGGATCTCTCTGAAGCGCAGGCTGGTTGCTGCCTGACAGTGAAACAAGTAGAGGCTTTGAAGCAGCCGCTCCGTATTTCACTTGAATGCACTTCCCCCAGGGCAGCACAAGTTCACGGCTGCCCTTGGGGCAGCACATTCACTGTCATAGGGCGCAATATGTCTGTTTGTGCATGCACACCTACTTAAAGGTGGACCATGTGCAAACATAAAAATGTGCCCTATGTGTAATGGGGCCCCAGGTAATCACATGTATCATAGAGCACAACAATTACCACTGACAAGCCATGCTAAGTGCATAAGCATGCTCGCAGCTAATCGCTACCTGTGTAAGCCCCACACCTACATGACAGAAGCACAGCAGTACAACAGTGCCAAATATATCTAGTACTATAGGCGTGCACGGTTAAGTGCAGCAGACCCTTTGACTCTAGAGTAAAGCAACAGTGAAGCAGCATGCTGGTTGTGAAAAGTCGCACAGTCTTACAACTGTGGACAATCGAATGACAACCAGTGAGCAACCTTGCAACTATCTTACAGTAACAAATGTTAACACTGCAGTCCTCACACTACTAATTGGAGGTGCGGTAAGTGCTGTCAGAACTAAAAGCAGCTGGAGATTACAAGCCGGATGTCCAAGTTAACTGGGACCTAAGAAGTAGAGTCCCACATCTTAAGACTGTGGAAAAATATCCCTAACCATGCTGGTCAGACAACTCACAGAGCAGGAAGGGCCAGGAGAGAACACTACAGACTGATGTCTGATTGACGGGCTTGAGTATACCCACATCACACAACTAGACGCTGCCAGCGAGACGTGCAAGTTTAGCAGCCTGCACGTCCCTTAGTTCTACCTGAAGAAGGGCACAAGAGGCAAGGGTGATCCGAACTGCAAGGTTTCTCAAAACCATTCCTATTTTAGTGACCCAGATCAAGCCAATTGTTAAACCTCTGTAAAGACATACCGGGGTAAGTAAGTACGTTTATTGTATAGTTAATAAAAACCATTGCATAAAAAGACACTAAAAGTGCTGATAGTTCACACGATTTTGACATACAAACATTCTGCTAATGAATTTTAATAAAAAATTTATGATTGCTACATTTAGATAATTAAAATAGATAAATTACCCAAGGACCTAGGGGGGGTCAAAATGCTTAAAGCATAAGACAACAGAGTTACATAAAGCGCATTGTCTATCAGTCTCCGACACAATAGTTTCTTTTGACTAATTATTCTCCACCAGCGTGCTGTAAAGTTGCACGTGAATTGCGCGAATAAATGTCATCATTTACTTTAAAGTGTGTTTTGATCTCTGTCTGGCCATTGTATTCAGATTGATGCACTCTGTTACCCACTCCTTAAGCGCGGGTGCATTATAATATGAAAATAACCTCATTTTCCTAAAGCAACCGTGCATAACAATCCCTAATCCAAAATGTTAGCAAGCTGATTCTTCACCATACTTAGACATTTTGCTCCCTAACAGGCTAGGGGTTTTGAGGCTCTACTCAGCCAGGAGGTGACAGCTGGTCTTCTGCAGGTATGGATACAGAGTTGCAAAGAAAGTGGTGTGAGTAGCTTCCTTCTTTGTCCCATAACTGCTGTCTCTGATTTATATCCACATAAACAACAGATTGGTTGTGGCGTACTGAACTTCCATGTCGGTGTGAGGTCTCTTGTTTCAAACTGTCCATAGTGAAATGGGTTATCAATTATTCTTGGGGCTTCAAACTATGATATGTGTTGATAACTGTTCAAGCAGGTCATCTCCTTGCGAATGTATTCTTGTTCTGCAGTTAAGACAAGAACTTTGCTGGGTATTGCTTATTTAATGGATGGGTGCTCTTTCCATGGAGCTTCTTCACGCTTCATTAATGCCAGGCTCTTCTATTGCCAATCCTAAATAGCTTCCCCAAGAATTTTCTTTACATTTTTTCTCATCTGTGCCTTAATTTCCATCCATCACAGTTTGTTCAGGGAGCCTCTCGCTGAGGCACAGAATTTCCAACATAACTTGACAAAGTCACTCATACTTTGTAGCTCTTGATTTTGTAAGCCGAATTCCAGCTGAACCTGAGCAGGAACAGTTGATTTTGACAAGCCAAAAATGGCTTTGTACACATTCATTTGTAGCAAATTTAGCACGGCCGCCTTCTTTTCCTGCATGATTTCCAGGACATATGCTACTGTGGGGACGGGCTGGGCTGCTATTATTGTTAACTGGTGTCCATACGAAGGGCAACTGAGATTCTTTTGGAAAAAGTTTCCATACAAATGTTAATGAGAGCGCATTCGCCTGTAGTAAGGCCAGGTATTGTTTAAAGGTCAACTGCCATTCCATGTGTATACCCAGGTACTTATATGAGGATATGGCTTCTACTCGATTGCCCTTAATGGATCAAGTAAATAACTTGACCTATGACTCGACAAGGCGGACCGCTTTTGTTTTACTTAAGTTCATCTCTAAGCCTTGTTGCTCTATGTGTCCTACTAATGCGTTGATTGACCTTTGACCTTGGAAGCACAATGGGTGTTTGACTCAAGATGACAATATGATCAACATATTGCATGCACACAATTTTCTCTTTGCCAATTTAGGTGGGAAACTTTCCACTTGTGTCAGGTAACTGTCTAAATCAATTGAGTAGCTTCACGGCGCTGGGAGGGACACAGCTCCAGAGACAGACTCACCTTGACAAAAGTGTGACTACAGGGAGCTCTCCTCGCTCCCTCGTTATTTCGAACACGAACTACAGTGAAACTCGATTTTATTCAAAGTGTGATTACATGATCTACATGACCTGCGTATTAGCACAGGCTCAAACTCCGTACTACTGATTAAGGTGTAAGGAGTGGAGGGGTACATGGTCCATAACTGACCAATACACCACCAACCACTGGTTTAGCATAACCTTTTTAACTCTAAACTGGGAGTCCGCGAATAAAATAGGTATTTAGAGATCACTGAGTTAGTTTTAACATTGTATATCTGCACTTTTCTTTGATCCCAATTCTTCTATGTGTTTGTTTTGTTTCCCCCACCCTATTGCTCCACCTCAAGCGTTGGTTTGGGCAGAGTTGTGTTTAGCAGCCCTATGATGAAGCATGCCACAAACCTTTGTGGGTGAGGGCAGTTTTTCTAACATTTTATGTTTGCTGTTGCACCTCTTGAAAACAGCGACATTTCCATTCTCCTACTTCTCTGTGTGTGATAAGTCTATGGTAGAGGAGGTCGAAGTAGGAGTTCCCCTCTTTCCCCTTATCTTTGTGTGTGGAACTGTCTAAATCGGCCGGGTTTACATTGAATAAACGTGGGGCTAAGACACACCCCAGTTTCAAGCCATTATTTGAACAGACTTTAGACGGTACTCTGCTGCTCTTTCCGACTTTGACCTGAGCCCATGTGCTGTTCCACAGTGCTGTAATTGCCTTTAACAGTTTCCCTGGGATGCCCCATTCTGCCATTTCTGCCCAGAGGCAACTACTTACTCTGTCAAAAGATCAATGAAGCATGTGAATAGGCACATTTTTTGCTGTATTACCTTTTCCGCTAAGATGGTGAGTACTGACGGGTTTGTAGTTGTCCCCATGCCTGATCTAAAACCATGTTTGTGTTTTTGGTATTAGATTTTTCTTGTTAACCCAGGCTTGGAGATCTTAGAGTATCTAGGAAGCATATAATTTGGCTTCTACATTGATTAAAGCTATTAGCCTGTAATTAAGTGGAGATGAATGATTGCCTTTCTTATAGTTGGGGTGAAGTAAGTTCCTTTTCCATGAGAATGGAATGACGTTCGTGCGGCAAATTTGGTTGGAAGGAGGGTTACATAACCAGCCCAAAAGTTTACATCATTCTCGAATAGCTCATCTGGGAGACCATTTGGGCCCGGTGCTCCCTCTGTCCTCAGCTTCTTTCATATCTTCTCTAGGCACTTGACGCCGGTTAAGGACTCCTCGTTGTCAAATTGCAAGATAGTTGAAATTATTGTTTCAGAGTTACCAGCATTGTTGCTGTGAATTGCAGTACACTGTTTTGCTTCCTGTGTCCCTCTGACAGCCTCCGACAATGCTGTCACCGACTTTGGGTTGTTTTTGTTGTTCTCACTCGTTGATCCACGGACTGGTAAGGCGTACATTACGCAGATGTGGGACTCCCAAGACTCCTCCAGAATCCATGCATTTTGGTGGCGAGCCTGCCCCAAGACCAGCCTATTTATTACACCCAAAACTCTTACTATTTGGTAGCTTGCAGGTCAGTAGGAACTTGCTCCATATTTCTTCTTTTTTGCCTTCCAGCATTCTTAATGATAGGATAACCTTATATGTCGGACTGGGGTTTTATCAGTCTTTTTCCTTTTTTTATTTCAAGTGCAGTCCTTCTTACTTCTCCTGTAATTTGTTTTTTTTAATTCCAGCAACTACTGGGTATACCAACTCTGTCTTTCTGGTCCCTAAATGACTTGACTTTCTTCATTTTTTGCCTAGGTTACTGGGTTAGTTAGGAACTTTGAAAGTAGGGTCCTTATCAAATTCACCCAGTCCTTATCGTAATGCCCTGCTCCTATATATGTCACTTTCGATTTTTGTGCATTGGTGTAAACCACAGCCATTATTTATTCCATGTCTGAGCCACGCCATTTTATATCTGGTGGGCAGTGAGGATAGACCATTCGTTGTACTCTATTTGGGGGGGCCTATTTTCTAATCTGAAAACTTGGGGGAAATGGATGCTTTCCGAAAACTGGATAATTTGAAATGAGTTGACCCAAGTAAATGATTTGCCATTTGTTGTAATCAATGGTTGATTGAATCGTGCTGCTAAAAAAGGTTTTTGCTAGCGTTGTGTTCCTCCTTTGAAGTGCCATTCAAAAAAATGTCACCTTGAGCTTCCACCTTTTGGTGTAGGTTTACGACGATGCCTTGACGGCATAGACTTTTACACTTCTGGATGAGTGGTGTGTATGATAGGCACCGAAATTTGGACGAGTGTGGTAATGAAGTCCCCTGAGAATATAAGATGTGAATTCTGATAAAATTTTGGCAATTATTTGAATAATTCTACTAGGGTTACAATTCTCTCTGCCTCCTTAGCTGTGCATGGGTGAACATATACCTTCTGGAGGAGTAGTGCCTTTAAAGGTTTTACTTGTGCTTTAGTTTCTATTTTAGTCGCCTATAGCCACTTGACTCCTAAATCTATCTTTTCTTGGTACCAGTTGTATTTTGGTGAAATGTATGTGAAAAGACCTCCCTTTGGATGTCCAGAGCTTGAGGTCCTTAGAGCGGGAGTATGATGTCCCATGTAGCCTATTACAGATGTTGGATTTAGGCTCCATGTTTCTTGTAGTCAGATAATATCGAAATGTTGAAGAAAAACCATTGTGTCACTGTCATAAGGCATTTTTCCGAAGCCATGTACATTCCAGGAGCATATATTGATGTGATCTTGCAGGACTTTATTAACATCAGGACCACCTAGGATCTAAGGCTTGTAGGAGTCAGGACCATCCTTGCTTTTTCTTTACTGTTGGAACAAGATGGGCATTTCTTGGGAGACCGTTAGGTGCTGATTTCACTATTGTTCGTTTGGGCAACTTTGTCAATGAAACTTCTGCCCCCAGGTCTCCCCTTAAAACCATGTGCCTGTTTCTAAACTTGTTGGCCAAAGCCTACTTGAGCTTGGATTGATGGCAGACATATTAGGGGGGAGCATTGATGTTAAGTGTGATGAACTGATATGCACCAGCAAGCTTATTTCCTTGATTAATTTCATGACTGCACCTCTATTCGATTCAATTTTCAATTCAATTACTTTATTCGGATAGATATGTATCCATAAATGCACAGATCACATTTCAGCACATAAAATACAATTACGTCATAATGTAATATAGAAAATCAGATGAGTTAAAAACATTATTCATAAAGTGCCCATAGTTTTGCGTGCTCGCACAGCAGTTTTCAGAAAGGCACCTACTCAAAAGGCCAGTTCATCGTCTTCCAGGAGGAGAATAGATCTATATGCAGTTCCGAGGTGAGTGGGTGAATTATTTTTAAAAGAGGGTATTAGGAGCCATTTAGTGTACTTAATATAAAACTTACAGAAAAATAAAAAATGTAATGTAGATTGCCCACTCTGGCCGTCACAGGGGCATGGCAAAAGGTTGAGGTTGGCATGGAAGCCAAGAGGGAAACAAAGTAAAAATTTCACGGTGCCCACTCTTAAGCGAAAGAGGAGTCCCCTCTCCCACCGGCCTATAGGTTTTGTAGGATAGCTAGCCAGCTGATAAAAAGTGTTCTCAATTGACATAAAATCAGCTACAGTTGTTTTCTTCGACTCCCTGTCTGGTCTTGCCTTGCTGTAGTGCTTGTAAAGTGCTGTGCGTACGTCTCTTTTGCTGACAATGTCTACCGTGTTAGGATTTGTGAAGATATGTTCGTAATTAACCCTGCTTAGATTTGAGCGCACCTCTGCTAACCACGGGATGTCCATTCTCTTTTCACATTTAAGGCAGTCTCCTATAATCTCCCGTGTGAGGGTCGCCGCTTGGTTTTTCCAGATGGCTAGGCAGAATAGCGCAGGGCGTGCCTGTATATAATCTTCGATGTAATGGAGATTCAATTCGCTATGGCAAACATATTGTGACGTGGAAATTGGAGCACCCAGACGTTTTCCGCAAAACCCGTTTTCCTCGCGCTGGATACTACAGCCCCTAAAAATGCCCCAGACTTCCACACCATAAGTTGCCTAAGAATACACTGAAATTTAAAAAAAAAAAATAGATAAAACGGACCCTGTCATCCTTGGTTGTGGGAGGCTGAGAACCGAGTTAATGGCTTTGGTGAACTTATTCCTGCAAAATGCCATGTGGTCAGACCAGGAACCATTAGCAGTGAAAACAAGCCCCAAATCGGGGAAAGTGCTAGTGCATTGTAAACTCTGTCTGCTCACAGAAATAAAATTTAAAAGGTGCTTCCTCGGTCCTCAGAGACTGCACCTCTATTTAAGGTATCAAATGCTTCCTTGGATGTATAGTTGGGAATCAGCCTAGGTTTTGTGAGTTGTTGTTCCTGTAAATACCCCTTAGGTGGTAGCCCGTGTTTTGGGTCATGCCTGGATTTGATCCCAAGGGGAATCACCCTGTTTGTTGTATTGTGCATGTGTCCTAGCCTGCAGCAAGGTCAAATCATCCTCTTTGCACGTGACTTAATGACCAGGTGGTGACTAAACATTCACTTTTGTCGGACTTGGTTTCTTGGTTCTCTATTAAGGTATGATGATTTTCCTTCACCGGTTAGTCGACAGTTATTGAAGTTATGTTCATTGACTCTGTGTTTTCATTTGATTTGGCTTCTGCCAGTATCCGTTTTTCTGCCGCCCTCTGTGCACTATTGTGGCTTTGTGTTGGGTTCTTTGTGCCTCCACCACTATATGAGAGATTTGAATTCTAGTTTGTGAGGGCTCTTTTTCCTGGCATTTATTTGAGGCTGAAACAGGTGTTAGTATCTCTGGCTTTACATCCACTGATTGTCTACTCCTGCTTTTTTATGGGGGAGTAGTTGGCATATGCTTCGGTCTTGTTCTGTTAATGTTATTCCATGTTTTCCTTTGTCTTTTCTGTTATCTTTTGGTTAGGGTCAGTGCTTCACTTTTCCCCAAAAAATGTTTTTATTTTATTTTTTCAACCATAGCAAACAGTCACAGTGTGTCGGTAGTAAACCATAAGTACACAAGGCAGTACGGTGCAGTGCACATAAATCACAGTTATTCTAGCAAAGCAGTAAAACGTGTAGCCATGCACAGGATTACGCAGTTGAGACTATAATCACTCCATTGAGAGCACATTATCCACATCAACTATATCTATTCCATTGTATTTTCACCAAGGACCCCAGATCTTAGCAAACATTTTTGGCCAACCTCTAATCTTATATGTAACTTTCTCCACTGCCATATAAAGGTCCCTTTCCGATTCCCCATTCCACCAGCGTGGGAGGCTCGGGTGCTCCCCAGTGTTTGGCCAGATCCCCAGTGTTTGGCCAAACTTAGGATGCAGAAAAGAAGCTGGGCTCTCGGGAGATCTACCTCTGTGGGAATGCAAAGTAGGATGTATTTAGGGTCTGCCACGAAGGGTGCTGAGAGGATCTTGGCTAGCTCATCTAGTATGTTAACCCAATATACTTGAATGCCGGGGCAATTCCACAGTATGTGAAAGAATATGCCATCTTGTTCCCCATATCTCCGGAAATTTGGAGACTCGTCCCTACCGATTTTGTGTAAGCGGGCCCGATCATAATTGACCCTGTGGAGAATCTTGTATTGCACTAAGCACATTCGTGATATGATCTCCACAATTCTTGGGTGCACCTAAGCGGGTGCACCTTAGCCTCTTCCCAGTCTTTATTGTCTAATTCGCCCAAGTCTCTTTCCCATCTCTCCCTCAGTGTACTTAAAGTGTCAGGCATGTTATTGATGGTCTTACAGGTGCAGGAGACCACCTTCTCCTGTATTTCCCCAAGGAGCAGTCTTCCTTCCATAGGGCCTATTCAGGGATTTCAGTTGTATCCAGTCCCTCGGCATCCAATGCATGTTTCAATTGTATGTATTTATAGTATTGCGTGGCATTAAGGCGGTATTCACATTGGAAGGAATCAAAAAGAAACAACCCTCCACTTTCTAAAAGGTCACCTAACTTAGAAATCCCTATTAGATCCCAGGATTCAAAGCCTCTCACTTTGCCTATCTCTGTAAACCTCTTACCCAGCCACAGTGGAGTCTCCCGGGTGTGTTGTATCGTCCACCCCAAGCATCTCTGGATACTGTTCCAGGCGTTGATAGTTACCTGGGTTGCTGGTAAGAGTTTCCGGACTCCATTACCCCCATATAAATAATGTAGGTCTAACTTGGAGTGGAATTTGGTGCGATCGAGTGAATAAGTGGGATGGCTTCCCAGCCAATGCTCCTAGTCGTTAATGACCACTAACTGGGCAGCCCAGTAGTATGCCCTGACATGTGGGAGAGAGATACCTCCATCGTACTGGTTTCTCTGCAGGGTTGATAGTGCTATCCTGGGAGGGCCTCCACCCCATAGTAATTTGCGGATCTCCGCATTTATCTTAGTGAAATAGGCCTCAGGGATTGGGTACAAATTATTTTGAAGCATGTACAAGAATTTGGGCAGGGTGATCATCTTGAACATCGCAGCTCGGCCGTGCAGCGTCAGGGGCGGTCTCCTCCATCTATCTACATCGAACTGGAATTCTATTATAATTCTGTGGAGGTTTCAATCTAGATCTCATTTTCAATCTAAGGTGGCAAAAATGCCTAGATACATGAAACCCTCCCTTTCTACACATAATCGTTGAGGCAGGGAGCCGAAGTCTTGCATTATTCCTGTGTGGTAGAGGCTTGATTTATCCCAATTGATTGAGTATCCTGAATACATACCATATTCATCAAAACCCGGAATATAGTACAGGGATAGTCTTGCCTGGCTGGGTAATGTTAAGTAGGATGCCGTCTGCATATTGCGATATCCTCTCATCTTCATCCAAATCCCTCTCTTCTTGAAGTTTTCTAATACCGGGGTGTGCCCAAATTAAGCAGGCCAAGGGTTCCAGGACCAGGGCAAACAAAAGGGGAGACAAGGGACACCTCTGTCTGTTCCCCCACCCTATGTTGAATTCCAGAGACAGGACACCATTGACCCATACCGGCACTATTGGGTCTCTATATAGTAAGCTTATCCATGACTAGAATTTGGGGCCAAAGCCAAATTTGGTTAAAATCTGCTGCAAAAAAGGCAAGTGAACCACACCAAATGCTTTCTCAGCATCTAGTGTGAGAAAAACATGTGGCTCTTTTCTGGTTCAGACAGTCTCCAGCCAGTTATATAGCCTAGGAGATCTTTTAGGCATAAAGCCAGATTGATCATCATGGATCAAGGGGGAGACAACTGAGAGATTGGGCAGTAGAAGCCACAATGAGTGAGCGGTTTCCCTGGCTTATGGATCACCACTATATTGGCTTTCCGTAGATCCAGCAGTAGCTTTGCCTCTTGTTTGGGCTCTTGATAGAGCTGCAGCAGATGTGGTCCAAGGATTTTGGCGTTCCCTTAAGTAATTCAGCCAGTATCCCGTTGGGTCCAGAGACTTTGCCAGGTTTAAGTTGGGTTATGGCCTCTTTTTTCTCTGTGAAAGGGAAATGCCCTCTTTCAAAGTGTTATGATCTTCCAGCGGCAGGGTTGGCATCCTGATTGCTGACAAATAGATTTTGATCTGTGAGGTATTGGCAAGCGGGTGTGCCTCGGGAAAAGCTGCATAATACAGTGGAAATGCCTGAGCGATTTCTACATCGATTTTATATTTCTTGCCAGCTTCATCTATAATGGTGTTTACCCACCGGGCCACTTGTTCTCTATGTCCCAGCCAGGCCAGCAATCTATCAGCCTTGTCTCCAGCAACATAAAGTCTATGCTGCACAGCCAGTATCTGGGTTCTTACTTCCTTATTTGCCATAGCACGAAGAGTCAGGGAATCTCGTTTGGATTCCACATGCTCCTCAAGAGCCAGCAGGCGACCCTCTATGCCCTCTATGTCCTTTCTTTTATGTGCTAGGATATTTTGCGCTCTGTCCCTGAGTACGATTTTGTATGCTTCCCATAGGACAACTGCTGAATCTATGGAGTCTTTGTTATCCTCAAAGTAGAACTCTTTGTCAACTCGCAATTTTCTTGAAATATGAGAGCCCCGTAGTTCCCAGGCGTTTAGTCACCAGCCTGTTCCAGGTGTACGGGGTTGTAACCCCAAAGTAATCCAGAACGCTAGTGGTCAGAGATTCCCTTAGCTCGGCACTCAGTGTTCGTTACCATGGCTGCCTCCCCCGCTGGAGAGAATATGTAATCTAGTCTAGAGAAAACGTTATGAGTATCAGAAAAATCGGAATATTTGTGACTGCCTGGATGGCATTTCTGCGAAGGTCCACTAGTCCCAATGTATGTGTGAAGCTAGCTAGTGGTGTTTCCCTTAGAGAGTTTGGAGAGAGCACAGACCTATTGAAGTCAGTGAGCATGACATCATAAAAATCATCACCCACTGTATGTAAGGAGGAGTTTGTGTCAAGTAGTATCTCTGCAGTCTTTGCCAGGGTATTTTCTTGTAGTCATAGGGGGCATATATGTTTATGAGAGTGACATCCCGTCTGCCCCACATACCCCAGACAGACACGTATTTGCTGTCTTGGTCTACCCATTGCCTTTGCATTCTGAGGGGAGGCGTCTTTCCAATCAGTATCACTACTCCCCAAGAACCAGAAAGGAAGCTGGCTTGCGCCAGCGTGGTATAGTCCCCTCTATTTTGGAATCGATCCTGAGACCCCATTGGTTGTATCTCCTGTAGCAAGACTACATCTGGTTTCAAACTCCTTATATAGGTGGTCACCAGCCTCGCTTGACCTTATTTCCTACTCCATTGACATTCCATGACAGAATGGAGATCACTCCCTGATCAGGTCTCTCACTGTCTGTCATCTCAGCATATTGACCATTTCTGACCACCTGCCATGCCTACTACTAGGATGCCTTTTCATCTAACATAGCCTGATCACCGTGATTAAATAATAAACAACTCTTAGAACAATACAACAAACATTTAATAATCCACTCCCTAGCTCCACCCTACTCACCCTCCGCCACCCCAGGTACAAACACCTTCATGCCCAATGAAACAATTACACCATGGGGATGACCAGGAGAGGTCTGTAGCCCTCCCTCTCAAACAATTCAACAAAAAATATCTATAACTACACGTAACACAAAAACCACTCATTAGGCCTGGGCATTAAATTCTGCTCCGCTCGTGGAGTTTTTCCCACTCTGCTCTCCAATAAGCACGAAGTGTTCCGAAAATCTTACTCCAGACCGCCTCGGGGGGAGATTTCTCAATGCGGATGGTTGCTACTGCTCGCATTGAGAAACCTTCAGTTTGCGTTGAGGAAGCTGCAGCTCGAGTTGAACATCTACTGCCCTCTTGCGCTGTGTCTGGTGCTGTTTGTGCTGATTTCTACAGCTTGGGACTGATCCAGCGCGATATCAGCAAACAACATTCATACACCAGATACTCACTTGGGCCCATACATTCATACTACGCTGGGTTTTATCAGTTGTTACTCTCTATCAAATCCCTGCTACCAATTACCTTCTGATTGAAGAGTAATGACTTACCAATGAATCCTTTGCTAATTGGGAAATTTAAAATGAGTGACATTCATTATAGTACATAATCCTGAAATAACCACTGAGTCAGGAAGTTTTAAAATGTTTATCTAAAGATTTAGCAGAGTAAAATACAGAACCACATGGTACTTAATCGCAATACCCAAGATTAAGCATCGAAATGATTATTGCTAATCAATGACGGTGTTTAAAGAAGAGGAGAAGATAGAGACAGCAGCGCAACTAAAGGTTGCATTATAATTACCTAAGTGCGAGAACCAAACCCCTTAGCCAAGGAGTTGAAAGAATAGGACCCAGGAAAGATGAAGAGCAAAGACTTCCTCCGGGATCAGGACAGGACAGGTGACCTCTCTACAACGACGCCTGCGTCGTTCCCTCTCTGATACTCGACTTCTCTCGATTCTCCCGTGCCTTCCTTCTAATGGACTCCGCCGCCCCTCCTCAGGACCTCTTCTGGACAGGGACTCGGTCTGCAATCGGTCAGCTTGGCGGTCTGGAGCTAAGCGCGCTCTGGCAGCATGGACGCCTGTTCTTCATGAACGCATGCTCTCCTGGAATCTTGCTCTGCTGTGCTTCAAGACTTCCGACTAAACTAATTAACTAATTCTATATCTATTATACCCTTCTACGCCCATGTACCTCCCCTTAATGTTGCTAAAATATGGGACCACTACTTCTGATTGGACAGGGACAGGGGGTGGATTCTCGCACCATATCCATTTGGCTTAAATTGTAAAGCCTATTGTCTTTACTTTCCCACCCCTTCAAATTAATACATTCGCTTTATTTCCCACCCGTCTCATGACAAATGTAAACCAATTTTCATAGACATTGTATCAATGTGTGACAGGAAAGCACTAGTACAACATCTTCGGCCATCAGGTTACGGCCTTGGACTTCGTCCAGGTTGACTTCATTTGGCAGGCACACAAGACACATGCGCAGAACCATTTGCCTCTCGAGTTTCAGGTCACCAACCCAGGCCCAAGTTTACGAACTAATAAAAGTGCAAGAAGAAAATATTAGAATCACAAATAAAATGTTTCACTGTATACCCACTATTTCTATTCTATTCCCAATTAAATATATATACTATCCCGCGTTAGTAGCGTTAGGAAACGACAATTTAATAATGACATGAGAGCAAGCAGAAGCATGTGAAAACATCAAGCAGCCATTTTAATGCACACTGCGCAGAAGCAGAAGTTTCCCACCAAGCAAAGAAAGATGTCACACCATGTGATATGGTTGCGACATGCGCATTGAGCTTTCCCGAGCATAGCGGCCATTTTGGATTACAGACAAGCGTTATTCATTAGTAAAACACATAGGCAAGCATCCTTTTCTTTTGTGTCATGAATGCAAAGGTTAGTATTAACAATACAAGTTTAATAAATTAATACTGTGAGGAGGATTGAATACAAGCAAGTTTCATTTATGAAACCTTGCTCCATCAATCCCCTCTCTGATGGCGTTTCTGAGCCATCAAAACACTACCCTCAATCAGATGCCAACTTCTAGCAAATTACTTCATTCTCATCTTTACTCTTTCTATTTTTACAATCTCCTTTTAATTTCTTGTATAATTCACTTCTCCACTCTTCAAGTTCGATTTCATCTACCTTTCGTTTCTTTCCTCTTCCTGTCACCTTATATGTTCCATTCTTTTTACAGCATTTGCACCATATTGTTATTGCCAAGATTATTATTGTTATCCCTGCTAATGGTACTAATATTTGACCTATAAGTCCTTTCCCTATATTAGCAAACCAGGTTCCAATTGACGAGTTACTATTTGTTAATCTTTCCCATACACTATCAACTTCCAGTGGTTTAAGTTCTTTCTTAAGTTTAGTTATATTCTGTATATACGTTCCAATTTCTGCACTCTTATCAGGAATATAAGTGCAACAATGTTTCCTCTTCAATAATTTACAGACTCCGCCCTCTTTTGCCAATATAATATCAAGAGCAAGTCGATTTTGCATCACCATAGATCTAATCGCAACCATTTCCGCATTAATCATTAGAAACCCTCCAGCAGTATCCGTTGATAAACGATCAACTACTGTAGACAATTTACATAATTTCCTTGAGTTCAGAATTATTCCCACTGAAGGTATCAATGCACCAAATATATCACCTACAATTTCTGAAAAACTAGCTCTTTTACTACGTATTAATTCACTATTGTTTTCATTGCTCCCAGTGTTTCTTTTTACATGGTATATTTTTGGAAATACTATTCAAACATAACAACTTCCATACCACCGTGCAGGAAGCCTAAAGTAAGCCTTATTCCCACACACATAATAAATTCCAGGAAAAACTGAATCTGTTCCTCCTTTGATTCCCCAACCTCCAAGAATTAAAAAATTGTGTTCACATTCACTGGTACCGATGAAAACATTGTTATAATCAGTCTTTAACCTATGAAGACAAATTTTCCCTGTCTTTACAAAATCCAGAGCCATAGCAGCTTGAGCCTTGCCAGGTGTGTAACTCCCTTCTTTCTCAGCCCAAGGTGGTAAATGAGCCTTATGCTCAGAAGCTTTCTTTTGAAAATCTTGTCTTCTATCTTCTACTAAATTCAAAAATATATTTTCTTCTTCAAGTAAAGAACATGTTAGATTGTGTCTATGTGCATGTGTTATGTCTATTGATTTCATTGTTAAGAAAAATTCTCCCATAAACTGTCCGTCTTGACTACTAAGCACTGGGTTCATACTCTTGCGAATCGGAACCTCTGAAAATATCACATCTAGGTTTGAATAAAAATACTGAAGTCTCCCTGTTCTATAAAATAAACTAGACAAAACACTACATGATATGCCATATGTCAGTGGTAAGTGATGATATGTTAATCCTTCTGCTACTGATTCAGGTAACTTCATACAGACATAACAATTACTAACTTCCATTGTCTCTACATATTGAAACAATAACTTTGTGAAAACGTTTAAACTAGTGTCGTTGTCAGCTACTTCATGATGAATTTCTGGTTCACTTTCTGCCATTAGTTCTACTCTATTGCCCTTCATGTTTGCTGTCCTCTCCTTAGTTTCATTATTAATCTTTTTATCTATTATCATAAGGTAAGGAACTGCTACAATCAGGACTAACCATACTATAAGCACCACCACTAGACTACATATGCATAATGCACAGCATCTTCTACAACATTTCTGTTTTGGTCTCCCAGTAACTCTATTGTCAGGCATTTTTCGACAAGGAAGATTGCTCTTCTTATCTCTTCTTCTTTTCTTTAGTTTATTCTTTTGCTTAGTCAGGGTGGTCTTGTTTCTTCTTCGTACGTCAATTGTGTACTTGTTCCTTTGCCACCACTGTCACTTGATTCTGAGCTTTCAAAATCTTCAAGGATGATGTAAGTCCAATCAGGACCCTTGAATTTGTTGTTCACAAGTTTCAGTCTTTTACTTCTTCTTTTCGCAGTTTTATGTTCTTGTTCAGTTTGACTTGTCACTTCATTCACTTGATCTGGATCTTCACTTCTGGTTGTTATGTGGTACTTCACTCTTTTAATGACACTCGGCCAATGATCTACTTTTCTTGTTTTCTTTGTTGGCACTGTTTCTTTGTTTTCATCTTCAGCGATCTCGTTAATTTCACTGCTTAGTACTGCTTTGTTTTCTTTGATCACTTTTTCTTCTGTTTTGTCTTTTTCAGGTCTGATTGGTTTCTCTGTAACAGCTCCGCTGTGAGTTTCCAATAACTGACCTTGTTCTTTGTTTATTTCTCCAAGTTGATGATTTTCAACGTTTTCTTCTTCTGTGCACTCTTCTTGATCTAACTTGTTCTGATCAGGGCTTATTGCACTGTGAACTTCTGCAGCCTGACCGGATTCTTCTAGACCTATCTGTCCCTGTTCAAAGTCTATTAGGTCTTCACTGTTTTGAGTCCAGTTTTCTTTCCCTATCTGACCTTGTTCAGGATTTCTTAATGTCTTTTCTTCTTGTTCCTGAACTGCTTCTTCTTCACCTATCTGATCTTCTTCAATTTCCTCCAATTTCGCTTGACTTC
This sequence comes from Calotriton arnoldi, assembly GCA_963921515.1. Taxonomy (NCBI): domain Eukaryota; kingdom Metazoa; phylum Chordata; class Amphibia; order Caudata; family Salamandridae; genus Calotriton; species Calotriton arnoldi. Next base: position 431,899 of record CAWUFW010010236.1, on the reverse strand, counting down.
TTGTTCTGTGGTATACTTCAGGAACTTCTACCACTGGTATCCAATCCTGACTTGTGCTCGGTTGTTCTTCTTCAGCTTCCCCGGAATCTCGAACTTGAGATCCTACAGCTGGGCAACCTTCAGCCTCTTCAGTGATTGGCGTTGTCTGAGGATTCTCTTCCTCGGGATCTGGTACTCTCTTGGTGTGACTTACATGAATCCAATTAGGAAATCCGGCACACTTCACTGCTGTATTCGTTGTCAGTATGACTTGACATGGTCTGCCCCATCTAGGTGATAGACACGTTTCTCTGGTGTGATTCTTCACTACCACCCAGTCACCAGGATTCAGATCATGTTCTTGTTCAGGCTGCCTGGAAACTGCGTCTTCTCCAACCTGATGAGAGACAGAACGCACTAGGTCAGCCAATCCTTTGCAATAGTCCAAAACCATATCATCAGATATATTCACCAGTTTGTTTGTGGGAACATGTGTTTGTCTCATTGCTCTTCCCATCATTATTTTGTGGGGGCTCAATCCTGTTTTTCTGTCAGGTATACTTCTGAGTCCCATTAGAACAAGTGGCAATGCATCTGGCCACTTTAATGATGTTGATGCACACATTTTTCCCAGTCTTGACTTTATAGTGCCATTCAATTGTTCAACCACTCCAGAAGCCTCTGGACGATATGCACAGTGCAGTTTCTGTTGGATTTGGAATGCTTCACAGATTAGCTTGATCACTTCACTGTTAAAATGTTTTCCTCTATCTGATTCCAAAGTTACTGGGAAACCAAACCTAGGTATGAGCTCTCGTAGCAACAATTTTGCCACTGTAATGCTGTCATTTCTCCTAGTAGGGTAAGCCTCCACCCACTTTGAAAACAGACACACTATGACTAGTACATATTTCAGCCCTCTACATGGTGGTAACTGTATGAAATCAAACTGAAGTCTCATAAATGGACCCTCTGCCTTTCCAATTTTTCCAAATCCAATTACTGTCTTCCTCCCCGGATTATGCATCTGGCAAGTTAGACATCTCTGGCAAAGACTCTCTGCAACAGCCCTGAATTTGGGATTGTACCAATTTTGTCTGAACAGCCTAATCATTGCATCTCTTCCTATGTGTATGTCTCCATGATGCATTCTAGCCATTTGTGAGAGTAAACAGTCTGGCATGACTGGTCTGCCATCAGCACTGATCCATACTTCATCATCTCCTCTTTGGGAACAACCCACTTTGATCCACAAATTCTTCTCACTTTCATCAACCTCATCTTGCAATTTCTTCACCTCATTCCAAGTTTCAGGTGGCATATACAGCATAAGTTGGCAGCTGATTCCCATTCTTTCCACCCTCTTATTGACTGACATTCTGGTTTTGGCACAATGTTGAGCCACCAGATCTGCATATCTGTTGCCGACTACCACCCAGTCATCTCCTGACTGGTGTGCGGCACATTTCACCACAGCCAATTCTTTTGGTGATTGTATTGCTTCTAGCAATTCCCTTACAAATTGTCCATTTTTAATGGGGGATCCTGAAGAAGTCATGAAATCCCTCTGCATCCATAGTTGGCCAAAATCATGCACAACCCCGTAACCATATTGGCTATCTGTAAATATGGTTACTCTCTGATTCCTCCCAATTTTGCATGCTTTTATCAACGCAATCAATTCAGCTACTTGTGCAGATTTGACTCCTGGTAAATAGGATGCTTCAACTATTCCAGTTAATTCACATACCGCATAGGCAGCAGTTAGTTTACCGTCTTCATGTCTTTGACATGAACCATCAACAAATAGCTCCCTGTCTGGCGTTTTAAGAGGCTGTTCCTCTATATCTGGGCGTGGTTTTGTGCATAATTCTGTAATTTGTATACAATCATGTTCATCGTCTTCATCATCTTTAATTCTCTCATGACGTGGGTCTGGTAGTAAGGTTGCTGGATTTATTATAGTACACCTTACCATGTTCACATTTTCAGCACCCATTATTATTCTTTCATATTTAGTCAGCCGACTAGGAGTAAGATGCTGAGTTCGGGTTCTTGTCAACAGAATGACAACTGCATGTGGAACATACACTTTTACAGGGTGTCCCATCACAATTGACTCACTTTGTTCAATGCTCAAACAAGTAGCCGCCACTGCTTTTAAGCATCCTGGCAACGCGGCTGCTACTGGGTCCAATGTAGCAGAAAAATATGCTATAGGACGTCTTTCCAATCCATGTCTCTGAGTTAAGACAGAAAGTGCACAATTTTCCTCTCATGACAGAACAATGCAAATTCTCTCTTATAATCAGGCATGCCTAAGGCAGGTGCTGAACATAGGGCATTTCTCAATTTTACAAAAGCTTCTACACTTTCATCCTCCCACTCCACAGGGTCCTTTGCTTTCTTCTTTGTCATGTTAATTAAGGGCTTAGCTAACATGGAAAATCCTGGTATCCATTGTCGACAGTAACCTACTATTCCTAGGAACATTCTCACTTGTCTTTGTGTTACAGGCATTTGCATTTTCTTTATTAAAGCTACTCTTTCAGCTGTTACTCTTCTTTTTCCTCTCTCAATTTGGTGTCCCAGATACTTAACGGCTGTTGTACAGAATTGCAATTTTTCAGGTGAGACCTTATGCCCTTCTTCTGCCAAAAGATTTAATAATGCTATTGAATCAACAACACAGTCCTCTCTGGTGTTCGATGCCACCAATAAGTCGTCGATATATTGGACTAATACTGAGCTTCCTGGCATCACTAGTTTTTCAAGGCACTTTTTCAGTATCTGGTTGAAAATAGAAGGACTTTCTGTGTACCCCTGAGGAACACGATTCCACACATAGACCTTGTTCTCAAATTTAAATGAGAAAAGATACTGGCTGTCTGGATGTAATGGTATTGAAAAGAACGCTTGTCACAAATCAATTACTGTGAACCACCCTGCACTCCATGGAATCTGGTATAGAATTACTGCAGGATTTGGTACTATGGGACAACATGGTTCTACAATCTTATTTATTTTCCTCAGGTCCTGAACAATCCTATATTTTCCACTAGGTTTCTTTAATCCCATTATTGGTGAATTACATGGGCTACTCATTACTTCTTTTAGGATATTTTGTTCTACCATTCTATTTATTTCTTCAATGACTCCTGCTTTTACTTCTGCACTCATTTTGTACTGTCTGGTATTTGGGAAAATTGCACCTTCTTTTACAGTAATTTTAACTGGATCTATTTTAGCCATAAGTCCTACTTCCTTTCCGGTGAAATCCCATACTATGGGGTTTACTGTACCTTTTAATTCTTCTGGCAACTCATCTTTTGTTATTAACGAAAACATTTCATCCACTTCTGTACCTTGTTTTGCAATCATAATTTTATATACATGGTCTTCATCTGGTGTCTGAACTGCCACACCATCCGGTGTGCAGAAAATGGTACAATTCATTTTGCACAATTAATCCCTACCTAATAAATTTACTGGACTAGAATCACACACTACAAATTGATGCATTTCTCTGAAGTTTCCAATTTTAACTTCCATTGGTTCGGTAAGAGGTGTTCTAATCCGCTGATTAGCTACCCCCACTACTTGGATATTTTCACCAGAGAGAGGAAGGTCTGGAATGTCTGCTGTTTTCACAGTAGACCGGGTAGCACCAGTGTCCAAAAGGAAAGTAATATTATTACCTTTCACATTCCCTTCAACATATGGACCTGACTGATCTACCTGTAAGGATGCGCCAAGTATGCACTCCTTCTTCCCCTCTCCTAGGCACCGTCATGGACTGTATTGACAGAAATCGTCCTGCAAAAGAAATTGTGATGTCATATAATCATTCTTACCACTTCCTCCTTGATATCCGATGTCTGTACCATGCTTTGCTCTGCTTACATTACCCTGAATAGGTGCAGGTGGCAACTGACTCTGAGGATTTACACCCTGCTGTGAGTCATTCTGCGTCTGTGGATTTAAATTTTGATTTGGGCCATTATTATTCCGAATCTTTTTACATTCATCCTTCCAATGCCCCAATTTTCCGCATCCATGGCAAGGAAATTTCTTTTTAGCTTCTTCTGTACTCATTCGTCCTCTAAATTTTCCACCATTCCCAGCATCACCATTCGTTCCAGAATCTTTTCCTGGATTTTCATTTGGATTTTCCAAATTAATTCCCTGCTTTTCTGCCATTTTCACCTGAGCCCACATCACTTTTTCCTGCAATTTCTTGTGTCTATCCTCAATATCGTCTCCACAATATTTTGCATACTTCAGAATCTCATCTATGGGCTTTCCCTGCCAACACAGCATATGCTGTTTAATCATCTGACAAATTTCTGGCTTTAAACCATAAACAAATCGATACACAAACTGACTCATGTTTTTGTCTCCAATGTCCTCAAATCCACTATACTGTTTAAATACCTGCAATAGACGCTCATAGTAGGAATGTACTGATTCATTAGCTTCTTGGGTAGTTCGATCTATTTTTACCCAATTTGTTTCTTTCGGTGGTATTTTCCCTTTCAGGTAAGTTATCACCTGCTGATACTTTTTCATCACGTCATTTGACGGGGCACCTGTCTTCGGATCTCTAGGATATTCATCACTAGGCCAATCGACTGTAATTTTACAATCTGTCCATAAATCGGCAGGTACCACTATGTCAAACAAACCATCTAAGTCCTTCAACAATACCTTTGACACCTTCACAAACCTGTCAACCTGCTTGTACCATTCAATTGGTTTTTCTCTCAATTTTGGAAAATCATTCGTAAATGACAAAATATCCTGTCTGCTCCATGGGACATGTACATATCCTCCTCCCGCAACTTCTCGCATGGGATACATTTGATCTGCTTTCCCTGTTTCCTTCATCACATATTCTGATGCTGTTCTACTTGTTCGTGCTTCTTCCTTTTTCTTGGCCCACCTAGTTTTCCATTTATCTAGGTCTCCCCATTTTTGCAAAACTAACATTAATTCTCTTATTTGTAATCTTCTTCCAGAGGCATTCATATTTTCTAAATCTTTGTCTGAAAATTCTGCTCTATATGGTTTCTGTAGTATCTTTGATCTCCCTATTTCTATTCCCATCTGTAGTGCTAAATTGGATAATTTTTCATGAAATAACCTTACATTTCTGGTGATACTCCTGCACAGGAACAATAATTCTTCTTCATCATAGGTATTTAAGCGTTCTAGTCCTACATTTCCTGCTATTATTTCTTCTAATTCGACTTTCAATTTATGAATGTCCATTATTTTCGGAGGTGTGCACTGTTTAACTGACCCTTGCACCCATCTTTCTAGATCTTCAGGTGTTACTATGGTGGCACTTTTTGCTCCCGATGAAGTTATTAAACTTGCATCTTTTGAACCTCCAGGTACATCTTTTCTGGGAGTGCTATTTACAGAACCTCGAATTGGCAAGTCCATGAGTGATATTGTGGATTCACAGTCACTAAATTGATCCTCAATTATAACTGGAGCTTCAGGTTTGGCATTATTCACAGGAGTAGGTGTAAGTATCGGTGGAGGACAGCTTCCCTGAGTACCATATAATGGAACTACTGGACCAATTGTTACTGGTATGGTCAATGAATCAGGATGTACTTTTATCTGGGTTATTTTCTGTATTAATTCTGCTCTGGTCTTTTCTAGGGCTTCCTTTTCTTTGTCATGAAGTATTCTACTCGGGGTGAATTCATGCATTACCTGTGGCACTAATGGAGTTTTTGGTGGTGCACTTGGGGTGCATCCACTTGTCCCTTCCTGATATGGTGGGGGATTTCTTAACATTTCCTCCATAAATTCGTCTTCAGACTCCTCATTTCTCATTAAATGTTTTGTCTTTTCTGTGCACTTACTTCCTAATTTCTCCTCTGCTGAGAACAATGGATATAATCCTTCTGTAATCATTGCCCTTCTCCATTGTTTCATCTGACCGTCCCTAGACTCATGTAAGTATCTGGGGAAAAATCTTGGATAACTCCTATTTCTCCGAGGTCGATCACGCTCAAATGCCTCGGTTTCCCATTCCTCTTGAGCTTCGTACTTAGTTAATCTAGGTCTGGGTTCTAAATCATTCATCCTCAATCTCAAGTTTTGTAGAATTTGCCCATTGAACGTGCCATTCTCGGGAAATGCTAATATTCCATCATTTTTGGTATATTCTATCCAATTCTCCATCCATACACAAGTATGATAACCTCTCTCCATCACCATAAATGAAGCGGGCGTTTTAGCTGGTGGAATAATAATTCCTTTTAGTTTTGATTGGTTTGTCCTTTTTAAAATAATTCTTAATCTTTTGTAAAAATGACATTTTTCTCCTTTCTCCGTACATTCTATCTAATCTTCGGTGTACAAAATTATATTCTGCAAAACCTAGAATCTCCTATCCGGACGAGTTCCTGTTAATGTCGGATCGCGTTTTAACATGCAATCCTTATCCACTAAGAATTTCGCTTCTATAATTTTGACCAATCAAATGTCTGCTATCTTTTATTTCCGAGCCAATCCTTGCGCGGCCTTTTGGTGATGTTTATCTGTCAACCCCTCCTTTACAATCTGCTCTTTTCTGTCCTTGCTGGTTTAACCAATCCCAGCGCGGCACCTATGACGTCAGTACTACTCCTGACTACTGACCACTCCTTTACAAGAGTCTCTCCACACCCGCTGATTCAACCAATCCCAGTGCGGCGTTTGGTGACGTCAGCTCCCTCTCCGGCAACTGACCCTCCCTTTACAAAAATGTACGCAAACTTATTTTCTCTAGAATTCTTAATTTCAGTAACAACATAAAACATTCGCTATCGTGCCAGTTTCTCTAAATTCAAAAACATAGTTTCCTCCACACTTTAGTAAAACCTTTCCGTTTACTAAACATACACTACGAGTAAAACATTTCCGTCTACTCTTCACACAAGCTCCAGAAGTACCTGTTACTTCTCCAATGTTACCCTTTCTAGGTGATATAACATCAAATTTTTACCAGCGTACTCTTTTGCTATTACTCACACGCATAGAGTCCCTAACGAGTACTGAAAGTCCTGCTTAACTTTTCAGTACTATTTCTGCCTCACAGATAACCTCACTGCAGTATGGCTTCCACTTGCCACCCGCTATTCTTTTTACCCCGGGGTATTCTGGACAACATAAAACAAAACTCAAAATTTAAGCGGATGTTAGTTCATAAAAATACAAATAAAAATTCTCATTACCCAATTAACAAAGAGTAACCATCCTCTGCTTACCAGAAAACTGATCCAGCGCGATATCAGCAAACAACATTCATACACCAGATACTCACTTGGGCCCATACATTCATACTACGCTAATACTTACGCTGGGTTTTATCAGTTGTTACTCTCTATCAAATCCCTGCTACCAATTACCTTCTGATTGAAGAGTAATGACTTACCAATGAATCCTTTGCTAATTGGGAAATTTAAAATGAGTGACATTCATTATAGTACATAATCCTGAAATAACCACTGAGTCAGGAAGTTTTAAAATGTTTATCTAAAGATTTAGCAGAGTAAAATACAGAACCACATGGTACTTAATCGCAATACCCAAGATTAAGCATCGAAATGATTATTGCTAATCAATGACGGTGTTTAAAGAAGAGGAGAAGATAGAGACAGCAGCGCAACTAAAGGTTGCATTATAATTACCTAAGTGCGAGAACCAAACCCCTTAGCCAAGGAGTTGAAAGAATAGGACCCAGGAAGGATGAAGAGCAAAGACTTCCTCCGGGATCAGGACAGGACCGGTGACCTCTCTACAACGACGCCTGCGTCGTTCCCTCTCTGATACTCGACTTCTCTCGATTCTCCCGTGCCTTCCTTCTAATGGACTCCGCCGCCCCCTCCTCAGGACCTCTTCTGGACAGGGACTCGGTCTGCAATCGGTCAGCTTGGCGGTCTGGAGCTAAGCGCGCTCTGGCAGCATGGACGCCTGTTCTTCATGAACGCATGCTCTCCTGGAATCTTGCTCTGCTGTGCTTCAAGACTTCCGACTAAACTAATTAACTAATTCTATATCTATTATACCCTTCTACGCCCATGTACCTCCCCTTAATGTTGCTAAAATATGGGACCACTACTTCTGATTGGACAGGGACATGGGGTGGATTCTCGCACCATATCCATTTGGCTTAAATTGTAAAGCCTATTGTCTTTACGTTCCCACCCCTTCAAATTAATACATTCGCTTTATTTCCCACCCGTCTCATGACAAATGTAAACCAATTTTCATAGACATTGTATCAATGTGTGACAGGAAAGCACTAGTACAACATCTTCGGCCATCAGGTTACGGCCTTGGACTTCATCCAGGTTGACTTCATTTGGCAGGCACACAAGACACATGCGCAGAACCATTTGCCTCTTGAGTTTCAGGTCACCAACCCAGGCCCAAGTTTACGAACTAATAAAAGTGCAAGAAGAAAATATTAGAATCACAAATAAAATGTTTCACTGTATACCCACTCTTTCTATTCTATTCCCAATTAAATATATATACTATCCCGCGTTAGTAGCATTAGGAAACGACAATTTAATAATGACATGAGAGCAAGCAGAAGCATGTGAAAACATCAAGCAGCCATTTTAATGCACACTGCGCAGAAGCAGAAGTTTCCCACCAAGCAAAGAAAGACGTCACACCATGTGATATGGTTGCGACATGCGCATTGAGCTTTCCCGCGCATAGCGGGCATTTTGGATTACAGACAAGCGTTATTCATTAGTAAAACACATAGGCAAGCATCCTTTTCTTTTGTGTCGTGAATGCAAAGGTTAGTATTAACAATACAAGTTTAATAAATTAATACTGTGAGGAGGATTGAATACAAGCAAGTTTCATTTATGAAACCTTGCTCCATCAGGACAAACACCCAGTGCTAAAAATCTGCACAAACAGAGTGGCGTAACGCACTCTGCAGCTTGCAAACTACGCGTAGCATGGTAGAGTTTTGTAGTCACTTCGCAGAGTTCTGTGTAGCAGAACTCAGCAAACTCTGCCCAGGTCTACCACTCACTCACTTCCCTTACTCAACCCTCAGTGACAACACTCCCTCACGCACTCACACAGAAATATTAATATTGTGCCATATTTCACAGGTGACCCCGCCTTCCCCACACACAAACTTCCTAGAATATAGTCTGTCGTTCCAATTCATCTCAGCCCTGAATCCGTTTCAGGGGAGCTCACTGTTGTACACTCTCACAACATATATTCCCATTCACTCCCATCAATGTCCATCCAAACTCTTCCTCACTCAACTAACCACACACTCTCACTACCACTCGCTCACTGGCACTACACTCATACTATCCCACGTATGTTGGTCCAGCAGAGGTAAGAGCGATAGGCAAGTCTCTTATCTGAAGGCTTGCCCGGCTTCTGCCAGGTTACCCCCCTGGGCCATCAGATCATTACTTCTCCGTTGGAGCCCCTCATCGGTCCCACCGTTCTCAATCCCATCCCCTCAGGATGTAGGATGACCAGTTTCATCTTGTATATTGTCTCTGTGGTCAACTTCTGGTGTCTCAGTTTCAGAAGTACGACCCATTGCAGCGTCACCTATCTTCTCAGAGTTCAACTCATCTTCCTCATCAGTTTGGGCCAGCTGGCTACCCATCAGGGGGCATCATCATCAGAGGCAGAGGTTCTACCACCGCTGGCCCTGTCATTGAGGATTTGTGTCTGCAACGGCTCTCCTTCTCTCCTCGACCAGTTGCTCTTCCTTTTGATCAATGACCAGAGCTTAGGTCTGGCCCCTAAACTGTTCCTGTCCAAGCGCGGGGGTCAAGTTCTGCCGTTGGCTTCAGTTGTGGACTTTCTTTGAGCCACCCCCAAGCCTCTTACTGCGTGGTGAAGAAGTGTGACTTGCTATTGTAAATGACCTTCAACTTTGCGGGAAAGAGCAACATGTACTGCAGACGGAGCGAGCGCTATCACAGAATTAAATGTCAATGTTTGCTTCTGTACTTCTCGTGAATAATTGGGAAATATCATGATAGTGAATGATTCATATTTGATTATCCCCATTCGTCTCGCCTCCCTGAGAATAGAGGCTCTGTCCTTAAAGTTTACGAGACGGGCAATGATAGCTCTCAGGGAGCTTCCCGGTGGTGGTCTGGCAGCCAGAGCTCTGTGAGCCCTCTCTATCACGAAACATTCCTCCGTGAATGTGGATTGAATCCAGCATCTGAGGCCCATCATGTCTTCCCCTTCCACTCCCTCAGGAAAATCCACCAGTCTTATTGCGCCTTGCCCTGTTCTCTGCGCCGTCCACCCTCTAGAGGAGGTCTTTGGTCACCTTTTGCAGACCTCTGACATCTTGCGTCACGTCTTCTAATTCAGTTATCCTTTCCTTTGGTTTTTACACTCGGTCGGCCACATTGCGCAGATCTTGTCTTAGCAGCGAGACTGCTGATTGTACTTCTGACTTCTGATTGTACTTCCCCAATTTTAGTTTCCAGGACTGATCTCAAGAGTTGAATTGCACTAACGAGTCCGGCAGTGTCTCGACCATCTTAGCATATCTGTCTATTTTCCTTTGGCGGGGTGGTTTCAGATCCTTCTCTTTCACCATGGCCAGAGAGCTCGCTGCTCTCAGCTCTGTCTCGACGTGCAGACTGGTGCTACTTGTGATCAAAGGCTCACAATCCACTTATTTAGTCTATAGTGTATTATAGAGGTGTCACTGGGCTACAAGGGGGAGGCAGTGATGGCTGCAACTATTTCCACATGGGTTAACTCGGTGCTGAAGTATGGGGGCAGTCCTGACTGAATTGCACCAGGGAGCTGATGATGATTTCCTGCACCTATTGTAACACATGCAACTCGGTACTATGCTGCAATAAGTGTCTCTCTGGGGCATTACCTACTGTATCATTGGAAGGTTTTCAGCCTGCAGTGTGCTGCTTGCGTTCCCCGGTACTCTCAATAAGTTCCCGGCTCCATGCCACCCGTCAGCACTTTCTATACCTAGAAGGCGTAAAGTGTTTTAGGCAGTAATGGGGGGTGTCTCTCCACACACCACAATATGTCGAATCTCACCCTCCAGTGATAGCTGGATCATTATATCTCCAGGGTTGACCATATGGGGATATAACATGGGGATGTGCTGATGAGTCGCTGGTTTCCCTGGTGATATATGACTATCTTCTCTTCATCAACTTTGCCCGTCCCAGCACATCAACCTCTTTAGCAGGGCCTAGATGCTCTGCGATGTTGTTTGGGCCAGTCTCCCGGGCGAGGTTCTGATCCCCCATTCCAGCGGCTGCCGCTCTACCCAGGGTCCGCAAAACAAGTGAGCCTGCTGCTGCACTGCCTCCCTCCTTTCACATCTCTGCAGCGGTCCCACGCCTGATGCCGGGTCGCAGTCAGGTGCCCTCTGTCTTTTGTTCTTCACCCCCTCACCACTGGCACATCACTAGGCCACCACAGGGTAACAATGAGGTAGGGGGGACTTACCGATCAGTAGTTGCTTCAAAATCCCTCAGCTATCCAGTGCAGCTCTATCTGTGACCGTGTGGCTCACCACGCCTCGGTGAAACAGGGTGCATCTTTCCACAGCCGCGTGCATGTCAGAGGCTGACCCCCCTTCAGGACTCCCAACAGCCAAGCAGTTGCCGCAAAGGGAGATCTGGGAGTGGTAGACTCCTACCACCCTCAGTTGCCACTCCGTCTCCGGTCCTTCACTTGCTTATGTTCCCTATGGCCGCCATTTTGCGAGCAGTCATCGGCTTGCGTAGCCCATCGGGAAAAAGCACTTGTCATGGCAAAAGTATTCCAGGGTGTAGACTATTGAGCAGGATTTGCCGGGGATGATATTGAGGGCCTGATGGGTTCTACTGCCACGTGTTATGACAGGATAGCAGCTGGCCCTGGCGGAGCTACAGGACGGTATGCCTACTCTACCATCTTGCTGACCACACCTCACCCCCCAGTCCTTCAGTCTTAATTTCCTCAGGAGTGTTTACAGAAATAAAAGTTTCTTGCTGAGTTTTTGATTAAACTATTTTGGCCACGTTATCTTTTCCAGGTGTTCCATGTAAAGCCAGAGCGCTTACTGTGCTTTTAATATCAGTTGTATTTAGGGCAGGCATTTGTAAGGGAATTAAAGGTGGAGTAGCTGGGCTTACTTGCGCAGCAGAACTGGGTGATATTTTGCTTGGTTCATTTTCTGTTGCCCAAAATGTTCCCTGTGGACTGTTAGATTGTGTTTTACCTTCCTGCAAAATGTCCTTCAAAATAGTTGGTAGTGACTGTAATCTGTCCATTAGGGTTGTGCATAGGCAGTAAGCTCGTTGGATATAATTGTGATTTTGGGCCCTCAGGATCAGATCATTCAGTGATTGTAACTTTTTGTCAATACAGGCTATGTGGATGGCCAGTGTGTTGAGGAGATCATCCTGTATTTCCTACTTGTTGGATTTGTATTTTGTATTTGTATTTATATTTTGTAAAGAGCAACATTCATCCCCAGGGACATCACGTTGCTAGGGTACACAGACACTGTTTTAAAGTGGGATGTGGTGCGTGCTAAGTACATTGGGTTTAGAGCCCATGATCCGAGGGTATCACTACTTAAGTCCTGAGAAGAACTATGGGGCATATTAGCAACAACTTGCGATAATTATCGCAAACCACGCTTAGCACGTTTTTTTTTATCGCCGCCTATCGCTGGATTTTATCGCGGAGATAACACGTTATTAGCTACGTTTATCTCCAATGCGATAAAATATCCAGCGATAGCGGCGCATCCCAGCAATAACGCGAGAATTCCAGCGATAAATTCCCATCGCTAAGAAAAATCTCGCTAATAGGCAGGTGGGGACTTAACCGTAGAATCCACCTCCCATAGACTATAATGGGTAAGTCAGGTTTCTACCAGGTGTAAAAATCCAGCGCTTTTCTATCGCTTCGCAGGCATTGCTAATAGGCGATAGGTATGTTAGCAACTGCTTTCAGTCGCTGTTAGGTTGGGAACGCCTCCTTTGTATGTCATTAGCGATAAATATCGCTGACATGCAAAGCGGCACCCAAACCAGTCGCTATTGCCTGGAAGCTGTCGCTAACACCTGTTAGCGACAGCTTGCTGATAGGGCGATAAAAAAATCGCTGCTTTAGCGGCAAAAAGTGCCGCTAAAGCGGCGATAAAGCCCTTGCTAATATGCCCCTATGTCTTCAGTTTCTTTCTGAAACTCACATGGTTTTCCATGAGACGAAGTTCTAGCGGGAGGCTGTTCCAATTAGTAGCTGCCAGGTAGGTGAAGGAGCGACCACCCGTTCTGACTCTTTTATTGTGAGGAGTTTTGGCTAGAGCGAGGCTGCCCGAACTAAGTTCAAGAGAGGGAACATAAAATTCCAGTTTGTCCTGCAGAATTTTGGGGCCAGGTTTATGCAATGCTCTATGCGCATAGCATAGGAGCTTAAACTTGGCTCTTTGTCTGATGGGCAGCCAATGGATTGGAAGCAGATTGCCAATGATATTGCCTCCATTGTACTTAGCAGGGCGATCCAGGTAGAACCTATTAGCACATTATATTTACAGAGGACAGATGCAGTGTCCAGATCTGATGGAATTGCCTCTAACTCCAGAACCACCTCTTCATTCTTTGCTTGGTTTAGACCATTTTGACCCTTCTTCAAGGCTTTTAGCCTTATTGCTTCTTATTGTAAAAAAATCACAACCCTTAATTAGTTGTTCCTGGGTTTTGTGTTCCATGTTGAAGGTTGTTAGCTTAATTGGACTTAAAAGAGGGTTGGCCTCAAAAATGATTTTTTTTACAATTGACAGGGAGCTGCAGCCTTGGATGAAGAAGGGGCTCAGACTAACTGTGGTGACATCCAGATGGAGCCTTTTCCAGCCGCGGCCCGTGCAGGTAAGAGCGGTGGGGTGCTGGGGCCGGGTTGGGGGGATTTCGACGGACGATGATGAGGGAAAATTAAATAAATAATTTCCTCTTGTCATCATCCGTCGAAATCCCTCCCACCAGGCCCCACCGCTCCTACCTGCACGGACCGCAGCTGGGTTTTTTCCCTATTGATGTGAAGGACAATTGTTGTTTGGCTGAGTTTATTTTTCCGCCTTGTGAGGCAGCTGAAATTTCCAAGAACACTATCAATGGTCGTTCCTGTATTACTGGATGTCCAGAATGAAGTTATTTTCTGTAATCTGCTGTGGGACTTGGGCATTGTGGGTTCCAGTTGCTAAGCACTGAGAGGTTCAATGTTAAAAACAATGACAATGTATTGGCCCTATGCCCCTGTGCTTAAACTATAAGTGTGTTTGGACTGTGAGGTCCATCCATTATTGCCTGGTTCATATTTTGACTATCTGGCCCCTGTGGAGTTCCTGCTGAATATGCTGTATTATCAGCTGTAGCTACTTGGTTGGTTCTCCTCTGTATCAGAAAATCTGTTATCTTGTGTTCTGCACCTTTTTTAGGTTGATGTTTTTTATTGCTGTCTAAGATTTCCTTTCTTCTTCGGAGGATATTGCTGAGATTGTATCTGGACTTCTGGGTCTCTTTCATGCTTTCTTCTTAATCTGACCCAGGTTCTTTTTGATTTCCCAGACCGCATGATTGAAGCTGTTAATTCTGAGCTGAAGCTAATTATGTAAGTCTAATGTCTCAGCTGGGGTGACTTGAGGCTTATATGTATTAAAGGGGCCTTCTTTTTAGATTGCAACTCAGAACTATAATTATAGTTATGCCATAGGTTGTCAGTGTTGCTGTTTGGTGATTTGCTGGAGTTATGTGCTGAGTGTTTGAGAGTCTCCTCAGGCAGTTTTTCCCGTTAGTTTGGCAGCAGTTATAAGGGCCTTGACTACAATGACTGCAGTGCAATTTGTCCCCTGATCTGCTGAGTCTCGCTTCTGTATTGGCTGCTTGACCTTTAACTGTTTGAACTTTGTGAGGCTATTATGGAATTGCGGGAGGCGGGCTGCTGAATTGTCAGCTTTGCAACTTGATGACTTGGGTGGGGAGAGCTGTGGTGCGGTGAATTCAAGGTAATACAGGGGTGTAATTGATGCAGCCTTTAGCCCTAATGCCTCAAATGCCCGCCCTCCTGACTATGCAGCTGCCAACTGTCACGTTGCTCTCCTCTCTGTCCTTGCTCCCTACCCCTGGCTCCTTGTGTCTTGCTCCTTCCATCTGTGTCTTCCATCTGCGTGGAGGCTGTTGTGCTCTCTTATTTTATAGCTTCTATGGGCGTTTTCACTGTTTGGTGGCAATGATTGTCTCAGACTGTTTCTGACCGGGGGCTTTCCTCTCTCTCCCCTGAATACGCCAGTCTCTGTGGCTTGGAAGGGAGGGGCGCAGCACAGAAAACTGACCACTTGCTGTGTGTGAAAAAGGCTGTTTTATTGAAACAGATGCACATCACAAATTTTCCTAGCAAAACTGCCTTACAAAACTAAGACGTAGCTATACATCCAGTGAACTAGCCCCTGTCCGAACACCCACCCTGCGGTCCCCCCACCCAACATATCCACCCTGCAACTAACTCATTTAACTGTATTGCATTTCAACATTTCCAACTTTCTATGACTGTACGCATGGACCTGTAAGTAACCAAATGTTGTAGCCTGAACCTTGAAGTACCTGCCTACCCTCCCCTTGCACGTGGTTTCCCAACTGGCAATGCCAATCAACTTCTGTCAACTCCTGGCAGACTTTTCATGCCTGCAGATTGATTTTAGGTGCCATGCCCAAACAGCACTGAGATAATCAACATCACTAGAGTGGGGCGTCATCTCGCCCCAAACAATCGCACAGCTAATTATGCCACCATGGCGATATTGTATTCATTCATAGTAATCAATAGTAATCAATGTACTCCTTGTATTCCATAATTTCTCATCATTTTTCTCCAACTTTTGTTCGAATCCACACACGGAGTGTACATGCCATTTCCCAAACTTCTACTGTTCCAACTGTGTCCATCCGGACCTCTTGCAAGAACATGACTGAAGCACAATTCATTTCAGGCAGCGTTTATTCGATAAAAATACCCAATGCATTTCGGGCTCAAATCGCCCTTCTTCAGGGGTCACTGTAAATAATCATAGAAAAACACAATCATCAACTATTATCTTCACTATGGTTTACAATCTCTCATTGCTATAACATTTATAAAAGTGCTGCATTGTATTATACCAAAGAGAATTTTTTCATTTATAAAAGTATTACATTGCATTGTACTGCGAAAAATTTCACACTAAACCACTCCTTCCCACTCAGCATCTGGGTTCCCCCGTCTGCGCATAACATCCCAATATCCCATATGAAACAAGCTCCTAACCCTGTCCCTTATACCCTTAGTTCTCATCCAGTCTTCATCCATCCCCATTTATTTGACAGTGTACAAATGATGTTTAACCTTATTGTTTCCCCTCCTTCCCTCCATTTCCACCCAACTTTTTCTCTTCCCTTCCGAGTTACGATCAATGTGAAGCATTAACCTCCATATCTTATGTTTCTTACTTACTTCCCACTCTCCATTCTTATGCTCTCCATTACTCAACACTTTCCCATATGTCTGCTACCACCATTTAATTTTGACTAAATCGTACACTCAACCTTTACCCTTCCTCAACCGTCTGCCTTGCAATCTTATCCGTACCTGCCATGTAATGTTAAAAACCCTCCATCCTCGCTGTTTCTTCCAACACCTCATTATGCGCCCCGCAATCCCTCTCTTATTTGACCCGTGCTTCTAGCCACCCAATTGGTCCACTGATTCAAATTTCCCGGAAGGAGGGGAAACAATAAGGTTAAACATCATTTGTACACTGTCAAATAAATGGGGATGGATGAAGACTGGATGAGAACTAAGGGTATAAGGGACAGGGTTAGGAGCTTGTTTCATATGGGATATTGGGATGTTATGCGCAGACGGGGGAACCCAGATGCTGAGTGGGAAGGAGTGGTTTAGTGTGAAATATTTCGCAGTACAAGGCAATGTAATACTTTTATAAATGAAAAAATTCTCTTTGGTATAATACAATGCAGCACTTATATAAATGTTATAGCAATGAGAGATTGTAAACCATAGTGAAGATAATAGTTGGTGATTGTGTTTTTCTATGATTATTTACAGTGACTCCTGAAGAAGGGCGATTTGAGCCCGAAATGCATTGGGTATTTTTATCGAATAAACGCTGCCTGAAATGAATTGTGCTTCAGTCATGTTCTTGCAAGAGGTCCGGATGGACACAGTTGGAACAGTAGAAGTTTGGGAAATGGCATGTACACTCCGCGTGTGGATTCGAACAAAAGTTGGAGAAAAATGATGAGAAATTATGGAATACAAGGAGTACATTGATTACTATTGATTACTATGAATGAATACATTATCGCCATAGTGGCATAATTAGCTGTGCGATTGTTTGGGGGCGAGATGACGCCCCACTCTAGTGATGTAGACTTTTCATGCCACCAGAGCACATGTTCCAAGTGACAACGTACACAACCATTGGGAACCTACCCCCCTTTTCTGCCCCTGGCCTCTTTTGTGTGGTGGGTAACCCGATCACCTACATCCTAACATTCAAAGCCTTAGCCAACACTTCTCTAATCTCCAGCAAATAAAGTCCAGGCCCATCCGAGACAGATATACCCCATCTCTCCTAAAGATCTCTGTGGTTTCAAATTTAATGTCCAAATGGCAAATCCCAACAAAACCAATCTCCCTGCAAAAAGTTGAATAGGGAAAAAATCTCCCTATTCAACTTCCTCCGAACCCTATCTATTGCTGCCGACTTGCATGCTCCTCTCGCCATGGCACAAACTCGGTCCATAAAACATAACACCCTGCCCAACATTCTTTGATCACCAACAAGTCCCTTTTCTTGTTCCTGAACAACACAACCCCGTTCTCCTTCACTAAATCATTCCCCAGAGGTGAAGAAGCAACACATCCGGACACCTTTCCCCAGCCATCATGCCATTCAATGTGTGTAAAAGGTCCCTCCAAAGCATTTCCCCCTTTCCCCTCTTTTTAGTAACCCTAAAAAGACAGTCATTAAAAACCCATATTAGTCCCTCTGGCGTGCCTGGATAGCTGCTCTCTTGATGAATGAGTGGCCCACCAACCAAATATCCAATTCCTCAGCTACTTGGCCTGCTACCGCACCTGGAAAGAAACAAACAAGCAGTAAGCAATTCACCATGCAGCACCCGCTGTGCGTCCCTCATCCCCCCGAGCCCGCATATAGTGCCTGTAGCATTCTGTTGATCAGCTGCTTGATATCTTTGCATGCCCAACCCCTATTTCCTGCTTCCGATGCTGAGCCAATGCGAAAAGATTCTGTGCTGTACTCTGCTGCCTACACTCCCAGCCCAATCATTGCCTTTCTCAGCAACCCTTGTTGCTGATAGGCCGTTACTTTTCCCCCGGTTTTGTGCTGAAAGATCGGACCAGACACCACTGGACATGTGCCTGGTGAACCCACATTGGTTAGGTTGACCCTCTTCCCCTGAGCTCTTTGATCAATTTCGGAGTGGCTAAGCCATCTCTCCCATGTACCTATTGCCCTATCAACATCCTTCCACCTGACTCCACCTGTGCCCTTCCCACTCAACAATTCTGACACTCTGAAAGGCCCAAAAAACATCCACACCATAAATGTTGGAAATAGACAAGTCTCTGCTGTGTCCCTGCATACCTCTGGCAACTGTCGCAACACTTTCCCAAGTAAGTTCCAAGAAAAGACTTTCTAGCCCACACCCTCTGGCCCTGCTCCCATGCCCACCCTTCCAGTATCCTGTGTCCTAACTCGCCCGCCAATGGAGTGTATCCCCATAACAGCTTTCCCATAAATGCCAGCCTTGCCAACTTCCCAGCAATGGTAACCCGCGATAAACACTTGTCTATGAGGTCCAATATATAATGGATCACATCATCCACCCGTAATCAACCTTAATCCTGATGCTGCACCCCAGATACCAGGAATTCCTTCCATGCCTGAACATATGCACTCCGCGTTGATGTGCGAGGGACCCTGCTACCAGTTTACCATCCTGCGTTGCCTAAGGACCATAACTTCTCCGGTATCGGTGTCAGGTCTCTGTCTGCGTCCTTGGCTAACCCAAAGAATCTCCCCCACTTCGAGCGAGAAAAAACATCTGCAATGTCATTTTCCACCCCGGGCACGTGTTGCGCCCTGAAAGAGATGTCATAGCGCAAGTAGCTCAACCCACAGCAGCTTCAGGACCTTCGTGTCCCTAGAGGACTCTCTGTTCACCATTTCCACTACTGATATGTTGTCAACTCAAAAGAGGACTTTCCTGTGTGCTAACTCTGCCCCCCCATAGTGTCACTGCTACCGCCAAAGGGAACAATTCCAAGAAAGCTCCTGCCTCCATTGCTCCACTGTGCTGGCCATGGCTCTACGCACCATCTACCCTGCTAATAGAGTCCAAAACCTAGCCCCTGCTGCAGGCAGCCGCAGCCCATGCAGGTAACAGCGGTTGGGCAGTGAGGCCGGGTGGGGGGGATTTCAATGGACGATGATGAGGGAATATTAAATATTTATTTAATTTTCCCTTGTAATCGTCCGTCAAAATCTTCCCTCACTGGGCCCCACCACTCCACCGCTCTTACCTGCACGGGCCGCGGCTAGCTGCATCTGAAAAAATGTGCATGTCCCAGTCTACGTCCTCCTTCCTTGCCAAAGGAATGACGTTGAAAGCGTGGAGGGAAAAAAACACCACGGCCATCAATTATGAAGGGCTTACGCTGCTGTTGCATCACTTTTTTGTGAAGCTGCGGTAGCGTAATCAATGCACCACACTGCGCCCTATTCACAATGTGACGCATCTAGGCATATGCATCACTTTGTAAAGCCCTGCACTATATTATACCTGCATCAGGTATAATGTATGCAGGGTGGGCGTTTCCCCGTAAAAAAGGCTCATAGAAGTGGCGCAGTGAAATCTCTAGAATTTCATTGCGCCACTTGTATGACTTCACTGCATCAAATCCTTACGCCTGCTTCAAGTAGGCAGAAGGACTGACGCAGGGCCTTTGACATGGGACTCGCCCATGTGTACTGACGCATTGCTGGATTTGCCTCTGTTTTCCGACACATCCAGCAATGCATCCTTACTGCTTCAACAGATACGTCAGGATTCCTGATGTATCTGTTCATCCTTGTGACATGGAGCACCGTAGTGTAAATACAGCGCATCCATGGTGTCGCAAGGAGGGCTGAATGAAAAGTGTTGCATCGCTGTTTCCAATCAGCGATGTGCCACTTTTCATAAATGAGGCCCCACATTTGCAGACCCTCCTTGACCCCTGCCGAAAGCTGGACATGGTGATGAGGCAGTGAAAACCTGGATAATGCCCACCCAAACCAGCTGCGGAACATCCTCCCTGCCCGTACCACCCTGCACACAAAGTTGAGGTGATCCAACAGGACCTGTATCTCCCTCACTTTCACCTTCTCCTTTTTCAGCATGCCAGTTAGCAGTGTCAACATTTTCTCTCTTTTCTCCTGCGGTAGTCTGGCCTCCATCCACTTGGAATCAATCTCAATGCCCAAGAACAAAAACATTGTTAGCGGACCCACAGTTTTTTCCGGTGTCAATGGCGCCCCTAATTCACCTATGAGCTCTTGGAACCTTGCCAGGAAGAGCCTGGCAGTCCACCAAACCCCAAAGTGAAGAAATCATCTAAATAGTGGGTTACCAGCTGATAGCCCATATGCTATGTAAACGGCCATTGCAAAAATGAGCTGAAACACTCAAACAGAGCACATAAAATGGAGCAACCCATTGGTAACGCTTTGTCCACGTACCATTATCCTTCGAATTGCAAACCCAACAGCTGGAAGTCTTCAGGTGTACTGGAAGCAGTCGAAAAGCTGACTTCACATTGCATTTGGGCATTAACACTCCTGGGACCGCTGTCACCACCAGTGACATGGCCACATCTACCGAAGAGTAGGATACGGAAGCCACTTCTTCCGCAATTAAATCGCTTACCGACCCACCCTCATGCCAGGACAAATGCTCTATCAAACAAAATTGTCCCCTCTCTTTCTTTGCACCACTCCAATTGGTGGCATGATCAGATCTGCAATTGGCCAATCA
Source organism: Calotriton arnoldi (assembly GCA_963921515.1). Lineage (NCBI taxonomy): Eukaryota > Metazoa > Chordata > Amphibia > Caudata > Salamandridae > Calotriton > Calotriton arnoldi. The sequence goes on along the minus strand of CAWUFW010010236.1, from coordinate 410,780 downwards.
TGAAAGCTTCCCGCCATTCTTCCCTCTGAGACCTCTTTCTTCAATTTCTCTTGCCCCCCGTCTGTGCTCCTTTGCTGAACACAAATTGCCCATCCACCTCCGTGTCGGAGGACCCCTGTACCCCAAGAGCAAACTTCAACGAAACCCCTCCTGCAACAACTTTGCCTCCTCTGCTTACCCATAAAACCCTAGCCAATACTCCAACCTCTCAAGGTTAACCAGACAACGAGCCTTTTGCACCAGTTCCCTGGGCCCCTCTCCCACCTTGGGGACCTGAGAATTGCTGCTGATGCCCTCCTTGGCTACCCTATACTGCTGTCACTGTCCTGCATCCTGGCCGCTGTATCCATTCCCTGCCCCATAACAGTTAACAATATTACAAGCACTCGTGGTTGAATTTGCAATATTCTTGAGTGCACATTCCCATATTAAAATCCCAGCAGCTGGCCCCTGTCCCTGGTTGTGCCTTTGGTGTCCACCCACCCCTCCTCGGGTGGTATATCCCTGAAAGGGACGGTACACTATAGGCAGGCCATTTGCTATAAAGATGCCCTTCCCAAGTTTCGGGGCCCTCATGGTTTGCTGCCAACGACCCAAGTCCAGTTTTCCCCATTTTGCTTCTGGACCTCAAGCCAGACATGCCCTAAATTCCTCATCGTATTGGACCCAAGTATATCCCCCCATACACATGGATACTACATCCATGTATTTAAACATGGCTACGCATCGCTCTGAGTATTTCTTGCAGTATACACTGGCATAAGTCAGAAATGCTGTGGACCAATTCTCTTTTTGTGAGGAGTACTTTCAGCTGCTTTACCAACTCATACTCCTCTTTTGAACCTTCTTTTGAGCTCACCTCTCTGTGTAGAAGTTTAAACATTTTCACATACTTCTCCCTCCAAGTGTGCTCTTTTGTGGCTAACATTAAATGAGCCCCCAGTGAATTAGTCATGCCCATATAGGGTAATTTTTTTAGGTCAAGCCTAGCGTTGCAGCGCATGCGCTGCTTGCTTTGCGAGGCATGCAGTATTCAGTATAGCGTGGAAGCTTCGTGGAAGCTCGTCATTTGTGTCCTTCCATGGCTACTGGCCCCTTTACTGCACAGACTACTTTCTTCCCATGCCCCCCCTCCCGCAGTCCGATGCCTTCTCGCTCGACCACCCCCCTCCCCGTTCGTGCCTTGCCGCCCGCCCGCACTCTCTGCACCACTGACAACCATGCTTCCGAGGACCTCCTATGCGGCACTGCAGCACCGCACAGATCTGCAGCACTGCAGCACCGCACAGATCTGCAGGACACCTTCCCATTCATATGTGCGGCTACGGGGGGTCAGGGGGCACTTATAGAGCAGGGTTTCCTGGTGCACTGCGTACAGTGGCTATTGGCCAGCCGGTTTGACATTCAGGGCCTATACAAGCCCGCTGCACAATCATGTAACCTGACTGCCTCAGCCTTCAGTCACAGTACGGCAGTGTAGTGGGTTGAGCTCCTGCTGCAGCGTTGTGTGAGTGTAACCTGCAGGAGCAAAAGTTTGTGTGAGGTGTTGCCGACGCAGCCTTTCATCCTCCAGGATGAGTACCCCGGATTTGTGTAACGTCTGCGATGTAGATGTCAGCTTGCCATCCCGCTGCAGCGCGGCGAGAGTCCTACTTCCTCGGTCAATAGTGCGACTGTACATTAGATGTCCCTGGTCCTAAACTTTACATGGCACATCCAGTGCTCGTCTTTCTGTCTCGGACCTCCGGTCGGCACTGCCTCTCAGCTGCAGCTTGTACTGAATGCAGCAGTACGTTTGTTATTCAGGCTGACCCCCTTACCCGCCTACCCCCCCACACACACACATTTCCATTCCCCAAACTGGCTACAGGTGAGAAAGAGGGTGCTTTTTAAAGTGCGTTGAGGCATGGCATCGCAAGGGCCCTGTCTTTTTAGGCAGATATTCCCCTGCTGCCGTTCTGGACTACGGTTAGGATGACGTCAGAGCCACGCATCATAAATAAAAATATTAATACATCAAAGTACCGGCGTGGTCCTCGTGTATGATATGACATCACAGAGATCCGCAGAACTTGAAAGCATTTAGTAAGGGTGCCAGCAGGGGCCCTACTTCAAGCACGGCAAACGGGACTCGCTGCCACGGGTTGGCTTTAGTAAAAGGCCGACATCATTGGGGTGCTGTGGGCCTTCCACCTGCTGCGGTGCGGGGTCCGCCGTAGTGAGAAAATCCGGACCCACTGTCCAAATTGTTCCCTCTATTCCACTGGAAAGTGTGTACGGAGCCAGTACTTGGCCTAGAACTGCACACAGAGCAAAGCAGCAGCTGAATGGGGAAGTGCAAGCCGTGCATTGCAGTGCAGTGAAGTACAGTGCAGCACAGTGCAGTGCAGTGCAGCACAGCACAGTACAGAGCAGCGTGGTGCAGTGCAGCACAGCGCCGTGGCCTGCACACTTTTGCAGGTAATGCTTACAGTAATGTATGTGCTGTGAATATCTCCACGGTGCCAGGCCAGCACTGTGTATGCAGTCAATAGCACCCTGATGCCATCCTGATAATGTGTGTGCAGTCAATATTTTCATGATGCCAATCTGATCATATACGTGCGTTCAACTGTACCCTGATGCCATCCTGACATTATACGTGCAGTCAATATCTCCCGGATGGCGTAATGTATATTTAGCCAATATTACTGTGGTGCCGCCCTGGCAACACACGTGCAGGCAACTCCCCCCAGCTCACGCCCCTGACAATATACGTGCTGCCAAGTGCACCTTGTTACTATCCTGTGCAGTCTGTTGCTTGCCAATACAGTTACAGCCAATTGCACCCTGTTGCCATTCTGTCATATATTTGCCGTCGATTGCACCATGCTGCCAGCATGACAACATACGTGCAGGCAATTGCACCATGCTGCTAGCATGAGAACATACGTGCAGGCAATTGCACCATGCTGCTAGCATGAGAACATATGTACAGGCAATTGCACCATGCTGCTAGTATGACAACATATGTGCAGGCAATTGCACACCGGCGCCATCCTGACGCTCCACGTGCAGTTGGTTCCACTCTGTGCCATCCTGACAATGCACATGCAGCCAGTTTCACTCTGTGCCATACTGACAATACGCGTGCAGTTGCTTCCACCCTGGGACATCCTGACAATGCACGTGCAGTTGATTCCATCCTGACAATGCTCGTGCAGTCAGTTGCACCCCGGTGCCATACAAACAATACACGTGCAGTCCGTTTCACTCTGTGCCATACTGACAATGCACGTGCAGTTGGTTTCACCCTGTGCCATCCTGACAATCCACGTGCCATTGGTTCCATCCCAGTGCCATACTAACAATGCGCGTGCAGTTGGTTTCTTCCACCCTGTGCCAAGGGGCGCCATACTCACCCCTTTAGCAGGCCTGGCTTTTTATCCAAAAACGCCTTGCATTCTCGGGATAGAACGTGGGCTTGAGGGTACCAAGATGCAAAAGCACTGTTTGCAAAAATGCGACAGTGGCTGCCGGTGAGCACGTGACACCCGGTCACTGGGAATTATGGTGCCTGGTTTGCAAGGGCAAAGTTGGACACAGCGCGCCGCCTTTGTGTCAAGAACAGTCAGGGAAATTGAGGTTATTTCTAATTTATCGTCTGACCTGTTAAGGCCTTAGCATGAAATGTTGCAGCAGGGGGATGCCGAATTTCTCAGCATGCTGCTCTGTTCCTATCTCAAGCTCCACAAAAACATCCTATCCGATTCGGAGAAGCTTAGAACCCTTTACTTTGAAGCACGCTTTTTTAGCATACCTCGCTTCTTGTGGCCTTATTTGAAATTAGCCCTGGGCGGAGGTCGTAACGTTCTACTCCGCGAAGTGCCGCAAAAGCTCCGCAGAATTCTGCGAGTGGCGGAGTCTATTAAGTCACGCTGCACGCGCTGATTTTAAGCGCTGGGTGTTTGTCCCGCACTGTAAAATCAGCGCAAATGGCACTTCGCGTCACGCCGGAGTGCGCTGCTGCTTTCTGCTGCTCGAGTAGACATTCTATCTGAGCAGCAGCTTCCTCAACGCGAGCAGCAGATTTCTCAACGCGAGCAGTCGTGACCTGCTGTGACTGCCATCGTTGAGAATTCTAGCTGGGAGGAGGTCTAATGCGCACTTTTTTCTCGCGAGCACTCGCCAACTTAATGTTGACGAGCCACACAAGAGTAAAAACTCAGCTCTGTGTCACTCCGCGGAGTTTTGCGGAACTACGCACTCCACGCGGAGTGGGGAAAACCCTGTGAACTCTGCCAGCCGAGCAGAATTCTTTGCCTACCCCTAATTTGAATGCCTAGGTAGTGCGCCTCTAGAGCAGAGACAGGAAGACTGCCATATGGTTTAGTGTAATTAAGGAAATTGAACCCCCCCTACATCATCCTCATACTTTGGCTGTGTTGGAACCGGGGTCACCGAGTCCGACACGGTAGCATGGCGTGAAGCGGGAAAGGCACGCGAAGGCAATGTGTAAGGCAGTTGTGCAGCACACTCTCACTTTGACTCACAAATGCGAACGCAATAACATGACACCACACCAGGCTTTTGTATTTAAAATCAAGATCTTTTATAAATAAATTAAGTTGGCATCAGATAAGGCAGGTTAATTCAGATCTACATTCAAATTCATTATATTACTCAACTGGTGCACATTTTAAATAAAGCTGCATAGCTCATCAACATTGTAGGCCACTAAGAGGCCGCACGAATTATCTCCTACACGTAGCACTTAATAATGATCTCAAGGTACGTTAATAAAACATAGGCCTAAACATACAGTTCACTTTAGCATATTCAATTATTTAAAAGAAGGCTTTTCACGTTACATTTAAATAGGCCTGCATTAATCTAGGCGCACCCACATTCAATACAGTGGGCGTCGCAACTCCAGTACACCTGTAACATAAAATACTTCAACTCTGGGCGGTGTACACTTCAGCTCAACTCCATTAAACACTTTCCCCTTGTGGTAAAGACTTAACAGTTAAAACCATGGCCTAGGCAGTAATTATAATAGGCATTGGCATAAATTATTAAATACTGTGGGCATCATCATTACCTGAATGAACTATGTGGGGAATCCCTCAACATGTCCTGTATTCTGGGGCTTCTAGGTCCCTCAGGGGTTAACTCCGGCCAGGCCCACTCCTCTCTGGGGCCTCGCCTCGTAGGACTAAATTCGTAAGGGTTAATAGTGCCCCCGGCCCCCAGTGGCGTCTTATGGGCCCTAGGGGCCTCCAGGGCTCACCTGCGGTGTGGTCGTTGGTCGCGCTTCAGGGCGACTGGCGATCTTCCGGGCCGGCCCGTGTTCCGTCGGGCGGGGCCCGGTCGGGAGTGCCTCGGCCTTCTGGCCGGTGTTGCGGGTCGTTGCGGGGGCCGGTGTTGCCTTCCTCCGGCCCCGGGATTAGGGAGTAAGTATGCGGCTCGTTGCGGGGCCGGGATCACTCTCCTCCGGCCCCGGGCTCAGGGTAAGTGCAGGTAGGGGCTCAGGGTTGCTGGGGAAGGGAGCGGGAGCCGGCAGTCCTCTCCGGCCAGCTCCCCGTCTCCCTCTGCACTGCCGGGGCTCTTCCCGGGCTTCCTTCGGCGCTGGGGCGTGACTGGGGGCCGGCGCCCAATCGGTGCGCGGCCTTCCTGGGTCACGCCCGGCGACCCCTGGTTACTCGGCAACGGCGTCTGCGGGGCCTGGAGGCCTCGCTGCTGATCGCGTCGGCGATTTCTTGGGCCACGACGGCGGCGGTGGCAATTCTTTGGCCGCGACGGCGGCGGGTGCAATCTTGAGCCGCTCGGCGGCGGCGACGATTCTTCGGCCGCTCCGGCGGCGGGGGCAATTCTTGGCCGCTTCGGCGGCGGCGATGATTCTTTGGCCGCGACGGCGGCGGAAGCGATTCTTCGGTCGCGGCCGGCGGCGGGGCAATTCTTTGGCCGCTTCGGCGTCGGCGATGATTCTTTGGCCGCGACGGCGGCGATGAGGGCCCAGGGCCCAGTCTCTGGAGGCTTCGGTGAGGGCGCGGACGGCGCTCCTCACCTCACACACCTGAGGGGCTTCCTTTACCTCAGCGCTTCCCCGATGAGGGCGCGACGGCGCACCTCACCACACGGTGCCTCTTCTCAGGCGGCGGCGGCGCGGCGGTGATCTCCTTCATAAGGTCAGTGACCTGAGCGGCAACAGAAAGCAGGGTGCACCAGCAGCCTGTGGGCAGGAGCTGACTGGCAAAGTACTCAGGGGCAGCCCAGCAACAGGCAAAAGTGAATAGGGGGTGAAGGTTTAGCGCTTCAGGGTACGGCGCTTTACCTGGTGATCCCCAGTTGGGCAGTTCTAGGCTTTAGGCCTTGCTGGACGGTCAGGCCTCCTCAAGTTAAGGGGTCTTGCGACTGCTTCAGCTTGGTTGCTTCTTAGGCGCTTCTAGTTGTAAGTTTCTTGTCAGAAGTTCCTTGTTATAGGTTCCTTGTCAAGGTTTCCTGTCAGAAGTTTCTTCTTATGAGGGGGGATGAGTTGGTGGTCTGGGAGTGCTTGGTGTTCCTCCCCGCACGCTGAAGGTGGTTCCCTGGGTCCCCTCACACTGGGCAAGGTCAGTGGGTGGTGGGCGTTCCTCAGCTATCTTACTACAGCAGGACCTCAGCCCTGTCAGCAGCAGTAGTGTAGGTCTCCCCCCTGGGCCCTAAAGCCTATACTCCGGCGGAGGTTCTCCCAGGTTCAGTGGTGCCTCATCAACTCACCAGAAAGTTTTCCCTCCAAGCCTTTTATACTCCTAGGTCAGGTGACTCTCCCAAAGGCGGCAAAACATAACTCCTCCCACAGCCCGGAAGGTTCTGGAACCTTCTACATGCCTGGCTATGTGGCCCAGAGGCGGGGATGGAATGGATACTGTATCCCTATACCCCAGCCTGACCCTGGCTACTGAGTGTGTATGCGTGTCAGGCCCCTCTGCAGTAGCAGGGGCCTGTGGCAGCCATCTTGAGTGAGAGAGAGCACCTGCACCTCAGCACTGGCTAGCAGTGGCAAGGTGCCCAGAGACCTAGGTCCAGTAAAAATATGGTGGCAAAAAGGAGGCGAAAAAGGAAAAAAATAGGGAAAGACCACCCTAGGGCTGACAGGTCTAACACGCGTCCCCCCAGCGGAAAGAGGGGAGAGCTTCCCAACCTCTAGGGAGTTCTCTTCGCTAAGGCGGAAAACCGGGAGAGACCGTCAGCGTTGGCGTGGTCTACACCGGGTCGATGTTCCACCCGAAAGTCCATCCCCTGGAGGAAAATGGACCACCTCAACAATTTGGGGTTTTCGCCTCTCATCTGCATGAGCCAGCAAAGGGGTCTGTGGTCGGTCTGGATCAGGAAGTGACAACCAAAAGGTATGGCCTCGACTTCTTGACAGCCCAAACCACAGCAAAGGCTTCTCGTTCGATGGTACTCCACCGCTGTTCCCGGGGAGTAGTCTTCGAGAAATGAAGGTCACTGGCTGGTCTTGGCCATCGTCATTCAGCTGCGAGAGCACAGCTCCTATGCCATGCTCAGAAGCGTCTGTCTGTACAATAAATTCCCGTCCAAAGTCTGGAGTCCTGAGCACCGGTGCGGTGCACATTGCACGTTTGAGGGTCTCAAAGGCTTCCTGGCAGGCAGCCGTCCAGATGACTCTGCGTGGCTGCTTCTTTGAAGTCAATTCCGTCAATGGGCCCACGATGGTTCCATATCCCTTGACGAACCGGCGGTAATACCCCGTGAGACCGAGAAAGCTCGGACCTCTGTTTGGGTCTTGGGGGCTCCCAGGCCAAGATGGTCTCAATCTTGGCTTGGAGGGGTTGCACCTACCTCCGCCCACCAGATGTCCCAGGTACACGACAGATCCCTGTCCAATCTGGCACTTGCTGGCCTTGATGGTTAAACCAGCCCGTTGCAAAGCCTGTAGCACCTCCTGGAGATGCTCCAGATGGTCCTCCCAGCTGCTACTGAAGACAGTTATGTCATCCAGGTAGGCAGCAGAGAAGGCCTCTAGGCCAGACATCACCTGGTTCACCAACCGCTGGAAAGTGGCTGGAGCATTTTTCAACCCGAAGGGCATCACCCGAAATTGAAAGTGGCCCTCGGGGGTGGAGAACGCAGTCTTCTCCCTTGCTCCTTCCGCCATGGCTATCTGCCAATAGCCTGACGTCAAATCAATGGTACTCAAATACCGGGCTGCTCCCAGCCGGTCAATGAGCTCATCCGCCCGAGGGATCGGGTGAGCGTCGGTCTTTGTGACTGAGTTGAGTCCACGGTAATCCACACAGAACCGAAGTTCTGGTGTGGTGCCCGGTGGGGCCGCTTTCGGCACCAACACCACCGGACTAGCCCAAGGGCTACTGGAAGGTTCAATCACCCCCAGTTCTAGCATCTTGGTAACCTCACCCTGGATACTAGCCTTGACTTTATCGGACAGCCGGTAGACTTGGTTTTTACTGGCGGGCTGTCCCCTGTGTCCACATCATGGGTACACATGTGCGTGATTCCAGGCGTGAGGGAGAACAACGAGGCGTACTGCCCCAAGACCTGGCGGCAGTCCCTCTGTTGCTCTGGGGTCAAGGATGGGGCGAGGACCACTCCCTCTACCGAACCATCCTTCTCATGGGCCGCCAGAAGGTCTGGAAGAGGCTCACTCTCCCCCTCCTCACTTCCATCTGTTATCATTAGGAGAGTGAGTTCTGAACGCTCCTGGTGGGGCTTCAGGCGGTTGACGTGGAACACCCTGTGGGGTTGACGTGGGGTCTTCACATCAACGACAGATGTGGTCTGGCCTCTCCTTTCCAAGATCTCAAACGGCCCAGTCCACCGGTCCTGGAGGGCGCTAAGCTCTCCTGGCTCCATGACCCACACCTTCTGTCCAGCGTCTAACTCTACCGTCCGCGCGTTCCGGTCATACCATTTCTTCATGACGGCTTGACTTGCCTCTAGATTGTCCGAGGCCTCCTTCCACAGCTTGGCCATTTGGCTGCGGAATGAAAGCATATAGCTGACCACATCACGGGGAAGCTTCGAGGAAGACTTCTCCCACCCCTCCTTGACAAGACTGAGGGCCCCCGAAGCGGGGTGGCCATAGAGCAGCTCAAAGGGGCTGAAACCGACCCCCTTCTGCGGCACCTCTCGGTAGGAGAAGAGCAGACAGGGTAAGAGGACGTCCCACTTTCTTCTCAAGTCCTCGGGTAGGCTCCTAATCATCCCCTTCAAGGTTTTGTTAAAGCGCTCCACGAGTCCGTTCGTCTGGGGGTGGTAAGGAGTGGAGAACCGGTGGGTCACTCCACACTCCTTCCACATGGCCTGCATGTAGGCCGACATGAAGTCGTGCCCCTATCTGACACCACGACCTTGGGGAATCCCACTCGGGTAAAAATCCCCATCAGGGCCCGCGCCACCACCGGTGCAGTGATGGTCCTCAGAGGATTGCCTCCGGGTACCGGGTGGCGTGGTCTACCAGCACCAAAATGAACCTATGTCCTGCAGAAGTCGGCGGGTCCAATGGCCCGACAATGTCAATCCCTACCCGCTCAAAAGGGGTATCGACAACTGGGAGAGGTTCCAGAGGGACCTTCACTTTCGTCCCTGTCTTGCCGCTTGCTTGGCAAGTGGTGCAAGTCTTGCAAAAAGTGTCAGAAGTGACGCGCATCCTGGGCCAGTAAAAATGTGGGACTAGATGCGCAAACGTCTTGTCTTGGCCCAGGTGTCCTGCTAGTGGTATCTCGTGTGCCAACTCTAGCAGAAAGGCTCGGTAGCATTGGGGGACCACCACGGCTCGGGCGGACCCATGCACCGGAGCCTTAGGCTCACTGTAGAGGAGACCATCCTCCCAGTAGACATGGTAATTACCAGTCTCGTTTCCAGCTGCTTGGGCTTCGGCCTGTTGCCGCATGCCTTCAAGCGTAGGGCACTCTTTCTGCGCCCGGCAAAATTCCTCCCGGGTAGGCCCTCCTTCCACCTGCCACCCTGCAGGGGTCGGCAGGTCCCCCACGGGAAAACCAACCACCTCAGCGGACTCCGGGGTCACCTCCGCGGGCTCCCCATCCATCTCACCGGGTGTCTCCTCCTGGACATCTCCTCGTCCAGCAGTGGGCTGGGCCATTCTTTCAGGCTCCAACCCCAGCTGAGTTCCTTGTCGGGCAGCCATGGACCGCGTGACAACGCAAGTCCATCCTGGTAATCCCAACATCTCAGCATGGGCATTGAACTCTACCTCCCTCCAGGCAGTATGTTCCAAGTCGTTGCCCAGCAGACAGTCAACTGGCATGGCAGGGCTCACTGCAACCTTCAACAGACCTGATACTCCTCCCCACTCAAAGGGAACTTGGGCCACGGGGTAATGACCCAGGCTATTATCAGCCATAACAACTGGGTGGAATTCCTCAGGAATCACCTGCTCTGGGGACACCAGCTGACGTCTCACCATCGTCATGCTGGCACCTGTGTCCCTCAGAGCCTCCACCTCCTCCCCGTTCACCAGGACCCTCTGCCGATACTTGGCAGTGTTCGCGGGTACCTGAACCCGTGGGATGATCTCTCTATCCCCCAGGGAAACTAAGGTCAAGCCTGTCCACTCACCTCCCCTACCTAGGGACAACTCCTCCCCAAGCGCTACACTGGCCACCCCAGGGCTCTTACCTCCTGTGGGGGCTGGGGTTCTCTTGCGACACTTGGGATCCCCCTTATAATGTCCAACCTCCCGCACTCGTAGCACCGGACAGTTCTGGGCTGCTGACTCCTGTCAGGATAAGTGGGTTTCTGGAATCCAGATTGGGATGGGGAACCTACCCCTCTCCCAGGCGGTTTATTTTGGGGACCTTTAAAGAACTCCCTCTTTTTATCTCCCCCTCTTTCTTCTGGGGGAGCCCCTGTCCACCTTTCGGGGGTCCGCCTGGCTCCCTTGTGGGACACCCGAGTGCTGACCCACGTGTCTGCCTCCTCCGCAAGCTCCCTAGAATTGGTCAGCTTGCGGTCCACCAAGTACTGGCGCAGCTCCGGAAAACATTTCTCTAGGAGGTGCTCTCTCAAGAATAGGTCGTACAGCCCTTTGTAATTGTCAACGTTGCTGCCACGCACCCAACCCTCTAATGCCTTCCGGGCATAGTCAAAAAAATCCACCCAGTTTTGTGTGTGAAGCTTGTGGCTGTTGCGGAACGTTTGGCGGTACTTCTCTGGGGTGAGGCCAAACTTCTTGAGCAGGGCCTCCTTCATGATAGGGTAGTTAGTCTGCTCCCCCTTATCCAAAGTTAAAAGTGTGTCCCTTACTAGTGGAGGTATGTACCTATAAAGACCTCCCCCAGTAGCTCTCAGGAACTCTATGGGCCACCAGAGCCACCTCGTAGGCCGCCAACCACTTGTCGATGTCATCACCTACACTAAAACTGGCCATCACCTCTCTGGGTAAATAGAATTTGGGCTCCTGTGGAACCCCAGCAGGTACGCTGCCACCATTCATTTTGCCTTCCATCTCCATCTGCAAGGTCCGGAGCTCTAGCTCCTTCAGGCTAAGCTCATGTACAAGCTTCCTTTCCTCCATGGCTCTTTCCATCCTAGCAAGTTCTAATGTCAATTGCCTCTGCTCCCTTCTGTCCTCCAATTCCTCTGGTGACAAACTTCCCCCTGACGCACTACTGCCTGCCCTGGAACGTCTTCCTGGCAACACATTCTCGCTAACATCAATGCGCAGTAGGTCCAGTTCTCCTGGGTTGTCTGTCTCCCCCTGCTCCTCATCCCCTCTTCCCTCCGGGTGGGCCATTACCCATGCCCTCAAAGCTTTCTGAAGCACCTCCTTCCTGGCGCCTCGCTTGACGGCCACCCCCCTCTCTAGGCAGAACTCCTTGAGCTGTGTCACCGTATACCTTTCTAGGTTGGCTAACTCAAACTCCATCCTCCTAGGTGGGGTCCCAGACAATTTAAGGAAGGGGTTCTAAACTGTAGGTAACAGGTCTACCACAGGAATGTACACAGTCGGCAATTACCATAGAATTCCTAGCACTCTCATTACAATAGGTGTCTAATTGCGGCGCACACTGAGTCACTGTAGGGTGCTGCACAAGCACCAGTCCTTATCCAACCGCTGAACACCAAATGTTGGAACCGGGGTCACCGAGTCCGACACGGTAGCATGGCGTGAAGCGGGAAAGGCACGCGAAGGCAATGTGTAAGGCAGTTGTGCAGCACACTCTCACTTTGACTCACAAATGCGAACGCAATAACATGACACCACACCAGGCTTTTGTATTTAAAATCAAGATCTTTTATAAATAAATTAAGTTGGCATCAGATAAGGCAGGTTAATTCAGATCTACATTCAAATTCATTATATTACTCAACTGGTGCACATTTTAAATAAAGCTGCATAGCTCATCAACATTGTAGGCCACTAAGAGGCCGCAGGAATTTTCTCCTACACGTAGCACTTAATAATGATCTCAAGGTACGTTAATAAAACATAGGCCTAAACATACAGTTCACTTTAGCATATTCAATTATTTAAAGAAGGCTTTTCACGTTACATTTAAATAGGCCTGCATTAATCTAGGCGCACCCACATTCAATACAGTGGGCGTCGTAACTCCAGTACACCTGTAACATAAAATACTTCAACTCTGGGCGGTGTACACTTCAGCTCAACTCCATTAAACACTTTCCCTTGTGGTAAAGACTTAACAGTTAAAACCATGGCCTAGGCAGTAATTATAATAGGCATTGGCATAAATTATTAAATACTGTGGGCATCATCATTACCTGAATGAACTATGTGGGAATCCCTCAACATGTCCTGTATTCTGGGGCTTCTAGGTCCCTCAGGGGTTAACTCCGGCCAGGCCCACTCCTCTCTGGGGCCTCGCCTCGTAGGACTAAATTCGTAAGGGTTAATAGTGGCCCCCGGCCCCCAGTGGTGTCTTATGGGCCCTAGGGGCCTCCAGGGCTCACCTGCGGTGTGGTCGTTGGTCGCGCTTCAGGGCGACTGGCGATCTTCCGGGCCGGCCCGTGTTCCGTCGGGCGGGGCCCGGTCGGGGGTGCCTCGGCCTTCTGGCCGGTGTTGCGGGTCGTTGCGGGGGCCGGTGTTGCCTTCCTCCGGCCCCCGGGATTAGGGAGTAAGTATGCGGCTCGTTGCGGGGGCCGGGATCACTCTCCTCCGGCCCCCGGGCTCAGGGTAAGTGCAGGTGGGGGCTCAGGGTTGCTGGGGAAGGGAGCGGGAGCCGGCAGTCCTCTCCGGCCAGCTCCCCGTCTCCCTCTGCACTGCCGGGGCTCTTCCCGGGCTTCCTTCGGCGCTGGGGCGTGACTGGGGGCCGGCACCCAATCGGTGCGCGGCCTTCCTGGGTCACGCCCGGTGACCCCTGGTTGCTCGGCAACGGCGTCTGCGGGGCCTGGAGGCCTCGCTGCTGATCGTGTCGGCGATTTCTTGGGCCGCGACGGCGGCGGTGGCAATTCTTTGGCCGCGACGGCGGCGGGTGCAATTCTTGCGCCGCTTCGGCGGCGGCGACGATTCTTCGGCCGCTTCGGCGGCGGGGGCAATTCTTTGGCCGCTTCGGCGGCGGCGATGATTCTTTGGCCGCGACGGCGGCGGAGACGATTCTTCGGCCGCGACGGCGGCGGGGGCAATTCTTTGGCCGCTTCGGCGGCGGCGATGATTCTTTGGCCGCGACGGCGGCGATGAGGGCCCAGGGCCCAGTCTCTGGAGGCTTCGGTGAGGGCGCGGACAGCGCTCCTCACCTCACACACCTGAGGGGCTTCCTTTACCTCAGCGCTTCCCCCGATGAGGGCGCGACGGCGCACCTCACCACTCGGTGCCTCTTCTCAGGCAGCGGTGGCCGCGGCGGTGATCTCCTTCATAAGGTCAGTGACCTGAGGGGCAACAGAAAGCAGGGTGCACCAGCAGCCTGTGGGCAGAGCTGACTGGCAAAGTACTTAGGGGCAGCCCAGCAACAGGCAAAAGTGAATAGGGGGTGAAGGTTTAGCGCTTCAGGGTACGGCGCTTTACCTGGTGATCCCCAGTTGGGCAGTTCTAGGCTTTAGGCCTTGCTGGACGGTCAGGCCTCCTCAAGTTAAGGGGTCTTGCGACTGCTTCAGCTTGGTTGCTTCTTAGGCACTTCTAGTTGTAAGTTTCTTGTCAGAAGTTCCTTGTTATAGGTTCCTTGTCAAAGTTTCCTGTCAGAAGTTTCTTCTTATGAGGGGGGGAGTTGGTGGTCTGGGAGTGCTTGGTGTTCCTCCCCGCACGCTGAAGGTGGTTCCCTGGGTCCCCTCACACTGGGCAAGGTCAGTGGGTGGTGGGCGTTCCCCAGCTATCTTACTACAGCAGGACCTCAGCCCTGTCAGCAGCAGCAGTGTAGGTCTCCCCCCTGGGCCCTAAAGCCTATACTCCGGCGGAGGTTTTCCCAGGTTCAGTGGTGCCTCATCAACTCACTAGAAAGTTTTCCCTCCAAGCCTTTTATACTCCTAGGTCAGGTGACTCTCCCAAAGGCGGCAAAACATAATTCCTCCCACAGCCCGGAAGGTTCTGGAACCTTCTACATGCCTGGCTATGTGGCCCAGAGGCGGGGATGGAATGGATACTGTATCCCTATTCCCCAGCCTGACCCTGGCTACTAGTGTGTATGCGTGTCAGGCCCCTCTGCAGTAGCAGGGGCCTGTGGCAGCCATCTTGAGTGAGAGAGAGCACCTGCACCTCAGCACTGGCTAGCAGTGGCAAGGTGCCCAGAGACCTAGGTCCAGTAAAAATATGGTGGCAAAAAGGAGGCGAAAAAGGAAAAAAAATAGGGAAAGACCACCCTAGGGCTGACAGGTCTAACAGGCTGGGTAATAAAATTAATTTGTAATTGGAGTTCAGATGGCCACTAAGGCTCCCTGGTGCCACAGTACCTGCTACACTAGTCATAGCTAAGCCCCTGATCTCGTACTTTGCACACTTGTTCTACCTGTTTTGACCGACTACTGATTGAAGTGCACTACACTGGTGCTACAGAGACATAGCTATCATAGACTCGGAAAGGTGACAGGAGAAATATTACTTTTTCACCAGCGTTTCCAGGCGTGCTCGTCTGCTGATGTCACGTGTAACGTTTTGAGGTACTCCTGCTTTCTTTTTTCATTTTGGAATTTTTAAGCACATTTTTAGGTCGAGCTTACCTGGCAGCGCACTGTCTTGTTGAAAAATACATATTGTGGGCTTATCAAGAACATACAGGGACTTGGAGCTTGCACATTGCTTACCATTGGTAAGCCTTTCTGTCACTCATGGACGTCATTTAGCGGTCGCCAGGGAAGTCAGCTGCGACCACCAGCTTACCTCTTGCGACCCCTGTCACTGCCTTTGTGACCCCTGACCTCAGAGGGGGGCAAAAATAGTGCCAGGAGCACAGAGGCAGCTCATTATAGACGTCAGTTGGGGCTCTACTTGCTTTGTTTTCTCTCAATTTTTTATTACACTAATAGTGAATAATGTAACATTATTCACTATTAGTGTAATAAAAAATGGAGTACAATTAGCTGGAGTATGACATTCCCTGGCAGTTGAGGTAAGTAAAAAAAAATGCTCTGAAATGTATGTTGTGTGCGAGCTTGCGGGTGAGTGTGAGTTTTCGTAAGAGAGTGTATGCGAGTGTGAATATGTGTAAGCATGTGTGGGAGTGAATGAAATTAACGGTCAAAGGGTGTGCGATGTCACTTCCGCTACCCCAGGTATTTTGGTGAATTGACGTTCATTCTGTCACTGTCATTTACCTGCTTCTTATTCGTGTCCCAGCTTGACAATATTAGGTTTGCCCCTCCAATGGAGCACAGCCTCTTTACCATCTAGTTTGATTGACTGTCTTCTATGCTTCCAGTGTTTGCTTTTCAAGCTCTACTTTTTAAAATTTTTGGATTAAGCACTTCAAGAGACTACATGTGTTTTTGAGTTGCCTCCCTTGTGTACTTCTCTCCCCCTGCACTCCATGCTGCTCTCTGTCGCCCATGTGCCTCTCCTTGTCCTTCCTTATTGTCCTTGCCATCATATACTTCCTGACTTGTTTTCTCACCTGCAAGCTTCTCCCCCCGCCCGCTCCAAGTTGCACTCTCGCCCATTACTTCAGCCCCAATCCTCACCCTTCTTCTCTCTCGCCTGTTGCTTCTACTTCCCACCCACTCTCCAGTTGCTTCCATCCCCTACAAATTTTCCCCACCCTTATCCTCTCTATTCCTTTTCCCCGCCCTTGCACTCAATGTTGCCCCCCCCACCAGTGCCCTCTGTATTGCTCCCCCAACTCATGCTTAAAATGTGCTTTATGCTACCTTTTGTAAAGTTACTGATTGAACTTGATAAATAAAAAAAATACTTGCGCCATTTTGTAGGCACGAGCATGCATAGTGCGTACGCCTACAAAATGATGCGACCGCCACATCATAGTGCCTTTTTTACTTTATTTTCTTTAGCCATGCTGCATAGCACCGGAGATGCTGTACAATGTGACTAAAAGACATTGGCAAAGCCAATAGTTCCCAAAGGTGAGAATTATTGGCTTTGCCAATGCAGATTAAAAGTGAAACTTTAAATCCCAGAATGCAAAGTGCTGTTGGCTCAAAGCACAGGATTGGATGAAAGTGTCACACATGATATTTGCCCTTGCCTTCTTGTCAGCTTTAGTCCATTCTAGTACAGTATGAACGTGGATGTCAACAGAAGTGGTGGGGTGATATTGTGAAAGAGAAATGCGCCCTGAAACATGACAAAGAACAATGACTCCTTGCTCTAAGGGTCTGATCTGAGGACGTGTGTGTGATGCCCCATCCCCTGTATAATAGGACTTTTTTATTTGTTTACTCGGATCAGCAGTGCCTTGCACTTGGCTTCAAGTGTGTAGTTTGGCTGGAGTTCTCATGCGAGGGCCAGTTAAACAAGCATTTGCAATGCAATAGGTCTTGCATTTATGCAAGTTTAAGCTATTGGCATTGTAAATGACAATGCCTTTTATTTAAGTTTTAAAAACGAAAACAAAAATAAAAGGCATTGTTATTTGCAATGTCAATAGCTCAAACTCGCGTAAATGCGAGACCTATTGCATTGCAAATGCTTGTTATCTTAAGCTCCTTGCTTTCAGGCCCCACCTTCTTCTCCCCTGACTCTTCCAAACCCCCGCTTCCTACCCCGGAGCCCTCCTTTTTGCTCGCGCCACTGCACTGACTCTGGGCACTGTCCCTCTCCTCAGTACCCACCTCGACATCCGTCACGTATTTTCATTTGCTAAGCCTTTCCCCCTCCCCTCCCGACAAGCCGCTGGCATCCACGCCTGTGAAAAGCATCTTTGGTGTCCCTAACGCTTCCTTGACCTTACCTGGGCCAAGGTCTGTGCCCATGCTGTTGCAGTCCGCCTTGCCAGTGGTCTCTACTCCTCTGAGTTCCTATTCAGCCGTTCCTTGTGCACCTGCAACACACTGAACAACTGGTTAGTGGACCCCTACCCAATTCCGGCTCCTCATCCTGCACTTCCCCTTCCTCCAGGCTATCCTACTCATAGTCCAATATTGTGACCCCTATTGAGTCCTCCACATCGCCCCAGCTAGGGCCCGCCCCCATTTCCTATGCTGACGATATGCAGCTTTTGTTCACATGTGAGAAGGGCGAGGATTTTGAAGGGGAGAAGATAAATAAATGTCTGACAGGAGTTTTTACTTGGCTTAGACAGAATCAATTAAAATGCAACCCAGAGAAATCAGAGATAATCTTCTTCGGTTCTCCATCTCCGGACGAGTGGAAACAATGCTGGCCTTCAGATATGTCACCCCCCCAATCTTCAGTAAATACGGTCAAGAATTTGGGGGTAAAGTTGGATGACACTCTATCCATGAAAGCCCAAATGCAGGCAGTCGCAGGATCCTGTTTTGGCCTCCTACGAATGCTCAGGAAATTACTCCCCCTGCTATCTCTCACTCACAGAAAGACTGTGGTCCAAGCCCTTATTGCCTCCAGGTTGGACTACGTAAATGTTTTATACCTGGGTCTCCCAGAGTACTTATTAAACAGACTTCAGGTGGTCCAGAATGCGGCCACCAGGGCGGTTCTCACGCTTGGACCCAGAGCACGGATTTCTCCTCACCTGAAGGCCATGCACTGGTTGCCTGTACATAATAGAATTTGCTTCAAAGCTCTAGTCTTGGCTTCTAAGGCTCTACAAGGCATGGGAGCCCACTACATCAGAAAGAGAGTTCTACACTATGCCCCCGGCAGAACCCTGAGGTCATCTTCTCGACAGCAGATGGCCGTTCCCAAATTTTCTCGTATTCGTACTGGCGGCCGCTCTTTTTAAGTGCAAGCTGCCCGTATCTGGAACCTTCTGCTGGTGCCACTCAGACAGGTGTCTGATTTACTGACTTTCAGGAGGCAACTGAAAACCTGGCTGTTCCATCAACAACTTTAGTCTTTCCCTCTTTGTGTGACAGAAACAGGTTAGCCATGTGGTTCTCTTAGCACCGGGACACTCTTTCTGAGTAGCTGTGCGCTCTATAAGTACCCTATAACATAACATCCCATGTATAAGCCAATCCAAAATACACATTTTTAGTTTGATGTGCGGCACCGAGGGGGGCTGAATGAATCCTTTCCTACAGCTCCACTGATGCTACTCCCCTGCAAGCTGTTTCACAAGTGCCAGAGGCTGTTTGAGACCTACCAGCGGCTCTGGCCAACAAGGTCTTCCTGGACCTTTGTATGTTGGCAGCGCCGGGGTCCACCACCGAAGACAGGTGAACCACGCTTGC
The DNA here is from genome assembly GCA_963921515.1 of Calotriton arnoldi. Classification (NCBI taxonomy): domain Eukaryota; kingdom Metazoa; phylum Chordata; class Amphibia; order Caudata; family Salamandridae; genus Calotriton; species Calotriton arnoldi. The sequence continues at coordinate 392,036 of CAWUFW010010236.1, read as the reverse complement.
CCTAGCCCTCTCCTCCCCTCGGAATTGACAAGCTGCAACTCCGCGCCGCCCCTGCACCTGAAAGAAATATGACAGAACTGGTGTGCTGGCACCCTGCACCTGACCTGCCTTGTCTATTGTACCCAGAAAATTCTCCAACCATTCCTGATGTCACTTCCCCTTGTCCTGTGACCTCCGCGCTGTCCCCCCATGAACCTGTAATCCGCATCCTCCAAGCACTCCTCATCCATGGCATCCTCCTCCCTGGTCCATTCATTCATTGCCACCACTGACGCGGATGGGGGGTCCCGCCCTGCCCCACCTGCTCACCTCCTTGGGGGAAACCTCCCCTTCTCCCCCCTGCCTCACTGCTATCCCACTAGGCTGAGGCCCATCGACCCCCATTCCTATGTAGGCGTACACCTGTGTCACCCTGTCCAACCCTCCCTCCCTTGCAGCCGCCTCCCAATGCTCAAATATATCCAGGCCCCCCAGTCCGCCCTGTCCCCAACCGTGCTATGGGTCCTTTCCTCTTTGCTCTACTCCCAGCCCCTCCCCCTCCAACTCTACATACTCTGATGGCTGTGGCAACCCAGCTGGCTGCTGGATAAGCAGCCGGCTTTGCCAGGCCACGTGGGACTCCCCCTGCCACACCCTTCTCCTCTATTCGCATCCTCCAGGCTCTCATATGGCACTACAAGCGGCTTAAAAGGTGCCGTTCGTTTAAATCCTCCCCTCCCCCTCGAGACCCATAAAGCCAAGGCCACCCGCTTCCTCATTTTATTCCTACTCGCAGCCCCATACATGCACATACTGCACAGCGGGGCCACTCTGTTCCATATGTTTTTCTTCGCTGCCCCACGGCCAAGAGCTCTGCTACGCCAGCCTCCCCAGTGTGTCCCCTCTCCACAACCCCGCCCCTCCCACCCGCAGCATCGTCTCACACACAGGCTGTGGCCTGACCCACTCTAGAGGGCCTGCTCCCTTTCTCCCGGCACTCCAAGTGGCTGCTCCTCAGTTCACAGCACGACCCCTCGCACTCACCTCATTGATGATGGCCCCCACCGCCCACAACTTCCTCGGCGGGGAACATGCCACAACCACAGCAGCAACCCCTGCCAATGCCCGGCAGGTTGGGCGGCTGCCTCGCCTCTGCCATGTGAGCACTTGAAAGAAAATTACATCATAAAACAAATGCAATCTAGAATAGAACATCCACACAGTATGTGTAGTCCATGCACTGGACAATCTTCCTCTTTAAAATGCTAAAATTGTTCCCTCCTTTCTTGTTAAATGAGGATTAAGTAAACAGTAACAATGTAACGTCCTATAGCAATTGAGTAACTCCTTACAGGAACTGTGCCATTGAGTATTATCTGAAAAGATAAAGAATTGTTAAAGTCTCAATCTAAACAAAGCTTTCAATAAAAACTTTCAAATGTGAAGATAATCACTAACACGTGCAAACATATATATATATATATATATTCACTGAAAAAACCATAGGTTTCAGACACGTTATAGTTAGAAATTAGCATTTAAAAAACCTTTGAAATTCACTGAAAAAACCATAGGTTTTAGGGACAGTTATAGTTAGTTGGACATTTCACTCGTACAAAACCATTTGAGATGTCATCAGTGATGTCATCAGTGATGTCACTGACCATGTCATGAGTGATGTAATATGTGACGTCATCAGCAGTGCATTGCGGGGCGCGAGTTATAGTTAGCTGAACTAACTATAACGGGGGAATTTCTATGGTTTTGTACGAGTGAAATGTCCAACTAACTATAACTGTCCCTAAAACCTATGGTTTTTCAGTGAATTTCAAAGGTTTTTAAATGCTCATTTCTAACTATAACGTGTCTGAAACCTATGGTTTTTCAGTGAATTTCAAAGGTTTTTAAATGCTAATTTCTAACTATAACGTGCCTGAAACCTATGACTTTTTAAGTGAATTTCAAAGGTTTTTTTAAATGCTAGTTTCTAACTATGCCTACAGAGGTAGGACATGTGAAGAAAGAAGGAAAACGCACAGAAAGAAGCAAAAGATGTGCAGAAAGAACCAACAGAGGAACAGAAAGAGGCCTTATTGCAAAATCATCCTGTGCCCACAACTTTTCAGACGGGTACTGGTGGTAACTGACTCTGACTAACCAGAGCCAGTGCTATGCTAAAAGACACTTAGAATACAGTGAAAACACCTACATACACTAGGGAACACTATGCGTTGGGGTACCCCTGTGATTAGCATGACCTCCTCTGCAAGTCCCTAGTACATAATAGGGCAGGGGAATTAAAACTACCTCTTAAAACGCGCTACAGGGCGCGTTTGCACAGTGGTGAAGGGAGGGGGCCTGAGGTGACATGTGTGCAAACGCACCCCGTGGCGCGTTTTAAGTTGCGGGATTAAGTCCCCTTGAATTCTGAGGGTCCCTGGGGCCCAACTAGCCCCCAGGTACCTACAGTTAGGACCACAGAGCTGAGTTGCAGAGAGGCGTTCCGAGGCCACGCACCTTTTTTCACCTCTCTGCAACGCAACTCTGTTGTGCTTACTGAAGGTACCTGGTGGGCTAGTTGGCCCCCAGGGTCCCTCAGGATTCAAAGGGAATTAATTCCCCAACTTAAAACGCACCACAGGGCGTGTTTGCGCATGGGTCACCTGAGGCCCCGCCCCTCCCTTCACCACTGTGCTAACGCGCCCCGTGGTGCGTTTTAAGTTGAGGGATTAGGTCACCTTGAATCCTGAGGGTCCCTGGGGCCCAACTAGCCCACTAGGTACTTCCAGTAAGCACCACAGGCCTGCGTTGCAACGCCTGTAACAAATTGTGCAGTTGTGTTTAGGTAGTGAAGAGGGTCGTGCTGGGGGTAGTGTTTTAGGGTTTTGGGTAGTGCAGTGGTGTTTGTGTAGTGTAGGGGGTCATGCTGGGGTTAGATTTAGGGTTTACGGTAGTGCAGTGGTGTTTGGGTAGTGTAGGGAGTTGTGCTGGGGGGAGTGTTTTAGGGTTTAGGGTAGTGCAGTGGTGTTTGGGTATTGTAGGGGGTCGTGCTGGGGGTAGTGTTTTAGGGTTTAGGGTAGTGCAGTGGTGTTTGGGTAGTGTAGGGGGTCGTGCTGGGGGTAGTGATTTAGGGTAGTGCAGTGGTGTTTGGGTAGTGTAGGGGGTACTGCTGGGGGTAGTGTTTTAGGGTTTAGGTTAGTGCAGTGGTGTTTGAGTAGTGTAGGGGTACTGCTGGGGGTAGTGTTTTAGGGTTTAGGGTAGTGCAGTGGTGTTTGTGTAGTGTAGGGGGTAGTGTTTTAGGGTTTAGGGTAGTGCAGTGGTGTTTGTGTAGTGTAGGAGGTCGTGTTTTAGGGTTTATGGTAGTGCAGTGGTCTTTTGGTAGTGTAGGGAGTCATGCGGGGGTAGTGTTTTAGGGTTTAGGGTAGTGTAGGGGGTCATGCTGGGGGGAGTGTTTGAGGGTTTAGGGCAGTGCAGTCGTGTTCGGGTAGTGTAGGGGGTTGTGCTGGGGGTAGTATTTTAGGGTTTAGGGTAGTGCAGTGGTGTTCGGGTAGTGTAGGGGGTCGTGCTGGGGGTAGTGTTCTAGGGTTTAGGGCAGTACAGTGGTGTTTGGGCAGTGTAGGGGGTAATGCTGGGGGTGGTGTTTTTAGGGTTTAGGGCAGTGCAGTGGTGTTCGGGCAGTGTAGGGGGTCGTGCTGGGGGTGGTGTTTCAGGGTTTAGGGCAGTGCAGTGGTGTTCGGACAGTGTAGGGGTGGTGTTTCAGGGTTTAGGGCAGTGCAGTGGTGTTCGGGCAGTGTAGGGGGTCGTGCAGGGGTGGTGTTTCAGGGTTTAGGGCAGTGGTGTTCGGGCAGTGTAGGGGGTCGTGCTTGGGGTGGTGTTTCAGGGTTTGGGGCAGTGCAGTGGTGTTCGAGCAGTAAAGGGGGTCGTGCTGGGGGTGGTGTTTCAGGGTTTAGGGCAGTGCAGTGGTGTTCGGGCAGTGTAGGGGGCGGTGCAGGGTGTGGTGTTTCAGGGTTTAGGGTAGTGCAGTGGTGTTTGTGTAGTGTAGGAGGTCGTGTTTTAGGGTTTAGGGTAGTGCAGTGGTCTTTGGGTAGTGTAGGGAGTCATGCGGGGGTAGTGTTTTAGGGTTTAGGGCAGTGCAGTGGTGTTCGGGTAGTGTAGGGGGTCATGCTGGGGGGAGTGTTTTAGGGTTTAGGGCAGTGCAGTGGTGTTCGGGTAGTGTAGGGGGTCGTGCTGGGGGAGTGTTTGAGGGTTTAGGGCAGTGCAGTCGTGTTCGGGTAGTGTAGGGGGTTGTGCTGGGGGTAGTATTTTAGGGTTTAGGGTAGTGCAGTGGTGTTTGGGTAGTGTAGGGGGTCGTGCTGGGGGTAGTGTTCTAGGGTTTATGGCAGTACAGTGGTGTTTGGGCGGTGTAGGGGGTAATGCTGGGGGTGGTGTTTTAGGGTTTAGGGCAGTGCAGTGGTGTTCGGGCAGTGTAGGGGGTCGTGCTGGGGGTGGTGTTTCAGGGTTTAGGGCAGTGCAGTGGTGTTCTGGCAGTGTAGGGGGTGGTGTTTCAGGGTTTAGGGCAGTGCAGTGGTGTTCGGGCAGTGTAGGGGGTCGTGCAGGGGTGGTGTTTCAGGGTTTAGGGCAGTGGTGTTCGGGCAGTGTAGGGGTCGTGCTTGGGGTGGTGTTTCAGGGTTTGGGGCAGTGCAGTGGTGTTCGAGCAGTAATGGGGGTCGTGCTGGGGGTGGTGTTTCAGGGTTTAGGGCAGTGCAGTGGTGTTCGGGCAGTGTAGGGGGCGGTGCAGGGGGGTGGTTCAGGGTTTAGGGCAGTGCAGTGGTGTTCGGGCAGTGTAGGGGGTGCTGCAGGGGTGGTGTTTCAGGGTTTAGGGCAGTGAAGTGGTGTTCGGGCAGTGTAGGGGGTTATGCAGGGGGTGGTGTTTCAGGGTTTAGGGCAGTGCAGTGGTGTTCGGGCAGTGTAGGGGGTCGTGCTGGGGCTGGTGTTTCAGGGTTTAGGGCAGTACAGTGGTGTTCGGGCAGTGTAGGGGGTCGTGCTGGGGCTGGTGTTTTAGGGTTTAGGGCAGTGCAGTGGTATTCGGGCAGTGTAGGGGGTTGTGCTGTGGCTGGTGTTTCAGGGTTTAGGGCAGTGCAGTGGTGTTCGGGCAGTGTAGGTGGTCGTGCTGGGGCTGGTGTTTCAGGGTTTAGGGCAGTGCAGTGGTGTTCGGGCAGTGTAGGGGGTCATGCTGGGGCTGGGGTTTCAGGGTTTAGGGCAGTGCAGTGGTGTTCGGGCAGTGTAGGGGGTCTTGCTGGGGCTGGTGTTTCAGGGTTTAGGGCAGTGCAGTGGTGTTCGGGCAGTGTAGGGGGTCGTGCTGGGGGTGGTGTTTCAGGGTTTAGGGCAGTGCAGTGGTGTTTGGGCAGTGTAGGGGTCATGCTGGGGCTAGTGTTTCAGGATTTAGGGCAGAGCAATGGTGTTCAGGCAGTGTAGGGGGTTTTGCTGGAGGTGGTGTTTCAGGGTTTAGGGCAGTGCAGTGGTGTTCGTGCAGTGTAGGGGGTGGTGTGTCAGGGTTTAGGGCAGTGGTGTTCAGGCAGTGTAGGGGGTCTTGCTGGGGTTGATGTACCAGGGTTTAGGGCAGTGCAGTGGTGTTCGGGCAGTGTAGGGTGTCGTGCTGGGGGTGGTGTTTCAGGGTTTAGGGCAGTGCAGTGGTGTTCCGGCAGTGTAGGAGGTCGTGCAGGGGTGGTGTTTCAGGGTTTAGGGCAGTGCAGTGGTGTTCGGGCAGTGTAGGGGGTCGTGCAGGGGGTGGTGTTTCAGGGTTTAGGGCAGTGCAGTGGTGTTTGGGCAGTGTAGGGGGTCGTGCAGGGGGTGGTGTTTCAGGGTTTAGGGCAGTGCAGTGGTGTTCGGCCAGTGTAGGGGGTCGTGCTGGGGCTGGTGTTTCATGGTTTAGGGCAGTGCAGTGGTGTTCGGGCAGTGTAGGGGGTCGTGCTGGGGCTGGTGTTTCATGGTTTAGGGCAGTGCAGTGGTGTTCGGGCAGTGTAGGGGGTCGTGCTGGGGGTGGTGTTTCAGGGTTTAGGGCAGTGCAGTGGTGTTCGGGCAGTGTAGGGGGTCATGCTGGGGGTGGTGTTTCAGGGTTTAGGACAGTGCAGTGGTGTACGGGCAGTGTAGGGGGTCTTGCTGAGGGTGGTGTTTCAGGGTTTAGGGCAGTGGTGTTCGGGCAGTGTAGGGGGTCTTGCTGGGGGTAGTGTTTCGGGGTTTAGGGCAGTGCAGTGGTGTTCGTGCAGTGTAGTGGATCGTGCAGGGGGTGGTGTTTCAGGGTTTAGGGCAGTGCAGTGGTGTTCGGGCAGTGTAGGGGGTCGTGCTGGGGTGGTGTTTCAGGGTTTAGGGCAGTGCAGTGGTGTTCGGGCAGTGTAGGGGGTCGTGCAGGGGGTGGTGTTTCAGGGTTTAGGGCAGTGCAGTGGTGTTCGGGCAGTGTAGGGGTCGTGCTGGGGCTGGTGTTTCAGGGTTTAGGGCAGTGCAGTGGTGTTCGGGCAGTGTAGGGGGTCTTGCTGGGGTGGTGTTTCAGGGTTTAGGGCAGTGGTGTTCGGGCAGTGTAGGGGGTCTTGCGGGGGTGGTGTTTCAGGGTTTAGGGCAGTGCAGTGGTGTTCGGGCAGTGTAGGGGGTCTTGCTGGGGGTAGTGTTTCAGGGTTTAGGGCAGTGCAGTGGTGTTCGTGCAGTGTAGGGGGTCATGCTGGGGATGGTGTTTCAGGGTTTAGGGCAGTGCAGTAGTGTTCGGGCAGTGTAGGGGGTCGTGCAGGGGTGGTGTTTCAGGGTTTAGGGCAGTGCAGTGGTGTTCGGGCAGTGTAGGGGGTCGTGCTGGGGGTGGTGTTTCAGGGTTTAGGGCAGTGCAGTGGTGTTCGGGCAGTGTAGGGGGTCGTGCTGGGGTTGGTGTTTCAGGGTTTAGGGCAGTGGTGTTCGGGCAGTGTAGGGGGTCTTGCTGGGGGTGATGTTTCAGGGTTTAGGGCAGTGCAGTGGTGTTCGGGCAGTGTAGGAGTTCTTGCTGGGGGTAGTGTTTCAGGGTTTAGGGCAGTGCAGTGGTGTTCGGGCAGTGTAGGGGTCATGCTGGGGGTGGTGTTTCAGGGTTTAGGGCAGTGCAGTGGTGTTCGGGCAGTGTAGGGGGTCGTGAAGGGGTGGTGTTTCAGGGTTTAGGGCAGTGCAGTGGTGTTCGGGCAGTGTAGGGGGTCATGCTAGGGTATGTGTTTCAGGGTTTAGGGCAGTGCAGTGGTGTTCGGGCAGTGTAGGGGGTCGTGCTGGGGGTAGTGTTTTAGGGTTTAAGGTAGTGCAGTGGTGTTTGTGTAGTGTAGGGGGTCGTGCTGGGGGCAGTGTTTTAGGGTTTAGGGTAGTGCAGTGGTGCTTGTGTAGTGTAGGGGGTCGTGCTGGGGGTAGTGTTTTAGGGTTTAGGGTAGTGCAGTGGTGTTTGTGTAGTGTAGGGGGTCATGCTGGGGGTAGTGTTTTAGGGTTTAGGATAGTGCAGTCTTGCTTGTGTAGTGTAGGGGGTCGTGCTGGGGTAGTGTTTTAGGGTTTAGGGTAGTGCAGTGGTGTTTTTGTAGTGTAGGGGGTCATGTTTTAAGATGCAACGCTCCAATACCTGACCAGTCTGCACTACATAAAACTGCAAAAAAACTAAAAATAAAAAGTGTTTTGCACACTTTTGTCATTGGGCTATATGTGGGCTACATCTGGGTAATATTTGTGCTACATTTGGGCTCTTTTTTCACTGGTGGCCATCTTGGAAGACTTCTTTGTTATGAAGTTTCCTAATTTCCTCATTTACTGCAGTCTCCTCAGTAGAAAATGCTTTCAGTTTTTACTTTGATTCCATCAAGAAGGCATTCAGATGTGTCACACATTTGCCATAAATTCAGAATGTTATTACTCTAGTTGTTCATTAGATCACTGTAGTAAAGCTACTGCTCACCAAGGAGTTAACTGGAAGTCTACTGCTGGTATTGAAAGTGATTGTTTCAGTCTGCATGTCAGAATTTTCTAATGAAATAGAAGAGGATTTGAGATCTCACTTAAAACATGCACTAAATTTTCTTTTTGCAGCACTAACCATAATTTCTATGGCAAAATGAACCCCCTCATTTTGTTCCTTTTTAAATTAAATGTTTTAAGTGTTACCAGTTTATTCCAATCAAGATGGCTTCAGGTGTGCCATACTTTTGTCATAAGTAAGGCTGTTAGCACTCTAGTTGATCTTTAGAACACTCTGGGAAGCTGCAGTAGAACACAAAGGCATCAACTGACAGGCTGCTCCTGTTGAAATATAACAGGAAGATATTTGAGATCACACTTGAAACATGTCCTAATTTTTCTTTCTACAGCACTAACCATAATTTCTATGACAAAATGAACCCCATCATTTTGTTCCTTTTTAAATTAAATGTTTTAAGTGTTACCAGTTTATTCCAATCAAGATGGCTTCAGGTGTGCCATACTTTTGTCATAAGTAAGACTGTTAGCGCTCTAGTTGTTCTTTAGAACACTCTGGGAAGCTGCAGTAGAACACAAAGGAATCAACTGACAGTCTCTGCCCTTGTTGGATGTACATGTTTTACTGAGAATGTCAGACTTCATTCTCACATGACTGAGAAAGATAATGTGAATTTACAGAAAATATGCTCTCATTTTAGCTTCTGGGGCACCTTCCAAAACTGTATGGGACAAGCATGTGAAAATAGTTTTCTCTCAAACATGATTCATGATATCCCAGCAGAAGGTTTTTCACAGGGTAAAATCACCTTAGAACACACCACAATTCCTGAAATTAGTATCGTACCATCAACAAATGAATTCTAATGTAACTAAAGTCTGTTATCACCCTTTATCGTTCTCCTTTTGGTAACCCTCAAAATCTTCGATTCACTACAATGCATTTCAATGGGGTACTATCATTTATATTGGTCCCAAGATGGCTGCCAGCAATTCCAGGATGAAGTGCTGACAGCCAATCAGATCTCACGATGACATGTGTGGTTAGGCTCCGCCCAGATATATATGTGTTTTTACTTTTGATTTTCTCAGCAACTACTGAACGGATTTACACCATTTAACAAAAAGCGTTCTTTTTGAACCAAGAACTACCTCTTTGCCAAATTTGGTGTAATTCCGTTCAGCAGTTCGGGCTGTAGCCTTGCATAAAGTTTCCTATGGGAAATTGATTTTTTGACTCTTATTTTTTTAATTTCTCCGCAACTACTGAACGGATTTACACCATTTAACAAAAAGGGTTCTTTCTGAACCAAGAACTACCTCTTTGCCAAATTTGGTGTAATTCCGTTCAGCAGATCGGGCTGTAGCCGTGTCTAAAGTTTCCTATGGGAAAATGAATGGGGAAAACACGTTTTGGGACCCCCCTTTTTCTCGGCCCCCGCTTGACGAATCACCCTGAGACTTTCAGGGTAGGAGCGGACCGGAGCGGGCCATAAGTTTGAAAATTTCGCGAAGATTCGTCAACCGACGCAAGAGTTATTTCAAATAGAATGTCGCGGATTTCCTATGGAAAATAGGTCCTAACTATAACTATCTACTGGCGACCGCCAGTAGATATATATATATATATATATATATATATATATATATATATATATATATATATATATATATATTCACAGCTCCATGTCGCACCAACACGGTGCACTCTCGGACGTGTGCTCGTACGGGGTTGCACCCGTTATTTATCTTCGCTCCTCTCCTCTCCTCTTGGGTAATAGTACCCGAAATAAGGCAAAGCACTCGCGGGATGAGTACCGTAACTTTATTAAACGGTCTCCTGGTCACACAGATGCGTTTCGGCAGACGCCTTCTTCGATGTTCATGAAGAGCGCCTGCGTCACCGTCATTTAAAAGAACAGTAATCAAAATAAATGAGGGACTGAAATCACAATTTCCAACCAGTCCGCCATTACATAATGTGCAAATTAAATACATTTCACATTAAACATGCGTGTTGGTCATTACTCGCCCCCTCAATATTTGGCAAATTATGTGCTATCTTTTACGAATTTATATACACGCATTAAAAAGACAAACCCACTACTGTCTAAACAAATTCATTTCGTTCTCGAGTTAGTGATGACTAGGTTATCACAATTACGCCCTGGATGGGCAGTCAAATGGAAGGATTATAAATGTCAACACTGAGTGAATCCTCATGTGTACAAAACTCAATCTTGCCCTAAATGGGCTGACATTAATCTTCCAATGAATCTTGCCCTAAATGGCTAACATACATCCTCCTACTACATCACTAACCTCCTTAACTTTTCATTTTTGCGGTTGTCATATACCAAATCTTCAGTACTTGTCTCATTAACTGTTCAAAACCAATTAAACGGTGTCATAGAGACAGATCCAAAGCATGTTAAAACCCATGGTATAGTTATCAACACCATGTTCCATCAACAAATCATATCACTTAATGCATACATGCCCCTCATTTAATGCAACGAATCCAATAAGGTGTAAAAAGAAATGAAAAAGGTAGAAGAAGAAGAAGAAAAGAAAAGACAAGAAAAAGGAGAAAAATATCATGTTTCAATCAAATAGGAAATCGGAAGCCCAATCACTACAATAAGCTATCTTCCTATTTCTGGGTCTATTTAGTCACCCAAATGTACTGTTAATTCTTCACTACTGTTTAGCCCTCCTGGTACTTTGGTCTGTAAATCGATAATGTACCGTGATTCCAGGCGCCTCAGCCTGAGCACACGGTCGCCTCCTCTAGGATGTGCTGGTACATTATCTAAGCAGAAAAATGTAAGAAGGTTCCTGTCTTTATTATGCATTTTAGCGAAATGCCTGGCGACGGGGTACATAACATCGTCATTGGCAATTGCCCTCATATGCTCTAATATCCTGATTTTAGTCGGATGAATTGTACTGCCAATATATTTAAGGCTGCACGGACAGTTAAGACAGTAAACAGTATAAGGTGTAGTGCAGGTTAAGAAATTCCGTATTTTTTTGTTGTGTTTTCCCTTTCCTGGAATCTCATAAGTTGTAACTCGTCTACTATTGTGGCAAGCTTTACACTTGCCACACGGGAAAAAACCTTCTAATGGTGTCAAAACAGATCTCTTTTTAGTTCCCCCAGTCAAGTAACTGTGTACTAAAGTATCTCTCAGTGACCTTGCTCTTTTAAAAGTCACTAGGGGGTTCGTGGGTAAATCACCCCCTATAATGGGGTCAGTCAATAAGATGTGCCAATTTTTTCTTAGAATTTTCTTCAGATGTCCTGCATCCGAGGAGAATCTGGTTATCATTCTAAACTTGCTTACTCCTATCTCAGTTTGTTTACGGGGATTTTTTAAAAGATCCTCCCTACATAGGGTATTTGCCCTGCTCATTGCCTGTTGTAGTGTGTCACTACTATAGCCTCTAGCTTCAAATCTTTCAAGACATTCACTAGCTGCCATTTGAAAATCCACTTCATTAGTGCTATTTCTCTTCAACCTCAGTAGTTCCCCATAGGGGATACTACTGATTAATTTACTTGGATGGCTGCTACCTGCGTGGAGAATGTAATTCCCTGCAGTTTCCTTCCTATAAGGTTTGGTACATAATTTGCCATCAAAGACATAAATCTTAAGATCGAAATAATTCACCGTGAGAGGATTAACTTCTCCTGTGAATTTCAAATTGTTGTTATTACAATTCAGAGTTTCAATATATTTAAAAGCTGTTACAGACGAACCTCTCCAGATCAAGAATAGGGCTCCCGGTCTTATGGTATTTTTTTTTTTGCCATTTCCGTCTGTATTTATCCATATTTATTTTTTGGGCATTTTTTCTGTATTTATCCGCATTTATTTTTGCCACAAGCAAAAGGCGACGCTACATCTAGTATTTTTCCACATTTATTTCAGTCCCAAAAAACACATGTGCAACTGCTTGTACACGGAGACAAGAGCCGAGGGAACAACAAACTAAATGGCAACGAACTCAACACACACCGATCACAATGCAAAAGGGACACCACAAGCCCCCCCCACCCACATGAGGAATCATATGCAAGTCACACACCCATGCATCAAAATAGGCTTACAAACAACCACACACGAGTAAGGGCGCAAAATCCAGCTGTTTAAAACAAAATAGAAACCGGGCAGTCTTTAATTTGATAGCGCATGGAGGCAAAGGAAAGCACAAATGCAGTTTGCCTGAATCAGCACACTGAAGCCTAACCTGCTGATATGCCAGTGCTCTGTTCCAAGCCCAGCACTGTTGCTGTAATGCCATTCTATCAGATGGCTCAGCAAGTTTAGTGGTGGTTTCTGACATATCGTAAGCTCAAATGTCCGCAGTCACCTTAGTCTTTCATCTTTCAAAGGATGGTAAAATTAAAGCCATAACGCTGGTTTGGTTTGCATTTGTTTTTTCAGAGGGGGTGCTCATTTTTACAACGAGTACAATGTCCAACATGTCTCTTTATCAGGTTTTAATATTTTATGAACCCGACGGCGGGCAGGCTTTCAGCAAGGTCTCAAAAGCAGAGGTGCTGTCATCACCTCGCTTCAGGAAAGTGTATCTTTTTAAGATCATAGTCGTACAAGAGCTTTCAACATGCAAACACACTATTTGAAAGCACAGCTCGCTGAATACAATGCACACTCCCTGAGCTGAAGTTATCCTAATCCTTCGGCTCAATGAACGTTAATTGCTGATACAAACCCCCCTGGTGCTGCCTGTTCATACATGGTAGGGGGTAGTGGGGGGGGGTGCCGGATCCTGCAGAGCCCGAGGCTGCAGCGGGACAGACAGTGTCAAAAGCAGCATTCAAGGGGTCGCCATTAATCTGCCCCCTGAGGCCACAGAAATACATTTATCTTGCGAAATGGCAACGGGCTGGCGCAGAGCTCACTCGGCGGCGGAGCCCTGGAGATGCCCAATTCAAAAGAAGGGCTGGGGCAGCAACAAAAGGAACAGGGGTGTGGCAACTCTGGGCTGAGCACGGCAACGCGGCAAACTTTACTAGTATTTTGCCGTTTCTAAATATAAATACAGACAAAGGAAAAATAGTTTCCTGTCTGTATTTATATGTAAAAATCCGTTTAAACGGAAAACCGGGAGCCCTAATCAAGAAGAGGTTGTCTATATAACGATGCCATACTACGATCTTATCTGTCCACTCCTTATTGCATGCTGCCCAGGCCACCTGCTCCTCCCACCAGCCCACAAATAAATTCGCGTAACTGGGGGCGAAGCAGGTGCCCATGGCAGTCCCTGAAATCTGTTTATAGAGTTGCCTCTCAAACAGAAAGATATTATTTTCTAAACAAAATTGAATGAATTCCATCAACATCAAGTTATGTTCCAGGTATTTTAAAGGACGATTTTCTAGAAAGTACTTTATCGCTGTCAAGCCATCAGCGTGAGCTATGCAAGTGTACAGACTAGTGATGTCAAGTACCATCAAATGCCATCCCTCTTCCCATTGTACATGTGCAATCTTCCCGAGAAAATTCTTGGTATCTTTGACATAAGATTTCAAATTAACCACATGTTGCGCTAGAAAGTAATCAATATACATTGACATATGTTCGGTCACACTTCCCTGAGATGCAACTAAAGGTCTACCGGGAGGATAGTCCCTATTTTTGTGTACCTTGGGGAGGTGATAAAAAGTCGGTACCATTGGATTAAGACATCTCAAAAATAGATGCTCCTCTGTTTCTAGCATCTGTTTTTGTACCACTTGCAAATTAGAAGATGATAATTAGTCACACTTTGATTATATAATCTCTCAGCAATTGGCTCATAGCAGTTGGTATCTGTCAATTGTCTTAACGCTTCCAAATTATATTGCACATCCGTTAATAGAACTATGTTTCCACCTTTATCAGATGGCTTACACACAATAGTGTGTTCTTCTTGAAGATTGGCAAGTGCAAGTTGTTGTGCCTTTGAAAGATTGTATTTAGATTTCTGTTCTTTGCCTTTGCTTGAACGTAATTTAATGAGGTCTCTGTTGACAGACTCCGAAAAAATATCTATCGCGTCCACTGGCATTTGGGGGAAGAATTGTGAAGCCGGTTTAAACTGACTCTCCCCTCCACATTGTTGAACACCCATAGTAGCAATTTGTTGAGTCATGCTCTCCATGGTCTCTCCACTGTGTGTTTGATCTTGTCTAAGATTCTCAAGGGTAAGCAATGTTTGGAAGTCTTTAGCTGTTAGCAAATCTGTGTCCCGATGTGCTTTACTCACTTTCCCCGTAAACAAACTGAGATAGGAGTAAGCAAGTTTAGAATGATAACCAGATTCTCCTCGGATGCAGGACATCTGAAGAAAATTCTAATAAAAAATTGGCACATCTTATTGACTGACCCCATTATAGGGGGTTATTTACCCACGAAACCCCTAGTGACTTTTAAAAGAGCAAGGTCACTGAGAGATACTTTAGTACACAGTTACTTGACTGGGGGAACTAAAAAGAGATCTGTTTTGACACCATTAGAAGGTTTTTCCCGTGTGGCAAGTGTAAAGCTTGCCACAATAGTAGACGAGTTACAACTTATGAGATTCCAGGAAAGGGAAAACACAATAAAAAAATACGGAATTTCTTAACCTGCACTACACCTTATACTGTTTACTGTCTTAACTGTCCGTGCTGCCGTAAATATATTGGCAGTACAATTCATCCGACTAAAATCAGGATATTAGAGCATATGAGGGCAATTGCCAATGGCAATGTTACGTACCCCTTCGCCAGGCATTTCGCTAAAATGCATAATAAAGACAGGAACCTTCTTACATTTTTCTGCTTAGATAATGTACCAGCGCATCCTAGAGGAGGCGACCGTGTGCTCAGGCTGAGGTGCCTGGAATCACGGTACATTATCGATTTACAGACCAAAGTACCAGGAGGGCTAAACAGTAGTGAAGAATTAACAGTACATTTGGGTGACTAAATAGACCCAGAAATAGGAAGATAGCTTATTGTAGTGATTGGGCTTCCGATTTCCTATTTAATTGAAACATGATATTTTTCTCCTTTTTCTTGTCTTTTCTTTTCTTCTTCTTCTTCTTCCTTTTTAATTTCTTTTTACACCTTATTGGATTCGTTGCATTAAATGAAGGGCAAGTATGCATTAAGTGATATGATTTGTTGATGGAACATGGTGTTGATAACTATACCATGGGTTTTAACATGCTTTGGATCTGTCTCTATGACACCGTTTAATATGGTTTTGAACAGTTAATGAGACAAGTACTGAAGATTTGGTATATGACAACCGCAAAAATGAAAAGTTAAGGAGGTTAGTGATGTAGTAGGAGGATGTATGTTAGCCATTTAGGGCAAGATTCATTGGAAGATTAATGTCAGCCCATTTAGGGCAAGATTGAGTATTGTACACATGAGGATTCACTCAGTGTTGACATTTATAATCCTTCCATTTGACTGCCCATCCAGGGCGTAATTGTGATAACCTAGTCATCACTACCTCGAGAACGAAATGAATTTGTTTAGACAGTAGTGGGTTTGTCTTTTAATGCGTGTATATAAATTCGTAAAAAATAGCACATAATTTGCCAAATATTGAGGGGGCGAGTAATGACCAACACGCATGTTTAATGTGAAATGTATTTAATTTGCACATTATGTAATGGCGGACTGGTTGGAAATTGTGATTTCAGTCCCTCATTTATTTTGATTAACTGTTCTTTTAAATGACGGTGACGCAGGCGCTCTTCATGAACATCGAAGAAGGCGTCTGCCGAAACGCGTCTGTGTGACCAGGAGACAGTTTAATAAAGTTACGGTACGGTACTATTACCCGAGAGGAGAGGAGCGAAGATATATATATATATATATATATTTCTAAATACTTTATTTACGTTTATTTCTTTTTTTTATATAATCAAGAAAAAAGATTCCACCAGATTTGGATGGGAGGATGAAATAATGTTAGCCTCCGTGTCTTAAATGAAATTCAGATTCTCTTGGCATCTTACTTGGAGAATCGCTATTTCATTACAAGACCGGAGGCAACCATTATGCATGTTGGTAGCCCTCTAATACCACATCAGACATGTGTTCAACTGGCATTAGACCAATCTCATCTCATAATATCTTCCAGACTTCCACCTCTTCAGAAAGTTTGAGTTGCCAAAGAGAATGAGCGTGAACCTTTTGCAAATTAACACCAGACTGCTGCAAGGCACATTTCCCCCATCTTGCGATAGAAACTGTGGTATCTGCTTAGAAAGGTTTCAGAAATTAAATAAAAAATTGGTCACCACCATCAGGTCAAAAGTCACTCTTTTGAGCATCATATTCTCTCATGCAATCCACTACATACATTTTCTTGTACAAATCAACTCTTGGATAAAGTTATCCTGAAAGGTCATAGCACCTGTTACTTACCTCCAATGCCTAAATATCTGAAGGTCACCAACAAGAGGTTAGACATAAAAATAGGCTAGTTTCATGGTAAATTTTTTCTAATCTAAATATCTTTTACCTGGCCATCTAGGGCCAGATGTACGACCCATTTTTGCATGCGCAAACGGGTCTGCGACCCCAGGGACCACTGCCTGCCCTTAAAAAATTAAACAAAAATGTTTCCTTTTTTTCTTTTTAAATGCATCCTGTTTTCCTTTAACCCCTTCGATGCGCGTGACGAGCTCAGCTCGTCATGCTGCGCGGTAGCGCTGTGCGCATGACGAGCTGAGCTCGTCACGACCACACCCGCGATCGGAATGTCCAGCACACGAGCGGAATTCCGATCGCAGTCAAGGGGTTAAGGAAAACGGGCTGCATTTAAAAAAAAAAAAAACTGCTTTATTTAATAGCAGTTCCAGACATGGTGATCTGCTGAGCCCAGTAGGCCACCATCCCTGGGAGGGCCAGCCATTCTTAATGGGGTCGCAAAATGCGAGTGCCTCATGAATATTGATGAGCCTCGCATTTTGAGACCCCATTGGGAATCGCAGACAGTGTCTCTGACACTGTTGTACATTTGGAATTGCGACTCGCAAATTGCGACTCGCAATTTTTCGCAATTTGCGAGTCGCAATTCCAAATGGTCGTACATCTGGCCCTTAGTAAATAAGGACAAAAACCAAATTGACATCCCACAGGGTTCCATATCTTGGTCTAGGAGTTCTTCTTAATCTGATGCTTTTATGAACTCTGCAAACCAAAACATAATACCATATTCTCTCGCCATTAATGAGACTGACTCGCAGAGACTGCTGATCTGTAGTAGATAAAAGCTCCATAACTAAGGCCCTTTACAAACTGATCTACCAGGAAGATTTCTACTTCAACCATAGGACCTTCCACGGTATCCACATTTCTTTTCATGCACCAAGGTAGCCAAATTCTTCAAATTCTTATATACCAGTAAAGGGTTCCTGGACCCTGACATCTGGGAAGATCTCCTGATACTTTCTATCTAAAATAGTTCAAAGTCCCTGACTGTACCAGAGGATGTTCTTCTCCATCTGCGTCTTTTAACAGACCCTCCATAGCAGGAAGAAGAAACGTGGAATGTCACAAGGAATTTCTAAAATCATTTTAAACCACGCTTATGAAGTCCAAAACGGGGTTATCAGTATAAATGATCATCTCTCTTGCCTCACTTTCTGAAGGACTCTCTCAGTTATTACGAAGGGTAAAAACACATAACTGTTTGTTCCCTTCCAACTCTGAATGAATGCATTCACTGCTAGGGCTCCTGGATCTGCCATCCAACTGCAATACTTGTTCAGTTGAAATGTCAGTCTGCCCACAAAAAGGGTCCACCTTTAGAGGACCCCAAAACCGAGCTAATTCCCTAAAACAAACCCTGTTCAGTCTTCAACCGCTGTAATCCCTCAAAATTCTTGAATTCCAGTCCACAAATACATTCGCCTTTCCAGGTAATTACTCTGCCCACAAACTAATTTTGTGTTTTAATCCAAAAAATCCAAGGTTTCTTGGCTAAATCTGAAAGATCCAAGGATTATAAGCCTCCTAAGCGATTTGTATAAGCCACCGCACCAACATAGGCCATTCACGATAATACTGCTCTGCCTTGTAAATAATGTCTGACACTCGAGTGAGGATAAAGACCTGCTTTTAATTCCAAATAGTTTAAATGATGCTATCTTTCTGAGCACCCGTCGCATGCACCCCAACCAGTTAAACTCGCATCCAATTCCAGAATGAAGTTCAGCGAACATCCAAAGATTGCCCGGCTATACTAGGCACCTAAATTCTCTAACCACCAATCCAGTTCCTCCTTTTCCTCCTGATCGAGAGATATCTCGGCTCCATACCATAAACCTCCCCGAAGGGCCCTTGCCTTATCCTTTACAAAGCGTGATAGTGTAACGGACCACGAAATATTGCCTGAATTGAAGATGATTGTAGACCAGTGTAGCCTAGCAAGCTCTCTTGGAGTTGTAGCCTGAAGCAGAACCATGTTAACCATACCTATTGTGAATCTTAAAAACGTCTAGAGAGTGTGAAGGGATGAGGATCGATTTCTCTATATTCACTATGAACCCCAGTCTTACCTGAAGGGTTTCGCACAATAATTGAGATTGATACTGGGACATAAACAGAATACCGTCCAATTAAGAAAACCATGTGTACGCCCCTTTCTCTCCCTAATAACGTTGGTGAAGCACCATGGTGCTGAAGGAAGGCCTAATGGAAGTTAACAAAATTGGAAAAGTCCATCACGCCTAGTGAACTGAAAATGAAGTTGGTAATCCTTCACCATGGGGATTGTAAAAATAGGTATCCTTCAGATCCTACTTACCAACTAATTGTCTTGTCAGCAACATGCCTCTTAAAAGATGGATCCCTTCCATCTTGTAGTGTCTCTACACTAGGAATCGGTTCAAATCCTCTAGGTTTAAAATAGAACTTCTTCCCTGTCATCTTTCTCTACCTGGAAGAGTGTACTTGTGAAAACTCTTCGGGCCATATTATCAAGAACGGGCGATAACATTATCGCCGCTTTAGCGTCAGGAAACCGCGATAAGGGGCTTGATAATATGCCCTATAGAATTCAATAGAAGCCCAGGTTTGATGTCCTTCACACCAGAACCTGGGCTTCTATTGGAATTCTATAGAGCATGTTATCAAGCCCCTTATCGCCGCTTTAGCGGCAGTTTCCTGCCGCTAAAGCGGCGATAATGATATTGCCGTTCTTGATAATATGGCCCTTCTTTCTTTGCACACTTTTAAGATCGCTCTGTTTAACAATATAGATTTTACCTCCTTGTGTACTACTTTGTTTATCTGCATTCAAAACCAACTCCCTTGTGGGAGTATACTGAAAAAGAGGGGTTTCTGAGAAATCTATTCTGAAACCTTGCACGGTTTCTTAAAACCCATGAATTCTGTGTAATGGTTTCCCACACTTGGGTAAAATGTTTGAGGCGACCACCCACTCTTCCCTGAGAAGAAGAAGAATGAGAAAACATAGTACTCTCCAGGATATCCGGACTTATCTGAGCGAGGAGCAGCATTTAAAAGAGGAAGATTGTCCAGTGCATGTACTACTAGTACTTGTGGATGTTCTATTCTAGATTGCTTTTGTTGTATAATGTAATGTTCTTTCAAGTGCTGCATGGAGTGTCATTAAAGGAATAATGCATAATGGTAGCCTCCCGTCTTGTAATGAAATTTATACCTACGTAACAGTAGCAATAAATATCTCCTTGTAAAAGGCAAATAGTAGTTACAAAAGAAGACAAAAAGCATTAAGGATTAGCTTGATTGCTCATCACATGGGCAAATATCTATATCTGCAATGGAATATTGTCCTAATCGGAAACGTAGCAGCCATTGAATCGAGCCCAGCCTGATTCTGGCCAGCACTGTTTGCTCATACACGTTTGTCACAAAAAGTAAGCAGGGAGTGATCGCAAGTGACATCTGAATTATGCAAAAATCTCTTACCAGAGTTTTCGCCACCTCCACTCTCTCCCTAATATTCTCCTTGTGCTTAATGAAACTATCTAAAACCCAATGTTTATCTTTTTTCACAAAGGTCTCGGGATTCGGAAACAAATGTACACAGCCCAAGGCTGAAAAAGAATCTTTGATGTATTTTAACCATTGAATGGTCATGCCATGGCTGTAAGAAAGGCAATCTCTAATGATAGCCTGATTAAGCTCAGCTTCTCTATTCGCCCAAACTCAGCACCAAAGGGGCAGCATTAATAGTATCTTGCAAGTACTCCGTGCCTAACTCCTGATGCAAGGAGAAATGCAGTGTAGAAGGGGGTACCCCCAGCAGTCAACGGCAGAATCTGTTCTCCTTCGCCCAACATCTCTACGGATCCAAATACCCATACCATACGTTAGAGTTGGCAACATTTCTGGTTGTATATCTCTAGGATCCGGGCAACCAATTTCTTTCCAATTCATTTGGCAAGCAAAAAGGTAGTGTCCACCACTCAAGTACAGCGGGTTATTCTGCTTTTGAGGCAGGGTAACCAGGTGCACCCATCATCAAACTCCAAACCAAGGTATGGAAAAGTACTCTCTGTATCCAGTTTTCTACCACCTATGCTTATGGTCTGAGTCTTTGTATTTCTGGGGCCACATACCATTGTGAGTGTTTTAGTGAAGTTGGTCTCCAGTTCCAAACTCTTCATACATAACACAAAGCTAGAAATTAAGATCTTAAGACCATTGGTCGTTCTGGCAAGAAGGACCGCGTTGTCCATGTATACTAACGCAGGCACGACCTTCTGCCTAACATAGAATACATCCGCTCGAGCAGATACTAATGTTCTCTCCAAGTTGTTAATATAAAGTAAACAAGCATTTGCAACGCAATAGGGCTCGCATCACTGAAAGTTTGACCTATTGGCGTTGCAAATAATAATGCAACGCCAATAGCTCAAACTTTCAGTAATGCGTGACCTATTGCATTGCAAATGCTTGTTTAATTCAGTTACCACAAAGAAAAAAACGTTATTATTTGATGTTGGTATAATAGGTGAAATGTAACTTAAACTGTGCAAAGAAGGATAGGTTCTGAAGAAACAAGTGAGAGACACAGCTGTGTATACATGTGTTTATGTGAAAGAGAGAGAGAGAGAGAATGAAAGGGAGCTCCAACGGAGACGAAAGAGACAGATTGTAAAGAAAGAAGTAGAAAGAGACAGCTGTGTGTATGTGTATGTGAGAGAGAGAGAGGGAGAGGAGGAGAGGGCGCTACAACTGGGTTGAAAGACAGATTTGAAAGAAACAAGTGAGAAAGAGACAGCTGTGTACATGTATGTGGAAGAGAGAGAAAGTGAGAGAACGAGAGTGAATTACAACTGAGATGAGAAAAACAGATTTGGTCTGTAATATGTATGTTTATTTTTGAAGTGTTAGAAAAGATGCATATAAAAACGTGTATAATGTGGGCGGGAAGATAACTTGTATTGTATATATATATATATATATATATATATATATATCCATCACAAAAACTGCCCGATAAGGAAGGGCCCACAGCAGGTGAGTAAGCATCAAATAATTTATTGGAGGTTGCCGTATACAAGAAATGAATGTTGCCTGCCAAAAATAGTTCTTTTCGTCCGACGCGTTTCATGCCAAACTGCATTTCATCAGGGACTAAAGATTTCATAACTGCTTGATGGCGCTGTTTTTAAACACCTGTGATTAGTCAAGTCCCCGCCTCAGTGGGCGTTGCCATTCCACTGGCATCCTGGTACTTGTGGTGTTTAATTGCTTCCCCAGTGGGCCATATGCCATCCGCAGCAAAATTAAAACACAGTGATTCCCATGTGGGTCGCGGCACAGACTCACTTCATAGTACCAGCATCTTGTTACCTCCAACATCGCTCCTGCTCCATATGCGATCTCGCCGGTTGGCGTGACTGCTGGTCTGTGTTCAAACAGTGGGGCTCCCTCCGCGACCCAGGCATGGCCGCTCAAAATCCATCACAAAAACTGCCCGATAAGGAAGGGCCCACAGCAGGTGAGTAAGCATCAAATAATTTATTGGAGGTTGCCGTATACAAGAAATGAATGTTGCCTGCCAAAAATAGTTCTTTTCGTCCGACGCGTTTCATGCCAAACTGCATTTCATCAGGGACTAAAGATTTCATAACTGCTTGATGGCGCTGTTTTTAAACACCTGTGATTAGTCAAGTCCCCGCCTCAGTGGGCGTTGCCATTCCACTGGCATCCTGGTACTTGTGGTGTTTAATTGCTTCCCCAGTGGGCCATATGCCATCCGCAGCAAAATTAAAACACAGTGATTCCCATGTGGGTCGCGGCACAGACTCACTTCATAGTACCAGCATCTTGTTACCTCCAACATCGCTCCTGCTCCATATGCGATCTCGCCGGTTGGCGTGACTGCTGGTCTGTGTTCAAACAGTGGGGCTCCCTCCGCGACCCAGGCATGGCCGCTCAAAATCCATCACAAAAACTGCCCGATAAGGAAGGGCCCACAGCAGGTGAGTAAGCATCAAATAATTTATTGGAGGTTGCCGTATACAAGAAATGAATGTTGCCTGCCAAAAATAGTTCTTTTCGTCCGACGCGTTTCATGCCAAACTGCATTTCATCAGGGACTAAAGATTTCATAACTGCTTGATGGCGCTGTTTTTAAACACCTGTGATTAGTCAAGTCCCCGCCTCAGTGGGCGTTGCCATTCCACTGGCATCCTGGTACTTGTGGTGTTTAATTGCTTCCCCAGTGGGCCATATGCCATCCGCAGCAAAATTAAAACACAGTGATTCCCATGTGGGTCGCGGCACAGACTCACTTCATAGTACCAGCATCTTGTTACCTCCAACATCGCTCCTGCTCCATATGCGATCTCGCCGGTTGGCGTGACTGCTGGTCTGTGTTCAAACAGTGGGGCTCCCTCCGCGACCCAGGCATGGCCGCTCAAAATCCATCACAAAAACTGCCCGATAAGGAAGGGCCCACAGCAGGTGAGTAAGCATCAAATAATTTATTGGAGGTTGCCGTATACAAGAAATGAATGTTGCCTGCCAAAAATAGTTCTTTTTCGTCCGACGCGTTTCATGCCAAACTGCATTTCATCAGGGACTAAAGATTTCATAACTGCTTGATGGCGCTGTTTTTAAACACCTGTGATTAGTCAAGTCCCCGCCTCAGTGGGCGTTGCCATTCCACTGGCATCCTGGTACTTGTGGTGTTTAATTGCTTCCCCAGTGGGCCATATGCCATCCGCAGCAAAATTAAAACACAGTGATTCCCATGTGGGTCGCGGCACAGACTCACTTCATAGTACCAGCATCTTGTTACCTCCAACAACATTTGTGATGGATTTTGAGCGGCCATGCCTGGGTCGCGGAGGGAGCCCCACTGTTTGAACACAGACCAGCAGTCACGCCAGCCGGCGAGATCGCATATGGAGCAGGAGCGATGTTGGAGGTAACAAGATGCTGGTACTATGAAGTGAGTCTGTGCCGCGACTCACATGGGAATCACTGTGTTTTAATTTTGCTGCGGATGGCATATGGCCCACTGGGAAGCAATTAAACACCACAAGTACCAGGATGCCAGTGGAATGGCAACGCCCACTGAGCGGGACTTGACTAATCACAGGTGTTTAAAAACAGCGCCATCAAGCAGTTATGAAATCTTTAGTCCCTGATGAAATGCAGTTTGGCATGAAACGCGTCGGCGAAAAGAACTATTTTTGGCAGGCAACATTCATTTCTTGTATACGGCAACCTCCAATAAATTATTTGATGCTTACTCACCTGCTGTGGGCCCTTCCTTATCGGGCAGTTTTGTGATGGATTTTGAGCGGCCATGCCTGGATCGCGGAGGAGCTCATGTTTGAACACAGACCAGCAGTCACGCCAGCCGGCGGGATCGCATATGGAGCAGGAGCGATGTTGGAGGTAACAAGATGCTGGTACTATGAAGTGAGTCTGTGCCGCGATCCACATGGGAATCACTGTGTTTTAATTTTGCTGCGGATGGCATATGGCCACTGGGAAACAATTAAACACCACAAGTACCAGGATGCCAGTGGAATGGCAACGCCCACTGAGCGGGACTGACTAATCACAGGTGTTTAAAAACTAGCGCCATCAAGCAGTTATGAAATCTTTAGTCCCTGATGAAATGCAGTTTGGCATGAAGCAGCGTCGGACGAAAGAACTATTTTGGCAGGCAACATTCATTTCTTGTATCGGCAACCTCCAATAAATTATTTGATGCTTACTCACCTGCTGTGGGCCCTTCCTTATCGGGCAGTTTTGTGATGGATTTTGAGCGGCCATGCCTGGGTCGCGGAGGAGCCCCACTGTTTGAACACAGACCAGCAGTCACGCCAACGGCGGGATCGCATATGGAGCAGGAGCGATGTTGGAGGTAACAAGATGCTGGTACTATGAAGTGAGTCTGTGCCGCGACCACATGGGAATCACTGTGTTTTAATTTTGCTGCGGATGGCATATGGCCACTGGGAAAGCAATTAAACACCACAAGTACCAGGATGCCAGTGGAATGGCAACGCCACTGAGGCGGGACTTGACTAATCACAGGTGTTTAAAACAGCGCCATCAAGCAGTTATGAAATCTTTAGTCCCTGATGAAATGCAGTTTGGCATGAAGCAGCGTCGGACGAAAAGACTATTTTGGCAGGCAACATTCATTTCTTGTATACGGCAACCTCCAATGAATTATTTGATGCTTACTCACCTGCTGTGAGGCCCTTCCTTATCGGGCAGTTTTGTGATGGATTTTGAGCGGCCATGCCTGGGTCACGGAGGGAGCCCACTGTTTGAACACAGACCAGCAGTCACGCCAACCGGCGAGATGCATATGGAGCAGGAGCGATGTTGGAGGTAACAAGATGCTGGTACTATGAAGTGAGTCTGTGCCGCGACTCACATGGGAATCACTGTGTTTTAATTTTGCTGCGGATGGCATATGGCCCACTGGGGAAGCAATTAAACACCACAAGTACCAGGATGCCAGTGGAATGGCAACGCCCACTGAGGCGGGGACTTGACTAATCACAGGTGTTTAAAACAGCGCCATCAAGCAGTTATGAAATCTTTAGTCCCTGATGAAATGCAGTTTGGCATGAAACGCGTCGGACGAAAAGAACTATTTTTGGCAGGCAACATTCATTTCTTGTATACGGCAACCTCCAATAAATTATTTGATGCTTACTCACCTGCTGTGGGCCCTTCCTTATCAGGCAGTTTTTGTGATGGATTTTGAGCGGCCATGCCTGGGTCGCGGAGGGAGCCCCACTGTTTGAACACAGACCAGCAGTCACGCCAACCGGCGAGATCGCATATGGAGCAGGAGCGATGTTGGAGGTAACAAGATGCTGGTACTATGAAGTGAGTCTGTGCCGCGACCCACATGGGAATCACTGTGTTTTAATTTTGCTGCGGATGGCATATGGCCCACTGGGGAAGCAATTAAACACCACAAGTACCAGGATGCCAGTGGAATGGCAACGCCCACTGAGGCGGGGACTTGACTAATCACAGGTGTTTAAAAACAGCGCCATCAAGCAGTTATGAAATCTTTAGTCCCTGATGAAATGCAGTTTGGCATGAAACGCGTCGGACGAAAAGAACTATTTTTGGCAGGCAACATTCATTTCTTGTATACGGCAACCTCCAATAAATTATTTGATGCTTACTCACCTGCTGTGGGCCCTTCCTTATCGGGCAGTTTTTGTGATGGATTTTGAGCGGCCATGCCTGGGTCGCGGAGGAGCCCCACTGTTTGAACACAGACCAGCAGTCACGCCAACCGGCGAGATCGCATATGGAGCAGGAGCGATGTTGGAGGTAACAAGATGCTGGTACTATGAAGTGAGTCTGTGCCGCGACCCACATGGGAATCACTGTGTTTTAATTTTGCTGCGGATGGCATATGGCCCACTGGGAAGCAATTAAACACCACAAGTACCAGGATGCCAGTGGAATGGCAACGCCCACTGAGGCGGGGACTTGACTAATCACAGGTGTTTAAAAACAGCGCCATCAAGCAGTTATGAAATCTTTAGTCCCTGATGAAATGCAGTTTGGCATGAAACGCGTCGGACGAAAAGAACTATTTTTGGCAGGCAACATTCATTTCTTGTATACGGCAACCTCCAATAAATTATTTGATGCTTACTCACCTGCTGTGGGCCCTTCCTTATCGGGCAGTTTTTGTGATGGATTTTGAGCGGCCATGCCTGGGTCGCGGAGGGAGCCCCACTGTTTGAACACAGACCAGCAGTCACGCCAACCGGCGAGATCGCATATGGAGCAGGAGCGATGTTGGAGGTAACAAGATGCTGGTACTATGAAGTGAGTCTGTGCCGCGACCCACATGGGAATCACTGTGTTTTAATTTTGCTGCGGATGGCATATGGCCCACTGGGGAAGCAATTAAACACCACAAGTACCAGGATGCCAGTGGAATGGCAACGCCCACTGAGGCGGGGACTTGACTAATCACAGGTGTTTAAAAACAGCGCCATCAAGCAGTTATGAAATCTTTAGTCCCTGATGAAATGCAGTTTGGCATGAAACGCGTCGGACGAAAAGAACTATTTTTGGCAGGCAACATTCATTTCTTGTATACGGCAACCTCCAATAAATTATTTGATGCTTACTCACCTGCTGTGGGCCCTTCCTTATCGGGCAGTTTTTGTGATGGATTTTGAGCGGCCATGCCTGGGTCGCGGAGGAGCCCCACTGTTTGAACACAGACCAGCAGTCACGCCAACCGGCGAGATCGCATATGGAGCAGGAGCGATGTTGGAGGTAACAAGATGCTGGTACTATGAAGTGAGTCTGTGCCGCGACCCACATGGGAATCACTGTGTTTTAATTTTGCTGCGGATGGCATATGGCCCACTGGGGAAGCAATTAAACACCACAAGTACCAGGATGCCAGTGGAATGGCAACGCCCACTGAGGCGGGGACTTGACTAATCACAGGTGTTTAAAAACAGCGCCATCAAGCAGTTATGAAATCTTTAGTCCCTGATGAAATGCAGTTTGGCATGAAACGCGTCGGACGAAAAGAACTATTTTTGGCAGGCAACATTCATTTCTTGTATACGGCAACCTCCAATAAATTATTTGATGCTTACTCACCTGCTGTGGGCCCTTCCTTATCGGGCAGTTTTTGTGATGGATTTTGAGCGGCCATGCCTGGGTCGCGGAGGGAGCCCCACTGTTTGAACACAGACCAGCAGTCACGCCAACCGGCGAGATCGCATATGGAGCAGGAGAGATGTTGGAGGTAACAAGATGCTGGTACTATGAAGTGAGTCTGTGCCGCGACCCACATGGGAATCATTGTTTTAATTTTGCTGCGGATGGCATATGGCCCACTGGGGAAGCAATTAAACACCACAAGTACCAGGATGCCAGTGGAATGGCAACGCCCACTGAGGCGGGGACTTGACTAATCACAGGTGTTTAAAAACAGCGCCATCAAGCAGTTATGAAATCTTTAGTCCCTGATGAAATGCAGTTTGGCATGAAACGCGTCGGACGAAAAGAACTATTTTTGGCAGGCAACATTCATTTCTTGTATACGGCAACCTCCAATAAATTATTTGATGCTTACTCACCTGCTGTGGGCCCTTCCTTATCGGGCAGTTTTTGTGATGGATTTTGAGCGGCCAGGCCTGGGTCGCGGAGGGAGCCCCACTGTTTGAACACAGACCAGCAGTCACGCCAACCGGCGAGATCGCATATGGAGCAGGAGCGATGTTGGAGGTAACAAGATGCTGGTACTATGAAGTGAGTCTGTGCCGCGACCCACATGGGAATCACTGTATTTTAATTTTGCTGCGGATGGCATATGGCCCACTGGGGAAGCAATTAAACACCACAAGTACCAGGATGCCAGTGGAATGGCAACGCCCACTGAGGCGGGGACTTGACTAATCACAGGTGTTTAAAAACAGCGCCATCAAGCAGTTATGAAATCTTTAGTCCCTGATGAAATGCAGTTTGGCATGAAACGCGTCGGACGAAAAGAACTATTTTTGGCAGGCAACATTCATTTCTTGTATACGGCAACCTCCAATAAATTATTTGATGCTTACTCACCTGCTGTGGGCCCTTCCTTATCGGGCAGTTTTTGTGATGGATATATATATATATATATATATATATATATATATATATATATATATCCAAACAACCCCTACTTCACAAAGAAGAGAGCACGCACACGAGGAGTGGTAGGATAAGGCGTTTTTTATTCCATAGGGCCTCCTCCTACCAAACAAACAGGAAGACGCGTTTCGGCTGACACAGCAGCCTTTCTCAATCTGGTGAGCGCCATTTTTCTTTAAACATTTATACTATGTCCCTATCATAGACATAGAAAAAATTCATGGTTCCAAATTAAAATTAAAAAGATACAGACTACATAACAATGCTCAAAAATACATTAGCGTGTAATCCATCACTTCTTATTAGTGGACATTGTTGTAACTGAAAAAGTATAACCACGCAAAGTGCATTAAAATACCTTCATTAAAATGCATATTGCATAAACAGACCACTAAATAATATATACAATATATACAAATGGCAAATACACTTAGGAATGTATCTATTTCATTCTGCTGGAAAACATGCTGTATGATGTATATGGATATATATAATATATATATATATATATATATATATATATATATATATATATATATATATATATATATATATCTACTGGCGGTCGCCAGTAGATAGTTATAGTTAGGACCTATTTTCCATAGGAAATCCGCGACATTCTATTTGAAATAACTCTTGAGTCGGTTGACGAATCTTCGCGAAATTTTCAAACTTTATGGCTCGCTCCGGTCCGCTCCTACCCTGAAAGTCTCAGGGTGATTCGTCAATCGGGGGCCGAGAAAAAATGGGGGTCCCAAAACGTGTTTTCCCCATTCATTTTCCCATAGGAAACTTTAGACACGGCTACAGCCCGAACTGCTGAACGGAATTACACCAAATTTGGCAAAGAGGTAGTTCTTGGTTCAGAAAGAACCCTTTTTGTTAAATGGTGTAAATCCGTTCAGTAGTTCCTGAGAAAATCAAAAGTTAAGTCACATATATATCTATGGCCGAGTAGGGTCCGCGTACCCTCCCGACCACGAGCTGCATGCTAATTGGCTGTCAAGTGGCTGTCAAAACTCCAAATCAGGAAGTGTTGGCAGCCATTTTGTCCCTCGGTAGAACCGAGGGACAGAAACAAGTGCGCAAAGCGCAAAAGGGGGCAGGGTAGAAACACCCTGACCCCTAGGTCTGCTCAGGGGTCCCACAAGGACCCCTGGGCAAAAAAAGCATATATATTTTTTTAAATCGGCAGGATGCGCTCAGGGTGCGCGGATCCTGCCGATTAAAAAAACCCAGAAGAAACAAGTGCGCAAAACGCACAAAGGGGGCAGGGTAGAAACACCCTGACCCCTAGGTCTGCTCAGGGGTCCCACAAGGCCCCCCTGGGCAGAAAAAAGCATTTAAAAAAAAAAAATCGGCGGGATGCGCTCAGGGTGCGCGAATCCCGCCGTAAAAACGAAGCGCGGTCTCCGCGCTTCGATGTTATTTGCCCCGGGTGGCCCAAGTCCCGGGGGCATGCAGGAGGTGGGTTTATAGTTAATGGGGGGCCTCTAAGGCCCCCAAGCCCGAGGACCGCCACCCCCGGGGCTTTCTAATAAAAATGTTGCGGGAGGGCACTCGGCCCTCCTGCAGCCCGAGGACCACCACCTCCCCGGGGCTTCTTTTTTTAAAAACCAGTTCCTGTGTGGGGGGCTCGAGGCCCCCACACGCCCCGAGGACCGCCACCTCCCCGGGGCACTAATAATGTAAATGCGGGGGTCCGTAACGGACCCCGAGCCCGAGGATCACCACCTCCCGGGGCTTTAAAGACTATGGGAGGGGGCCGCGCTGCCCCCTCCTGGAGCCTGTGGTGGCCCTGGGGACCGCCACCCCCAGGAGCCGGCTCCTGCAGTGTCCCGGGGTGCCTACCCCCGGGACACTGTAGTTTGCAATGGCAGGACGGGAGCCTCGCGGCTCCCGTCCTGCCTTTGCAAACTGCTTTGCTTCATTGAAGGGAGAGCAGGGAAACCTGCTCTCGCTTCAATGAAGCAAAGCAGATTGCTTTTCCACAAGGGGAGCTGCATGTCAGCAGCTCCCCATGTGGAAAAGCAATGCCGGGACGGTGGGGGATTGGGGACCCCCACGGTCCCCAACAGAGAGGAGCCAGCCCGGGGGATGGGGTCCCCGGGGCAAGTAGTGGCCCGGGAGGGGGCCACGCGGCCCCCTCCCCCCAATTTTTTTAAAAAATAAATAAAAATAAAGGCCTGCCCGGGGGATGGGGTCCCCGGGGCAAAGGAGGCCTGAGGAGGGGGCCACGCAGCCCCCTCCTTAAAAAATAATAAAAGAGTGGCCATGCCCCGGGGATGGGGTCCCTGTGGCCGGAATCGGCCATGGGAGAGGGCCACGCGGCCCCCTTCCCATTTTTTTTTGTGAAAAAAATGAAAAAAAGGGGTAAGGCCCTGGGGGATGGGGTCCCCAGGGCCCAAAAAAAGGAAAAAGGAAGGGGGGCCACACAAAGCCCCCCTACGAGAAAAAAAACAAAAAAAAAACGATTGTGCCGCAGGCCCCGCCCCCTTCCTTTACCACTCTGCAAACGCGCCCCCTGGCGTGTTTGCAGAGGGGGAACGAATTCCCCTTGAATACTGGGGGTCCCTGGGGGCCAACTAGCCCACCAGGAACCTCCAGTATGCACCAGGGGGCTGCATTGCAGAGAGGTGTACAGAGGCCACGCCCCTTTTTACACCTCTCTGCAACACAGCTCATACCCCAACTAAAAACGCGCCACAGGGCGCGTTTGCACAGTGGTGAAGGGAGGGGGCGGGGCTTCAGGTGACATATGTGCAAACAGGCCCCATGGCGCGTTTTAAGATGGGGAATTAAATCCCCTTCAATCCTGAGGGTCCCTGGGGGCCAACTAGCCCACCAGGTACCTCCAGTAAGCGCCACGGAGCTGCGTTGCAGAGTGTTGTAAAGGGACGTGGCCTCTGAACACCTCTCTGCAACGCAGCTCTCTGGCACATACTGGAGGTATCTGGTGGGCCAGTTGGCCCCTAGGGACCCTCGGGATTGAGGAGGAATTAATTCTCCAACTTAAAATGCGCCACAGTGCGTGTTTGCAGACATGTCACCTCAGGCCCCACCCCTTCCTTCACCATTGTGCAAATATTCCTCTAAAATCAGCCGAACTACGAATTCCGATTTACTCACCTGTTATCAGGAGAGACCTCAGTGCTGCATCTTTGAGCCCAGTACTGATCCTGAAAAGTAATTTTAACCGTACTTACCAGTAACTTGAATTTCCTTCCATAGGCTAACATTGACTGGTTTCACTTGGAAATTCTTCTAAGTGTGGAGTTTTGGAACTTTATAATATTCCTCTAAAATCAGCCGAAATACGAATTCCGATTTACTCACCTGTTATCAGGAGAGACCTCAGTGCTGCATCTTTCAGCCCAGTACTGATCCTGAAAAGTAATTTTAACCGTACTTACCAGCAACTTGAATTTCCTTCCATAGGCTAACATTGACTGGTTTCACTTGGAAATTCTTCTAAGTGTGGAGTTTTGGAACTTTATAATATTCCTCTAAAATCAGCCGAAATACGAATTCCGATTTACTCACCTGTTATCAGGAGAGACCTCAGTGCTGCATCTTTCAGCCCAGTACTGATCCTGAAAAGTAATTTTAACCGTACTTACCAGTAACTTGAATTTCCTTCCATAGGATATCATTGCCTGCTTTTTGCTGAAAAAGTTTCTGTCGATTTTTGAAACATACAAATATTACTCTAAAATCAGCCGAAATACGAATTCCGATTTACTCACCTGTTATCAGGAGAGACCTCAGTGCTGCATCTTTCAGCCCAGTACTGATCCTGAAAAGTAATTCTAACCGTACTTACCAGTAACTTGAATTTCCTTCCATAGGCTAACATTGACTGGTTTCACTTGGAAATTCTTCTAAGTGTGCAGTTTTGGAACTTTATAATATTCCTCTAAAATCAGCCGAAATACGGATTCCGATTTACTCACCTGTTATCAGGAGAGACCTCAGTGCTGCATCTTTCAGCCCAGTACTGATCCTGAAAAGTAATTTTAACCGTACTTACCAGCAACTTGAATTTCCTTCCATAGGCTAACATTGACTGGTTTCACTTGGAAATTCTTCTAAGTGTGGAGTTTTGGAACTTTATAATATTCCTCTAAAATCAACCGAACTACGAATTCCGATTTACTCACCTGTTATCAGGAGAGAACCCAGTGCTGCATCTTTTAGCCCAGCACTGACCCTGGAAAGTAATTCTAACCGTACTTACCAGTAACTTATATTTCCTTCCATAGGAATCCATTGTCTGGTTTTCAGCAGAAAAGTTTCAAAGTGTCGATTTTCACAAACTACAAATATTCCTTAAAAATCGCCTGTATGACTTAAACGCATTCTTTCAACTGTTTACAGGAGATGCACCAATGCTGGATCCAGGATCCACCACTGAGTAAGAAAAAGTAACGATAACACTGCTTACCTGCTAAGTGAATTTCCTCCCATAGGATAACATTGGTGATTATATGTGAAAAAGTTTCTCTGTGTCAACTTTTAAAATACAATAATATTCCTTAAAAATCACTACTGTAACCAAAACGCTTTTACTCAACTGTTTACAGGAGATGTCCCAGGACTGAATCTAGGATCCAGTCCTGTGGTTAGAAAAAGTAATCCATAAAGTAACTAATTGCATTTAACTAGAAATTCCCATTGAGCTCAATGTTGCATTGTGTTTGAAATTGTGTTGCCCATTGCAACAACTGTAACTACTGTACTTAAAAGTCTATTGCCTATTTGCAAAGTATTTAAACTAAAGTAATTCATTCTGAGAAAGTATATTTTGTAATGTAATGTATAATGTAATTATAATGTAATTTAAAAAATAAAATATCTAAAAATAAATAGTTTAAAAAAATGTAGTAAATCAGTATCAAAAAAATAAATATAACAATTAATACATTTAAAAATTGTCATTTACAAAACCTTTGAAATTCACTGAAAAAACCATAGGTTTCAGACATGTTATAGTTAGGAATTAGCATTTAAAAAACCTTTGAAATTCACTGAAAAAACCATAGGTTTCAGACATGTTATAGTTAGGAATTAGCATTTAAAAATCCTTAGAAATTCACTGAAAAAACCATAGGTTTTAGGGGTGTTATAGTTAGTTGGACATTTCACTCGTACAAAACCCGCGAAATTCCCCCGTTATAGTTAGTTCAGCTAACTATAACTCGCGCCCCCGCAATGCACTGCTGATGACGTCACATATTACATCACTCATGACATGGTCAGTGACATCACTGATGACATCAAAAGGCTTCTTTATGAACCAAGAACTACCTCTTTGCCAAATTTGGTGTAATTCCGTTCAGCAGTTCGGGCTGTAGCCGTGTCTAAAGTTTCCTATGGAAAATTGCATGGGGAAAACACGTTTTGGGACCCCCCTTTTTTCTCGGCCCCCGCTTGCCGAATCACCCCGAAACTTTCAGGATAGGAGCGGACCGGAGCGGGCCATAAGTTTTGAGAATTTCGCGAAGATTCATCAACCGGCGCCAAAGGTATTGGAAATAGAATGTTGCGAATTTCCTATGGAAAATAGGTCCTAACTATAACTATCTACTGGCGACCGCCAGTAGATAATATATATATATATATATATATATATATATATATATATATATATCTATATATATATATACATATATACATACAGATATGGATATATATATTAATAATTTGGGAAGGTATGCCTGTAATTTGCCTGGCTGCGAGTGTGTTCAGGGGTTAGAAGCTATAGTGGCAATGTTTAATTTTAAATAAAAATGGATTTTGCAGTAATGGTCGTGTGAAACTCTTCCTGCGCTCAAGGGTAGGGGCCGGCTATAGAGATAAGCGTTTCCATATATAGACTAGGTGCAGGCTAAAGTTATCAGTTTTAATACTGTATAGTGCATGTACCTGCTGCACAAAAGTATGCAGGAATATTGAAGCTATGTTTGTAGCTACACAGAAACGAGAGTTCCCCCTAAAGTAAAAACAACATCACTTTGTTTCAAAAAGCTTTTAATGATAAAAATAATATAAAGTTACCTGTTTGCTGCATTTACAGTATAAGCAAATTGTAAGGTATTCACACTTGTTTACAAGCAAGGAAAAGTGCGCGTGGAAGTCTGCAGTAGTGTGAAACATTAGTATGTTCTGTAGGAAACAGGGACGGGATAATAAAGCACAAATGAGGCTTGTAGTAAAGGTCGTTATCTTTCTGTCTGCAGCATCTGTGGGATACACATTGACTAAATTGCCAGAAACAGCAGGATGTCAAAGGTCGCAAACAAACTGTAGATCACTGCTAAAGCTGCCAACACATGTAAAGAGAATATTACAGATACAACAGTGAACGAAAAAACAAATTACCGAAACGTAAATAAATGCACCAAATAATCTATAATACTGTTACAGCTTTCAATAATATAACGTATTCCTAAAAGAAACAGCGGACAGGGCTTTCTTTTAAAGTTCACTTTAACCAAAAACAAAACAGTTCCAAAATGCAGAAACTAAACACTTCATCCCACCGGTTCAAAAATTAAACTGCATCCACGTTCAACGTAAGCAAAACAGCGCTTTCGTTTAAAGTTCACTTCAGCCCAAAAAAAACAGTTGTAAAATGCAGAAACCAAACACTTCATAAAACCAATTCAAAAAATAAACAGCATTCAAGTTCAACTTAAGCAACCAAAAACAAAAGAGTTCCAAAGCAAATACTTCATCCCACCGATAGCAAGTTTACAGTAGCTAGGCAGTGCTGCGTAGGCATTACTAAAGAACTAAAAGGAGGAACTACAACACAGATTAACCACTAGGAACAAAGAGATTTTACAAGACAAGTCAACAAACCAATTAAAAGCCACTAGGCGGAGTGTCACCACACATACTGATTACAGCATGTCTCAGAGAGACAGTGCATGCGCTGCCTAGGCTCGACCTAAAAAAGAATGGCGGCGAGAACACCACCCTGGCGGACCCCTCGATTAACTTTAAAAGATTGGGTACATTCACCAGCAAAAAAAACAAGCATTGGCATAGCCAATAGGTCTCGCCTTTGGGACCTTATAAGTGTTTAGCCATGCAACAGTTGATGCTGTTGTACCAATGATATTGTGCTGCATAACTAAATACTTATAAGGTCCCAAAGGCGAGACCTATTGGCTATGCCAATGCTTGTTTCTGACTGACCTCGGTGAATTTTTACCAGGAAGCGTGCGGTGCTGAAAGGGGGTTGGGGAGGAAACGGTGAGCGGAGGGAGAGACAGGAAGGGGCGCGAGAAGGCGAGTGAGGTTGTCCGTCAGTGAGAAGAACTGTGGTGCATACCACAGCAATGTAAACAACGGATGAAGGGTCTCTGGAGGGATCGAGGGGTTTCAAAACAGGCCAGTGCCGCTGGACGTCTGTCAGGGCTACGGAATTGTCACGTGACAGTTCCACGGTCCTTTCAGAGAGAAACAGGCACAGAGTGAGGGATAAAGAGGGAAGGAGAGAGAATACACTGTGAGACAAATAGATGAGACAACGAAATTGGAGAGTGAGGTACAGAGAAAGAGCTATTGTTTGCGAGACCATGATAATTATTTAATTCTGGTACCGGAGTGGATTATTGCTATGTTACCACGCTTGCTTACCAACCACGTGTAGAACACACTTGAGCTCTATCGATTACTTCCGGTTAACTATAGCACGAGGGACTCCATCGATGAGTTTTTCGGCATCATTCGCATTGGAGTCAATAGAGCATTCATACTGCAGGGAACCTGTCCTCTGCACGCTGCCTGACTTTAGACATAAATCAAGCTGAGAGTGGCAGCCTGCCACTGAGCCAGGCTCAAAATGGCTGCTTGTTAATGAATGACGTACAGTGGTGCTCGGCTGGAAGCGGTCCAGCCCGTAGATAAGCTTATGAGGGGACACTGAATCCTTTGTACGCACACATGTGAAATCCTGCTGGTTTCCGCTTCTAGGCTCGCAGCTGATGATCAAAGTGTTTATTGAACCGCTGCCATATTGTTTTCTGCAACATGAGCAATACAGATGGGAAATACAAGACACATCCTGCTGACAGGAGGGTTTATCAAGGCCAGAAAGCTGTATGTAGCTGTTATTCACAAAGGGAATGACGTGGTTACATGATGAGGCTCTTTTTTATCGAATGTACATTTGTTTTCTAAAACGTGTTTGCCATCTATAATTACATTAATCAAAGTTGCATTATGATATCGCATCGTGAAATCGTCAGTAGCACTCGTGAGTTATTAAAGAGCCAGCATTTTCATTTGTGGTTTTGGAAGAAACATGAAGTACAACATAATTACAGGGGGCTGTCCCCGCTCTACCAAAGCAGCGCTAATGCAGCACTAAACTAGGAGGCCACAACTTCAGGAGACTGAGCCTCAGTGAGCACCCAAGAAGATTTTTGCATGCAAATTAGCTCAGCTTCCACTGACGTTCACTAAATTTGAGTCGCAATTGACCCTGACTATTTAATCTTTATAAACTCCAAATCAATTCACAACTGCACTCAAATCACTGTGTATGTAGTAATTTAATTTATATATTAAGTAAGTTCAACAGTAGAAACTGAGATCACTTAAGCGTTGGTTCAATACAATGCTCAACTCAGAGCACTCAACTGGTTTGATTATGAAGGTGCGGTGTATAATTTTTTTTACATTCGGTGAATAAATAGTGTAATTTAAAATATGCAGAGGTGGATATTGTGATTTATTTTTTCCAGGGATCATAGACTGCACACTAATTTAGTAGTCGTTACCTTATCAGTATAAAATAGACCGTACATGGGGAAAAAAATCAGATACAATATCAAGTTCTTCTTTATTCCAGGCTTTGTTCGTTCGAGAAATTCAAAGATTAGGTGGTCAATTTAGAGGACCATTGACCTTCAGTGTTTGTCCTTGCATCTAAAAAGTAATAGAAGCAAGGCAGCCACTGCCATGACAAAACACTTTATTTCATCCTCTTCTTAGCGGTCTTAGAGTGCTAATTGATACACAATAAAACAAGGACAAGACATTTAAAAACAAGCACTGAAACACAAGTGCGGCCGCACACGGCGGCCGCGAAAGTGAAACAGTACTCCGAAGTGGGAGGGGTGGGAGGAGTGCGATTCCCTTGCGGGAGCGAGCGGCGCCAGGAGCGATAATTGCTACCATATGGCGCCGCTCGCTCCCGCAAGTGAATCGCCAAACGTGCACGCGTTGCCATTGAAGGCAATGGAACGCGTGCACGTTTTTGGCTGAAAAGTCGAATCGATTTCAAAAGGTCTTTTTGCCTAAGCAGCGCATGCGCGCTGCGTAGGCGAGACCTAAAAAGTTTAATTAGTAGCAGTGGCGGCTGGCATATAAGGAGTGTGGTGCGCGGGGGGACAAAAATAAAAAATCATTCCACTTACCTTCTTTCTGGCGCGACGTTCTCCTCCTCGCTTGGGTCTTCTCTCCGGGCAGGCAGGCTTCAGGAAACTGCAGGAACCAATCCTGGCGCTGCTCTCATGCTGCATAAGAGCAGCGCCAGGATTGGAGGGAGCAGCCTATCTCGCTGCTCCTGAGGGCACTGGAGTGCTATGCGGTCTCTAACACAGCTGTCTTCAGACAGCAGGGTTAGAAAGGTTTAAATTGCGCATGTCTGACTGGCAGCACAAATCAGGAAGCCCCCCTGACCCCTCCCGTCCTGACGCTTGGCTCGGGACGGGAGCTTGAAAAATAAAATGGTAATAAATGGACTTTATTACCATTTTATTTTTCCATCTTTGGGGGCTATTTTTTAGTGGAGTGACTCTCCTCCACCTTAACGGAGGAGCCGCCCCTGATTTGTAGAAAAATCTCAGCCCCTGCATCATACACTGCCTGCCCCCTGCCAAACACCAGTACAAATTAAGCTTAAAGTGATAGTAGCTCTTTCACACTCTTCCAATGTCTCAATGTAAAGAACCATGGGTAATTCAATGCTGAAAAGTAACCCCTTTCTTCTTCTTCTTCTTTCTTCTTCAAAGACATCAGCCATCTTTAGGCGAAAAAGAACATTCCACTAAAATTGTGAGACTAGTAATCACAGATAATTATGCAATTGCGGCCTAATGTACGTAGGCGTAGAAAATATGCTCATTATCTGAATTCTTACTATATTTCAAAGCAGAGATGAGAAGAATAGACACTGACAAGACTCCCACGCACCACTAATGTTCAAAATATCGCTACATAATGGTTTCAAATCATCAGGTTTATTACAGCACTAGAGCAAAACTGATATCCCGCAGTATCCTTGGCGCTCATAAAAATGATGAAAGGAGCAGCACAAAACCAGCCCGCACCTTCCTGGGAGGAGATGCCAAGTTAGCAATGTCAAAAATATCGGGGAATGCAGGTTTACGTCAACCTAGTGCAGTGGCGTAACGAAAGTGTAAGGGCCCCCCCTGCAATGTACACGGAGGGCCCCCAGCTCTGAATTTTATCCGAAGCGCTCAGACCTGAGTGCTGTGCTGAGGGGGCTCCCCCGCACCGCGGGTGATGCGGGGGCCTGTGTTACGCCCCTGACCTCTATGGGCAGATTTACAAGCCCATTGCGCCACTTTTGCGTCATTTTTAATATGGGAAAAGTGACGCAAAAGTGGCGCAAGGAGCTTGTAAATCTGCCCCTTGGTGCGCAGATACGTACACACCTGCCTGCGTCACGGGACTCCCAGGCAAACATGTCCGTTGCCATAGAATATATGTAAATTTGTGCTTTCAGATGCATACCTTTCAGGTGACCTCCCTTTTTCCCAAATGTACGTCCGCAGAGCCTCCTTGTTGCAGAAAATGCTCGTGCGTACGTATGGCAACGAAATTAGAAATAATTAAAAATATCTATCGAGTTCAGTTTTTCCTTCAACGAACAATGGGGTATATTATCAACGGCCAGCGATAATTATCGCTGGCCGTGCTTAGCGATAATATTCCTATCGCAGGCTATCTCTGGAAGTTATCGCCCTGGTAGCGCGTTATTAACAACGCGTTTCTCCAGGGCGATAAAAGTTCCAGAGATAGCAAGAGTTATCGCCGTTTTGCAGGGAACATCGCTGGTTTTCCAGCGATGTTCCTGCAAAGCAGCGATAACCTGCTGATACGACCCTGTGGTCGTATCAGCATAATCCACCCCTATGTCTAACATAGGTAAGTCAGGATTTTAGCAGACGTTAGATTTTGGCGAAAACGGCCGTTTTCGCCAAAATCTGACGTCTGCTATAATCGTGTGGGCTGCCTTGTAAATATTGCGATGTGAACATCAGCGATATTTGCAAGGTAGTCCATCCGGGGTACGCCCAGTGACGCCCACTTTGCATCTTATTAGAGATGCAATGGGGGCGTTGGGAAAAAGAGTGCTAACATGCGATTATGCATGTTTGCACCCTCTTGTTAATAGGGCGATAGTTTTATCTCTGCTTTTTTGGCTTTTTAAGCCAAAAAAGCGGATATAAAGCCCTTGTAGATATGCCCCAATGTTTTTCCTTGATAATCGGTGAATGTTCCACACTCCTATTTGAAAACGCAGAGCACTGGTGCATTGATCAGGGGAACCTCAGGGTACCGCTCACGTCTGAGTACATTATTTCCTCCCCTGAGGTACCAATGCTCAGTCCTGAAAAGAGGAAGAGAGTACCGAGCCATGTTGTGGTACCCGAGTCTGAACGTTCCCCTTGCCTTGCTGCATTACTACCACGTGTTATACATGAATCCCACAGTTGCAATTTGGAAAGTCCATGTGAGCAACAAAATCAAATACATTTTTGTGAGTAAGCACAATGTGTGTGGTGTTCAGCTCCCTTGTATTTCTTGTGCATGGCCCTGTGTTAGCTTTTCCACGGTAAAACATCATTCCACACATTTATGTGCCATTTACTGCTGATGATGTGTTCACCTTCTGATGTCACTTCCGCATAACAAACTGCCTTTGTGACTACGCTGAATCCAACCCGTACAACTTTATCCATGTATGGGTCACACATATGAAGAAATCACATTTTGAGTTGTCCTCAGACTGCTCCTCGATCAAGAGGCCCGGCTACAAAGAATGAAATTGTTTTAAGTGATTTATGAAAATCCCTAATTCGCATATTTTTATATATATTTTTCCCATATGAACGGTACAACAGCGGATGTGTTGGCTAACTGGCCGAAAGAATTAAAAATATAAATGAAATCATTTCTTTCAATTTAAGGCACCTTTTTGACTAAAAAAAGTGAGAATTGTTCGTTTGCCTGTGTAAATAATAAAAAGATGTCTATTTCTCTATTTTTGTAAATGTTTCAGTATTTTACACCATACAAATATGAATTTGTATAATGAAACGTGAATAAAGTATTCCCAAAATCGTATCCAAAAGGTATGTTTTTGATTCGAAGGTTATCTGAAAAATTTCAGATTTTTTGTTTTTTAGCAAAATCCTGCTACCACTCTATCATTGGCCTCATGTTAATGCACTTTTATTTAAAAAAGACTGATGATCAGTTGGCGTTTAGCATTAGATTGCAACCCTTACAGTGGCTGAGGGCCATGGGGCACCTGAATTGCTCTAAAATGCTCACTAGGACCCTCAGTACAATTGTCAGTAGGACTATGATACCAAATACATAAATTGATAATGCATTCTGAGTGGAGAAGAGAAGGTAACTGTTGGACTTGGCCCTTTTGGCAGGTTCACCCCTAAACTTTTTGCCTGTCTCCTAGCCTTTTCCCTGTGTAGTGTTGGTGGTTTTAGGCCTCTAGGGCACTTTAGCACTGTGGCCCAGTGTAAAGTGCGTGCGTTCTCGGATTGCGTGTGGTGAGATTGGCCTGCCCTTCCATAGGAATGCATGGGGATAAGTGTGTCCATGGTAATTCCTGGTATAAGAGGAGCAGTGTGGTCAAGTCTGGTATGTATGAATTTGTGTGAATAAATGCTGCGCAATGGTGTGTGCAGATTTATTATGACTGGTGTAGAAATGCCACTTTTAGAAGTTGGCATTTATGTGTGCTGTGTGTCTGCCTGCCTGTTGTGGAGTGCATGTCTGGCTTTGTGAGTGACAGGGGCTGGGAGGGGTGTGTAGCTCCAGGAGGGGCAGGGTGAGTCAGCACAGGGCTGAATAGAGAGATCTGCATCTAGATGGGAGGGAGGAGTTCCACCTGGGACCTGAATAGGGTTGTGCCTTCCCTCCCCAATGCTGGCTCCGCCCCCTGTGGTGCGTCTGATGTCCCTAGCCTACCCTCTGAAAGGGAAGAGGAGCTTGGGCAAAACAAAGTGCTCCAAAGCTCCCCAAACCAGTTGCATCTGGTTTTTCCCCCAGCCTTGTGCTGTGTCACAAAGGAAAAGGGTGCATAAAAGAGGGGCTGTGACCCCATGAAGGTTGTGCTGTTCCTGACTTAGGGGGCCTGCTGCTGCTGCCGGGCTCCAGGAGGAACCGCCACGAGGGACTGCCTCCCTGCTGGAGGGCCCTGTGTGCTGGCCTGCCTGGGCCCAGCCTTTGCCCCCTGGACTTTTGACTTTTACCCCTGGGAGCGCTTTTCCGGTATTAGGGAGAGTGCTGGAGACTGCCCCAGCGCTTAAAGAGCGCTTTATTTTTCATTTTGGAGAGCGCTCTATTTTCTTGCTCCCAGAAGAAACGGAGCGTGTGGGAGCTTTGCAGTGCGGAGCTGCAATCATTTTTGAGGGAATCCCGCTGTGGGGATCCCTCTGCTTTTGCTGATTTTATAGCTGGTGCCCACCCCGCGTTATTGCCGCCTCTTGAATTATATTCCTAGCGGGTGCCCACCCCGCTTCAAAGGAGATCACCGCCGCCAGCCCCGATTCAAGTTAAAAGAAGTTGCCGGGCCGCTGCAGACGCGACCCGGAAGCCAGGCGGCCTTGCCTGGACGGGGGCGGGGCCGCGTGACGTGAGGCGGAAGCAGTCCGGGAGCCTCGCAGGTTCCAGAACGAAGTCCCAGTCCCGAGAAGGGGGACCGGGTGAAGTGAGGCGAGGCGAAGTCGAGGCGGGGCTCCCATGTGAGTGAGGAGAGCCCCGCGTGCCGCCTAGAGCGTCCAGAGCAGCCCGGTGAGTGGGGCTGCCTGCGCACACTGCCGGAGCCCTCCCGCTGCCTCAGCGTCGTTGCCAGAGGAGCCCCAGTGAAGGGGGGCTCCACAAAGCAGTGCGGATGCCAGAGGCGGCACCAGAGGGAAACGGAGCAGACAACGAAGGAGCCCGGTGAGTGGGGCCGCGTTGCTAAGTCCGGTGGGGGGGGCGTGTCGGGCCCATTGTCGGTGCCCTTCCCCCCTGTGGTCGTACCTCTTGAGGCACAGTTGG
Source organism: Calotriton arnoldi (assembly GCA_963921515.1). Lineage (NCBI taxonomy): Eukaryota > Metazoa > Chordata > Amphibia > Caudata > Salamandridae > Calotriton > Calotriton arnoldi. Next base: position 349,615 of record CAWUFW010010236.1, on the reverse strand, counting down.
TGCCAGTGTTTACTTCTCTTTTGGGCCAGATTCTTTTCAGAGTCCCAGTGCGGGGGGCTCAGGAGAGGCCAGTGAGTGCCTGTGGTCATTTTCACAGCTGCCCCGCCGGACAGTGGGCAGCTGTGACGTGGGGCATATTGTTGTAGAGTCCCAGTGGGGGCTCAGAAGGCACAGTGGTGCCAAGCCTAATTCTCCAGCTGCACCGCGAGAGAGAGCGGGCAGCTGCAACTTGGGGGCATTTCCTTTTGAGGGCAGTTGGCACAGTGAGTGCTCATACCCACCTTTGTTTTCACAGCTGCCCAGCAAGTAGTGGGCAGCTGCTACGTTTAGGCCAGGGCATTGCGCACTTTGCCTTGGCTGCCTGTGCAGCCAGCCCGGACATTCTGGACATTGGGCATTTGAGCCCCTGTGAGAGGCCAGTGGGCCTGGGGCCAGTTTCAGTACATTGCGCCCCCGATTGGGGCACACTGTGTTTATGCTGATTATTGCCTAGGGTGTTTATGCTAATAAGGTTTGGGCCTACTGTGGGTTTATGTCTAAGGTGATATAATGCTTAGGTACCAGTGATTACTGGTTGTGGTTTACATTTTACTTACCTGTTCTGATGGTTCTGACCGTGGCCCGATTGGCCCGGTCCTGTATATAGTCCCCTGTAAATACGGCCTAAGTGCCAGTTGGCACAGTGTACCTTGTGTGATTATGATCTAATGTGTTTATGACAATACAAAGGCTATTTTTTTATATAACCTTGTGTGGAGTTCCTTTTGTGGTGTGCCTAGGGTGTTGCTGCTGTGTGTGTGTGTTGCGCAAACGCTTTACACATTGCCTCCGGGATAGGCCTGACTGCTCGTGCCAAGCTACCAAGGGGGTGAGCAGGGGTTATCTTGGGTGTGTAACTCCCTTGCCCTGACTAGAGTGGAGGTCTCTGCCTGGCTTTGGCGCAAGCCTTAGCCAACCAGAGATCCCATTTCTAACAGTAACCTATTGTATTTGCAATTAGGGCTATACACTGTCTACTCAGTTTATTTCATCACTCGCTTTTTAGGTCGAGCATTTGAGACCTCTTGTATATACTTTAGTATATACTTATATGTGTATGTACTTTGTGGGCTCTGGAGATCACATTTTCTGTTCAAATGCCTCTATTTAACTGTCTTGATAGAAAGTGACCAGTAGAGGTCAGTAAAATACCAGAATGGCTTTCTGCTTGTTCGACTGCCTCTATTTAACTGTCTTGATAGAAAAAGACCAGTAGAGCTCAGTAAAACACCAGAATTGCTTTCTGCTGAGGGACTTTCTTTTTAAATTTTTCTGGCAACTGCCTCTATTTAACTTTCTTGATAGAAAACGACCAGCAGAGGTCAGTGTGAGAAGTTGGCCTGGTATATGCTGTCCACTAATTAAAGTGGGCACCTTGCACCAGTCCAAACGACCCTTATTGATGATTAGGTTAAAGACAACCTTTATAGAAAGCTATCCTAGTGGTAGCTGTGGAGAGCAGCCTTCAGGCTAAGTCTTGAAGGAATGTAAAGCAGCTTGTTTTACCAGTATATAACCTCTTGAATGACCAAATGAAAGGAGAACCACACAAGGTATATATAAAATATATGTATTTATTACTAAACACTCTCTACTAACCTCTTTATGAGATTAGAGAACAAGGCACACAATATTACAGTGCTAGAACGACAGTAAATAGCACAATACACAGTGGGCTCCAGGGGGAGGCCAAACCATATATTAAGAAAGTGGTATAACAACCACGACTTGACTAGACACAGTGCCTAGAGCACGTAGAATCACTGGGACCCCAAGGTAGTGACACAGGGGACCCACGGAGGAGCGGTGCAGTGTGGGAACACAGACGCGAGCTCCGTACAACTCTATGGGAAAGTCGCAGTTGGAAATTTAGAGTTTAAGGACACTTCGAAGGTTCTAAGGCCAGCACCCTTGTGAGTACCGAGGTACCCGTGTTACCTAGCCCAGGGAAGCCGGGTGCATAGGGGTCAAGTGGTGTCGGAAACCCTCATAGTTTTCAACGGCGTGATGCGAAGAAGTGCTGCTGCCGTGGAGAAGAAAAGTGTTCGTGTGACCCAAGCCTGGATCGGAGATGAGAAGAACCTGAAAGCAGAGGGGACAAAGTCTGGGTCACTTCACGTGACCAGGAGCGGAGCAATCGAATGCCCACCGATGTCGGGTGCTTCAGGTACGTAGAGGTGAAGCTTGACTCTGGAGCCACGGGGACCAGGAGACATCGACAACAACCAGGATCCGAAGGCGAGCTGTCCAACAAAGGATGTCGAGTGCTGAGGGGTCAGTTTCCGGATTGAAGACCAAAAAGCCTTGGCAACTGCAACCCACGCGGTCAGAGTAATGATGCTTCTGTGAGGACCAGCAAGGTCCTGGGGACTCCCCAAGCGATGGAGAGTCAGGGCACGTCTGGAGCAACCAGGGAAGCCCACTGAAAGTTAAAGTTGCCTTCTCAGGGACCCACAGATCATCGGACCAGGGATCGCGAAGGGACCTCAAGAGGAATCACACAATACCAGCCCACGGGACACTCGTGGAGTGTAGGCCAGTAATCTTCAGTGTAAACACTGCTCGGGGCTTGGACTACAAGTAGCCCAAAGCACAGCCTCAGGGATTACCTAAAAGCATATGCTGCTGCAAATGTGTACGGTATCCAGGGGTTAAGGTTGCACGGTCCCCACGAGGGCTGCAGATCTCAGGTTTGCTGAGAGCACTAATCGGCCTCGGGGAAGCTTGGGCACCCACCTCCTGTGTTGCAAAATCTTCGGAATCCGTCGGGAGCTGCGTAGATGCAAACCGGTCAGATGGGTTGAGGTGCCTGCCTTGCAGGGGAGTAACTCCTTTACTCCAAAGGAGATTCTTCAGTCGTCCAGCAAAGCGTAGATCGTCGAAGGTTACTTGGTTTCTGTAGCAGAGTTTAGTCCAGGTAATATTTAAAGTCCTGTAGTCAGGGTTCCTACTTTATACCCAAGGAAGGGGTGGGACAAACTCTGAGGACCCACCTATGGGAAGGTCAGGACAGAGGGGTGGCTACACCCATGTCCTTTGTCCAGTTTCGCACCAGAGCAGGGGCTGATAGCCCCTGCAACCGGTTTGAGCTGGACTATGCACAGGGACACCAAATGTGCCCCCAGTGCAGACATCAAAGCACTCTGAGAGTGCACCCACCCAGCCCCAATACACTAAAGCCTGTCTGGGAGGTGGTCACACCTCCCTGTGACAGGAAACCTATTGTCCAGCCTCCCCTGCCGGAGTTTCGTCCAGCAGCAGGAGGGGAGACTCGTGTCTGTGGCTGGCAGCATCCATTTTGTGATGCCAGGGTTCTGTGAAGCTGGTACCGGGTGTACCGGTGCTGTCATATTTCTCCCTCTAGGAGGGAGGAATCATACCTCCCACACCAGTTACTGCTGTGGAGGTATGATTCCAAGGTGTTTGACCCCAAACACGACATAATTCCTTGCAGCCGTTTTAAAGTTAGCATTTACCTCGAGGTTATAATGCACTTAAGAGTATATGGTTGGCTGCATCACAGACAACCCCGGAATAGTGGTTCCGAAGGCTGCAGAGGGCTCTGCTCATGCATGGGCACCCTCTCACATAAAACCCAGCACCCTGCCTTCAGGATTGATAAGGCCTGCCATAAGGGTGACTGATAGGCTTATATGTGCAGTGATTAGGATAGATATAGTGAACCTATATCTAAGTAAGGGGTGCATGCACCACCTTACACAAGCTGCAGTAGCAGACCTGTTGTGTCATTTTGAATGGTCTCTCAGGGGTGGCATAATACATGCTGCAGCCCCTGGGAGGCCTCTGGGGTACCTATGCCCTGGGTACATAGTATACCATATACTAGGGACTTATAAGGGTACCCCAGAATCCAATCTGGAGTGTACCTAAAGTACAGGCACAACCAATTTAGGGAGAAAGCAGATAGACTGGGGTCCTGATTAGCAGGATCCCAGTCAGACTAGTCAAAAATCAGCAAAACACCAGAAAAAAGTGGGGGTAACCATGCAGTCAGATTCCACCTTCCTACATAACCCCCCCCCCAAACAAAAGGAGATAAGGCTAACCTTGCCCAGTTGGCACTTCATTGACTAAGTGGCCATATAAGTAAGATCCTGCACTAGCATGGATACCCCCTGTCTTATGGTACACTAAGGAGTCCCTACCCCTAAGGGTACTGGTTTTTCTCCAAAAGTTGGGGTGACTACCTGTAGTGTGTTTTGGCAAAGAAAAAGGCTGGTGGGGTGTCTGAGTAGAGAAGTGAGGCCCTAATAAAGTTGGTCTCAGCTTCCTCAGAGCACAGGTCACCATGGAGGCCTTTCTTTCCATGACTGAGTGGTATCTGGCCCTAAGGGTCAACCTCTGGCTGCCTACAGCTGGGGGTTGGGTCCCTTTGGTTGGAACACTGGGGGGACATGGTAGGTTTGGAACCACTTGGTCCCAGGTTTGCCTTTGCCCAACAGAGTCCATCTGGGGGTGGTCCCTATTCAATGGTAAGGGGGATCCCTCAGTGGGTTGAGGAATTTTCACCTGGCTAGGGCTACTAGACTGGGTGCCCCTAATCTGTTGATGAGGGTGTTCCTCTGGACAGTGGGCCCTTAGGGGTCCACTGACCTCCCTGACCTCTGCAGCCCTAGGCTGATTGAGGTAGGGTAGAGAGGGGCAGGATACCTGCTCCAGACTGGGTACCACCTTGGAAGGGTCCCCTGCCATCAGGGGTGTTGCCAGGCCAGGCCTGACCACCTCTGGGGCAGTTCCTTCACTAGGGGTAGGATCAGTTCCCTGAGGAAGCTGCCCCTTACCTGTAGTCTGGGGGGAAGAAGACTTTTCTTCAACCCTTCTGCTCTCTTGTGGAGTAGAGTGGGCCATTCTTTCAGGCTCCACTTCTCCAAAATTTCCCTGGGATGGGGCTGAGGCCCTAACAGCCCCACCAACTTTCTCAGAGAGGCCTAACATTTTTAAATGGGCCTGGTATTCAACTTCAGCCCAGGCTGAAACCTCCAGATCATTGCCCAACAGGCAATCTACAGGCAAGTTTGGGGACACTGCCACTCTCTTCGGGCCAGTGACCCCTCCCCAGCTGAGATTGACTATGGCCATGGGATGATCTGTTCTGATACCATCAATGTTGGTCACCTGGTACTTGAACTCAGGTAAAAGCTGTTGAGGGGGGACTAGTTTCCCAGTCACCATGGTGACACTAGCCCCTGTGTCCCTGAGTGCCAAAGCTTTCTGACCATTTATCAGTGGCTCCTGTCTGTACTTGCCCAAGGAATTAGGACTTACAGTAAAAGTGGCAAATCCCATGCCACCATCACAGACTAAGGAGGCCTGTGAGGGGGACCTGGCTAAACCATGGTCCACCTCAGTTCCCCATGAGAACCCACCTAAATTTTTGGGTGCATTACTACCACCTGGGGGATTACTACTTGTAGTACCAGGAGGAGTGGTAATATTGCTAGGAGGAACATTTTCATTATTGCTGGCCTTAGGGCAACTGGGGTCATTTTTCCAGTGGCCAGGCTTCTTACATATATGGCAATAAGGTTTCTTTTCTGGGGAGGAAGGAGGTTGGGACCCACCCCCAGGAGAGGACTTTTGGGGCCCTGTAGTGGATTTATCTTTTGATTTATCCCCACCTTTCTCTTGGTTCTTGGAAGAATCTTTCTTCTGGTCACCACCCTGATTCTTTGGCTTTACTCTGGTTCTGACCCATTTGTCTGCCTTCTTTCCCAATTCTTGGGGAGAGGTCAGATCAGAGTCCACCAGGTACTGGTGTAAAAGCTGGTTTTGACAATTATTAAGGATCTTCTCCCTCATAATCAAATTGTACAATCCTAAAAAGTCATGCACCTTGCTGCCATATATCCAACCTTCCAGAGCCTTAGTAGCACAATCTACAAAGTCAACCCAGTCCTGAGTCTGTGCCTTTTGGGTGTCTCTGAACTTTAACCTGTATTGTTCAGTGGTTAGGCCAAACCCATCAATCAGAGCACTCTTCAGTACTTTGTAATTATCAGCATCCTCTTCTCTAACAGTGAGGAGCTTGTCTCTACCTTTGTCTGCAAAGGAGAGCTGCAAGAGTGCTGTCCACCGCTCCTGAGGGACCCTCTGTACCTTACAGGCCCTCTCCAGTGCAGTTATCCATTTGTGGATGTCATCCCCACTCTGGTAGGGAGGGACAATCTTGTTCAGGTTCCTATGATCATGAGTATGTTCTCTACCTCTAGGGACACTGTGGCTGCCACCATGGGGCTCTAGCCCCAACTTATTAGAAGCTTTCTGAAGCTCCAGGGATTCCCTATCTAAGGCCAATTGCTCTCTCTTGATTCTGAGCTTAGCTCTCTCAAACTCAAGCAGTTGGCACTTCTTCTCATAAGAGGACTCCCTTTTATGAGAAGCAGAGGTCCTATGAGAAACAGAGCTCCCTACAGATGTACCAGAATGATTAGATTCCTGAGAAGGAGATCTGGATCTTCTTGGTAAACTGTTAACCCTTCCAGGTGGGGTAAAGAGAGGCCAACTGAGGCCTCCTTCCTCACCTTCAGGAAGGATTGGATTGTCCAGGTTAGAATCATTTTGATCCTCCTGGCCAGCATCAGAGTCCAGGTCATTGAGGTTTTCACTCCCTGGCCTTTCCTCTTCTGCTGTCCCACCCCCTTTGCATACCTCATCAGACCCTGGGGTCTTTCTGAGGTCATCCAAAAGCAAAGTCACTATGAGTTTTTGGGTGTTTGGGTTTTTCCCTGTCTTCAGTTTCCTTGATGCACACATGTTTCTCAATTCTTGGAATGTGAGATAGTCATACTTAGTTGGCAAGGAGTCACCAACTGCAGGCCTTGAAGACATGCTAGTGTGGTGTGGTGTATGCACCTACCTACTCTAGTGGGAACTGAGACTCTCTTGAGTTGGAGAAAGGGTGTGCTAGACCCTTGACTTACCCAACTCTAAGTTCAGTAGAACTTACTTTATTCTACACTTGATTTATATATACCTAAGTACCTTTAGTGGTTTTCAGTTAGGCACTCACTGAGATTATCTGGTAAAACAATAGCAAGCTTGAATCCCAACCGCTGCACACCAATGTGAGAAGTTGGCCTGGTATATGCTGTCCACTAATTAAAGTGGGCACCTTGCACCAGTCCAAACGACCCTTATTGATGATTAGGTTAAAGACAACCTTTATAGAAAGCTATCCTAGTAGTAGCTGTGGAGAGCAGCCTTCAGGCTAAGTCTTGAAGGAATGTAAAGCAGCTTGTTTTACCAGTATATAACCTCTTGAATGACCAAATGAAAGGAAAACCACACAAAGTATATATAAAATATATGTATTTATTACTAAACACTCTCTACTAACCTCTTTATGAGATTAGAGAACAAGGCACACAATATTACAGTACTAGAACGACAGTAAATAGCACAATACACAGTGGGCTCCAGGGGGAGACCAAACCATATATTAAGAAAGTGGTATAACAACCACGACTTGAGTAGACACAGTGCCTAGAGCATGTAGAATCGCTGGGACCCCAAGGAACCACCCAAGGTAGTGACACAGGGGACCCACGGAGGACGGGTGCAGTGTGGGAACACAGACGCGAGCTCCATACAAATCTATGGGAAAGTCGCGGTTGGAAATTTAGAGTTTAAGGACACTTCGGAGAGGACTTCAAGCAAACCCAGTTAAACTTATAAGCTTCTAAGGCCAGCACCCTTGTGAGTACCGAGGTACCCGTGTTACCTAGCCCAGGGAAGCCGGGTGCATAGGGGTCAAGCGGTGTCGGAAACCCTCGTCGTTTTCAATGGCGTGATGCGAAGAAGTGCTGCTGCCGTGGAGAAGAAAAGTGTCCGGTGTGACCCAAGCCTGGATCGGAGATGAGAAGAACCTGAAAGCAGAGGGGACAAAGTCTGGGTCACTTCACGTAACCAGGAGCGGAGCAATCGATTGCCCACAGATGTTGGGTGCTTCAGGTGCGAAGAGGTGAAGCTTGACTCTGCAGCCACGGGGACCAGGAGACGTCGACAATGACCAGGATCTGCAGGCGAGCTGTCCCATGAAGTATGTCGAGTGCTGAGGGGTCAGTTTCCAGATTGGAGACCAACAAGCCTTGGCAACTGCAACCCACGCGGTCAGAGTAATGATGCTTCTGTGACGACCAGCAAGATCCTGGGGACTCCCCAAGCGATGGAGAGTCAGGGCACATCTGGAGCAACAAGGAAGCCCACTGAAAGTTAAAGTTGCTTTCTCAGGGACCCACAGGTCAACAGACCAGGGATCACGAAGGGACCTCGAGAGGAATCACACAATACCAGCCCACGGGACACTCGTGGAGTGTAGGCCAGTAATCTTCAGTGGAAACACTGCTCGGGGCTTGGACTACAAGTAGCCCAAAGCACAGCCTCAGGGATCGCCTAAAAGCATATGCTACTGCAAACGTGCACGTGTGCAGGGGTTCGGGTTGCACGGTCCCCACGAGGGCTGCGGGTCTCAGGTTTGCTGAGAGCACTAGTCAGCCTCGGGGAAGCTTGGGCACCCACCTCCTGTGTTGCAAAATCTTCGGAGTCTGTCAGGAGCTGCGTAAATGCAAACCGGTCAGATGCGTTGAGGTGCCTGCCTTGCAGGGGAGTAACTCCTTTACTCCAAGGGAGATTCTTCAGTCGTCCAGCAAAGCGTAGATCATTGAAGGTTACTTGGTTTCTGTAGCAGAGTTTAGTCCAGGTAATATTTAAAGTCCTGTAGTCAGGGTTCCTACTTTATACCCAAGGAAGGGGTGGGACAAACTCTGGGGACCCACCTATGGGAGGGTCAGGACAGAGGGGTGGCTACACCCATGTCCTTTGTCCAGTTTCACGCCAGAGCAGGGGCTGATAGCCCCTGCAACCGGTTTGAGCTGGACTATGCACAGGGACACCAAATGTGCCCCCAGTGCAGACATCAAAGCACTCTGAGAGTGCACCCACCCAGCCCCAATACACTAAAGCCTGTCTGGGAGGTGGTCACACCTCCCTGTGACAGGAAACCTATTGTCCAGCCTCCCCTGCCGGAGTTTCGTCCAGCAGCAGGAGGGCAGACTCGTGTCTGTGGCTGGCAGCATCCATTTTGTGATGCCAGGGTTCTGTGAAGCTGGTACCGGGTGTACCGGTGCTGTCATATTTCTCCCTCTAGGAGGGAGGAATCATACCTGCCACACCAGTTACTGGTGTGGAGGTATGATTCCAAGGTGTTTGACACCAAACACGACATAATTCCTTGCAGCCGTTTTAAAGTTAGCATTTACCACGAGGTTATAATGCACTTAACCCCTTCGCCGCGGCGCGAATTCCGCCGTGGCGCGGGGGGCTAGGGGGTGAGCGCGGCGCTTTGGTGCTCATGATGGCACCACGCCGTCATGAGTCACGGGCAGCGTGTGCTCATGATGGCGTGGTTCCGTCATGACCACGCCCGCTCATTAATTCGCCAGCTCAGGCGGGGAATTAATGCCGCGTGGGCGGAGCGGCCGCGGCATGATGGAACCACGCCGTCATGAGCACACGCCGCCCGTGACTCATGACAGCGTGGTGCCGTCATGAGCGCTCAAGGGGTTAAGAGTATATGGTTGGCTGCATCACAGACAACCCCGGAATAGTGGTTCCGAAGGCTGCAGAGGGGCTCTGCTCATGCATGGGCACCCTCTCACATAAAACCCAGCTCCCTGCCTTCAGGATTGATAAGGCCTGCCATAGGGGTGACTGATAGGCTTAAATGTGCAGTGATTAGGATAGATATAGTGAACCTATATCTAAGTAAGGGGTGCATGCACAACCTAACACAGGCTGCAGTAGCAGACCTGTTGTGTCATTTTGAATGGTCTCTCAGGGGTGGGATAATACATGCTGCAGCCCGTGGGAGTGTGTGGTAAACTACTTCTCTACCATTACCCACTGTACTGCTCTGTTGGAATGCACCATGACATCATAGAATGCCTGAGTGCCTCTCTGTGCTTAGAGTGTCAGTTGGTTAACCCAGGCTGAGCGGCTAGGAGCCTGCTCCTGGTGGGGCTGCATCTATACCTTCTATCTTATCCTACTCACCTATCCTGGAACCAAGCTACAATAAAGGATTACTCTATCTATACAGCTGGACTCTGTATCTTCCTTTACAACATTTTGGCGACGATCTTGAACCTACGTGTGGAGTAAAGAGTAAGGACAACTAAAGGAACTAAAGGACAAGGAAACAAGGACATTAAGGACTTTCAAAACGTCAATTGAAATTCAGAGAAACGCCCTGGTCAGCCCCACCAGTGCCCTCTACCATCAGGACAGCCTGCAACCTCGGCGTTCATCATCCCACCGATCAACTCTCTGCTGTCACCTGGAAGACTTTTGTACAGTCTTTCCAGCAACTCCCGGTTTGGCACCGCGACTGGAGTCTGGCAATTGACAACAGCGTCGTCTGCTGGGAAAACGGAGGTTACAGACTTGTTTGCTGCTCAGTACACCAGAAGAAAGGTGGCGTTTTGAGCCTGTGGAGAGATAGGCTGACGTCTCTGAACCTGTGGCGGTAAATAGCTGTGCAAACAGATGTGTGCGACTCACGGCGCGTCTGTTCAAAAGTGCTCGGTGTTTGTGGTGCATTGATCTTCTTTGGGGTGAGTCTACTTTTGTTATTGTTGCTAAAAAACATGCCGTGTGGTTTGAAGGTAAACTGTCAAGGAGACATTTAAAAATAAATTCAAATTGCACACGCGCTTCTCACCCTTTCACGAGTATCAGCCGGAGAGCCCTCTGTGACGTTTCACATTGTTCCAGTCTTCATGGCTGCCTTCGGACGTCTTGCAGCAGCAGCGCCCTGGAGCCACTCGGCGCGCGTCTCCCTTGCGTGCCGCCATCTTTTGTTTGGAGTCTCCCATGCAGCTTCTAGCGTTGTTCACAGTATGCCAACCACGTTTGCGGGACAATAAAGTTTATTGTAATTCTGCTGCGCCTTCCCTCAGCCAAGAGTTTCGTCAACAAGGACAAGCCTGATCCTTGTGCGCTACCCTGAATATTTCATCGGAACTTCTCAAGATGCATTTAAACGTGGTAGCAACTGCATACATCCAGTGAAAAGCCAATGTTGGGGTCGTGTAATTTGGAAGAACTTACACTCTGGCTGTATACCGGTGAGATGTGTGATCAATTACAAGCTGGTGACCGCGGGCCTGTGAGGACACAAGCACAGCATCCACTAGCTAGCGTGGAGTTTCTCAGGTCTGCCGTCACATAAACAGTACTTTGATAGCAGATCATATGCCTTTAACATGAGCCTCTCGTCAGGTGGAAACTTTGGGCGCTCACCGGAGCTTGAGACTTTCATTTCAATATATTGCTTGCCATTATTATGCTTGTCCTGTTTTGGGTGTGTGCGTCTATGAACGTGTTTTGTTCCTAAGACCCTTAACAGGTGTAAGGCAATTCTCTTCCAGTTTCTACTGCACTGTGTACCCTTTATTGGGGAGGCTATCGGGGTGGTTTACCCTGTCATGAGGAGGCTTAGTGAGTGGTCGGCCCCCCTATTCTGTTTTTGGTCCTGTGTGTACCCATTTATGTGCTGGTTTGGGGGTCTAGTGTATCTTATAATGGGGTGGTTGAGGAGACAGTCAGTGACTTGATTCTATTCTCTTGGGTGACGGATACCCTGCGGTGTACCCATGTTTGGGGAGGGTGTGCGAGCGGTGAGTGCTCAAGTCTTGTTTTTGGTTAGTGTAGAATGTACCTGTTTTGGTAGGTCCTGGGGCTAGTCAAATGCTCCAATGTCGTTATTAGGGTGCTGTATACCCTACGGTGTACTCTCATTGGGGAGGTTGTTGGGCCAGTCAAAGCCCAATTTTTGTTTCCTAGGGTGATGCTCTACCCTATGGTGTACCCTTCATTGGGGAGGTTGTTGGGCCAGTCAATGCCCAGTTTTTGGTTTCCTAGGGTGTTGTGTTACCCTATGGTGTACCCTTTATTGGGGAGGTTGTTGGGCCAGTCTATGCCCAATTTTTTCGTTTCTAATTTTCCAGGGTCAGTACCCTGCGTTGTTCCCTATTTTTGGTGGATGTTGTTTGGTTAGCTCCTAGGGTTACCACCCATGGGGCATCTTTTCATGTTGACATTATGCTCCGGTCGAAGTCCACCTGCTTGGAACTCGTGGCCAAGGGTTTCATGTTCGTAGGACTTTGAGTGAGAAGCTTTTCTCTAGTGTTTAGACCTCTTCCGTTACCCTTAACGGACCTTTTATCCTAGTTTTCAAGTGTCAGCATGCCTTCTACCCTAATTAGGGGAACCTTTGTCTTTTCCAGAGCGTTTTCTCTCTGGTGTATCTTTCTTGTGGAGGTTGCACTCTTCTGGTTATCTAGAGCGAATAGTTCCCCTGTTGTATCTTTTCTTGGGTATGTTGTTTTCCTCCCAAGGGTCAGTGTTAACACCCACATTTGTTTACCAGGGTGACTACCCTGTGGTGTACCCGCGTATGGGGAGGTAGTGGGTGTGACCACCCTTCTCTGTTGCATTGATTTTTTAATCTATGCCTCGCTTTGTTTTTCCCTAAGGGAGGGGGATGGGGCATGTATTAATGATATTTGCAATTTTAATGTATTCATTGATGTTTTGCATTTTAATGCATTTCTTTTCATGCCTGTGTTATTCCTGATACCTCATGTACTACACCATTAGATATTTGCATCTCAATGTGTTCATTTCATGCTCATGTTTATTTGAGGTATCTTATTTGTCTTTTCCGCTATTTCTGCTGTCGTTCCCCAAGGAAGGAGGATGTGTGGTAAACTACTTCTCTACCATTACCCACTGTACTGCTCTGTTGGAATGCACCATGACATCATAGAATGCCTGAGTGCCTCTCTGTGCTTAGAGTGTCAGTTGGTTAACCCAGGCTGAGCGGCTAGGAGCCTGCTCCTGGTGGGGCTGCATCTATACCTTCTATCTTATCCTACTCACCTATCCTGGAACCAAGCTACAATAAAGGATTACTCTATCTATACAGCTGGACTCTGTATCTTCCTTTACAACATTGGCCTCTGGGGTACCTATGTACTGGGTACATAGTATACCATATACTAGGGACTTATAAGGGTACCCCAGAATCCAATCTGGAGTGTACCTAAAGTACAGGCACAACCAATTTAGGGAGAAAGCAGATAGACTGGGGTCCTGATTAGCAGGATCCCAGTCAGACTAGTCAAAAATCAGCAAAACACCAGAAAAAAAGTGGGGGTAACCATGCAGTCAGATTCCACCTTCCTATAGTCAGTAAAATACCAGAATCACTTTAGCATTCTCTAGATTCCAGGTCATAGAAACTGTCTTCCAAGAGCACCCATTGACAATAATATTTTCTTCAAATCTTGTATTTTCAGTGATATGACCAACGAAGGCCCTGATTTTATATTAAAAACAGAGCTTTGGACTTTACCATTTCCCACTGAAAGGCAATATTTCTCTCCATATGTTCCTATACCTGGCGTGCCAAGCAGTTTGGTGCTTACTTTCCCTCCATGTTAAAGAACAGTAGATGTTTCAGCACCCAGGCTAATCCAAAGGCGAGACCGATTGCTTTGCAATTTTCTATTCATGTGGATTTCCAGCTCTTCGGTGATGTCATCAGTGGCTTTGTGACTAATACCTTATGTCACTACCAAGTCAAAGTTTTCCTCAGGACTAAAATATAGTCTGGAACCCAGGATCAAATACAGTCTGGAACTCAGGCCTTAAATACAGTCTGGAACTTCTTTATCTGAGAATCTTGCTCCTTCCATTCCAACTTTCTCCTCTCAAGCAGCGATCTACTCTCCAATAAACAGCCGAGGAAATGAAGGTGATCTCATTACCTCCCCTTATAGCAAATTTTCATGCCAAGAGTCTATCTTTATTGATGGATCTAACAATAACTTCCAGTTACATGAGCTTCCTTTCTCCCTCCTCTGTTTGAAATGGCAAGCCATTGAAATCCTACTGGAAATACCATACCAACATTTTACTTTAAGACCTTGAATGCAAACTTTGTATCCCCCTTCTCCCCTTTCCAACTTCCCCTGAAACTTGCTCATTTTTCGTCTTCTAAATAAACAATCAGAAGTTCTCCAGCTCCTTTGCATTCCAAAGGCATTAGGTATCAATAAGTGTATTTTCTGTAAACAAAGACATCTGGAATGAGGTCCCCACCTCCAACAGCTGCTCAGATAAGCTTTTCCTCTCCCCAATCTCCAAATGGTTTCATTTCTCTGAAATCTATCTGGCTGATTCCTCTTCCTTTCAGCTCCTTACAGAAACTGCTGTAGCCATTAGGCCCGATCACCTCCTGTGAGAGCTCATCTGGTTTTGGGTTCCAAAAGAACCTCTAACAAAGCCAGCCTTCTGGCTTGAGCCTGGCTCCAGCTTTCAGTTTGCTTGTGTTTCTCTGTCTCCAATCCTTTCCTTTCTGGCAACCACAGACCTTCACACCGAGCTTTTATGCGCCTCAATAATAAAAATAATAAAAAAGCTTTTTTTAAAGTTTCCATTGTGCTGAACAATTAAACTCGGACTGTCTTTTGGGAGATGATGTCTTGTGAGTTTGTTACCAATGAGGGAGATGGATCAGGGGTGTTGAACCCAGTGTTTGTTCTCTCCGGAAAGCGTGCTTATGCATTCTTCTTCATTGCACACTTTTCACTTTACGTGATACGGTGTGTATATGTCCCTATTTCCTCCGAACATGTGTTTCTCTGGCTTTGTTTTTCTTGCAACATACACGTGTTTACAGCGCATAATGCAAGGTCTGATTGAGAGCGCTACAGTTTGGAGCCGAAAGCCATGGGACTTTCTCATAAGTCTGTCACTGTCATCCAGGGGTTCAGCCTACATGCTCTTCCACTACTTGCACACTGTATCCGAGCAACAGACTGGCAGTCTCTTTTTCCCACAGTGGTACTACGGTGGAGGTGAGTGTGTTTACAAGTGTTGATGTGAATGATGCGCAGTTCATGTCAAACTGGTCACCCTCCCATGGTAGATTTATTTGTCGATGCAACATGCTTAATGCACTGCTCGGTGGTAAATGTTTTGATGGGACTGTTGTAATTGTACACACATTCCAGCCAACCGCATAATGCAGGGTCACACTTTTATTCTCAAAATAGTAAATAAAAGCTGCATAAAAACAGCTCATAAAGTTCCAGAGTACACCCACTTTTATTTCAAACAAATTAGAGCCTAAACTCAAGGTGTTGCATGTTGACATGAGCAGACACGAGCGTGACGTTCCGTCATAGCTCGTGGCTGTCTCGTGTCGCGGGGAGAATGTTTAGGTTTAAATCTATGGAGTGTTGTGGGAGGACTCGATGGTGGGAGTTGGGGTCATTCGTGACTGGAACTTCTTTACTGCTAGACGTGCTCTGTGTCATTAAACTCACGTCTCAACTACTTCTGACTTTGCCTCTTCATTCCGGGCGGATGAACTAACTTTCCTACACTGGCGACGAGCGGGATCACCCTCAAGGACATTATTTTTTTTATTTTTTTTTGCTATTTCGTCGGAAACTTATGGTACTCTGGAGAGTACATTTCACTAAGCTATTGATTTAAGCTTAGTCTACAACGCTCAGCGCTTCCTGTTGAAGCTCCTGCCTGCCTCCGCCTTACCTCATTTTAAGGATTCGGATTTCACTTCTCGGCCGCTTCTGCCGCAACAGCTCCTGTGCCCACGAGCTCCTGTCTCGAGTTGGAATTCCGGAGCAGCCATTTCTACTGACGCACTGGATTCGATGCGTCCATCACGCTCACTGTTATCACGTCATCACGCTCATCACGCAGCGTGATTTCTGACGTGTCTGTTGTTGCTTGGCCCCAGCACTGTTACCTAGCAACGGGTATTCCTTATGAAGTGGCAGCTCTTTTCACGCTGAAAACGGGAGATCAGGACATCAAGGCTTCTGCGGTAATATTTACTCTTCGGTGACACGCACACCGCGTGCCATTTAAATGCAATTGTACTGTTTTAACGCTACATATTAGCGTGTTTCACTGTTTTATTGTTTTTTTTTTTTCCTATTTTTTCTTACTTCACTTAACCATGTCTGGAATTGTTCCTCCGCCATCATTTCTATCTTCTCCTGGTGAACCTCCCATGGCCTGGGAAATATGGGAACCCGTTTTTTTGGCATATGTGGAAGTTTTGGAAGGGGCAGAGTGTGAACCTGAGAGGAAACTTTCATTGCTAAAACATTGCTTAGGTGGTATTGCTTTAAAAGAATTCAAAACTCTTCCTACTTTAATTAATCCAGGTAATATTGACGTATATAATTATGCCTCCTCACAACTTAATATACGATATGGTAAAAAGAAAAATATTGTCATGGAAAGGTTTATTTTTTACTCACGGAAACAACAAACCGATGAACCCATTGAAGATTTTGTATCTGCTCTTAGGTCACTGGCTGTTACATGTGATTTCGAGCACATATCATATGAGCAAGTCCTCAGAGACCAGATCTTAATGAGGACAAACAACAAGAAAGTTCAAGAACGTTTATGGACTACATCTGACATGTCATTGAATAACGCCATTGACATAGCTAAGTCCATAGAACACTCTGAGAAATTTGTGAAAGAAATTAGAGGCAATGATAAGAGTGACGTTTTCAATGTTCCTAAAGAGTATGATACACAAAAGAAATTTTTTCCTCAGAGAAATGACAACCCATCAAAATTTGATAGTAGATTTAAAGGTACAAAGTACGAAAAAAGGAACTCCCAATTACTTTGCTATAGATGTGGTAGCGACGGGCATTTGGCTGACTTTAAATATTGTCCTGCTATAGGAAAAACTTGTTCAAAATGTAATAAGAAGGGTCACTTTGGAAAATTTTGCAGAGCAGTTTCTAAAAGAGTGAATTACGTTCAAGACACCTGCGATCATGACCCTCCGTATGAGGAAAATGAATACGAAGTCAATACAGTGATCAATATTTGTGGGGGTGGAGAATGTACTAAATTTCCTTCATGTTTTATTACTGTTAATGACATTGATTTGGAATTCCTTGTGGATTCATGTGCATGGTACACCATTATTTCCTTAGACATTTTTCATGACAAGTGGCCTAACGAAACACTTTCTCCACCTGATGTATCTCCTGGAGGATACACAGGACACAAGATTGACCTTATTGGTTTTTTCTGTGCTAATCTAGTGTTTTCAGGTCGCGATATGTTTGGGAAAATTTATGTAGCAAGATCAGGGCAGTCATTATTAGGGTGGCCACATCAACAACAATTGGGAATCAAACTTGACCCTAGAGCGGACCCTCCAGTTTATGTTGTTGAATCTCACAATGTCAATGTCACCCACAAAGACAATTTCCATTTTCTTGATAAATTAAAGAAATCATTTCCCAACCTTTTCAGTGGAGATTTAGGGAGATATCAGGGTTTTGAACATGTCATTAAGCTACACGACAATGCTGTTCCAGTTCGTCACAAAGTGAGGAATGTTCCTCTTACTTACAGGAACAAATTGAAGGACATGCTTAAAGATTTGTGTCAAAAAAACGTTATAGAACCCATTGAATCATCACCTTGGGTTTCTCCCATTGTGATTTCCATTAAATCTTCAGGCGAGCTTAGGTTGTGTGTGGATCTTCGCAGTGTGAATAATGCCATTTGGGTAGATGCTCATCCGCTGCCCAATCTCCATGAGATGGTCTCTACGTTGGCTGGTGCACAAGTATTTTCATGCATCGATTTAGCTAGTGCTTACCACCAGGTTGTTCTTGCTGAGGAATCAAAGAACCTCACTGCTTTCATAACTCCTGAAGGTCTTTTCAGGTTTTGTCGCATGCCTTTTGGTCTTGCTAGTGCTGCCTCAGTGTTCCAAAGATTGATGAGAGACACTTTGGATGAATTAAATGGTGCGATTGCATTCCAAGACGATATCCTTGTGTATGGTAAAAATGATGATGAACATGACTTGAATTTAGAAAATGTATTAGCTGCCTTGTCAAGGAAGGGTCTCACCCTCCGCCTGGATAAATGTAAAATAAAGGCAAAGGAAGTAGAGTATCTTGGGCATACCATTAGTGGTATGGGAATCAAACCTAAGCGTAATCACGTTGAAAGTATAGTGAATCCACCCATTCCCACTACAAAAGAACAACTGGTGGCTTTTCTGGGTCTTATCGAATTTTATGCAAAATTTATACCTAATTTTGCTTCTATAATTGACCCTTTTAGGTGTCTCCTCAAGAAAATGCAAAATTTATTTGGACCAATGATATGTCTAAAGTTTTTGAGAGTTTGAAGTTGTTTATTGTGAATGCGCCATGTCTTAGACCTTTTGTTTGTGGAAAAAGATGCATCGTTATGGTGGATGCCAGTAGCACTGGTTTAGGTGGTGTTCTTATACAAAGAGACAATGAGAAAGAGTGGATTGTAGCATATGCTTCGAGAGCACTGAGAGATGCTGAAAAACATTATTCAGTTATAGAAAGAGAATTATTGGCTTGTGTTTGGGGAGCAGAGCATTTCAGGACCTTTTTGTGGGGTACTAAGTTCATCATAAAAACTGACCATAAGCCTCTTGTGTTTTTGATGGCTCCAGGTGGGGGGCGGACCATGTCTGCACGCCTTGCTAGGCTTGCTTCCAGGCTACAGTCTTTCCAGTTCCAGATTGAGTACGTTCAAGGGAAGGCCAATGTACACGCTGACTGCATGTCCAGATTAACGTCTTCTGTCGACTGTCCAGTTAAGATCCAAGAGGATGATTGTGAGGTAGCTTTCACCGTGCGTGATGTTAATTTAGTGTATGGTGAACAATCTAATTTACGGGAAGATGTTTGGCTCCAAGAGATGGAGAAGGATTTAGAATTATGCAACGTCAAGAAATGTTTAGTGCAAGGTTGGCCTGAACAGAGGAAGTTGTCAGGTGACATGATGAGTTATTTCAAGGTTCATGAAGAGCTTGCTGTTGAAAATGGGTTAGTGTTGAGAGGTGATAAAATTATTCCTCCTCATTCTCTTAGAAACACTATTCTTCAAATCGCTCATGAAGGGCATTTAGGGATTTCCTTCACCAGAAGACGTGTCAGAGAGTTTTTTGGTGGCCAAGCGTTGATAATTGTGTGGATCATTTTGTACGTTCATGCATCCAATGCTCAAATAGTGACAAATCAGCTGTTGCTTTACGTCCTGAACCTCATCCTATAGATTTTCCTGTTGGTCCTTGGCGTAAACTGGGGTTGGATATTATTGGTCCGTTTAACACTTTACCCAGACATGAAGCATTTGGCATTGTTCTTATTGACTACTATTCCAAATGGCCTGAAGTCAAAATGGTCAATGAGGTTACCTCACATAAGGTGATTGAGTTCTTGGATGAAGTTTTTTGCAGGGAAGGGATTCCTCAGGAAATTGTCACGGATAATGGGCCTCAATTTGTTAGTAGGGAAATGGAGGATTTCATGGTGAAATGTGGTATTACTCATAGGAGAATTGCGGTTTTCCATCCCGAGGCCAATGGTCAGGTTGAGCGTTTCAACCGTGTGGTGAAAGAAGCTATTCAGTTGTCAATAAAGAGTAGTTTGAATTGGCGTAATGCTTTACAATCCATGTTATTGGCATATAGAACGTCTCCCAATTCTGTCACCTTGGTCAGCCCATTTGAACTTTTAAGAGGGCGCAAACCCAGTACCAAATTGGTTCCCTGGTGGTTGAAGAAAAATCTGGGTGACACTGATGAGTTTTTTAGGGTAGATTATGAGGCAGTTCAACGCAGAGTTGGTTTGTATAAAAACAAAATGAAACATGCTATGAGAAAAAAAGTGGGTTGTGCAACTAAACATGAGATAATGGTGGGGGATTCAATTCGTATTAAGAAAAAAGAAGGCGTCAATAAGGGGTTTCCTGTCTGGTCGAGTCCAAGAAAAGTCATTGAAGTTTTCAAGAATGCTGTTAGAATTGAAGGTGGTTCTGTTTGGAATTTCAACAGAATTTCCTTATTTAAAGGGGTTACTGAAGGACAAGACGATCATAACAGTAATGTATTTTTAGATGTGGGACAACACAATGACCAAGGAAATCATTCCTTTCCTTCTTGCAGTTCTGAGAATCCTAGAGCAGTGCGTAATCATCGTCTTCCTGCTAAATACAAAGATTGTGTTATGAATTGATTATGTTTTTTTTTGTTGTATTGTTTATCCAATTTCTTCCTGTTTTTTTTTTAAGGGGGGAAGGTGTGTTGCATGTTGACATGAGCAGACACGAGCGTGACGTTCCGTCATAGCTCGTGGCTGTCTCGTGTCGCGGGGAGAATGTTTAGGTTTAAATCTATGGAGTGTTGTGGGAGGACTCGATGGTGGGAGTTGGGGTCATTCGTGACTGGAACTTCTTTACTGCTAGACGTGCTCTGTGTCATTAAACTCACGTCTCAACTACTTCTGACTTTGCCTCTTCATTCCGGGCGGATGAACTAACTTTCCTACACAAGGGCTGAACATAAAATGAAGCATTGCTTAGTGTGATGCATCCACCTGCCTGTCACATGTTTATATATTTGTGGGGCTACATTATGCCTCGATTAAGACTGCCTAGAGGAGGTGATATTTAACACACTTGTTGAAAACCGATATGCCTGGGTACCAGTCGCGGTCCGTGTAGGAGTGCCGGCCGGGCGGTGACTTGGGGTGGGGAAGGAGCAGGGTGGGGGGTAGCAAAGTACGGATTACGGACCAATACAGGTAAGTAAACATTTTAATCAATGAAACGAATTTCGTTGCGCACACTGCATCGCATTTGGCTATGCAGCGCTCACAACGAAATTCGTTTTATTGATTTAAATGTTTACTTACCTGTATTGGTCCGTAATCCGTACTTTGCTACCCCCCACCCTGCCCCTCCCCCGCCCCATGTCACCGCCCGGCCGGCACTCCTACAGGGACCGCGACTGCTGGGTACAGAATTTAAAGTGTGTGATAAATTACACTTATTACAAATGTGAGCCCCCTAAGTTTGGGTATAGCTTGCGGGGTTGGTCTTACGGCCCACCACCTTTAAAATTCACAAGCCGCCAAAGTTACAGTGTGCTTGGACGGCTTGACTACTTCCCGACTTATAGTGAGTGTCTCAGACAGACAGTGCCATTTGCCTAAGGATCTGCCTATAAGCCATTAAGACATTAATGACCTGAACTTTCTAAACTAATTCTCTCCAAGACAAAAATTCTCCGAATCTTTTCCTCCTACCTCGTGCCCATGTCTCTGACTGGCTTTGTATCGCTCCTGAAATGACTAGTTCACAACTTTGGGCCTCTGTTAAAATCTGGGCCATGACTCTCTATAACTATTTCAGTTTCAACCCTTTGACGGCGCAACTTAAAAACCTTCTCTCTTGTAACTCCAGCTTCTACAAAGTATTACACCTCTTATTCTTCCATCTAACCTATAGTCTAAGATAATTTAATTTCTCGAGATGACTATGGTTGTTCTCTTATAACAGGTATTACTGTTCCTTTTTAACAGGCTTAGCAGTCTGCTCCCAATCTCTCGTGTGGCAGCCACCATTTGCTCCTCATTATGGGTCCCTGATGGCCCTAAGAAATTCTGAGGTGCTGGAATATCTGTCCGGGCATCAAACATGGTCTACATACCTTTTTGTAAGTACTTTCATACCCAGTAAACAGCAAAAGGCTAGCTACCTGACAGCCAAGTTTTCCAACGTCAATGGCATCCTCTAAACATGCTTCAAAGCCTTACCTCCCTATAGCAAATCTTCCAAACATTCTCAGCTTCAGCACCAAAAAATGTGGAATTGTGGAACACATGTAGTCTAGGCATTGTTTAGCACCAGACCACCTCTGATTATATGTCTGCATAAAACCCAATTTTCAATCAATCCTACCTTATCACTGCCCTCAGTTCCCCCCCCTGTGGCACCCGTTGACCAAATTACTTTCTAGATGTTTTGCTTATGGTTTCTATGAACAATTGCAATAAAGTTTCAACTCATTGTAGAGCACTCTGATTTCTTAAGATTAGTCATTGCACTAAGCAAACCTTTACCAAAGAAACAATGAAAAAATAAGGTAACGGTGTTCTATGCTTCTATTGCTTATTTGTTGTCTATATGCTTTTGTTAACAGTGCAACAGACCATAGAATGGCTTGTGAGCCAGACATACAGGCACATGCATCAAGCCAAAAAAGCCTCGCAAAAATTGCGATTCGCAAAAAATGGCCGTTTGCGAACGCAATTCAACCTTTTCCGATGCAGGAACCCATTTACCGAAAAACAAACAGTTTCGCTAAAATAAGGAATCGCAAAATTAGCGAGTACCAATAATGCGAATCCTTATTACCGAGTCCCTGTACAGCGGCCGCAAATAGCAATTAGCTAATAAAAACTCGCAATCCAATGCATGTAAACTCGCAATTAGCGAATCGCATGAAAAACGCTATTTTGCAAGTGCAGAATAAGGGGAATCACAATCAGGTGGAAAGTAAAAAAAAAAATTCGCACAGGTGCAAACCCTCAGAAACGTATTTAAACTGACTCAGAAGGCCCCTGAAGCCTTTCACAATGTCAGCGCTCTACGTGATGGCGAGGAGGATGAGGATCCATGCAGCAGCCCAGTGCAGAAGGAGAATACAAGATCGGAGTTTCAAAGTGAGCATCACATCACTGGGACAAACAGAAGATTCAATGTATGATAAGTACAGGCTGAACGGTGCAATGAACCTACACCTAATAGCAGTATTGGAACCCCTAATGCAGCGCCAGACCCGTAGGACCCATACCATCCCCGCACATGTCTAGGTCCTATGTTGCCTGCACCTACTTGCCTCAGGCAGTTTCCAGGGGGTAGTAGCCATAGCTGGAGGGGTATCACAAAGCTCCCTTTCACGTTTCTTCAACATCTTCCTTGACACCATGATGAGAAGGATCCACACCCACATCACCGTCCCCACAAGCCAACAGGATTTGAACAAGACAAAACAGGACTCCTACCAGATAGCACAGTACCCTCATGTGATCGGCTGCATAGATTGCATGCATGTCCCCAGCAGCGATTGAAGACATTGTCAGGCACAGGAAATCCTAACACCCAATCAATGTGCAACTAGTGTGCAATGCAAAACATATCATAACAGACATTGTGGCGCAATTCCCTGGAAGCACCCATGACTCCTATATATTTTCGACACAGTGGCATCCACATGTGTCTGCCCAGGGGTGAATTCGGGGAAGGACATCTACTTTGTGCACACATATACTTATACCATCCACCATCCACCCACACAACTCAGACAAGTGCATGGGGCATGCTCAGCAGAAGGGCAAAGGAGATGTGCAGACATCACACAACATTATTTCTGAGGTATGTAATGATGAGACAAGACACTTAAATGTCGAACAGAACAGTATTTACTAACATGAGCCCATGTAGTATTGTGTTGCCACACAGAAAATTGTGCAAAATAGAACCGTGATTGCATAGAAGAATACCGGAAAATAAACAAATCCATGACCTGGACATCAATCACTATAATGGTTTTGACCATGGTTACGTCACCATGGGCAAATGAAGGACGACATGTCTTCCTAGCGCTTCCTGCCACGCACCCCCAAACCCCGGTCGCCTGCATCGGCTACATCCCCCTGATGTGCAACAGAAGGTGTTGTGCTGCGGGCACTGCGCCTCCTGGCAGTGGTCACTGGCACCGACAGGCTGCTAAGGCTGGATGCCTCCTCACTCCCCTCCTCCCCCGTTAAGTTACTGCCACCAACGGTACCGGCCTGGATCAGTTCCATGGCAGTGGTCACCTGTCCAAGCGCCCTGGACACATCCCCACAACAATGGCCCATTTCTATTTGCATGGCCACGGAGCGACGTGACAGCAGCGAAGTGGTGCTGCAGAGCTTATTGTTGGACCTGGTATAGGCCGCCATGCGCAACATGCTCTGGCGATGCCTTCTCCTCTGTGTGCTGTGGCCCTCAAGCTTCAGCCTGATGAGCTCCTGCATGCTTGAGTTGGTCTGCCTATTTCCCTCCACAACCGCTGTGCTTAGTTCCCGCACACTGTCTGTCATGAGGCTGATGTTCTTTGCCAATTTTGATATTTGTAGCTGGATTGCCCCCATGTGTCTTGCTTGCATGCGCTGCACCCGCAACATTTGGGACTCCACGCCACCCCACACATTTGGAGCCTGGTCTTCCTGAGCAGCAATGCGGGCCCTTGAACTGCGCTTCCGTCCACGTTGGACTGGTGCCTGGGATGTAGGTGTTGTGTTCACATGAGGCTGGCTGGTCACAGGAGTGGGTGCAGTAGCCAGCTCTGATTCCATGGGCTGCAGTGATGTACTTGTGCCCTGCGTTTTGTGGGTGCGTGGTGTGTGCTTGCTGGGGCAACTGGAGTCTCCACATCAGTCTCAGCAGGAATCTCGGAGATGTGTAGACAATCACTGTCTTCCGAGTCTACTTCAGCTGCATCTGTGATGTGAAACAGTGCAATGTTAATTAGTGTTAAGGTTACTATTGTGTCACATTAAGCATACTTGGCACACATTAAATCACTGACTGTAATCACTGACTGCCATGCAGTGTTGGCGTGTTTCACTTGCCATTGTTGTGTTTGACTGCCCACTTGACTGACATGCCTACAACTCCCATAATGCATTGGGTGTATGTGGGAAAACGTGGACTGGAGTTTGACCTGTACACTGGGGTTGGACTGGGGGTATGTGCACAATTGAACTGTACTTTGAAGTGTATGGTTGCATTCATCTTACCTTGTGTGGTACTAGCCGTGCCGGATGTGTCCAGCTGGGTCACTCCCACCACTGCTTCGGGCTGGATTGTGGCCTCCACCAGGTCCTCCAGGGCTGTGTTGCCTGGAATTGTAGATGTGCCCCCTCCTGTGGCCCTGGCCTCCTTCAGCCTTTCTGAGATTTGCTCCTTGGCACGGCTACGCAGGTCGTACCACCTCTTCTTGAGGTCATCTATGCTGCGGTGTGTGACTCCCACAGCATTGACCTTGTTCTTGATACACAGCCATATCCTGCGTTTTTCTGCCTCTGGCACTTTGAGTGAAAGTTTCCCAAAGAGCTTGTCATGGCTGTTGGACACCTCCTCAATGAGGTATTCCAGTTCTCTTTCACTGAATTTCAGTTTTCTCTTCCTCGGCGTGGCAATCTCCCCTGATGTTGTCTGATCCATTGTTGTGCACAGGAAGTTGCAGCAAACAGACTAGGATGATGAATCAGCTAAGCTCCAGCACTCTGCTTCTTCCTCTCACTTCCTCTGGGCACTGAATGAAGCATGGGCTGGATGACTTCCTGGTTGTGATGTCATCAGCATGCTTCCAATGCGACGCGCTTTTTGCGAAATCGCTAATTGCAAAATCGCTAATTGCGATTTCGCACAAAGGAAATCGCAAAAGGTGTTTATTTGGATTTTGCGCGTCTCTTTGGTGAAATCGCTATTCAGATTTGCGATTATTACCGAATCGGTTATTTTTCGCAAACGGGTTCATGCATTGCGGAAAGCGATTTCTAAATAGCGATTCCTTATTAATCGCTATTTAGGAATCGCTATTTCTGATTTTGATGCATGTGCCAGTATATCTTTCTCACAAAAATCTACTCTGTATGGTTTCCGCAACGTTCTCACTTTTACAAACTCTACTCCTAGTTCACTTGCTGTCTCTTCCAATTTATCATGTAAATTCCTAGCTCTCCATGTAAGACTTTTGCACAAAAACATGATTTCATCATCCTGATAATTTTTTAATTTTTCTGTACCAATTGTTTCTAAAATCAATTCTTCCATGTCTATTTTCAACCTAATTACATCTAATGGTTTTACTTCTGTTTCTTTCGTTTTTATCGTTTTCATCCATTCATTTAACTCATCTGGAGTCGGACCTACAGGTGTACTATTTAATTCTATCCAATTGCTACTTCTTTCTGGTGTCCCTGATGCAGACTCCGTTACCATAGGTATTCTCCTAATTTCATTCTCATTTATCGTCAAATTAGTAGGTGGGCTTGGTCTATAGGTACTAGCCAAATGGTGTGCACCTTCATTATTCAGTTCCATCCCTTCTCTTTTTCTTTGCAAATGTGAATTCATGGGAATCACTAAAGAACGTTCATCAATTTTCTGATTCTCAAAAATTGGCATTACTGGACCTATCGTCACTGGTACAGTTACAGCTTCCATATTCTTTGTCAATGCTCTTATTTTCTCAGTCAATTCTCTTGTTGTTTTTGCTAATTCAGTTGCATTGTCACTTTCTATCTCTTCATTTTGTGAAGTTTTCAATTGATCTTGTGACCTATTTATCTCATCTCTTCGTTCGGGATTTTTATTCCTCCCAGTTTCCATTGGCGGTGCATTAGGTGTCACCACCGCAGAAGTCTTTTGGTATGGAGGTGGGTTTCTGTTTAAAATATCTTCCAGCAATTCGTCATCCGTTTCACTACCACCATACACATATTTTTCTATAACTACATGTTTCTTTTTCTCTGTACACTTTCTCTTTGCTTCTTCCTCAACTGTAAAAGCTGGAAACAAACCTCCTGTCATATTAGCACATCTCCAATGCTTTATTCTGTCCTCATGATTTACTCCCCATAACCTTCCAGGCACAAACTCATGATTCTTTAATCCTCTGAATCTCTCTCGTTCATACATCTCATCTTCCCATTCAGTTAAAGCTTCAAACTGTTTCGGTCTAGGTCTAGGTTCTAACATTGCCATCTTTTCTCTTAAATTCCGTAGTACAGCTACATTAAATGAACCATTCTCAGGGAAAGCCAAAGCTCCATCATTCTTGGTATATTTTGTCCAATTTTCTAACCATATGCATGTATGATATCCATATTTCAGCATCATATGTGAAGCTGGTGATTTCGGCGGAGGAATTATTTGTCCCTCTCTACTCACTACCTTTTTGTCCTTCTTAAAGAAGTTCTTAACTTTCGACATCCAAGACGTTTTCTCTTTTCCATACTCATAGTACGACATGATTCACAACCTTTTTCTCCTTAAACAATCCGCAATTCAACACTGTTCCCTATGCGTTATTTCAACCAATACTAGCGCGACTCACACCAACACTCCAATCACAGCGATTTCTGTCTACGGCGCACTGTCCAATCCCAGCGCGGCTTTTGTCTACGTCAGTCCTGCTCCTGTTCTCTTGTGACTATCGCACTGTCCAATCCCAGCGCGACTCTTGTCTACGTCACTTTTGCTCTTGACCCCTCCTTTACAAAATTTATCGGCAATTTCTTTTTCAACAATTTTTGTTAGTTACAACATTTTAACTACATTTCCATTGTCTGATTCGCTAAACCGAAAAGATAGCTTTGACCATTTACACAAGAATTCTGTATTTTCCAGTAGGCAGCGCTTACCTCTACCCTACCACAGAATTTTCAGTTTCGCCGATAAAGTAGCACTTCCCTCTACCTTACCCTTCCTCTGCTAAATTGATGTGCTATTGATGTTGAGTGTAGTCTCTTATCGGAAGATCAACAAGAGTTTTGCAGTGGTTCCTGGGATGTACTGCCAGCATTTGAGGATATTTTTAATGGCTGATACGTGGTACAGAAAGACAGTTTGAACTACAAAATGTAGTGCTTGCTGAAGCTTGATAAGTGATAAGCCATGGATCCAAGATAGAGACAGTTACAGTAACATAGACCTGATAAAATACAGAACGTAACTAACTTAATGTGGTACTCAATGGAACGGAAACATTTTCCTTAGAAGATACAGCTCTTAGAAGTAAGTGCTTAAGACTGCATTAGTTTGTTGGTAACACATCTTGATCCAGGATTACACTCAATGGTTTTACCTGGTCTGATGGGACAAGAGAATCGCCCATTCTTGTCAGTCACAATATGTAACCAACATACCATGTTGTTACCAGAGAGCAGAAACTCCATGTTCTTGGATGACAAGAACAGTCTCTTAACTTGGCAGACACATGAGAACAATTGGAACTACAATAGCCAAGATCACACAAGACCTGCTTATTTGCTTACTCAGAACTGATTCTCCAACGCATGTCTGTAATTTAAGATATGGTGGTTCATGACATGCAGCTATAAAGAAGAAAGACTGGTGATCAGAATGGGATCCATTAATCCATCAGGAGGAAGGTTGCATGTGGTGCCTTCCAGGTCTCATCCATATGAATATTGTTTACAATTCCAAATGTATGCAGACAGCACTTAAATCCATTCTCACAGGGAATATCTCTCTCGCTTTGTTTTCTCTGGAGTTTTTCTTTTTCTGAATCTCTGATTTATTGGCACAAAGGCAGAAGGGACCTAACAACCAGCTCCAACACATATATTTGACAATCCTATAATACAGCTATGCACTGCACACAAATAGTAGGAGCTACACCAGTGTATCATACCACATACAAGACTGCAGTTGTGGAAGTCTGTAAATGAATAAAGACACACAGCAGTAAGATTCAAAGTGTAACTTTATAATCAACATCTGCGAGGAGTCACGTATCAATCTGTACTTGCTCAAAATGCACGTTTGTATGATTTAGAGTATAGCATTGTGGCACAAACAATACACAGCCAATGAGGCATTCTCCTGCGCATGTACTTTCCCAGTATTTGTCCAGTCATTAACCAGAATAGAATTATACCTATATATGGGCATTCACTTTAAGTAATTATAAGAGAAGCATAGCCAATGGCTGTCACATACACTTGGTAATTTCTCCAAGCCTTGTGATTAGAGCAAGAGTACAGCATGTTCAAGTTCAATCACAGATGCAAGTCAAGTGGCAGTGTACCTTATGAAACTTACCACTAACTGACTAGAGGTCAAACGTCAGGCTATATTTTCTGACAAAGTGCGACATGGGGATTGGTGTTACATACCCTGCTCACTTTGCAGTCAGAGAACAAAAAAGTAAAGTGAATTATGTGACAATCTTGCTGGGGTACGGGGAGTATAAAAGCAAGGGCTGTAGTATGACTTTCTTTGTAACACACAACAAAATGTAAATACCTTTAAATGAACTGTACACATTCAGCAGTTAGGAAAGCAAAAATGAAGGAGATTTTATTGTAATTCTGAAGTGTGATGGAACCAAAGATTTTAATAGGATTTAAACAAGACACTTTAATTTGTGATGCATAAATGATAAATATTCACTGAAACCTGATTACCACACATTATCATTTGTGTGCAATATCGTTTTATTTGTAAAACTGTCTGTGGAAAGTTACTGACCATTTCAATGGAAAATGTGCTTTAAATGACAGTGCGCTACCACAAGATGTTTAGTTACATTTAAAAATGGCCCGGTGTTAGACCTGGCAGCCTTAAGGCGGTCTTCCCCCAAAACTTTTGCCTTCCTCCTCCATGTTTTTGCTGATCTTGGTTTTGCTCACCATAGGACTCTGTGCACTTTACCACTGCTAACCAGTGCTAAAGTGCATGTGCTCACTCCTCAAAAAATGGCAAAATTGGCTTGTCCCCAATTGGCATATTTAATTTACTTATAAGTCCCTAGTAAAGTGCTGCAACCTATGCTCATGGCCTGTAAATGAAATGCTAAAAGTGGGCCTGCAGCGCTTATTGTGCCATCCACTTAAGTAGCCCTTTGAACATGTCTCAGGCCTGCCATTGCAACCTGAGTGTGTAGTTTTTAAACTGCCAGTTCGACCTGGCAAATTAAAACATTTTGCCAGGCCCAAACCTTCCTTTTTAATACATACCAGTCACCCTTAGAGTAGGCCCTAAACAGCCCTTAGGTCATGGTGCTATGTATTTAATAAGTAGGACATACAATTTTAAGTTTTGCATGGCCTACCTCTCCAGTAGGATAACATTGGAGTTACCTTATTACATTTGATAAGCTGCAATGTCGAAATGGAAGCAGTTCATCAGTTCAAGTTTGATGTCTTTAAAATTGTAATGGAAAATCCTGTCTCCTGGTAGAGTTGGATTTAAATTACAATATTACAAATTTCACTTTTAGAAAGTTGACATTTTCCTGCCTTAGCTATTTAGTGCTTGTAGCCTGCCCCTGGGTCACATGACTGGGTGTAGCTGACAGTTGAGCTTTGTGTATTTCTCCTATCCAGCCACACACAATAGAGAACTTAGGTATGCTAGGATGGGTCATTACTGGCAGTATGGGAGGGCAGAGCAGGGCACACCCCTACTTACACTTAAATAGGCTGTGCCCTGTCTCCACACAAAAGGGCTGCATACCCTCTTTAGTTAGTCTGGAGCCAGGACAGGGAAAGCAGGATGGCTGGGGATTTCAAAGGGAAACCTCTAGAAGCTTCCCCCCTACTTCAGATGACCAACTGGGTATAAGTTTTGGTCCTCAAACACCAACTCTTCATTGTACTTCCGGGCATGTGGATACTCTGCCAGGAAGAAGGACTGCTGTGTTGCTGAAAGGACTCCCACTCTGCTGGACTTCTGCTTTGAAGGACTGCTGCCCTGCTGCCCTCCTGCGTGCATGAGAAGGACTAGACCTGCACCTCTTGAACCCAAAGTGACACTGTAGGCTAGTTGGTTGGCCTCCTGACTAAAGCCTCAGGGACAGAAGGCTCCAACAACCTTGAACCTAGCACCTGGACTCTGCCATCTGTGAGTCTACCCTGCCAAATGGTGCAGCTCCTGTCCTAGACCCTTGGAAGTGAGCCTAATGTGCTTTCCCAGCCTCTATGGATCCAGAGGAACCAACGCATCTCATCTGCTCCGCTGTGCACCCCCGAGAAAAACATGTGCATCGCCGCTGCTGCATGGACCAGAACCATTGCAGACTCACATCGCAGTCCATTGCCTTATCAGAACTGCTGCAGTGCAGCACATCCTCGGCACAGTCTCATGCAACCCTCATCAACGGCAGCCTTGACGATGACACTGGACTCCGCACCACAGCCTAGCAGCTCTTCGGAACCAACGCATCGCCCTGACTGCGTGACGTATCCTTGACGCCGGACTTCGCTTCGCAAGCCCTCATCAACAGGATCGTCAATGACGATGCAGGAGCTAACACCCCTGCATTGCAGCATCTCGGAGCCGATGCATTACTTCAGCTGCACAGCTAATCTTTGACGCGGAACTGCACAACGTTCCACAAACCAGGATTTAAGGTATCTTGTTCCGTGGGCCTAACTGGGTCCCTGTAGACCAGACACACTCTATCGCGGTTGGCCTGGACTTATGACATTTCTTGGTCCATCGGAACCGGATATCCAAAGTTGTCGCTTTGTGCTTTTTGCTGCTATTTTTGCTGAAATCTTTAAATTGCATATTTCCGGTTCTACCAATTTAATTTTTGCCGTTCTGGTCTTGTTTTAGCTATTAAAACTGACTCTTGTTTTCTAACTTGGTGTGGGATCCTGACTGCTCCATGTCAAGATACCGGGGGGTTGAGCACAAATTAGTTTGGGGTTTACTTGGGCCTTACCCTGACAAGGGTTGTGGTTGTTGCTTGACCAGGGCTCATATTCCAGTTAACAAACAACCCAATTTCTTACAATCAATATATATTGTCATCTTCTCCTCACTATTGTGGGGAAAGATATAAACTTGGTCAACTAGAAAGATCTCCTCAACAGGCATTAAGTTAAATAACTTTAGAAATCTCCATGGTAACTAATATCGAAAACAGTGTGTGAAATTCATGTTATTTGGTTTTGTGTAATTTCACATAGTTTTGGGAAAATTACACGAGGTCACGCATAATTAGGCAAATGGGAATCCATCATTTAGCGCTATATTTTAGCATGAAATGTCCTTCTGTCAATTTTAGATGCAAGGATGCATTTTCCATTAAATAATAGAGCGAAAACCACAAGTGGTGTGAAGGACTAAACTTAGTCCTGGTCCAACGCGACCAGATATCCACTGTTGACACTTTGTGCTTTTTGTCGCTAGCTTTACTAAAATCTTTAACATTGATACTGGTTAAACTGATTGTACTTTTTTCGTCTTTGTCTTGCTTTATTTATTAAAAATTACTCTATTCTTCTAAACTGGTGTGGGATCCTTTTGGGGTGTGTTTTCACTGTGTCACTGTTTGAAGTGTTGCACAAATACTTTACACATTGCCTCTGAGTTAAGCCTAACTGTTCTGCACCAAGCTACCCCAGGGTTGACCACAGGATAAATTAGGCTTTGCTTGTGACTTCAACCTGAGAAGAAATGTGGTTGGTGCTTGAGAAGGGTTTCACCTCTTCAACCATTTACTCAATTTCTTACACCAGCCGCATGTTCCTAAAAGCTAGGTGGGTTGAGAATGTTAACATAAAGGTGAGAGAGACACACACTGTAAAGTGTAATTATCACTCAATTAGTCCAGATAAAGTTGTATTGACAAAATTATTGCACATGTGTCCAAAAAGATACACAATTGCAGTCCAAATATGAGAAGACAATTCATAGAGGAGCATTTCTTCTTAAGGAATTGCATTTATGGTGCTAGCTGGATGGGTACTCGTAGCCAATAAAGTGCTATTGCTTGCCTTTGGCTTTCCAAACAAAGTCATTTAATTTTGTTGTAAGAGATGTAAAGCAACAAGTCAAGAAACTGCATTTGTGTTTTATGAAATTACATAGTTAAAGTCACATTATAACCTTTGTTGTTCAAATAGGCATGGTAGCCCAATATTTGTGATATGGCGCTGCCCAGATGACGATAATATCAGCAATATAGCGCACCCAGAAATGGTTTTGTTTGACCCATTCTGAGGCCTCTCTGGACCAGACATGCCCCCTCTCAACCCAACCCATGAACAGGTTGGCATAAGCGGGATGAAACCTTAAATACATTGCAGGCTTTTGCAGCTGGTGGAACCATTGATCATCATACAAGAAGAAATTGTTGGTCAGTATTATTTCTACCATTTCTCAACCAATCAAACAAACAGGACTTTAAAAGCGCAGTTAATTACCTGTGAGGGTATCCAGGCGTGAGAATCCTGCTGCTAGGAAGGGATCTGTTCTAAGAACATGTTTGTTGGCCCATCTAGTGGAGGGATAGAAATCAATGGCCATCATACCATAATCCTTCTTTATACATGTATAAAGGTTTTCGTTGTTGTTGTTTGGGTGTCTGGCCCGGCTGATATAGGTTTTTGCTTTATTGCGATTTTGGAAGACTAGCATATGTTTCTAGTAATTGCTAAATAACATAGTCAAATTTTTATTTGGAGGAGAGTTTATGTTTACAGTTATTAGAAGATATATTATCAATACTGACATGTGTATGAATAGAAAAATATGAGATGTTAGCTATATATGTCTATACTGACATTGCATTTATTGAAAAATAGAGATGTTGATCATGATGTAATGCACCGAACGAATGTTCCAGAAATGTCTTTGGTTATTGTGCATTGTGTGTGTTATTTTCTTGTTTTGGGTTACATGTTAATCTGGCTGTGTGCCCTTAGATGATATGATATTTTGTGTAAGCAACAATTTTTTAACGATTGTGATTTTAACATGTTTTCGTTGTATTTTATGCATTTGACAGCCCTAAAGAAGTCTTGTTGCTCTTGGGATGAAACGCTTTGGCTGTATTCTACTTTATATCGCAAAAATGAAATAGACTATCTTCTCACCTATGAATCGTCTTCGCATATTTGGACTCCAATTGTGTATCTTTTTGGACACATGTGGAATAGTGTATGCATTTTGGAAAGATTTTTAGAGCCTCATATCTCTGAAATTCTATCACTTTGGCTTCCATTAAGAGGCCAGAATTTTCATTTGGGGAGACACGAGGGCTCGAATTACCCATTTTGGTCATTATCTATTGCCCTAAAAATGTCCATCATGCGTTTTTATGCGACAAATAGGCAATTACTCTGCAGGCCTATGAGTAGCAGGTCCTTTCCAACATGGTTATGCCCATTTCTGGGACCACATCAGCTCACATTATACCCCCTACTCTCAGCAGTTTGTAAATCTGAGGTGAGAGGTGAGGTGGGCCCGATGGCCACCCTGGGGGCAGGGCAGATCCTTGTGCAACAGGGGGAACATAGCAGGCCCCCCACCCCGATTAAGATGCAGGGAGTAAGGTGGGGCCGAACTGTGCCTCGGCTCTCAGCCCCATCTCAGTTATTCAGAACTGCAGTTTTGGAAGGAGAGAATCTACATCTGGTAAAACTGGGCCCACAGACTCCCCACTCTGTTATCGTCAATAGAGAACTCCAAGAAACATTTAGTAGGTCAGAGCGATATTCACCTTGAGGTCCATTTTAAAAAGTGTTTCACATCATTATTATTTTCAGGTGGTATTTCAAATGTACACAGTGTTTTCTTTTTTTAAGTTTGAGTTTATAGAAAACCAGAGGAAAAATGAACAGCAGTATAATAAGCATAATAAATCTCAGTTAATATAGAGATTATAAAAGAATAAAGAAATACAACGGTTACAATAAACATGCTGTATGCAGAAGGGGAATAAAAAAGGTGGAGGAAGGGGGAAAGGGGGAACAATATATTATGTCACTACAGAGATTGAAGAAAAATGAGATATGAAATTAAACACTGTAGGCACATTAATACTTAGGAATTAAATATTACAAAATAAATACATAGGTATGAACAATAATATCTTAATATTTTAAGAAAGAGACAACATGGTGTATTTACGGTGGTTTCCGGACATCATCCGATGTATTTACAACATTAACAGTAGGAACAATTGAAGAAGCGGACCAGGATAAGTATGTAGTAAGTGGAAGCCATAAAAGATCTCTTTTAATTGCTAGAGAGATAGGGGTGACATAATTGGTATCGAGTCTGTGATGAAAACACACGGCATTCCACCAGGCTCTGAAAGTAACTTTATCCATTTGTTTCCAATTTAAGGTTATTAAATGTAAAGCTACAGCTAATAATAGATCTAACAACTTGAAGTTTGATGGTGATTGAGGCCATTGAGGTGACAATGAACCTAAGAAAATGTTGGGTAAAGAAAAGGAAACATTAACTTTCAAAATCTTTTTAATTTGGGACCAAACTGATTGCCAGAACTGAAAGATATTAGGGCAGTCGAATACCATGTGTTTTAAATCAGCAATAGAACAGGAACAGGACCAGCAGGTAGATGGAGTATTAGGTGAGAAAGATGCTAATGTTGCAGAGGAAAGTAATAGACGTTGATAAACAAAATAAAGGGTTTGAGCGGTATTAGCAGCTCTTGATGTCTTGTGGATCTTAAGCCACAATTTATCCCAGATGGAGGTTGGCCAGCATTGTGTTAAATCCTTCTCCCATGCCAATTCAGTCTTTGACTTGTGTATTTCCGAAGGTAATAATAAACACTCGTAAATAGAAGATGCAGAGGGGGAAGTACCTAATAAGGGAAAAAGTGTAGAGCATGCTATAGGAAGATTGGGGGTAGTTGGGAGCGAGAGGAGATATTGATGAAGAGAGGGAAGTAGATTATATTGTGAATTGAAAGTATTAGGAAGAGAAAATTTAGTTTGAAGGTCAGTAAAGGATAGGGGATAATTATTAGTCAAGAGTTGAGAAATCCAAAGCAAACCCTTGGATCTCCAAGATTTCCAGTAAATGGTACGATTTTTGATACGTAGTAAGTACACAGTGTTTTCTAATCTTATACTAATAGTCTTACCATTGCATGACAAATTTGTGCTGGCTGTTCGAATCATGTAAAATCCTCTGTCATCTCAATGGCCTTCTTTGGTACTGAACGAGTGAGACCAAGTACAGATTGCATCAAAATATGTTGTTTCTTTCAATTTGCTTTTCTCATATCCTCAGCTTCATAGAAGTTGCAACCTTTATGGAGATGTCTATCTATTCAATTTATACCAAGATCATCTGCGGCATACCCCAAGGCTCCTCCCTCAGCCCAACGCTGTTCAACATCTACATGGCACCCCTCGCCCACGTCGCCCGACAGCACAACCTCAACATCATCTCCTACGCCGACGACACCCAGCTGATCCTCTCCCTCACCAAAGACCCTCACACCTCCAAAGCCCACCTCCACGAAGGAATGAAGGCCGTCGCCGAATGGATGAGGACCAGCCGCCTGAAGCTGAACTCGGACAAGACGGAGGTCCTCATCCTTGGTTCCAACCCTTCAGCCTGGGACGACTCCTGGTGGCCAACATCACTGGGAACAGCCCCGCCACCCACGGACCACGTACGCAACCTAGGGGTCATCCTCGACCCCACCCTCTCCATGACTAAGCAGGTCAACGCCGTTTCCTCATCCTGCTTCAACATCCTCCGAATGCTCCGCAGGATCTTCAAGTGGATCCCCACCGAAACAAGAAAAACAGTCACCCAGGCCCTCGTCACCAGCAGGCTGGACTACGGAAACGCCCTCTACGCAGGAACGACGGCTAAGCTCCTGAGACGGCTGCAACGCATCCAGAACGCCTCTGCACGTCTTATCCTCGACATCCCCCAACGCAGCCACATCACACCCCACCTGAGAGACCTGCACTGGCTCCCTGTCAACAAGAGGATAACCTTCAAGCTCCTCACCCACGCACACAAAGCACTCCACAACTCCGGACCAGCCTACCTCAACAGATGACTCAGCTTCTACACCCCCACCCGCCAGCTCCGCTCGACCAGCCTCGCCCTCGCCACAGTCCCCCGCATCCGGAAAACGACCGCCGGCGGCAGATCCTTCTCCCACCTCGCCGCCAAGACCTGGAACACCCTCCCCACCAACCTCCGACAGACCCAAGACCTACTGACCTACTGGCCTTCAGAAGACTCCTCAAGACCTGGCTCTTCGATCAGTAGCAGCACCACCCCCTTCTTCCCCCAGCGCCTTGAGACCCTCGCGGGTATGTAGTGCGCTTTATAAATGACATGATTGATTGATTGATTGATACAATGGAACATAAAGGTACTATATACAATGCAACTGGCTTATCACATCTACTGTTCCTAACTGCAATTAATGGTATTTTATGGACGTTAGTACACATGAAAAAGAATCACTGGCAAAGCCAAAAGATGTTGCGTTGTCTGCTATTACTTTTGGCTGTGTCAATTGTTTTGTATAAAGGCACATGTTATATTAAAATAAGCGTTCTATAAAAGCCAGAGTATATATTATTTGATGGAAAAGCAAACATTACATCAATAGTCTTTGTCACTAAAGGGGATCACTTATTGTGCAGATGTGCACATTGTGCAACAGCTGAATGCTGCCTGTTGGAACCGGGGTTACCGAGTCCGACACGGTAGCATGGCGTGGAGCGGGAAAGGCACGCGAAGGCAATGTGTAAGGCAGTTGTGCAGCACACTCTCACTTTGACTCACAAATGCGAACGCAATAACATGACACCACACCAGGCTTTTGTATTTAAAATCAAGATCTTTTATAAATAAATTAAGTTGGCATCAGATAAGGCAGGTTAATTCAGATCTACATTCAAACTCATTAAATTATTCAACTGGTGCACATTTTAAATAAAGCTGCATAGCTCATCAACATTGTAGGCCACTAAGAGGCCGCAGGAATTATCTCCTACACGTAGCACTTAATAATGATCTCAAGGTACGTTAATAAAACATAGGCCTAAACATACAGTTCACTTTAGCATATTCAATTATTTAAAAGAAGGCTTTTCACGTTACATTTAAATAGGCCTGCATTAATCTAGGCGCACCCACATTCAGTACAGTGGGCGTCGCAACTCCAGTACACCTGTAACATAAAATACTTCAACTCTTGGCGGTGTACACTTCAGCTCAACTCCATTAAACACTTTCCCCTTGTGGTAAAGACTTAACAGTTAAAACCATGGCCTAGGCAGTAATTATAATAGGCATCGGCATAAATTATTAAATACTGTGGGCATCTTCATTACCTGAATGAACTATGTGGGGAATCCCTCAACATGTCCTGTATTCTGGGGCTTCTAGGTCCCTCAGGGGTTAACTCAGGCCAGGCCCACTCCTCTCTGGGGCCTCGCCTTGTAGGACTAAATTCTTAAGGGTTAATAGTGGCCCCCGGCCCCCAGTGGCGTCTTATGGGCCCTAGGGGCCTCCAGGGCTCACCTGCGGTGTGGTCGTTGGTCGCGCTTCAGGGCGACTGGCGATCTTCCGGGCCGGCCCGTGTTCTGTCGGGCGGGGCCCGGTCGGGGGTGCCTCGGACTTCTGGCCGGTGTTGCGGGTCGTTGCGGGGGCCGGTATTGCCTTCCTCCGGCCCCCGGGATCAGGGAGTAACTATGTGGCACGTTGCGGGGGCCGGGATCACCCTCCTCCGGCCCCCGGGATCAGGGTAAGTGCAGGTGGGGGCTCAGGGTTGCTGGGGAAGGGAGCGGGAGCCGGCAGTCCTCTCCGGCCGGCTCCCCGTCTCCCTCTGCACTGCCGGGCCTCTTTCCGGGCTTCCTTCGGCGCTGGGGCGTGACTGGGGGCTGGCGCCCAATCGGTGCGCGGCCTTCCTGGGTCACGCCCGGCGACCCCTGGTTGCTCGGCAACGGCGTCTGCGGGGCCTGGAGGCCTCGCTGCTGATCGCGTCGGCAATTTCTTGGGCTGCGACGGCGGCGGTGGCAATTCTTTGGCCGCGACGGCGGCGGGTGCAATTCTTGGGCCGCTTCGGCGGCGGCGACGATTCTTCGGCCGCTTTGGCTGCGGGGGCAATTCTTGGGCCGCGACGGCGGCAGCGATGATTCTTTGGCCGCAACGGCGGCGGAGACGATTCTTCGGCCGCGACGGCGGCGGGGGCAATTCTTTGGCCGCTTCGGCGGCGGCGATGATTCTTTGGCCGCGACGGCAGTGATGAGGGCCCAGGGCCCAGTCTCTGGAGGCTTCGGTGAGGGCGCGGACGGCGCTCCTCACCTCACACACCTGAGGGGCTTCCTTTACCTCAGCGCTTCCCCCGATGAGGGCGCGACGGCGCACCTCACCACACGGTGCCTCTTCTCAGGCGGCGGCGGCCGCGGCGGTGATCTCCTTCATAAGGTCAGTGACCTGAGGGGCAACAGAAAGCAGGGTGCACCAGCAGCCTGTGGGCAGGGCTGACTGGCAAAGTACTTGGGGGCAGCCCAGCAACAGGCAAAAGTGAATAGGGGGTGAAGGTTTAGCGCTTCAGGGTACGGCGCTTTACCTGGTGATCCCCAGTTGGGCAGTTTTAGGCTTTAGGCCTTGCTGGACGGTCAGGCCTCCTCAAGTTAAGGGGTCTTGCGACTGCTTCAGCTTGGTTGCTTCTTAGGCGCTTCTAGTTGTAAGTTTCTTGTCAGAAGTTCCTTGTTATAGGTTCCTTGTCAAAGTTTCCTGTCAGAAGTTTCTTCTTATGAGGGGGGATGAGTTGGT
Organism: Calotriton arnoldi; assembly: GCA_963921515.1. Lineage (NCBI taxonomy): Eukaryota > Metazoa > Chordata > Amphibia > Caudata > Salamandridae > Calotriton > Calotriton arnoldi. The sequence goes on along the minus strand of CAWUFW010010236.1, from coordinate 310,261 downwards.
GGTCTGGGAGTGCTTGATGTTCCTCCCCGCACGCTGAAGGTGGTTCCCTGGGTCCCCTCACACTGGGCAAGGTCAGTGGGTGGTGGGCGTTCCTCAGCTATCTTACTACAGCAGGGCCTCAGCCCTGTCAGCAGCAGTAGTGTAGGTCTCCCCCTAGGCCCTAAAGCCTATACTCCGGCGGAGGTTCTCCCAGGTTCAGTGGTGCCTCATCAACTGACTAGAAAGTTTTCCCTCCAAGCCTTTTATACTCCCAGGTCAGGTGACTCTCCCAAAGGCGGCAAAACATAACTCCTCCCACAGCCCGGAAGGTTCTGGAACCTTCTACATGCCTGGCTATGTGGCCCAGAGGCGGGGATGGAATGGATACTGTATCCCTATACCCCAGCCTGACCCTGGCTACTAGTGTGTATGCGTGTCAGGCCCCTCTGCAGTAGCAGGGGCCTGTGGCAGCCATCTTGAGTGAGAGAGAGCACCTGCACCTCAGCACTGGCTAGCAGTGGCAAGGTGCCCAGAGACCTAGGTCCAGTAAAAATATGGTGGCAAAAAGGAGGCGAAAAAGGAAAAAAATAGGGAAAGACCACCCTAGGGCTGACAGGTCTAACACGCGTCCCCCCAGCCGAAAGAGGGGAGAGCTTCCCAACCTCTAGGGAGTTCTCTTCGCTAAGGCGGAAAAACCGGGAGAGACCATCAGCGTTGGCGTGGTCTACACCGGGTCGATGTTCCACCCGAAAGTCCATCCCCTGGAGGGAAATGGACCACCTCAATAATTTGGGGTTTTCGCCTCTCATCTGCATGAGCCAGCGAAGGGGTCTGTGGTCGGTCTGGATCAGGAAGTGACAACCAAAAAGGTATGGCCTCAACTTCTTGACAGCCCAAACCACAGCAAAGGCTTCTCGTTCGATGGTACTCCACCGCTGTTCCCGGGGAGTAGTCTTCGGGAAATGAAGGCCACTGGCTGGTCTTGGCCATCGTCATTCAGCTGCGAGAGCACAGCTCCTATGCCATGCTCAGAAGCGTCTGTCTGTACAATAAATTCCCGTCCAAAGTCTGGAGTCCTGAGCACCGGTGCGGTGCACATTGCACGTTTGAGGGTCTCAAAGGCTTCCTGGCAGGCAGCCGTCCAGATGACTCTGCGTGGCTGCTTCTTTGAAGTCAATTCCGTCAATGGGCCCACGATGGTTCCATATCCCTTGACGAACCGGCGGTAGTATCCCGTGAGGCCGAGAAAAGCCCGGACCTCTGTTTGGGTCTTGGGGGCTCCCAGGCCAAGATGGTCTCGATCTTGGCTTGGAGGGGTTGCACCTTACCTCCGCCCACCAGATGTCCCAGGTACACGACAGATCCCTGTCCAATCTGGCACTTGCTGGCCTTGATGGTTAAACCAGCCCGTTGCAAAGCCTGTAGCACCTCCTGGAGATGCTCCAGATGGTCCTCCCAGCTGCTACTGAAGACAGCTATGTCATCCAGGTAGGCAGCAGAGAAGGCCTCTAGGCCAGACAGCACCTGGTTCACCAACCGCTGGAAAGTGGCTGGAGCATTTTTCAACCCGAAGGGCATCACCCGAAATTGAAAGTGGCCCTCGGGGGTGGAGAACGCAGTCTTCTCCCTTGCTCCTTCCGCCATGGCTATCTGCCAATAGCCTGACGTCAAATCAATGGTACTCAAATACCGGGCTGCTCCCAGCCGGTCAATGAGCTCATCCGCCCGAGGGATCGGGTGAGCGTCGGTCTTAGTGACTGAGTTGAGTCCACGGTAATCCACACAGAACCGAAGTTCTGGTGTGGTGCCCGGTGGGGCTGATTTCGGCACCAACACCACCGGACTAGCCCAAGGGCTACTGGAAGGCTCAATCACTCCCAGTTCTAGCATCTTGGTAACCTCACCCTGGATACTAGCCTTGACTTTATCGGACAGCCGGTAAGACTTGGTTTTTACTGGCGGACTGTCCTCTGTGTCCACATCATGGGTACACATGTGCGTGATTCCAGGCGTGAGGGAGAACAACGAGGCGTACTGCCCCAAAACCTGGCGGCAGTCCCTCTGTTGCTCTAGGGTCAAGGATGGGGCGAGGACCACTCCCTCTACCGAACCATCCTTCTCATGGGCCGCCAGAAGGTCTGGAAGAGGCTCACTCTCCTCCTCCTCACTTCCATCTGTTATCATGAGGAGAGTGAGTTCTGAACGCTCCTGGTGGGGCTTCAGGCGGTTGACGTGGAACACCCGGTGGGGTTGACGTGGGGTCTTCACATCAACGACATATGTGGTCTGGCCTTTCCTTTCCAAGATCTCAAACGGCCCAGTCCACCGGTCCTGGAGGGCGCTAAGCTCTCCTGGCTCCATGACCCACACCTTCTGTCCAGCGTCTAACTCTACCGTCCGCGCGTTCCGGTCATACCAATTCTTCATGATGGCTTGACTTGCCTCTAGATTGTCCGAGGCCTCTTTCCACAGCTTGGCCACCTGGCTGCGGAATGCCAGCATATAGCTGACCACATCACGGGGAAGCTTCGAGGAAGACTTCTCCCACCCCTCCTTGACAAGACTGAGGGGCCCCCGAACGGGGTGGCCATAGAGCAGCTCAAAGGGGCTGAAACCGACCCCCTTCTGCGGCACCTCTCGGTAGGAGAAGAGCAGACAGGGTAAGAGGACGTCCCACTTTCTTCTCAAGTCCTCGGGTAGGCTCCTGATCATCCCCTTCAAGGTTTTGTTAAAGCGCTCCACGAGTCCGTTCGTCTGGGGGTGGTAAGGAGTGGAGAACCGGTAGGTCACTCCACACTCCTTCCACATGGCCTGCATGTAGGCCGACATGAAATTCGTGCCCCTATCTGACACCACGACCTTGGGGAATCCCACTCGGGTAAAAATCCCCATCAGGGCCCGTGCCACCACCGGTGCAGTGATGGTCCTCAGAGGGATTGCCTCTGGGTACCGGGTGGCGTGGTCTACCAGCACCAAAATGAACCTATGTCCTGCAGAAGTCGGCGGGTCCAATGGCCCGACAATGTCAATCCCTACCCGCTCAAAAGGGGTATCGACAACTGGGAGAGGTTCTAGAGGGACCTTCACTTTAGTCCCTGTCTTGCCACTCGCTTGGCAAGTGGTGCAAGTCTTGCAAAAAGTGTCAGAAGTGACGCGCATCCTGGGCCAGTAAAAATGTGGGACTAGACGCGCAAACGTCTTGTCTTGGCCCAGGTGTCCTGCTAGTGGTATCTCGTGTGCCAACTCTAGCAGAAAGGCTCGGTAGCATTGGGGGACCACCACGGCTCGGCCGGACCCATGCACCGGAGCCTTAGGCTCACTGTAGAGGAGACCATCCTCCCAGTGGACATGGTAGTTACCAGTCTCTGTTCCAGCTGCTTGGGCTTCGGCCTGTTGCCGCATGCCTTCAAGCGTAGGGCACTCTTTCTGCGCCCGGCAAAATTCCTCCCGGGTAGGCCCTCCTTCCACCTGCCACTCTGCAGGGGTCGGCAGGTCCCCCACGGGAACACCAACCACCTCAGCGGACTCCGGGGTCACCTCCACGGGCTCCCCATCCATCTCACCGGGTGTCTCCTCCTGGACATCTCCTCGTCCAGCAGTGGGCTGGGCCATTATTTCAGGCTCCAACCCCAGCTGAGTTCCTTGTCGGGCAGCCATGGACCGCGTGACAACGCAAGTCCATCCTGGTAATCCCAACATCTCAGCATGGGCATTGAACTCTACCTCCCTCCAGGCAGTATGTTCCAAGTCGTTGCCCAGCAGACAGTCAACTGGCATGGCAGGGCTCACCGCAACCTTCAACAGACCTGATACTCCTCCCCACTCAAAGGGAACTTGGGCCACGGGGTAATGACCCAGGCTATTATCAGCCATAACAACTGGGTGGAATTCCTCAGGAATCACCTGCTCTGGGGACACCAGCTGACGTCTCACCATCGTCATGCTGGCACCTGTGTCCCTCAGAGCCTCCACCTCCTCCCCGTTCACCAGGACCCTCTGCCGATACTTGGCAGTGTTCGCGGGTACCTGAACCCGTGGGATGATCTCTCTATCCCCCAGGGAAACTAAGGTCAAGCCTGTCCACTCACCTCCCCTACCTAGGGACAACTCCTCCCCTAGCGCTACACTGGCCACCCCGGGGCTCTTACCTCCCGTGGGGGCTGGGGTTCTCTTGCGACACTTGGGATCCCCCTTATAATGTCCAACCTCCCCGCACTCGTAGCACCGGACAGTTCTGGGCTGCTGACTCCTGTCAGGATAAGTGGGTTTCTGGAATCCAGATTGGGATGGGGAACCTACCCCTCTCCCAGGCGGTTTATTTTGGGGACCTTTAAAGAACTCCCTCTTTTTATCTCCCCCTCTTTCTTCTGGGGAGCCCCTGTCCACCTTTCGGGGGGTCCGCCCCGGCTCCCTTGTGGGACACCCGAGTGCTGACCCACGTGTCTGCCTCCTCCGCAAGCTCCCTAGGACTGGTCAGCTTGCGGTCCACCAAGTACTGGCGCAGCTCCGGAAAACATTTCTCTAGGAGGTGCTCTCTCAAGAATAGGTTGTACAGCCCTTTGTAATTGTCAACGTTGCTGCCACGCACCCAACCCTCCAATGCCTTCCGGGCATAGTCAAAAAGTCCACCCAGTTTTGTGTGTGAAGCTTGTGGCTGTTGCGGAACTTTTGGCGGTACTTCTCTGGGGTGAGGCCAAACTTCTTGAGCAGGGCCTCCTTCATGATAGGGTAGTTAGTCTGCTCCCCCTTATCCAAAGTTAAAAGTGTGTCCCTTACTAGTGGAGATATGTACCTATAAAGACCTCCCACCCAGTAGCTCTCAGGAACTCTATGGGCCACCAGAGCCACCTCGTAGGCCGCCAACCACTTGTCGATGTCATCACCTACACTAAAACTGGCCATCACCTCTCTGGGTAAATAGAATTTGGGCTCCTGTGGAACCCCAGCAGGTACGCTGCCACCATTCATTTTGCCCTGCATCTCCACCTGCAAGGTCCGGAACTCTAGCTCCTTCAGGCTAAGCTCATGTACAAGCTTCCTTTCCTCCATGGCTCTTTCCATCCTAGCAAGTTCTAATGTTAATTGCCTCTGCTCCCTTCTGTCCTCCAATTCCTCTTGTGACAAAATTCCCCCTGACGCACTACTGCCTGCCCTGGAACGTCTTCCTGGCAACACATTCTCGCTAACATCAATGCTCAGTAGGTCCAGTCCTGGGTTGTCTGTCTCCCCCTGCTCCTCATCCCCTCTTCCCTCCGGGTGGGCCATTACCCATGCCCTCAAAGCTTTCTGAAGCACCTCCTTCCTGGCGCCTCGCTTGACGGCCACCCCCCTCTCTAGGCAGAACTCCTTGAGCTGTGTCACCGTATACCTTTCTAGGTTGGCTAACTCAAACTCCATCCTCCTAGGTGGGGTCCCAGACAATTTAAGGAAGGGGTTCTAAACTGTAGGTAACAGGTCTACCGCAGGAGTGTACACAGTCGGCAATTACCATAGAATTCCTAGCACTCTCATTACAATAGGTGTCTAATTGCGGCGCACATTGAGTCACTGTAGGGTGCTGCACAAGCACCAGTCCTTATCCAACCGCTGAACACCAAATGTTGGAACCGGGGTTACCGAGTCCGACACGGTAGCATGGCGTGGAGCGGGAAAGGCACGCGAAGGCAATGTGTAAGGCAGTTGTGCAGCACACTCTCACTTTGACTCACAAATGCGAACGCAATAACATGACACCACACCAGGCTTTTGTATTTAAAATCATGAGCTTTTATAAATAAATTAAGTTGGCATCAGATAAGGCAGGTTAAGTCATATCTACATTCAAACTCATTAAATTATTCAACTGGTGCACATTTTAAATAAAGCTGCATAGCTCATCAACATTGTAGGCCACTAAGAGGCCGCAGGAATTATCTCCTACACGTAGCACTTAATAATGATCTCAAGGTACGTTAATAAAACATAGGCCTAAACATACAGTTCACTTTAGCATATTCAATTATTTAAAAGAAGGCTTTTCACGTTACATTTAAATAGGCCTGCATTAATCTAGGCGCACCCACATTCAGTACAGTGGGCGTCGCAACTCCAGTACACCTGTAACATAAAATACTTCAACTCTTGGCGGTGTACACTTCAGCTCAACTCCATTAAACACTTTCCCCTTGTGGTAAAGACTTAACAGTTAAAACCATGGCCTAGGCAGTAATTATAATAGGCATCGGCATAAATTATTAAATACTGTGGGCATCATCATTACCTGAATGAACTATGTGGGGAATCCCTCAACATGTCCTGTATTCTGGGGCTTCTAGGTCCCTCAGGGGTTAACTCAGGCCAGGCCCACTCCTCTCTGGGGCCTCGCCTTGTAGGACTAAATTCTTAAGGGTTAATAGTGGCCCCCGGCCCCCAGTGGCGTCTTATGGGCCCTAGGGGCCTCCAGGGCTCACCTGCGGTGTGGTCGTTGGTCGTGCTTCAGGGCGACTGGCGATCTTCCGGGCCGGCCCGTGTTCTGTCGGGCGGGGCCCGGTCGGGGGTGCCTCGGCCTTCTGGCCGGTGTTGCGGGTCGTTGCGGGGGCCGGTATTGCCTTCCTCCGGCCCCCGGGATCAGGGAGTAACTATGCTGCACGTTGCGGGGGCCGGGATCACCCTCCTCCGGCCCCCGGGATCAGGGTAAGTACAGGTGGGGGCTCAGGGTTGCTGGGGAAGGGAGCGGGAGCCGGCAGTCCTCTCCGGCCGGCTCCCCGTCTCCCTCTGCACTGCCGGGGCTCTTCCCGGGCTTCCTTCGGCGCTGGGGCGTGACTGGGGGCCGGCGCCCAATCGGTGCGCGGCCTTCCTGGGTCACGCCCGGCGACCCCTGGTTGCTCGGCAACGGCGTCTGCGGGGCCTGGAGGCCTCGCTGCTGATCGCGTCGGCGATTTCTTGGGCCGCGACGGCGGCGGTGGCAATTCTTTGGCCGCGATGGCGGCGGGTGCAATTCTTGGGCCGCTTCGGCGGCGGCGACGATTCTTCGGCCGCTTCGGCGGTGGGGGCAATTCTTGGGCCGCGACGGCGGCGGCGATGATTCTTTGGCCGCGACGGCGGCGGAGACGATTCTTCGGCCGCGATGGCGGCGGGGGCAATTCTTTGGCCGCTTCGGCGGCGATGATTCTTTGGCCGCGACGGCGGCGATGAGGGCCCAGGGCCCAGTCTCTGGAGGCTTCAGTGAGGGCGCGGACGGCGCTCCTCACCTCACACACCTGAGGGGCTTCCTTTACCTCAGCGCTTCCCCCGATGAGGGCGCGACGGCGCACCTCACCACACGGTGCCTCTTCTCAGGCGGCGGCGGCGCGGCGGTGATCTCCTTCATAAGGCCAGTGACCTGAGGGGCAACAGAAAGCAGGGTGCACCAGCAGCCTGTGGGCAGGGCTGACTGGCAAAGTACTTGGGGGCAGCCCAGCAACAGGCAAAAGTGAATAGGGGTGAAGGTTTAGCGCTTCAGGGTACGGCGCTTTACCTGGTGATCCCCAGTTGGGCAGTTTTAGGCTTTAGGCCTTGCTGGACGGTCAGGCCTCCTCAAGTTAAGGGGTCTTGCGACTGCTTCAGCTTGGTTGCTTCTTAGGCGCTTCTAGTTGTAAGTTTCTTGTCAGAAGTTCCTTGTTATAGGTTCCTTGTCAAAGTTTCCTGTCAGAAGTTTCTTCTTATGAGGGGGGGATGAGTTGGTGGTCTGGGAGTGCTTGATGTTCCTCCCCGCACGCTGAAGGTGGTTCCCTGGGTCCCCTCACACTGGGCAAGGTCAGTGGGTGGTGGGCGTTCTTCAGCTATCTTACTACAGCAGGGCCTCAGCCCTGTCAGCAGCAGTAGTGTAGGTCTCCCCCTAGGCCCTAAAGCCTATACTCCGGCGGAGGTTCTCCCAGGTTCAGTGGTGCCTCATCAACTGACTAGAAAGTTTTCCCTCCAAGCCTTTTATACTCCCAGGTCAGGTGACTCTCCCAAAGGCGGCAAAACATAACTCCTCCCACAGCCCGGAAGGTTCTGGAACCTTCTACATGCCTGGCTATGTGGCCCAGAGGCGGGGATGGAATGGATACTGTATCCCTATACCCCAGCCTGACCCTGGCTACTAGTGTGTATGCGTGTCAGGCCCCTCTGCAGTAGCAGGGGCCTGTGGCAGCCATCTTGAGTGAGAGAGAGCACCTGCACCTCAGCACTGGCTAGCAGTGGCAAGGTGCCCAGAAACCTAGGTCCAGTAAAAAATATGGTGGCAAAAAGGAGGCGAAAAAGGAAAAAAAATAGGGAAAGACCACCCTAGGGCTGACAGGTCTAACACTGCCACTCACAGTCAGGTAAGCCAATGGCTGAAGTGGGCTGACCCTGTGCTCCATGCTGTATGCTGTGGTGGGTGGATGCAAAAGGTGAATGACACTGAAGCGGACCAATAAATTAAGAGAGATGACTAAAAGTGCCTGTAAGTAAGTATGTGTAGTATACAATTTTATTGAAAACAAACGGTCATGGGCAACAAGTCCAGACTGTCCTATAGGGCAATCTGGCAGTGGCAGAAGGGGCTGGTCTGACAGTGTGTGGGCTGCCATTGGCTGTCTGTGAGCCTATTTTATGGTCTGGTGGGCCCGGTTTTTAGGTCTCGCTGAGCCAGCGCGCATGCGCTGCACTGCGAGACATTTAGTAAGGGGCTTTTGAAAGTGCTATCAAAGAGGCTTTTTCCGGCCACCAGCGTGCGGTTACGCGCGCATGCACGCGCACAGCCGCCCTATGGCATTTGTCTCGCTCTCCCATGCCTCAATGCATGCCCCTCCTCCTCCCCCACCACAGAGCGCGTCCAGCTCCTCCCGCTGGAACAATGTTAAAAGTAAAGCGCCGGTGCCGCGATTATAGCAAAAGTAAAGAAATAGATGTTTTTTTCTATTTCTTTACTTTTGCTCAATCGCGGCACTCGCGCTTTACTTTTAACATGGTTTAGGTAAAGCGCCGGTGCCGCGATTGCTGCAAAAGTAAAGAAATAGAAAAAAACATCTATTTCTTTACTTTTGCTCAATTGCGGCACCCGCGCTTTACTTTTAACGCGCGTCCAGCTCCTCCCGCTGGAACCATGTTAAAAGTAAAGCGCCGGTGCCGCGATTATAGCAAAAGTAAAGAAATAGATGTTTTTTTCTATTTCTTTACTTTTGCTCAATCGCGTACTCTCGCTTTACTTTTAACATGGTTTAGGTAAAGCGCCGGTGCCGCGATTGCTGCAAAAGTAAAGAAATAGAAAAAAACATCTATTTCTTTACTTTTGCTATAATCGCTTGGCACCGGCGCTTTACCTTTAACCATGTTAAAAGTAAAGTGCCGGTGCCACAATTGCTGCAAAAGTAAAGAAATAGATGTTTTTTTCTATTTCTTTACTTTTGCAGCAATCAAACACATTGGCAAAGTCAATAGCTCTGCCTAAACACTTATAAGGGCCCAAAAGCGAGACCTATTGGCTATGCCAATGCTTGTTACGGTGAATTACAGGCACTCAGCGCTTTCCTCTGGTCACGGGTCGGCGGCGGTGAAACACACAGCTTGGAAACCATGATCCTGGGCAAAAGACGTGCAGGCAATGCGTGTCTCACGAAGGGCACCAGCGGCGTCCTGGGATACACAGCTATTTTTAGAGGCAGTACAAAAAGCGAAGCACTGTTCAAAAAGTGCAAGCCTCAAGATCTTTGGAAACTTTTTATATCTTTGTGTTTCAGCAACAGGAGGCCAGCTCTCCTCAGGCCCTTGGAGACTTGTTCCTTCAGGACACAGCACACAGCAAAGTCCTTAGCAAGCAGGGGGGACACAGCACACAGCAAAGTCCCTTGGTCCTCTCCTCAGTAGAAACAGCAAACTGCAGGCCAGCCCTAGACACACTTGGGCAGTACTTCTCCTCAGTCTTTTCAGCTGATCTTCGTTGGCAGGGATTCCTATTGATCAGGAAGTAGACTAACTTTCAGGGGTTTCAGCTCTAGTATTTATACCCCAAAAGTCTTTGTTCTCTATGTGTGAGGGGTCCTGGACCCAGTTCAAACCAGTTCTGGGGGCATTCTGCCAGTGCACATCTTCTTCCTTTGTGAGTGTGGGCCAGGGCCATCAGACACACCTCAGGAGGTGGAGCCAGCATTGTGGAAGGCAGGCACAGCCCTATTCAGGCCCAGGTGCTACTCCTCCCACCACTCCAAATGCAGTTAGGTCTATTCAGCCTAGTGCTGACCCACCCAGACTCCTGGAGCCACCCCAGCCCGTCACTCTCAAACCAGACAGTCAATCCACAAACAGGCAGAGGCACACAGAAAGGTTGAACAAGAAAATAGCTACTTTATAAAAGTGTTATTTTCAAACACAGAATTTAAAAACCATCCTTCCTGAAAGATGTGTTAACAAGTTTTGAGTTCAGGAATCCAGACTCCAATTTTCTATCTTGCTCCTATGGGAAGATATGCAAGTAAACATGTCACACAGCATTCCCCATTCTGTCCTATGGGCAAGATAGCCTTTCAATAGTGAAAAACGAAATTGGCAGTATTTTCACTATCAGCACATGTTACCCACACTAGTACATGTCCTACCTCTCACATACACTGCACCCTGCCCAGGGGGGGTACCTTGGGCCTACCATAGAGGTGTCCAATGTGTAAGAAAAGGGAAGGGTCAGGCCTGGCAAGTGTGTACACTGGCCAGGTCAACATGGCAGTTAACAAACTGCGCACAGGCACTGCAGTGGCAGGCCTGAGACATCCTTTTAGGGCTACTCATGTGGGTGGCACAATCAGTGCTGCAGGCCCACTAGTAGCATTTGAATTACCAGCCCTGGCACACTCAGTGCACTTTACTAGGGACCTACTGGTAAAACAAATATACCAATCATGGATAACCAATCATAATAACAATTTACACAGGGAGCACTTGCACTTTGGCACTGATCATCAGTGGCAAAGTGCCCAAAGCATCTAAACCAGCAAAAAACGAATTCCAGCACAGTGTCAAAAATACAGGTAGAGGCAAAAAGTCAGGGGAAACCACGCCAAGGATGCCAGGTCTAACACTTGTCCCCTCCAGCTGAAAAGTGGGGAGAACTACCCACCCTCTTGGGAGTTCTCATTACTAAGGCGGAAGAACCTGGACAGACCATCAGCATTGGCGTGTTCTGTACCAGGGCGGTGTTCCACCATAAAGTCCATTCCCTGTAGGGAGATGGACCACCTCAACAGTTTTGGGTTCTCACCCCTCATTTGCATTAACCACCTGAGGGGCCTGTGGTCTGTCTGAACCCGGAAGTGAGTCCCAAACAAGTAGGGCCTTAGCTTCTTCAGCGCCCAGACCACAGCAAAAGCTTCCCTTTCAATTGCACTCCACCTCTGTTCCCTGGGAAGTATCCTCCTGCTAATGACAGCTACGGGTTGGTCCAAGCCCTCGTCGTTCAATTGTGAGAGTACTGCTCCCACTCCATGCTCTGAAGCATCTGTCTGCACCACAAACTCTTTGGAGAAATCAGGAGCCTTGAGCACAGGCGCCGTGCACATTGCAGCTTTCAGGGCATCAAACGCGGTCTGGCAGGCATCGGTCCAGATCACCTTCCTGGGCTGCTTCCTTGAAGTCAGCTCTGTGAAGGGGGCAACAATGGTGCCATACCCCTTGACAAACCGTCTGTACTACCCGGTGAGACCTAAGAAGGCTCTCACCTCTGTCTGGGTTTTGGGGGGATCCCAAGCCAGAATGGTATCAATCTTTGCTTGTAGGGGCGCCACCTGGCCGCTCCCTACTTGGTGTCCCAAGTACACCACAGATCCCTGCCCTATCTGGCATTTACTGGCCTTGATAGTGAGGCCTGCCCTTTGCAGAGCCTTCAACACTTCACAGAGGTGTTGCAAATGTTCTTCCCAACTTGAGCTGAACACGGCAATGTCATTCAGATAAGCGGCGCTGAATTCCTCCAGCCCGGACAGTAACCGGTTGACCAGTCTCTGGAAGGTGGCAGGGGCGTTTTTCAACCCAAAGGGCATGACGCGGAACTGGAAGTGCCCCTCTGGTGTTGAAAACGCTGACCTCTCTTTGGCCCCCTCAGTTAAGGTAATCTGCCAGTACCCAGAGGTTAAATCAAATGTACTGAGGTACTGGGCAGCGCCCAACCGATCCTCGAGCTCATCAGCTCTGGGGATGGGGTGTGCGTCAGTCTTGGTGACCGCATTGAGCCCACGGTAGTCCACACAAAACCGGAGTTCTGGAGTGGCACCGGGTGCAGCAGCTTTTGGTACTAAGACCACTGGGCTAGCCCACGGGCTGCTGGAGGGCTCAATTGCTCCTAGCGCCAACATCTTGGAAACTTCTTCCTTGATGCTGGCCCTGACCTTGTCAGCTACTCTGTAAAATTTCTGTTTCACAGGTAGACTGTCCCCAGTGTCCACGTCATGGATGCACCAACCGGTGACTCCTGGCATCAGGGAGAACAGGGAGGCGAACAGACCCAACACATGGCGACAGTCCATCTGCTGCTCTGGGGTCAGGGTAGGTGAGAGGTTTACCCCATCCACTGACCCATCTTGCTCCTGGGCTGACAGGAGGTCAGGAAGAGGGTCACTCTCCTCCTCCATTCTATCATCTGTAGCAAGGAGCATTGTCACATCAGACCTCTCAAAGTGTGGCTTGAGGCGGTTCACATGTAGGACCCTCAAAGGGTTCCTGGGAGACTGCAAGTCAACCAGATAGGTTACGTCGCTCTTGCGCTCCACTACCTCATATGGACCAGTCACTTGTCTTGGAGCGCGCAGGACTCCACTGGTGCCATCACCCACACCTTCTGCCCAGGTTGAAATTCAACCAGAGTGGCATTCTGGTCTTACCATCTTTTCATTTCTTCCTGGCTAGCTTCCAGGTTCGCCTGAGCGAGTTTCCTGAAGCGTTGTGTCTGGTTCCGGAAGGCCAGCATATAGCTGAACACATCCTGGGGGGTCTTACCAGGGGACTTCTCCCAACCCTCCTTCACCAGACTCAGAGGTCCTCTCACAGGGTGACCGTACAGGAGTTCAAAGGGACTGAACCCTAAGGACTTCTGAGGTACCTCCCTGAAGGCAAACAACAGGCATGGCAAAAAGACGTCCCACTTCCGTCTCATGGGCTCCGCAAGGCCCATTATCATGCCTTTCAGGGTTCAGTTGAATCTCTCAACCAACCCATTCCCTTGAGGTTGGTAAGGAGTGGTGAATTTATAAGTTACCCCACACTCCTCCCACAAAGACTTCATGTACTTCCAGATGAAGTTGGTACCCCGGTCGGAGACCACCTCTCTGAGGAACCCCACACGGGAAAAGATCCCCATCAATGCACGGCCCACCACGGGGGCTGTGATTGTCCGGAGAGGGACAGCTTCCGGGTACCTGGTGGCATGGTCCACCAAGACCAAGATAAACGTGTTGCCTAAGGCTGTCTTGGGTACAAGGGGCCCCACAATATCAATGCCCACTCGCTCGAAAGGGGTGTTCACCACGGGAAAGGGTTGGAGGGGAGCCTTACACTTTCCTCCACTCTTGCCATTTGCCTGGCAAGTCTGGCAAATCCTGCAGTGTGTACTGATGTGCTTCCTCATTTGGGGCCAGAAAAAGTAGGTGGCAAGCCTCTGAAAGGTCTTGTCGCACCCCAAATGTCCTGTGAGAGGCACGTCATGAGCCAGACCCAGCAGGAAGGTCCTGAAGCGCTCGGGTACCACCAGCACACGGGCTGCACCGGGCTCAGTGACCTTAGGCTCACTGTAGAGTAATCCATCTTCCCAGTAAATGAGATGAGTCTTGGACTCGCCACCTGCCCCCTGGTCGGTAGCCTGTTGCCGCATACCACTGAGAGAAGGGCATTCCATCTGCGCCTTGCAGAACTCCTCCCTGGAGAGACCTCCTTCCTGCTGCCAATGGGTCAGCTCAGGCTGGTCTCCCAGTTCGGCTACCTGTTCCCCTGTAGGTTCCAGGGCATCCCCCTCAGGTTCTGCCTCCTCTTGGACCGTGGGAATTGTGGGGGCTGGTTTCCCACGCCCCCTGCCCTTCCTCTTCCTGGCAGGCCCCTGGGACACTGTTTCAGGCTCCAGGTCCGCTTGATTACCCCTACTGGCTGCCATTGACCGAGTGGTCACACAAACCCACTCAGGCAGACCTAACATCTCCAAATGAGCCTGGCGTTCCACCTCCCTCCATGGGGAACTCTCCAGGTCGTTTCCCAGCAGAAAGTCTACAGGCATGGATGGACTGACAACGACCTTCAAGGAACCTGAGATCCCCCCCAACTCAAAGGGAACTAGCGCCACTTTGCAGAGGCGCACGGAGTTGTCCGCTGCAACTACAGGGTGAAGTGCATTGGGAATGACCTGCCCCTCAGACACCCACTGACACCTAACAGATGTCACGCTGGCTCCTGTGTCTCTCAGAGCCTCCACCCTCCTCCCATTGATGGTCACCCACTGCCTGTATTTTTTAGTGTTCTCAGGCAGGTAGGTCTCCTGGACCATCTCCCTGTCTCCTAAAGAGACAAGGGTCCTAACTGCTTGCTCCTCCCCTTCACTGGAAACAAATTCGTCCCCCAAAGCTACACTCACTAAACCCGGTGACTGAGCACCAGTGGGTGCTTGGGATTTCTTGGGGCACTTAGGGGCAATGTTGCCTCTCTCACTACACGAGTAACACCTGGGGGGACCCTGCATGGGACGCCTGCCCTTAGGGGGCTGTGATGTCTTAGGCTGTGGGGGCTGGGACTCCCTTCCCTCTGAACTGTTTTGGGGCCCTTTAGAGAACTCCTTTTGGTTACCTTTGTCCCCCCCACTCTTCTGCTGGGGACCCTGCCCACCTTTGGCTGTGGTACCCACAATCCCCTTGTGGACCCTGGTGCTGGTCCAGCGGTCCGCCTCTTTAGCAAGCTCACTGGGGTCAGTTAACTTACTGTCCAAAAGATGCTGGCGCAGCCCTGGAACACATAGACTGCTTAAGTGCTCCCAACTAATTAGATGGCACAACCCCTCATAATCAGTAACTTTGCTGCCCTTTATCCAACCTTCCAGTGCACACGTGTACACTCTCACACATTCAACCCAAGTGTCTGAATCATGCTTCTTGAAGTTCCTGAACCTCACTCTGTACTGTTCTGGGGTGAGCCCATACTTGAGGCATAAGGCCTCCTTCATATTGGCATAGGTCAGGGTACCCGCCTTCTCTAAAGGTGGTAAAACAGCCCTCCCAGAAGCCTCAAAGTGTTTCCATAGGCCTGCCCCCCAGTTCTTTTCAGGCACCTCATTCATTATCAGTGCAAGCTCATACGATTCAAACCATGCATAAAT
Organism: Calotriton arnoldi; assembly: GCA_963921515.1. Lineage (NCBI taxonomy): Eukaryota > Metazoa > Chordata > Amphibia > Caudata > Salamandridae > Calotriton > Calotriton arnoldi. Next base: position 294,963 of record CAWUFW010010236.1, on the reverse strand, counting down.
ATCCTCTCCCTTCTGGAAATTCTGCACTAAATCCTTGGGTATGTACACCTTACCCCCATGCACTGGCTGTGCGCTGCCACCATTGGAACTGGACTCCAGTTGTTTGGCCTTAATGTCCAGCTCTCTCATGCTCAACTCATGAGCCAAAAGCATTTTCTTCTCTTCCAAGGCGAGAGCGCCCTTGCTCTCCTCTGCCCTGGCTTGGTTTTTCAGCCTCAAAACTTCCAGCTCATGCTCTCTGATCCTCTGGTTCTCTTCCCGCTCTTCCCGGGAGAGACTCCCCATGGAATGGATGCTGCCAGCCCTGGAGGCTGCTCTTGGCACAGGCAAATCCTGTGACCCGAACCCATCCCCTTGCTCATCCTCATCCATATTTGTATCATTTCCCTCTTCAGCTCCTTTGGCCTCCCACCAGGCTTTTAAGGCCTTCTGTAGCTCATCCTTCTTAGCGCTACTCCTTGTGGGACATCCCAAATCTTTGCAAAATTGTTTGAGTTGATCTACCTTGTAGGAATACAAATCCTCAATGTGAAACTCCAATTCTGTCTTCTCACTTGCTGCTTTATCCTTTTGAGACATGATGCGTGGATGACTCAAGGATCAGATCAAAAATAAAACCAAGACTAAAGCACAGTATGTGGTTGTGTAGTGGTCTGCACTAATCTAGTGATGTACACCAATCACTGTGGGTCAAGTACAAATACAAGTTCAAATCCCACCGCTGACCACCAATGTTAGAAATGGGGGTCTCTAGTTGGCAGAGGTAGGTACCTTTGACCAAATAGGGACCCTTGCTTCTAGTCAGGGTAAGGGGGAAAACACACTGTAGATAACCCCTGCTCACCCCTTTGGTAGCTTGGCATGAGCAGACAGGCTTATCTCCAAGGCAATGTGTAAAGTATTTGCACCAACACCCACAGTAACACAGTGAGACACCACAAATGGACACCACACAGGTTATTATAAAAATAGATATATCTTTATCTAATTTATGCAAGACCAAAACAACATAAATCCAACATACATAATTGATCTTTCCTTAGGAATGTTTCTGATACATTTCTTGGTAAGAATATCAAAAATAGGCTTGTAAATCCGGGCTTCTGTAGGTTGATTACTTAATAGGATATCAAAAATACTGTCAGCACCGATCCACGGTGTTGAGTGCGGGCCTCTTGCCACGTGCAGCTGGCTCACGGTCAGCGATCACCAAAATATGCCCCAACTGCTCTAGATGAAAAGTGAGAACTGTCCGGATACAGGCCCCGGTACTGCCGCTCCTCTTGGGGCAAGTACGGGCCACTACAGCACTCGGGCAGAGACTCTCACTGTCAAGGTCAGAGAACCAATTCCCAAAGACCTGCACCCCCGCCCCAGGCGGCGACTCACTCATGCTCCCTGGACTTCGATCTGAGCGTTTACCTGGGGGGTTGCGGTCTCTCTCGCTTCTCCTCACAGGCAGCAGCTGTTCCCCGGGACGAGGTCGGGTTGCTGGGCGACACTTCGCGCTTCCTGTAATTCAGCGCAGCTCCTCTTTGTGACGGGCCCCTCGTTGCCAGGCAACACCCCGCGCTGGCGCTGATCCCGGCGCAGCTTCCCCCTGACATCAGCGGACTTGGGCCGGCGGCGGTGAAGTGTACAGTGCTCCCGGGGCTCAAGGGCCGGCGGCGGTGAATTACAGGCACTCAGCGCTTTCCTCCGGTCACAGGCCGGCGGCGGTGAAACACACAGCACTGTCGGGCTCACGGGCCGGCGGCGGTGAAACACACAGCTTGGAAACCATGATCCTGGGCAAAAGACAAGCAGGCAATGCGTGTCTCACGAAGGGCACCAGCGGCGTCCTGGGACACACAGCTATTTTTAGAGGCAGCACAAAAAGCGAAGCACTGTTCAAAAAGTGCAAGCCTCAAGATCTTTGGAAACTTTTTATATCCCTGTGTTTCAGCAACAGGAGGCCAGCTCTCCTCAGGCCCTTGAAGACTTGTTCCTTCAGGACACAGCACACAGCAAAGTCCTTAGCAAGCAGGGGGACACAGCACACAGCAACGTCCCTTGGTCCTCTCCGCAGTAGAAACAGCAAACTGCAGGCCAGCCCTAGACACACTTGGGCAGTACTTCTCCTCAGTCTTTTCAGCTGATCTTCATTGGCAGGGATTCCTCTTGATCAGGAAGTAGTCTGACTTTCAGGGGTTTCAGCTCTAGTATTTATACCCCAAAAGTCTTTGTTCTCTATGTGTGAGGGGTCCTGGACCCAGTTCAAACCAGTTCTGGGGGCATTCTGCCAGTGCACATCTTCTTCCTTTGTGAGTGTGGGCCCGGGCCATCAGACACACCGCAGGAGGTGGAGCCAGCATTGTGGAAGGCAGGCACAGCCCTATTCAGGCCTAGGTGCTACTCCTCCCACCACTCCAAATGCAGATAGGTCTATTCAGCCTAGTGCTGACCCACCCAGACTCCTGGAGCCACCCCAGCCCCTGTCACTCTCAAACCAGACAGTCAATCCACAAACAAGCAGAGGCACACAGAAAGTTTGAACAAGAAAATAGCTACTTTATAAAAGTGCTATTTTCAAACACAGAATTAAAAACCATCCTTCCTAAAAGATGTGTTATCAAATTCTGAGTTCAGGGATACCAGACTCCAATTTTCCATCTTGCTCCTATGGGAAGATATGCAGGTAAACATGTTACACAGCATTCCCCATTCTGCCCTATGGGCAAGATATCCTTTCAATAGTGAAAAACGAAATTGGCAGTATTTTCACTATCAGGACATGTTACCCACACTAGTACATGTCCTACCTCTCACATACACTGCACCCTGCCCAGGGGGGTACCTTGGGCCTAGCATAGGGGTGTCCAATGTGTAAGAAAAGGGAAGGGTCAGGCCTGGCAAGTGTGTACATTGGCCAGGTCAACATGGCAGTTAACAAACTGCGCACAGGCACTGCAGTGGCAGGCCTGAGACATCCTTTTAGGGCTACTCATGTGTGTGGCACAATCAGTGCTGCAGGCCCACTAGTAGCATTTGAATTACCAGCCCTGGCACACTCAGTGCACTTTACTAGGGACCTACTGGTAAAACAAATATACCAATCCTGGATAACCAATCATAATAACAATTTACACAGGGAGCACTTGCACTTTGGCACTGATCAGCAGTGGCAAAGTGCCCAAAGCATCTAAACCAGCAAAAACGAATTCCAGCACAGTGTCAAAAATACAGGAGGTAGAGGCAAAAAGTCAGGGGAAACCACGCCAAGGATGCCAGGTCTAACAGCTTGTATTTACACATTTAAACCTGACATGATTTGTAAATGTGGGCCACTTTTTTAGCTATCAGATTCATTAATTGGGGCATTTAAGTGTCCCAGTCCAACCATGATAGCTAACGCCAGACCGAAAAATCAGTGCCACCTCCATTTTAACAGCAGACACTCTGGAAACGAGGTCACTGAATCATAGCCAGGGCCACTGGAATTATGCAGTTTTGTGACCTCAGCATTTTCTACATAAATATGGATGTGCACATTTGTTGCATTTGTTTTCTAGTTCAAACAGATCAAAAGTTACTAACGATGTGGAACATGTTGCTGCTCAGTGGAAGGTCCTTCCCAAAGGTTGACAGGACACTTTTTGGATGTATATTTCTGTATTTGGCTGTCAAAGTGGTATTAATGAGGTGAAACCTTTGCTAAAAAAATGTTAAAGTATAAAAATGTCAAAATAATGAGGTACAGGAATATATAAGGAGCTCTGTGACATATTTACAAGCTCCTATCGCCACAGGAACATCACTTTTTATGACGTTCCTGTGGCGATAGGGCTTCACCTTATTCACTTAATCTGGCTTAACGCCGCCTTGTGAATAAGGCCTCTGGGTGTCTATTGATTTTGACGCTGCCCCATATTTACAAGGGTGGCGTAAATATGGGGCAGTGCCAAGATTAAGACAAGGGAAAACCTGGTCTTAACATGGTGAAACAAGGAGAAATATTTTTTCTCCTTGTTTTGCTGTTTTTATGTGTGCTGCGTTGTGCATCATACATGGTAACAGCAAAACGATATGAATGATTGTTTATGTGCAGGAATGTGTCCCTTCCTGCACATAAACAATCATTAAAAAAATGACGAGTTGCAACTTCTATGTGTGCTGCACAATGCAGCACACATAGAAGTTACAAATTGCCATTACTGATTTTTTATGATTACTGATTGTTTATGTGCAGGAAGGCATACCTTCCTGCACATAAACAATCTTTCCCTGCAACGCAGGCACCCTTGCACAATGGTGCTAGAGTGCCTGTGCCGGTAACAGGCAGCTACATTTAGCACCAGCGCTAAAGGAAAAGCAGGGGTGCACCGTATTCTCGTGAATATGGCGCATCCATGCATTTGGAAACTGTCGGAGCGCGACGTAAACCTTCTTGGCTTAATGTCACGTTCCGACAGTTTCCTAGTAAATATGCCCACTATGCATAGATTGCCATGCATACTCGTCCTTTCCCCTTACTTACTTAAGTATTGTCCTCTGAGCATACATTCTACAGGAGTAAATACGGATGAATCAAACACAGGCATATTTAACTTTTTTCTTTCCTAGAAAATACTTTTTCAGGTGGAGTCGATTCTCTTAAACTAACAAACTATGGGAGTGGGCAGTGGTGGCTGGTGACATTTGAAAGTGGTGGGGCGTAAAATTATTGGCATACTGCACCGCAGCGAGCGAGCGTAGCGAGCGAGCCCGAACAACCTAAGGGGAGTTCGGGGGGGTTCTCCCCCCTAGAAAATTTTGAAAAAAGAGTGGACAAATGGTGCATTTTCAAGCAAATTTGAGAAAGCAGGAAGGTTAATAAAGCAATTGTGAAAGTGCAGTTATTACATTAATAAAGAGATGTCATATAACATAGGTAGATGCTTATTCAAGCTTTCTTTCACCCCATAGTCCAGCAGGGTCTTGATACAAGACAGATAAGAGAAAAAGCAGTGTGGTCCTCGACCAGGAAGACACTCATATTTCGTTGGTAAGAAGTCAAAGGATTGGTCAAATTGAAAACCTGAAATGCAATATGCAATCAAACAATTTGCAAGTACATCTCATCTATGTTCAACAAGCCATGTTTTACCCATGATTGGAATTGTGAATCACCAAATAAACTGAGCCACTGCAATCAAAAGCAGAGGGCCTCCTCAAAAAGTGTGCCCTTAAGAGAGTTCTCTCATCTCATGTCCTCTCTATATTTTCTCTGGAAGTTGAAAACTCATCACATTCTACTGCACAAACCTGAACCCTTCTGCATATTCCAACACCAGAACTCATTCTTGGCCATTTAGTTTGGAGCCATTCATACCAGGAATACAGAAAATACCTTTAAATAGAGTAGAAGGTATTCCAAAACAAGGAGTGCTAAAATGTTGCTTAAGATAAGATAAACACACTAAGTACTATGGCCAAGAGCACGTAATGTTCAGTCAACAATAGGCTTAGGAAAAACCAACCATTCTGAGAGCACCTACAGTCAAGATCCTTCACCTGAGACTATGTGTTCCCAAAGATGTAGTGATATGTTAACAGTTGTAGCTAGACTTAAGGCCTTCTAACTGATGTACAAGGTGAAGGATCTTGACTGTAGGTGCTCTCAGAATGGTTGTTTTTTCCTAAGCCTATTGTTGACTCTTTCTTCCCCTCTCCCTTTGTCCTCTACACTGTCTCTATCTGTGCTTTTTTCCCTCACTTCCATTTGTCTATTTCATCACTTAGAGCTCAGTTCCTTTACTTTTTCTCTCCTGGCATCCTCTTTCTATGCTACTTTTCTTTATTTGTTTCCGACTTTACTTTCTCTTTATTTACATATGTGCTTCGTTTACTTTCTCTGTTGCTCTCATTCAGATGATTTCTTTTTCTGTCTTGCGTTCTTTCTTGCTCTTTTTCTTTCTTCCCTCCTTTCTTGCCATCACACCTGTCCCATCTCTTTCTCACTACCCTTTCTTTCACTTCACTTTCTTCATCCCATCTTTACTATCCTCTCTTTCCCTTACTTCTATTTACCCCTTCTTTGTTTTTTTTCCCTCTTCCCTTCTCTTTCTGTTCCTTTTCTTTCACAACTTTCTCATTTACACCCCCTTCCTCCATCTATTTCTCTTTACCTTTTCTTTCCTTCACCCTTCTTTCCCACCATAGACCAATTCTTTGCTTAATTCCTTGTGCATTTCTTCCTCCCTACCTCCTTTATTTACACATGTTCTCCCTCCAGTTTATCTGTCACCCCTTCCCTCCTCCATCTTATCCCAACCCCACTTCTTCCCTTGTCCCTCTCATCTCCTTTTTGCTCTCCCCTTCTGTCGTGTCCTCGCCTTCTTCTTTACCTCTAGCTCTCCCCCTCTCGCCGTCTCGCTTTGCTTTCCCTCTCTTCAGCAGTTTTAATTTTCCAGGCAGTGCTCTGCGCCGGGTCAATCACAAACATTGTTCTTCCCTATTGTCACGGCAGCCCTCGCGCCCAGGCAGCGGGCTGCAGACCCAATCAGCTGCTCTATGGATTAACCATCCTTGTTTACTGCTGGGGACCATTGATCAACTAAATGGCTTTATGTTAATGAAGGAGCTTTTTCACGTTCATTTTTCTTAGCCAGGCCCTGAAAGCCTCTGACAGGTGCTGCAAGCCGCATTTTTAAAGGCACAGCTCCCTGTTCTTTCATCTTCCCGGGCAGCGGGGGCTCCCACAGAAGTGCCCACTGCAAGTGTGGCAAGCAGCACTGACAAAACAGCAACATTGGGGTTATGCACAAACATTTGCAATGCATTCCCCGCCATAACTACACAAGTAAACATAGAGGCGTAAGTGGCACAATTTGGATGATAAAGGAGCTAAACCATATCTTGTGGGGGAAAGCGTCAGGGATTTATCCTCATGAAAAGATATTTTCCATGTCTCTTTGTCTAAGTGTCTGGGTCTCCCACCTCGACTGTCTCTGCCTGTTTTCCTTTCCATGTTTCAGTGTAGGCCTCAGTTTTGGGGTCTCCTAAGTTACCACACTTCCCACTCACATTGTCCTTGCCTGTCTCCCTGTCCCAGTGTAGTATCTCCCTGTTGCAGTGTAATTATCTCTCTGTCCCAGGGTCTGTTTCTCCCTGTGACAGAATCTTGTCTCCCTCTTTTCCCATCAGAGTCTCCCTGTTCCAGCATCAGTGTCACTCTGTCCCATTGCATCTACCTCTTGCAGTGTCAGTGTTCCCCTGTCCCTTTAGACACCAGCCTCATCTTCCCTGTGGGCCTTGGCGTGTCTTGCTGGACAGCAAGAGAATCTTCAGGCACTGGGCATCGGTTCGGTCAGCAGAGTCCCAGGACTCCTGCACCCGCTCTGCTTTTCACACGGAGTGAGCAAAGACGCCAGATTTTAAAGCTGTTTATGGGCCAGGCAGCCTCAAGGCAGAGGGACAGTGCACAGGCGAAAGGCAGGGGCCAGATGCCGCAGCAGTGTTGAAGGGGATACCTCGCCTATGCCCTGATAGGGAGGGGGCGCTAACATCCCAGCAGACAAGGGGGCATTCAGAAGGCAGTGAGAGTGGGCAGGGTAAAAGGTTTCGGCGAGTCACGGCGCTGCAGCTGATAACCGGGAGAGGCTCTTAAAGAAGCCGGGGTTGCAATGGGACCGGATGGATTACCTGCTCCAATATCTAACCAGGTGGAATGGAGACGTGGTGGAGTGGGGGCAACAAGGAAGCCAACGACCCTTCAGGCTCGATCGCTCGATAAGTGGGAAGCCAAGCAGGGCAGGACTCGCACACGTGCTATCGACTGGCCAAGGTCACTGAGCTCGAAGTTCTCCTTGACTTGTTTTCCACTAAACGCTTATCACGACATTATTTTAAATCGCCTTAAGTGCAGGAGGATGAAAAGAAGCTGCAAATCCCAGCGCGCCTGCATACTGAAAGCAATCGCCTCACAGCACCCATTCCACTGGACTAAACACAGTTTAGCAGTGGGGGAGTCCCACACCCGCCCAAACCAGCCAAGAACCCCTTAAGCAGGGGTGTGGTATAACAACGGAACTACCTGCTTCGGAACGGAGACACCTGCGTTCTGATGCTGGCAGGCCACTTGGTCACCTTGTGCGATCCTGGGCATGTATGTTTATGTCTTGGTTAGCCTGAGAAACAGGCGGGCGACGGTACTAAAAGCCATGTGACATAAGGAAGTGCTTACATTTACTTCATTCAAGGCAGCTCCTGGTGATTCAACGCAATCAGAGGGTCACTGCATCTATCTTATTAAATTTAAAATCCTACTGGGACCATAAGGGAGAACCGGCGTCCCAACTAATTACTTTGAGTTTTTAGTGCAGCACTCAGCAGCAGTCGCGGCTCGCGCGCCGGGGGGGGGGTGCCGGGGGCCCGGGGGATTTTGGAAATAAAAAAAGAAAATCCGATTCCTTCCTGAGCAGGTCCGCCGTCCGCGCCGCCTCGGGTCTGACTCCGTTTGCGCCTATAGCCCCTCTCAGCCAATCCTGGCGCTGCTGGCAGCGCCAGGATTGGCTTAGGGCACGGTTACCTCTCGCCCGCCTGCCCATTAGGAGACCGAGGTTTGAGCCTTTGCTCAACCCTCGCTCTCCTAATGGGCATGCGCAAGCCAGTGCAAACACAAGTGCGCATGACTGGGCACGGCGCGAAAATTCGGTGCCCTTCCCCACTCATGCGCACTTGTGCTGCAGTGCTGCCTGCTGCCCCTGGTCCCTCTGACAATCATGTCAGTCAACATGACGCAGGCCCGCCCACCCCCTTCAGACTCTGAAGGGGGTGGGCGGTCCGACGTCATGCTGACTGACATGATTGTCAGTTCTCCCTCGGCGTCTTTGAACTTAAGTAAACTGATTCAGTTTACTTAGGTTCAAAGACGCCGAGGGAGCTGCGGGCTGGGGGGCTACGCCCCAACGCCCCAATGGACGCACCGCCCCTGGGAGTGGGGAGGGTTAGACCTAGGATTCAAGGTTACCTGATACTCTGTTGGCGCTATAGGGGTCAGACCAATAATCTGCCGGTGTTAGACAATGTTCTGTTTCACCTACGAGTTACAATATTCAAAGTCAGTACCATTAAAAAAGATTAATTTACTGGCACAAGCTTTAATGAAAGCAGAATGTCGTGATGTATTGAAATTACCTCCTTGAATATTGAACTGCAGAAACAGTTTAAATTGAAGAAGATTACCTCATGAAACACTGATCAGTGTTTTACTGCTAAGGAAGTTTGAAAAGGAAGTGAAAGATGCAATGCTGCATCTACCACAAAACCAGGAAGTGGCAGCCGGTATTTTGAGCATAAGGGTCGGGGGAGTGGTCAGCCCACAAATGTTCACATGCACACTCACTCACACACACACACACACACCCATTCACAGCACGCACTCATAAATACACATACATTCATACATGTACAAAACAATATAAAACATAAAACTTACCAGCTGCAGCATCGGGAGGGGGGGCAGGAGGGAAGTTTCCCAGGTTTCAGGAGGGTTGGGTCTGCTGCCTCTTCTCATTGGCTGACCTTTGAGGAGGCGGCAGTCCCTTACTGGTCAAAGAGTGGGATGGGGTCAGTGAGACTTGCTGACCCCACTCAACTCTGTGACAAGGTGTCAGTGATAGACACTTGGCCATGGGCACTTCAGGGCTTAAAACTGAAGCACCCAGGGCTGAGACTATCTGCAACGCTCCCTCTTGTCATGAGGGGGAGGTCCTCCTGGTGCTTCGCCAGGCTGAGGCAGTCACACCCACAGGAGCTGTGACATCTTCAGCCCTGCAAAAGCTCAGTTCAGGCAACCAGGCATATGTAGCGCTTGTATAGCGCCTGCCTGTCCCACCTGAACAGGAAGAGTGAGGCACTGTTCATGTCAGGAAAAAGGTGGGGGTGGGGTGGAGCCCCTGCGCCCTTAAGAATGGGTTGCTGCTGATACCAGGGGCCCTTCTGAATGCACACTCAGTTATACTTTGTCTGAGCGGTACCACTATCTGATTTCATATCTTTTAAATATCCTCTTTTATGTTTACTCAACATGGAGTGATACCTTTAATTATCTTTACAGTGTGTACCTAAACGAAGGGCATGTACCTGCAGGGAGAAATAAGCACTGGTAAAGTCTATATTGACAAAGCCCTTAGTATATAATAACAGTAACTGGAAATTACAAAACATCAGTGTTTACAGGTGAGAAGCGCTTCAAGAAACCTCACAGAAAATGAAGCCACATCTGCCCTGGGGGTAAATAAGCATGTTAGTAGCAGAAAGAGAATATCTTCTTTACAATCATTATTAGGTCTGTTCAAGTCAGTGTAAATTAATCCTTGATCAATCCTTGGTAGCTTAGCAAACAAGCACATAGAAAGAGGAAAAAGCCTTAGGGATTGTTTTTATGCAAGAAGATGCCCCTTCCTGCACAAAAACCATTCCCCTTACTACACAGGCACCCTTGCACCATTATGCAAGGGTGCCTGCAGTGGTGCCAAAAGGGCTCCAGCACAGGGGAAATGCAGGAATGTGACATATTGACTTCAATACAGAGCATTCCTGCCCTTTTCGTTGTCATTCAGTGAAGCAAGGTGACTTTTTCTTGGAGATTTTCTCTTCTCGACGGGCTCATCAGCGGGTCCTTGGGCTTCTCAGATCCAAAGTGCGATTCGACAACGAGGATGGGTAGGAGCTCTGGAGCTTTCAGTGGGACAAACCAGTGCGGTCAGGCCGATTCACAGGTCGACAATGGCAGATTGACTCTTGACTTTGAGCCGGGCTCCTCCTGGAGCTTTTCTGCAAAACTGTACAGAAAGTTTCCCACATTGCACCTGCACAGTCCAGGAACAATCCAGTTGCAACTGGTCAACTGAGGTGATTCTCTCTTTGGCATGGCAGGTGGCTTCTTCCAGCTCTATTTTAGCTGTTGCTGATCAGGGAGTCCACTCATTTTGCCTGGCCTGGGTCTTGTGACATCTCTTCCCCTGTCTTTCAAGTCCAGCTTATATTCCCAGCCCCTTCCTCTCCCTGGCTTCTCTAGGAACGAACTCTCCTCCCATCAAATGGCTGTATTGTTTCAGCCACAGGCCTTTTCACACCTACTCAGGGAGCAGCTTGGCTCAGGCTATCAAATACTGACTTATCAGAAGAGGCTGCTACAGGGCTGTTTAAGTTAACTTCTGGATAGTACGTTCTAAAACTACTTTCCTGTAATAGTTACATTAAATCCAACTTTGGCAAGTTGTTGGATTTAATGTAACCATTAATTTGATACTTTGAATGGTATTGTTAGCTAGCTCCAAAGCAAATATAGACGTTATTACATTCAATAACGCCTTTCCCATGTTAGCCTTTGGGGCTAGCAGCACTTCAATAGGGAAAAATTACTTTGGCTGTTTTTCCTTACTAGGGCATATAAAACATCTTTTATATTGTCCCTGATTTTTATAACTCTGCATCCTACCCTTGGGGAACCGAGGGCAGACCTTAGGGGTGACCTATAAGTAATAAACAGGTAGTTTTGGACTTTGGAAGTACTTTTAATTCCAAAGTTGAATTTGGACATAATTTTATTTTAAAACCATTCTGCAAGGCAGGTCTGGCTATAAAATGACACCAGACGCCATAGCAGTACTCAATTAAGTCCTTTAAGGTATCTAAACCTACATGCCCTACCATATACTAGGGTACAGTTAAGTTCTCTTTTGCAATTAGAATTATACCATTTACCATATACCGTTAGAGACCAGAACACTGGCCCTGGGACAGGTTAGCAGAGTCCAGGGCACTTTCAGAGTCAGTAACCACCAGCATCAGTCAAAAAGTGGGGGTTGTAGAGGCCTCGAACCAGCGCGTGTCGCTTGCGTGGCCGAGGCGCAAATAAGGGGACACCACACAGTGTGCTTTCTAACTAGCGTGGTCCCGACTGCCGCCGCGGGCCACGCCTCCTTTATTTATAGTCGCGTTGGCGTACGTACGCCAACGCCAGAGCGTGAACTACGGGCGCGGGAGCACTAGACGGCTACCCGGCCCCTTTGAACATTACATTCCTTCTAACCTTTAAATAAAACACAACCAAACAACAAACAGTCGATCTGTTACCAGTTCCTGGTTCGGGGTCTCACGTCCACCACCTGGCACCCCCCTTTTCGATCAGCTGGGCATTCACTGTTCCTTATACCAGAAACCCGGCCAACCTAGATGATGGGGCAGGATTGCCCCGTAGGCCGTAACCACAGCCGGCTCCACGTGTCATTGGCAAAACGACACCTCCCCTCGTGAGCCTCTGTCCAGTGTACCACTCTCCCTGGGACACCTCCTTCGACCCTCCTGTGTTCCTGCCGGCGACCTCTGGCCGTCACTCGCTCCAACTCCTCCATCCGCTGGTTCCTCCTCCGGAAGGGTTTCTCCCACATCAGCCTCCTCGGGTTCAGCTCCCGGTGTCCCGGTGTGGACTTTCTTGAAAAATGAGATATTTCTGGTAATTTACTCTGCTCCTTTTCGGGCGGTCACCATCGTACCTGTCCGGCGGGTCACCCTCCAGGGCTGGCACTCGTAGGGGAGACGGAACTTGCTCCCCGGATATCGGTGTTTCACAAACACCTGATCCATCTCCTGGATGTTCGCCGGGCATGCTCTCCGGTCGCGGCTAGACCGGTCGTTGGTGGTGGTCCTCTTTGCCAGAATCCTGGGGCCATCAATGGGGTTTGGGACCCACGTCGGGTGATGAGGAAGAGTGTCTCGTACCACTCTGCCCAGACAGGCGGGGCCTGGTGCCCTTTCCGTCGTCGAGTGTGGTGTCATCCTGTATTCCCTAAGGAAACTGTAAATGGCTCTCTCCAGGGGGGCATTCTCAGCATGCGCAATCCGAATCACCCTATTGAGCGTGCGCATGAATCTCTCTACTTCCCCATTCGCTCGGGGCCAGGGCGGGGTGACTTTTCGGTGTTGTATCCCCCATGACTTTAGGTAGTCGGCAAACTCTTGCCCTTGAAAAGGGGGGCCATTGTCCGTTTTGACCATCTCGAAGATCCCATGGGTCGCGATGATCTTCTCCATCTTCGTAATGACCTCCGTGGCAGTCTGGCTTGCCACCACCTCTACCTCTGGATACTTTGTGTAGTCGTCAATGACCACAAGGGCATGTCGCCCATCTGGCAGGTGCCCAAAATCCATGCTGACCCGCTCCCATGGTCTTCGGGGATTGTCCTCTGTGATGACCGGGTGAGGGAGGTCTGGTTGGCCCGAGACCTGGCACCACTGGCAGGTGCGAACAGTTTGTTCAACCAGGTGATCCATCCCCGGGAACCACACCTTTACTCTTAGACGTCCTTTGGTCTTCACGATCCCCTGGTCACCTCTATGGGCAAGATCTACGGCTTGTTGGGCCAAACCTGATGGAATTACCATCCGAGGGCCTCTTAACACACATCCACTGTTGTCAACAGACAGTTCGTCCTTTACTCTGTGCAGCGATTCCAACGCCGCCTTGGCTTGGGGCGTCCTCCGGGACAATGTGGTCAGGATGGCCCGCCAGTCATTGGCCCTGACTGCCGCTTTAGCCAGCTGTAGGCACTCGTCCTTCTGGGTGGCCTCCACAATGGCTTCCACACTAATGGGTAGCAGCCGGGACCTTTCCGCTATGAATCGGACATACTCCTCTGTGTCATTTGCTTCATCTTCCTCGGCTCTGGTGGCCGCTCTTGGGTGCCGAGACAGGTAGTCCGCCGGGTTGGACGACCCTGGCTTGTACTCCACCTTGTAGTCGTACTCCTGCAGCTGGAGAATCCATTTTTCAATTCTCGGTGGCGGTTTGGACACCGAGCCCTGGAATAGTGGCACTAGGGGTTTGTGGTCCGTCGTGACGGTGAACGGTTTGCCGTACACATAAACGTGAAAATAGCGGCACGCCCAGTGGATGGCAATCGCTTCCCGTTCTATCTGGGAATAGCGTTGTTCAGTCTCCGTCAGCGACCTGCTCGCATACGCTATGGGGATCCATTCCCCGCTGGACCCCTGCTGTGTGAGTACGGCCCCTAGCCCGTGCGGGCTGGCGTCCACGGCCACGTTGGTGGGGCGAGCCGGATTAAAGTATGCCAACGTGGTGTCGGCTGACAGCGCCGCCTTTGTGTCCTGAAAGGCTTGCTCCTGGTCAGGGCCCCACTGCCAGACGGTGGTAGACTTGGTCAGTTCCCGGAGGGGCTTGGTGACGTTGGTTAGGCCTGGCATGAAACGTCCACAGAAATTGACCATTCCAAGGAAGCTCCGGACTTCCGAGATGTTGGAGGGCGCCGGAGCTTCTCTGATGTCCCTCACCTTGTCTGGGTCTGGAGCCACCCCTTGGTCAGAAAAGGTGTAGCCAAAAAACTGATCTTCTTTCTCAGAAATTGGCACTTCTCTTTGTGGAGCGTCAAACCTGAATCCCTGATCCTCTGCAGGACATTGCGTAGCCTCTGGTGATGATCATCCAGCGATGCAGTATACACCAACAGGTCATCACTCACGTTCAGGACCCCCGGGAACCCGCTGAGGACTTCTCGGATGGTGTTTTGGAACACCTCCGCTGCACTCGATATGCCGAAGCTGAGGCGTTTGTACCTCCGGAGGCCCACATGCGTTGAAAATGTGGTGATGTACCATGAGTCCGGGTGTAAGGGAAGCTGATGATACCCTGACCGTAGGTCCATCTTTGAAAACCATTTTGCTCCGTTGAGCTCCCCGAGTATATCGTCTATGGTAGGCGTTAGGTGACGCTCTCTTTTTATCGCGGCATTGGGGAGTCGCATGTCGACGCATATGCAAACCTGGCCAGGCTGCTTCGGCTTCCTAGCCACTACTATGGGGGACACCCAGGGGGTCGGTCCATCAACTTTCTCAATGACCCCTTGTTCTTCCAACGCTTCAAGTTCTGCCTCCACCTTCTGCCGCAGGTGGAAGGCTATGCGCCTGTGCCTCAACGCCACCGGTTGGACCGAAGGATCAATGTGGAGGGCGACTTCCTTTCCTTTGAGACACCCGATTCCTGTGAAGATATCACCGAACTCCTCCATAATCGTGGACAACTCCTCCTCTTGTACCGCTAGTGCAAAGGATATGAGCCGTAGCTCCTCAGCCGTCTGGCCGCTCACCAGCATGCCATTGCCCTCTTTAGTGACATACACTGTGGTAGGGGTCTCTTGCTCCTCATGCTTGATTTTCGTCGGGAAGCATCCCAGCAGTGGGATGGGCGTCTTCTGGCCATATGCGAATACTCGAATCTTTGCTTCTCGCAGTGATGGACGGGGGTCCAGCCGGTTGAAGACATCCTCCGCCATCAGTTCAATAGATGCTCCCGTGTCTATGGTGGCCTGTACTTCCTGGCGGTGGACCATTACCCTGCACTTCGGCAGCCGACGTCTCTTCGGCATTGATTGATTTGCTGCGAACACGTAATGGACTGGATAGCTACCCTCGTCATCGTCGTCCATGTCTTCGGGATCGTGGGCCTCTTCTACCGTCTGAGCCAGCTCTTTTTTGTGTCCCGTAGACCTGCAGACTGCTGCAAAATGATTAACCTTGCCACATGCTGAGCATCTCCGTCCTTTCGCCGGGCACTCCTGCATGCGGTGTGGCGTTCCACCACAATAGCCACATTGCCTCTTTTTGTCCTGTGCGCGTTTCCCTAGGTGCGGGGCGCGGCTTCGCTTGGGCCATGTTCACTTGTTCCGTCTTGATGGGACGATGAAGGGCGGCCTCCATATGGGACGCTCTCGCTCGCGCCAACTCTTTGGATCTCCCCATCGTGAGGATGTCCGCGAGGGGCTTCCCCGACTCCTGGAGGATGTGTTCACGGAGTTTGGCGGAGAAACACCCTTGGATGATTTGGGCCCGGATCTCTTCCTGCTCATCGGTGAACCCACACGTGGTGGCCAACTCCTTCAACCGCCCATGAAAGGCGTCCAATGACTCTTCCGCCTCCTGCTTTGCCTGACGAAAGATAAATCTTTCGTAGTCTCTGTTAGCCATGGGCTCAAAATGTGCGTTAAGGGCATTGAGCAGTGTAGCGTAGGTTTTGGGGGTGGCCTCTACCAGTGTTTTGTATATCCGGTGAATGTCCTTCCCACCCAGATGAAGGAGCAGCGCCCTGCGCCTCTCACAGGAGATGCCCACCCCCTCGAAGTAGAATTGGAGCCTCTCCGTCCAGTCTTTCCACCTTGGGGCCAAAGCAGAGGGAGCGCCGTCGACTACGAAAGGCTCCATGGCCGGGATTGCCGCCATTTTGGGGTAATGAGTGGTCCTCCTCGCGGCACGTGCACTGTCCCTCTCTCCGGAATGGGGAACAGCCGCCTGGCCGAGGGCACTAAGGATGAGATGACCCTGTGCGCTTCTTGGGGCGATGGGGGCTCACCAACCAGGTCACTGCCCCTTACCTTCACTCCTTGGGAGCACTGGAGCAGCCTGCACAATGCCTGCCGGTGACGCTGGGCAGCAGGCCTGTCTGGTCACTGTGTGCCTCTCCTGTCGGGCGCCTGATGTTCCAGACCAACAGCAGTTGGACCACCTTGCGCAGAGGCCGTGGCAAGCCTTCCCTGCAGCTCCATGTGCCTCGTGGCAGGAATCAGCCTGCAGGGCGCAGTACCGCTTTTCGCCACCGGGGGGGCCACACGGCGCCCTCGATGACTCGTGCTGCGGCGCGGGCCGTCACCCGCCTCGTCACCAGTGTAGAGGCCTCGAACCAGCGCGTGTCGCTTGCGTGGCCGAGGCGCAAATAAGGGGACACCACACAGTGTGCTTTCTAACTAGCGGGGTCCCGACTGCCGCCACGGGCCACGCCTCCTTTATTTATAGTCACGTTGGCGTACGTACACCAACGCCAGAGCGTGAACTACGGGCGCGGGAGCACTAGACGGCTACCCGGCCCATTTGAACATTACAGGGGTGATCAGAGCAAAAAGGATGACTTTCCTACAGTGGCAGTCAGTATGAAGGTAACAAAAGAACAGAGTAGCAGGGTCACGCACAGATCACAGCAAAGCATTGAGACCACCACCATGCCGAAAGCAGCAGTGGATTTGATGGCTCGCCCTACATAGTAACTAATATGTAGTACAAATGGTGACCTATTTTAAAGCCTTACTAGACAACGTGTTGGCAAGTATGGTAAACTGGAGAGATTGTTAACAAACATAAATGACTGTGAGTGGAAATACAGCTTTGATTTAAGAAAGAATGAACATGTATTCAATTGAAGCACAATTTCATACCTCAGTTTCCAAAGATTTACGTTTAGGCAAAGAGAAGACACTAGTCAGTTCATATGATTGCCTGAGGTGCCTGGAATGGGAATTTCAGACCCCATCCAGGCACCAGTTGGTATGAAGAAAAAAACAATTTTCTTTCCATGTCTTCCATCTCTAACAATCCCCTATAATAGTCTTTCTAGAATGTTGCTTTCCTTGATGTCAGCTCAGTGTTTGAGTTCTATTGTGACATAGTTCACTGGGTGGCTCCTTTGAGGCTTAGTTACTGGTTATAAGATTCACAGTTCAAAAAGCAACCTCAGAAAGAGTGTGGGAGCCAAACCCCAATAATTATCTGAACCCCAATAATTTTGACACCCTTATTTTTACTTTGGCAGTTCAGCTCCGAAATCTCTTGTTGATCTTCCGATAAGAGACTACACTCAACATCAATAGCACATCAATTTAGCAGAGGAAAAATCTAAGTAAAATTTAAGACCAAGAATAACTGAGTTCTAGAAAAAACATAGAAAAAATAGATTTATTACAAAATTGTTAAGAGCACTACAGAAAAATGTAAATTTGTCATGAAGACTCAGGTACAGAAATACAGAAAAAAAATCATAGCAGAATCCCTGTTTAAGCAAGTCTATGCAAATTCTAAGTGTCATACTAATAAACGGTACAGACAGTGTCCCAAGAGAAAAAGAAAGTCTCAAAATAATTGGACAGAGTTTCGGGAAGAAAATGGAAAGTCACCCACCAACCCTCAGAACTAAGAGTTTTTATACCCAAGCCATGCAAAACAATTAATAGAAACAGCAAATTCAGCATGGTATGATCATGGTTAGGCTGAATTGGCAAATGAAAAACAGCTCTGCAATTGGTAAATTCTTAGCACTAAACCACTTCTTAAGGTAAAATAAATCTTCCACTTGTTTTCTCAATAACTGCACTCCAGACATGTACAAAATTACATGAAACATTTCTCAAACAATAGCTCATAGAATCATGCTCTCTAGCTCGCCTGCATCAGTACTTCCAGCAGACGTCCTTAAAAAAAATACATTAGGCCTCAGGGCGAGTGCTCACCTACGTTTAAAGTAGGGTGAAGCATTCAACAAGGTTATGTTCCCTTTATTAGGTCGAGCCCTGAGCCTGCGCGCAAGCGCTGCTCTGGGGTTGATCTGTGATAGTTGACTACGTGAGGGAAGCCCCGCCCACTCCCCCGACCCCTTTTTCATTGGCTTGTGTCTTTGTCCTTTGTAAATGCTGCCTTCCGATTGGTTTATAGGCTGCTAGTCCCTCCTTATGACGGCCATGTCGTCATTTGTATCCTTCCATGGCTACTGGCCCCTATACTTCGTGTTTCATGAGCACTATTTTCTTTACATGCCCCCCTCCTGCTGTCTGTGCCTTCTCTCCCGGCCCCCCCACTCCCGTTGTTCGTGCCTTCTCGCACCCCTCTGTAGTGTCCTAGCATTGCTTGATACCAGGCCCAGTGTTGGGGCAAGTAACGACACGGACACTGGGGTTACTTTGGTGGCTAGCAACCAACTTAGCCACGCCCGGCTCTTCCGGGCTATTTATTGGCTATCTGTGTGCGCGCCGCGTGTCCACGTCGGTCACGCCAAATACTTCTAACACCCAGGGGTCGGGTACAAACACCCCTCCCCTCTGGGACCCGAGTGGTGTAACCCACCACTCGGAATCAACATTACATTCCTCTTATACTAAATCCAAAAATAAACACCTTAACAAAAACCCAAACAACAAGAACTCTCGCAATGTTCATATATCAAATGGCGATATCACATGGAACAGTCTTACTTGATTTCACGCAGCAGCTCCTCAGCTACTGAGCACGGCCCAGCCACATCTATCCGTTACCAGGTCACAAAGTCTCGGTACTTCTGGGAAGGCCTCGGATGGACTCTCAGATTATACCGCCTCCGACTGTCCCTGGCGGGTGTAGACAGCGAGACCAGCTCCTGTTCTTTTGTCGCAGTCGGCGGACTCTCTCTCCTCTTCTCTGGCTCTGCATGGGGCAGGATTTCTTCCGATGGCTGTATTAATACCGGAGTTCCGCTCAGCCTTTCTGACGATGTTTCCGGAAAGTCGTCTGCGTCGTCCGACAAATCAAAACTCCTGAGTGGGGCATCCGTTCCAGCGACGTCTCCATCCGAACTTCGTTCTATGAGGTGACTATGAGTTTTCTTGAAATGAGACACATTTCTTGTCACCCACTCCTGGCCCCTTCTGGCAGTAACTCGAGTGCCACAGATCTTGGTCACAGTCCAAACTTCCAATTCAAATGGCAGGCGGAATTTTCCACCTGGATGCCGGTCGCGGACCAACACCCGGTCACCTATTGCCAACGAACCTTTGTGGGCACGCCGTCGCCGAGAGGCGTCTTCATTGTTGTGCTGTCGCCGGGTCTCAGACTGGTTTGGCGGGCATGGAGCATCAGCCCACTGTGGGTGGTGAGGGATCGTGTCACTGACCGCTCGATGAAAACACATTCGTCCTGGAGCAACACCTGTGGTGCAGTGCGGGGTTAACCGGTACTCTCTTAGGAATTGATACAGTGCCTGTTCTACAGGTCGATGTTCCGCTAGAGCAATCTGAACAGTCTTGTTTAGGGTTCGCATTAGCCGCTCTACTTCTCCATTTGCCTGCGGCCACCTTGGCGTCACTCTTCGATGTTTGATTCTGTAAGACGTAAAATAGTCTGCCAGTTCGTTACTGGTAAACGGGGGTCCATTGTCGGTGCGGATTTCTCCGAAAAGGCCATGGGTGGCCATCATTTTCTCCAGCTTGGATATCACTTCTACAGCCGATGTGGTGTCAACAAACTCGACTTCTGGATATCTGGAGAAATCATCCACGACCACCAGCATATGTCGCCCTCCCGGCAGGCTGCCAAAGTCTGCACTTACTCGCTCCCATGGTACGGTCGGGCCACGTTCTGTGATCACCGGTGCTGGTGGAGCCGGGAGGCTCGTGGCGAGGCACACCGGACAGCTCTTCACGATGTCCTCAATCAGATGATCCAGTCCGGGAAACCACACTTTGCTCCGAAGCCTGCTTTTCGACTCTGACCATGCCTTGGTGGGCACCATGCGCTAGTGCCGCTGCTGTCTTGTGCAGGCTTTCTGGTAAAACGAGGCGAGGGCCTCTCAGTAGACAGCCGTCGGGTGTCAACGATAATTCCAGGCGGACACGATACAACATCTTCAACACGGATCTGGCCGTCTGCAGCTCTTTCCAATCTCCGGAGGTAACCGCTTGGATGGCTAGCTGTAGACAGTCATCCTCAGCGGTGGCTTTGACGACATCTTCTAGAGAGATCGGCAGGGGTCTCGACCGTTCCACAATCATTCGCACATAATCTTCCGTGGCCGCCGCCTCCGCAGTCTCCTGGAGGGTCACAGGCCGAGCGTGCCTTGACAGAAAATCTGCAGGGTTCTTGGTGCCTGGTTGATACTCCACCTTGAACTGGATCTCTTGCAATTGTAGGATCCATTTCTCTATACGGGGGGGAGGTCTGGACGACGATCCTTGGAAGAGAGGAATAAGAGGCTTGTGATCTGTCACAACGGCAAACGGGTGCCCATAGAGGTAGATGTGGAAATGTCTACAGCCCCATAGGATCGCAATCGCTTCCTTTTCAATATGAGAGTATCTCTGTTCCGTGGGGGTGAGTGTCCGGCTTGCATAGGCTACTGGTGCCCACTCTCCGCAGTCTTGGCGCTGTGCGAGGACGGCACCGAGGCCCGTAGGGCTGGCATCCACCACCAACTGGGAGGGCTTGCAAGGGTCAAAATACACCAGATTGGTGTCCGCTGAGAGGGCAGCCTTCGTGCGCTTGAACGCTTCTTCTCGCTCGGGGCCCCTCTGCCAAGGACTTGCTGCTTTGGTCAATTCTCTCAGCGGGCCTGTCAGGTCGGAGAGGTTCTTAATGAACCGTCCGCAATACGTCACCATTCCAAGGAAACTACGGACACCTGACACTGAGGATGGTGCAGCGGCGGCTTGGATGTCGTCGACTTTCTCTGGGTCGGGGCCCACACCGTTCTCAGAAAATCGGTATCCAAAGAAACTGATGTCCTTGCGGAGGAAATCACACTTTGCACGATGAAGAGTGAGCCCTTTCTCTTTTAGCCTGGCAAACACCGCCTGGAGCCTCATGAGGTGTTCTTCGAGCGTGGGCGCGTGCACCAGAATGTCGTCGCTCACGTTGAGCACCCCTGGAAGTCCATGTAGCACAGTCTTTATGATGTTCTGGAAGACTTCGGCAGCACTGGAAATGCCAAAGTTTAGTCGAGTGTAGCGCCACAGGCCCACATGTGTCGAGAATGTAGTGATTGGACGAGACTCCGGGTGTAGAGGGATCTGGTGGTACCCTGACCGGAGGTCCATTTTTGAAAACCACCTCGAACCGGCTAGTTCTCCGATGATGTCATCTATGGTTGGGGTTAGGTGCCGCTCCCGCTTGATGGCTAGGTTCGGGATCCTCATATCCACACATATGCGTACAGCTTCGGGTTGCTTCGGTTTCCGCGCCACCACGATGGGGGACACCCACGGCGTCGGGCCACTAACTCTTTCGATGATTCCAGCGTGTTCCAGTATGCGGAGTTCCGCTTCCACCTTGGGTCGGAGGTGGAAGGCAATCCTTCGATGCCTCAGAGCCACTGGGGTCACGGACTTGTCCACATGAAGTCGGATCGCTGGTTCTTGGAGGCATCCTATGCCGGTGAAGAGGGAGGCGAACTCTTGCAACAGATGGTCAAGATCATTTTCGTGAACTTCGAACGCGAACTGAATCAGATTCAAATCTTGGGCCGTCCGGCAGCCGATAAGGAATCCCGACCCCTCCTGGGAGACGTACACCTTTGCCCGCTGGCAAGTGTCTTTATGTTTGAGGTCTGTCTGGAACACCCCACACATCGTTAATGGGGCACGATTCCCAAATGCGTAGACCTGTACTTTCGTACGCTGAAGTGTGGGTTTAGCCGGGAGTTTTCGATAAACGTCCGCGGCCATGATGTTGATCGTGGCTCCTGTGTCAATAAGTGCCGCTATTGGATGGTCGTATATCCTAACCTTACATACTGGGGCAGCTGCTTGGGTATGCGCCAGGGCGTTAAGCATCCTGACTACATGGACTGTGGCCGCATCGTCCTCATCCATATCACTGGTGGGGGAGTCTTCTTCTTCGATCGGCTCAATGGCCCGCACTTGCTTCCGCCCGCTTGTAGGCCGTTTGCGCTGAGACGATCGGCATACCGCTGCAAAATGGTTTACTTTGCCACAGGAGCTGCAGACCTTCCCGTTGGCGGGACACCCTCCGTCACGTGGGTGTTGACCACCACACCATCCACATAGGCGAGTCGCTGACACGTTCTTGGTGGGTCTCTTGATCGTCCCTGACGCTCTCTGTTTGTCTCCCGGTGGGTCCATGCGAATCGCGTTGACGGGCTCCGTCTTGACTTGCGTCGTGATGTTGGGGTCCATATGGGCTGCCCGTGCTCTGGACAGTTCCTTGGACCGACCAAGCGTAAGTATGTCTCTCATGGACATGTTGTGTTCTTGCAGTACCCGTTCTCGAAGTTTCACCGACGCGCACCCTTGGATGAACTGGGCACGTATCTCATCAGCCTCGTCCGGGAGAGTACAGGTGCTCGCTAGTTCCCGTAGGCGGTCATAAAAACGTCAACCGACTCCTCTGGCTGCTGCTTCGCCTGGCGCAGCAGGAATCTTTCGTAATCCGGGTTTGCGTACGGCTCGAAGTGCGCTGTGATGGCGTCGCGCATTGTGGCGTAGTTCCTCGGGGGGCCACCTTCCCTCACTGTCTTTGAGATCTTGTGTATCTCCGCACCACCCAGGTGCAACAACATGGAGCGTCGGCGTGGGGCCGCGATCTCGGCGGCATCGAAGTACGTTTCCAGCTGCTCCACCCACGCTTTCCAACGTGCTGCCTGTGACGGGGGGGGGCCGGTGATGGCAAATGGCTCCAGAGAGGGGAACGAGGCCATGGTCCACTACGCTGGTGCGGGGCAGGGTCCTTGTGCCGACTGTTGTGTGGCACGGGCGCACTCGCAGGGTGTCCAGCGGGGCCACAGGGCAGCCGCGTAGGCGAGGCGAAGACCTTAGGGTGGTGGTCGACGGTGTGAGACCTGTGAGGGGGGCAGGTGCGGGAGAGAAAAAAAAAACCACCTCAAACCCCACTGTTGTAGCCAAGATATGAGAGTGTGTCCTGTAGTGTGGCACTGTCACCACTGGGGGGCCTCCACCCTGATAACAGCGAGCCGGTGTGTCCACAAGCCTGGGGAGAGGGGCTGAAGCAGGACTAGCGACGCCCCCGCGGAGATCGCGGAATGCAGGGGGCGGAGTCACGTGCTCTCGGAGCTCGCGCTGAGAAGCTGATAACAGCGGAGGTGGCAGCGGGCACCCAGGGATGCAGAGGGTGAGGCCGGCCTTACTCGTGGGATGTTTGAAGGCTCCGGCGGGAGATAGGCAGTTTCGCTGAGCGGCAGAGGATCGTGGCAGGTGGTGCGTCGGAGCGCACACACGCGTTGCTGGAGATCGCCGCGGCAGACAGAAGTGCGGCGGGGCACGCGATGGGCAAGCAGCCCGCTCGTCGCCAATGTAGTGTCCTAGCACTGCTTGATACCAGGCCCAGTGTTGGGGCAAGTAACGACACGGACACTGGGGTTACTTTGGTGGCTAGCAACCAACTTAGCCACGCCCGGCTCTTCCGGGCTATTTATTGGCTATCTGTGTGCGCGCCGCGTGTCCACGTCGGTCACGCCAAATACTTCTAACACCCAGGGGTCGGGTACAAACACCCCTCCCCTCTGGGACCCGAGTGGTGTAACCCACCACTCGGAATCAACATTACACCCTCCACCTGCACTCCCGTTTGCAATGCAATAGGTCTCGCGTAAATGCGAGTCCTATTGCATTGCAAATGCTTGTTTTCTTCTTTGCTTTCAGGGTGCTTTCCATTTAAATAGATGTTGCCAGGCTTGAATGGGCAGCGGCTGTAGGCGTGCCGGAACAAGCCCTCTTTGCTCTGGGCCAATAGGAAAGGACTTCAGACACTCTCGCGAAGCTGGAACCAGGAAGTAGCTAACTCCTTTCAGTTTAATTTACTGATATTATGTTTAATATGCAGTTTCAAGAAGTGCAACCGAGCATGTGATGTAGCCAGGAGGCGCAAGGCACCGCGCAGTAAGTACACTGTTTCTATAGCTGAAAAATGAAAAAGGAAATCTTTAACTGAAATACGATTTCTTCCTACCTTAGTTATCGTGTTTGTTATGTTCTTATTTTGAACAAGTCTAGATGTTAAAAACGTAAACATTTGTGTCTACATGCCGCGGGCAGTGGCAACGCTACCCCACCCTTATATCCTCGGCCCGTTTTTGTTAATTATAATTAAAATAATTTGCGGCACACTTGTTTTTAAGAGAAATATAATCTTTGAAGTCGGAGGCAGAGATCACAACTTTCCTACGAAAATGCGTGGGTTGTTCTTTTAGGCCAATCCTCTGTTTTGAATTCTGAGACGAGCTATCGTCGTTTTGCTTAGGATACCTGGGGCTATAAATTCCAAAAAGCGATGAAAAACCTAGCCTGAATGAGATGTGCAGGCATATGCCTGAAAAATTCGAGAGATGCACCTGAGACCACCAGTCTCACTTAATGTACAAAAACGCGACATTAACCGAGCTATAGATTAAGACTTTCTGTAAATTGCTCGCTGTGACGGTTAGCGGGATGGAGATACCATCCTTAACGGGTATTACTATTTTGCAACAAGCATGCTTGTCTGAATGCCACCGGAAAGTCAGAAGACTAAGTTTCCTCCGCTGGAGTTCAGAGTTTGAGAACTGCAGGTTACACAAAGATCTTTGCAGCTGGTTCTCTAACCCACCGAGTTATTTCAACAAGATCGGAACCTATGACGTTCAGGTCGCAGATTGATCATCTCTGCAACAAATACATTACAACAGAAAGCTATTGGGAACAAAAAATATAATCTCATTCAGTAAGCAACCAGGTCGGTCAGCTGGGCAGGAGGTCAAGGTCCTCAGGCTGTAGAGTCAACAGCCCAAAATAATTTCTAACACACCCCTGTTTATAAGGATCTATAACCTGCATATGGGCAGGAACTCAAATTTAGCAACAGGCTCGGAACTTCACATGCCTCAGTGGTCGCACCTTGCAGAACCTCCCATGAGCAGGTGCTGAAGAAACATACCCGTCTCTACTTCAGTCAAAAACTGATAACAAGTTCATGTTCTGCTTCAAAGCAGCAGTGACAGGAAGGGACTGGTGCAGTTATGCCCAGCATATGCACTGCAGATTCCTGTACCAACACAAAAGTCACAAATGCTGCCACAGCAGAAGGCAAACAGCTCTCAATGGGTAGAACACAAGTATGTGAAATATATCTTTTGCTTGCACCTGCTTAATTGGCCACATTTCGGAATTTACTGGAAAAATGGAAATAAGGTGGCAGTGTGAGAATATTTGACATAAAAAAAGCAAGTGCACTGCATTATTTGCCAAGGGTACACCGCCTTTTTCCTGCTGTATCACTCAGTCCAATATATAAACTATGTGCTGTCAGGAAGAAAGTACAGCTTCATTAATTAGGATGTGCGATTTTTGTCTAAATTCTTGGCTCATTATTTTGTTTACCCCGTTTTAATTTCACCTTAAATGTTCGGTTAAAGGCGTTTTGAAGCAGTATGCCCAGGTCTTTAAGTGGAATGAAAAAACTAGGGGGGCTCTCAAAGGGACGTGGCCTATTAAATCAAGGGCGTGGCTTAAAAATATGGAAGCTAAAAACCTGTGCTTAGCATAGTGTGCCGCCCGACGAGTATTTTGCTGCTTCTGTCATTGCATCCAGATATATAATACAACAAGTAACATTACACATATAAGAAGTCAGGGCTATTGGCTTTGCCAATGGTTGTTAGTTTTGTAAGATAAATAAACAACAACAATGGCCTCCTTGTACAGAATATTGAAAATGCTTCAGTTCTGAAATGATGACACTGTGAAAGAACTATAGCGAGTCTCTTTAAGGTTACCTCAAACGCAGTGAAGGGTGGCACTGCTGCAGAGTTATTTTTTCCACCCTGAGGGCAAAAATGGAGAGCGGGATGGAGACTGGTCCCAGCGCCTGCTTTTTAGAACTGCCGGTGCTGAGCACCAACAGGACCCGGCCCACTTTAAGCCCTGAGTATACCTCACAAGTAAAGGTCGTCTGCCAATGCATTAATTTATACCCTGCGCAGGGATGTAGAAAAGTAACAGTTTAAACGTTGTCACCCAAATGAGTTAGATTTCTACATTTAGTTAAACAGTGAGAACGTTTTTCAACGCTAAGGCCGGTCAATGAGTCTAACGCTCTTGGGAGTACGGGGAGTAAGGGCGTTTTCACCAAACCCATCACTTCTGTGATCGCTGCCTTTGCTTGTGCTGCTTTGAATATAACCACCATTTGTAACTGCTTTTTCTCTGTAAAGCACCCTAACGCACATCAGTCTGGGCACTCTATACAAGTGTTAAAAATAAACAAGCATTTGCAATGCAATAGGTCTCGCATTTACGCGAGGTTTAAGCTATTGGCATTTTAAATGACAATGCCTTTTATTTATGTTTTAAAAACCAAAACATAAATAAAAGGCATTGTCATTTACAATGCCAATAGCTCAAACTCGCGTAAATGCGAGACCTATTGCATTGCAAATGCTTGTTTATTAATGGGGTGGATACTCATTTGCAGGCCTTGCAAGCTGATGCTCCCCTGGATGCCGGGCGTACTATTCCAGCATTGTTATATGCTGACAATGCTGTTTTGCTGTCAAGGACCCCGGTTGGCTTACAAAGATTAATGAATGCTTTTGGGGAGTGCATATCATCTAAGAAAATGGTGATTAATAAATCCAAAACATTTACCATGGTTTGTGGGCCTAAGCATAAACAATGTAGAGCTCTTTATATTATACACACCAGAAGAGGGGACAAGAGATTAAGCCTTCCCTCACTCTCCAAAGAAGACACTGAAACTCACACACAAGGAAGGACTAAAGTAACCCCAATCCAATAGGGCTGCTCTGGGAGAAACCAAAAGAGGGAAAAAGAACATCTAAATTCCTATTGGGCAACCCATACAATTGTTAAGACTGCCCTCACCCACTAATAGTGGCATGCTTCATCATTGGGCCGCTTCTACACCATGGCGCAGACCAACGCTAATGGTGGAGCTTTATTTTTTCAAGAAACAGATTTTTCTCTAAAGGGATCCCTACTACAGAAACAATTTGATTACATTAGGCCTCAGGGCGAGGGCTCACCTACGTTTAAAGTAGGGTGAGGCATTCAACAAGGTTATGTGCTAGCCCCTTTATATTTCCCTTTATTTATTAATGGGGTGGATACTCATTTGCAGGCCTTGCAAGCTGATGCTCCCCTGGATGCCGGGCGTACTATTCCAGTAATGTTATATGCTGACAATGCTGTTTTGTTATCATGGGCCCCGGTTGGCTTACAAAGATTAATGAATGCTTTTGGGGAGTGCATGTCAT
Source organism: Calotriton arnoldi (assembly GCA_963921515.1). Taxonomy (NCBI): domain Eukaryota; kingdom Metazoa; phylum Chordata; class Amphibia; order Caudata; family Salamandridae; genus Calotriton; species Calotriton arnoldi. Next base: position 267,134 of record CAWUFW010010236.1, on the reverse strand, counting down.
CTAAGAAAATGGTGATTAATAAATCCAAAACATTTACCATGGTTTGTGGGCCTAAGCATAAACAATGCAGAGCTCTTTATATTATACACACCAGAACAGGGGACAAGAGATTAAGCCTTTCCTCACTCTCCAAAGAAGACACTGAAACTCACACACAAGGAAGGACTAAAGTAACTCCAATCCAATAGGGCTGCTCTGGGAGAAACCAAAGGAGGGAGAAAAGAACATCTAACTTCCTATTGGGCAACCCATATCAATCAATCAATCAATCAATCAGGTGTTTGTTAAGCGCGACTACTCACCCGTAAGGGTCTCAAGGCACTGGGGGGGGGAGGGGGTGCAGGATCCAGTCCATCAGGAGGGGGTCTGTTGAAGAGCCAGGTTTTGAGGTTTCTCGCGAAGATGGGGAGCGATGTTGTCTGTCTGAGGTGGAGCGGAAGGACGTTCCAGGCTCTGGCCGCGAGGAAGGAGAAGGAGCGGCCTCCCGATCTGGTCTTTCTTTTGCGGGGGACCACGGCGTAGGAGAGCTGGGCTGATCGTAGGGTCCTTTGGGGTGCGCGGAATTTGAGTCGGCTGTTCAGGTATGCTGGTCCGGTGTCATGGAGGGCCTTGTGTGCGTGGGTGAGATTCTTGAAGGTGATTCTAGCCTCGATGGAGAGCCAGTGGAGTGTGCGCAGGTGCTGGGAGATGTGGCAGTGTCTTGGCAGGTTGAGGACCAGTCTTGCGGCGGCGTTCTGGATGTTTTGTAGCTTGCGGGTGAGGTTTTTGTTTATTCCGGTGTAGAGTGCATTGCCGTAGTCGAGTCTGCTGGTGACGAGGGCGAGTGACAGTCTTTCTGTGCTCGAGGGGGATCCATTTGAAGGGCTTACGTAGGAGGCGGAGGGTTTGGAAGCAGGAGGATGCGACGGAGTTGATCTGGCGGTCCATTTTGAGCTCGGCGTCCAGGATGATTCCGAGGTTGCGTGTGTGGTCTATGGGGGTGGGTGGGCTTCCGAGGGCGGGGGGCCACCAGGTGTCGTTCCAGGTGTCGGGGTTTGGGCCCATGATGAGTACTTCTGTTTTGTCGGTGTTGAGTTGTAGGCAGCTGCTTTTCATCCATTTGGCGACGGCTTCCATGCCTTCTTGAAAGTTGTGTCTGGTGGTGTTGGGTTCGTTGGATAAGGAGAGGATGAGTTGGGTGTCGTCTGCATATGACACAATGTTGAGTCCGTAGGTTCTGACGATGGGGGCGAGCGGAGCCATGTAGATGTTGAAGAGCGTGGGGCTGAGGGAGGACCCCTGGGGGACTCCGCAGGTGGTTGGTGTAGGTTCCGAGAGGAAAGGGGAGAGTCTGCCCCGCTGCGTTCTGCCAGAGAGGAAGGAGTGGATCCAGTTGAGGGCCTTGTCCCGGATCCCTGCGTCATGGAGTCTGCGTTTTAGGGTGCGGTGAGAGACTGTGTCAAACGCCACTGAGAGGTCGAGGAGGATGAGGGCTACTGTTTCTCCTCTGTCCAGTAGGGAGCGGATGTCTTCTGTTTCGGCGAGGAGCGCGGTTTCTGTGCTGTGGTTTTTCCTGAAGCCGGATTGGGAGGAGTCGAGGATGTTGTGCTCTTCGATGAAGGTGGCGAGTTGGCTGTTGATGGCTTTCTCAATGACTTTCGCTGGGAACGGGAGCAGGGAGATGGGTCTGTAGTTCTTGAGGTCGGTGGGGTCCGCCAAGGGCTTCTTCAGGAGGGGGTTGATCTCGGCGTGTTTCCAGTTGTCGGGGAACGAGGCGTTCGTCAGGGAGCTGTTGATGCTGTGGCGGAGCATGGGTGCGATGGTGTCGGCGGCTCTGTTGAAGATGTGGTGGGAGCAGGGGTCCATGGGGGCCCCGGAGTGGATTGACTTCATAGTCTTCAGTGTGTCTTCGGTGGTGAGGGCTGTCCAGTTGTCAATCGTTGGCTTTAGGGTGTCGGGGTGGCTGGTGAGGGTTCAGTGTGTTGGTTGTCTTCGTTAAAGTTGTCGTAAATTTTCTTGATTTTGAGGTGGAAGAAGGTGCTGAGTTTGTTGCAGAGGTCTTGTGAGGGAGGGATGTCAGTAGATTCGCTGGTGGGTTGGGCGAACTCCTTGATGATGCTGAAGAGTTCTTTGCTGTTGTGCGCGTGTGTGGAGATTCTGTCTTCAATTGCTTTTTTTCTCGTTTTTCTGATGAGTTGGTGGTGGGCTTTGGTGGCGGCTCTGAAGTCGTTGTGGGCCTCTGTGGATTTGGAGTCCCTCCAGGCCTTTTCATGGCAGCGGCACGTGCGTCTGGACTCTCGAAGTTCGGTGGTAAACCATCTGGCTTTCTTGGCGTGAGTGTTGTTGTATTTCTTGAGGGGGGCTATGGTGTTGGCACTGTCGGAGATCCATCTGTGCAGAGTTCGGGCTGCAGTGTTGGGATCGTCGTCTTCCACGATGGTTGGGGTGGAGTTGCTGAGTGAGGAGGTGAGCTTGTCGTCTGTGATTTTGGTCCAGTTTCTTCGTGGGAGCAGGTGCTGGTGTCTGTGGATGGTGGGTGTTCTGAAGGTGAAGTGGACGCATCGGTGGTCTGTCCACGGGAGTTTGGTGATGTGGCTGAAAGTGATGGAGTTTCCTGTTGTGAAGAGGGGGTCGAGGGTGTGTCCTGCTGAGTGCGTGGGTTCGGTCACGATCTGTCGGAGTCCAATGTTGTGGAGGTTGTCCAGGAGGGATGTGGTGTTGGGGTCCAGTTGGTTGTCGAGGTGGAAGTTGAGGTCTCCCAGCAGGGTGTAGTTGGTGGATGGGATGACATGCGGGGAGATGATGTCCGTGATGGAGTTGGCGAAGGGTCCGCAGGGTCCAGGAGGTCGGTAGATGAGGGTTCCCCGGAGGGTGGTGGTAGGGCTGGCCAGTATCTTGAAGTGAAGGTGTTCCATCAGGTCTGTGGGCTCGTCGGGAGTGTGCTCAGGCGGAGGGTGGATTTGTGGACTCCTGGGCGGGTGGGGCGGTCCTTCCTGGAGATCTTGTATCCTTGGGGAATGGCAATGGCGATGTCCGGTCCCAAGGTGATGTTGGTCCAGGTTTCGGTGAAGAATGCTGTCGATGAGGTCCCAGATTTCGGTGGCGTGTTTGTGGAGTGATCTGACGTTGAGGAGGATGCATTGCAGGGTCTTCGGTTCGGGTGTGTTCTTGATGGATCAAGGACTCACAATGAGACTTGCTTGTAAGCAATCTTCTCACAGTAGTAATTAATTTGTACTAAAACCTTGTAATGTCATTATTAATAATGTGCAAACATTACATTTATCCGAGAGACACTTGCTTATGTGTTTAAAACTAATAAGTAATCCTTGTCTAATCCAAAATGGCCGCTAAAGCGCGGGAACTCAACTGCGCATGTGTCAACCATATCACGTGGTATGACGTCTTTCTTTGCTTGGAGGGAATCTTTGCTTCTGCGCAGTGTCTGCTAAAATGGCTGCTTGATGTTCTCACATGCTAAAGCTTTCGCGTTGCTGCAATTAATAATGTGGTATTCTAACGCTACTAATGCGGGATAGATTTTATAATTAAATGGAAATAGAGTAAAAGTAGGGGGTATACAGTGAAAACATTTATTTTTGATTATAACACGTTTCTTCTTTGATTTTTATTAGTTCGTAAATTGGGCCTGGGTTAACTGAACAGCAGCTCAAGAGCCATGGAACCTGCGCATGCGCTCTGAAAACTAACAAGACAAAGCGATGAAGTCAACTTGGAAGATATCCAAGGACATGACCCGCTGGTCACCTTCACTGTACATCTGAAATGTCCTAACAATTTAAACAAATTGTATACACTTTATATTAAGTTTGTCGTGAGACGGGTGGGAAATAAAGCAAATGTATTAATTGTGAGGGGCGGTATTTTTAAACAATGGGCTTAAAGAAATTGAACTAAATTGTCATGGTGTGAGGATCAACCCCATGTCCCTGTCCAATCAGAAGTAGTGGGCCCATAATTTTGAAACATTAATGGGAGGTACCTGGGTGTAGATGGGTATAATAAATATAGAATTAGGTAATTAGTTAGATCAGGCTTTGGTGCTCAACGAGCTGATCGATTGCAGACTGAACCGCTGTACAGAGAGGTCCTGAGGTGGGGGCGGCGGATTCCATTAGAAAGAAGACACGGAAGAACCGTGGAGGAACAAAGTGTCACAGAGGGGAACGACGCAGGCGTCGTTGATAGAGAGGTCACCTGTCCTGTCTTGAACCTGGTCCGGAGGTCTTTGGTCTTCATCCTTCTTGGGACCCTTCTTTCCAACTCCTTGGCCAAGGGGTTTGGTTTTCACACCTTTAGGTAACTATAAATGCGTAAATCTTTAGTTGTACTGCTGTCTCTATCTTCTCCTTTCTGAGGGACCGTCATTTGTAGTTAATAGGTGTTATTATAGTGTACTTCCTCCTTGATATGCGAATTAAGTGCCATGTGGCTTGCAAATTACTCTGCTAAATAATTTAGATAAACATTTTAAAACTTCCTGAGTCAGTGGTTATTATGAAACTGCATTTGTATGATCTCATTTTATCCCCAATTATCAAAGGTCCATTGGTAAGTCTTTACTCTTCAATCAGGAAAGATAATTGGTAGCAGGGAGTTTGATAAAAGAGTACAACTGATTCCCACCAGTGGTGTTTATTAGTTAGCGTGAATGAATGGGCCCAGGTGAGTATTTTGTGTATGAATGCTTGTTGCTAGTAACCCGCTGGATCAGTTTTCTGTCTATCAGAGGATGGTTTTGGTTTTATTTTGTTAATTGGGTAAAGAGAATTTTATTTTTATAAACTAACATCCGTTTGTTTAAAAGATTTGTTTTATGTTGTCTAGAATCCCCGGGGAAAAATGAATAGCAGAAGGTAAGTGGAAGCCATACTGCAGTGAGGTTATCTGTCAGGCAGAAATAGTACTGAAAAGTTAAGCAGGGCTATCAGTACTTGTTAGGGACTCTGTGCGTGTGAGTGATAGCAAAGGAATACGCTGTTAAAAATTTGATGTTATATCACCTAGAAATGGTAACATTGAAGGAGTAGCAGGTATTTTCGAAGCTTATATGAAGAGTAAACGGAAGGGTTTTACTCGTAGTGTATGTTAGTAAACGGAAGGGTTTTACTAGGAAGTGAGAGAAATCTATCTTTTCCAATATTAGAGAAACTAGCACGATAGCGAATGTTTTATGTTGTTACTGAATTTAAATAAGAAGCGTTGAGAAAATAAGGTTTTGCGTACGATTCTTGTAAAGGGAGGGTCAACTGTTGGAGTAAAAGCTGACGTCACAAACGCCGCGCTGGGATATGTTCGACACAGTAGGCGTGGAGCGAGCTTGTGAAGGAGGGGTCGGTAGTCAGAAGTAATACTGACGTCACAGTTGCTGCGCTGGGATTGGTTGAAACAGCGAGGGACAGAGAAGCGCAGATTGTAAAGGAGGGGTCGGCAGACAGACGTCACAGAAAAGCAGCGCTAGAATTGGTTCAGAGACAAATGTTATCTGGAATTTAATTGGTTGTCAGCATAGAAGTTGAAATCTTAGTGGACAGTGTAGATTGTATGTGGAAACGCGATCCGACTTTAATAGGAACACGTCCAGACAGGAGATTCCTAGGTTTTGCAGAATATAATTCAATAAACAGATATTTACCCAAAATGTACGGAGAAAAGAGAAAAATGTCATTTTTACAAAAGATTAAGAATTATTTTAAGAAGGATAAGCCAATCAAAACTAGGGAAGGAATTATCATTCCACCAGCAAAAACGCCCGCCTCATTCATGATGATGAAGAGGGGTTATCATACTTGCGTATGGTTAGAAAATTGGATAGAATATACAAAAGATGACGGAATATTAGCTTTCCCAGAGAATGGTACTTTCAATGGGAGAATTCTTCAAAATTTAAGAATAAGAATGAACGAATTAGAACCCAGACCAAGATTAACGCAATACGAAGCCCTAGAAGAATGGGAAACCGAGGCATTTGAACGTGATAGACCCAGAAGTAATAGGGGTTATAGGGGATTTTTTCCTAGACACCAGAATGAGACACAAGAAAGTCAAATGAAACAGTGGAGACGAGCGATGCTTACCAAGGGTTTGTATCCAATATTCATGGCAGAGGAGCCATTAGGGAGCAAATGCAAAGAAAAGACAAAACACATGACAGGATTTGGAGAATCCGAAGATGAATTTATGGAAGAAATACTAAAGAATCCTCCACCATACCAAGAGGGGCTGGGTGGATGTTCCCCAAGTGCACCAATTTTCAGAACACCATTGGTACCTCAAGTACTACATAATCCACCAGTTAATAGGGTACTTCAGGATAAGGAAAGAGAGGCTATAGACAGAAAGAGAGCAGAATTGATACAGAAAATAACACAGTTGAATGTACATCCTGATTCCTTGACCATAACCGTAACCATTGGTCCCGTGGTCCCTTTATATGGTGACAAAGTAAATTGTCCGAAACCTCTAGTTATGCCTACACCTGTGGATATTCCTAAACATGAAGCTGTAATAATTGATGACCATGTCAGCGATTGTGAATCTATGATTTCACTAATGGATTTACCTATTCGAGACCCCGTAAATAGCACCCCCAGAAGAGTCACACCGGGTTGCTCAAAGGATGTGAATATTATAACATCTTCAGGAACTAAGAGTGCAACAGTAGTAACCCCAGAAGATTTAGAAAGATGGGCACAAGGAATAGACAGACAAAGTTCACCACCAAATATTTTGGACATTGATAAATTAAAAGTCGAATTAGAAGAAATGATAGCAGGCAATGTAGGAGTAGATCGTTTAAATACCTACAGTGAAGAAGAACTATTGTTCGTATGTATGAGCATAACAAGAAATGTAAAGATTTTCCATGAAAAATTGACGGATTTAGCCTCAGAAATGGGAATTGAAATAAGAAAGTCAAAAGTACTACAGAAACCATATAGAGCAGACTTTACTGACAAAGATTTAGAAAATATGAATACATCTGGTAGAAAATTACAAGTGAAAGAATTAATGTCAGTATTGCAGAAATGGGGAGAACTAGATAAATGGAAAACGAGATGGACAAAGAAAAAGGAAGAGGCACGTTACAGTAGAACAACTTCAGAATATTTATTACAGGGAAAGTAGATCAGATGTACCCGATGCGGGAGGTTCCAGGAGGAGGTTATGTTCATGTCCCATGGAGCAGGCAAGATATTTTGTCATTTACGAATGATTTTCCAAAATTGAGAGAAAAACCAATTGAATGGTACAAGCAGGTTGAGAGGTTTGTGAAAGTTTCAAAAGTTTTGTTAAAGGATCTAGATGGTTTGTTTGACATAGTGGTACCTGCCGATTTATGGACAGATTGTAAAATTACCATCGACTGGCCTAGTGAAGAGTATCCTAGAGATTCAAAGACCGGTGCCACATCAAATGATGTAATGAAAAAGTATCACCAAGTAATAACTTATTTGAAAGGGAAAATACCACCAAAAGAAACAGAGTGGGTGAAAATAGAAAGGACTACTCAAGAGGCAAATGAATCGGTACACGCCTACTACGAACGTCTATTACAAGTGTTTAAGCTGTACAGTGGCTTTGAAGACATTGGAGACAAAAATATGAGTCAGTTTGTCTATCGATTTGTTTATGGTCTAAAGCCAGAGATTTGTCAGATGATCAAGCAACATATGTTATGTTGGCAAGGGAAACCTATTGACGAAATTTTTAAGTATGCTAAATATTGTGGAGATGACATTGAGGATAGACACAAGAAATTACAAGAAAAGGTGATGTGGGCTCAAGTGAAAATGGCTGAGCGACAGGGAATTAATTTGGATAATCCAACAGAAAGTCAGGGAAAAGAATCTGGAACGAATGGTGACACAGGGAATGGTGGAAAAGTGAGAGGACGAATGAGTAGAGAAGAGGCTAAAAAGAAATTTCCTTGTCATGGATGCGGAAAGTTGGGACATTGGAAGAACGAATGTAAAAAGATTCAAAATAATAATGGCCCAAATCATAATTTAAATCCACAGACGCAGAATGACTCACAACAGGGTGTAAATCCTCAGAGTCAGTTGCCACCTGCCCCTATACAGGGTAATGTAAGCAGAGCAAAGCACGGTACAGACGTCGGATATCAAGGAGGAAGTGGTAAGAATGAATATGTAACTTCACAGTTCCTTTTACAGGATGAATTTGATCCATATAGTTATCAATGACGATGCCTAAGAGAGGGGGAGAAGGAGTGCGTACTTGGCACATCCTAACCGGTAGATCAGTCAGGTCCATAAGTTGAAGGGAAAGTAAGAGGTAATGATATCACTTTTCTTTTGGACACTGGTGCTACCCGTTCTACTGTAAGAACAGCAGACATCCCAGACCTCCCTCTCTCTGGAGAAGCTATCCAAGTTGTAGGTGTAGCAAATCAAAAGATCAGAACACCCCTTACTGAGCCTATGGAAGTAAAAATAGGAAACTTCCGAGAAATGCACCAATTTGTGGTGTGTGATTCCAGTCCAGTAATTTTATTGGGTAGAGACTTACTGTGCAAAATGAATTGCACTATTTTTTGCACACCGGATGGTGTTGCAATACAGACCCCGAATGAAAATCATGTTTATAAGTTCATGATAGCCAAGCAAGGTACGGAAGTAGATGAGATGTTCTCCTTGATAACCAAAGACGAATTACCAGAAGAATTAAGAACTACAGTGAGCTCTAAGGTATGGGATTTTACTGGGAAAGAAGTAGGACTTATGGCAAAAATAGACCCAGTAAAGATCACTGTAAAAGAAGGCGCAATTTTCCCAAATACCAGACAGTACAAAATGAGTGCAGAAGTAAAGGCAGGAGTTATTGAGGAAATTGGCAGAATGGTCAAACAAGGCATATTAAAAGAAGTTATGAGTAGTCCTTGTAATTCCCCAATCATGGGTTTGAAAAAGCCTAGTGGAAAATATAGGATCGTTCAGGATTTGCAGAAAATTAATAAAATTGTGGTACCTTGTTGTCCTATAGTACCAAATCCTGCAGTGATCCTATACCAGATACCATGGAGTGCAGAATGGTTTACCGTGATTGATCTGTGCCAAGCATTTTTCTCAATACCATTGCATCCAGATAGCCAATATCTGTTTTCGTTTAAATTCGAAAACCATGTCTGTGTGGAATCGTATTCCTCAAGGGTACACAGAAAGTCCCTCCATTTTTAATCAAATACTGAAAGGGTGTCTAGAAAAATTAGTACTGCCCAGGAGCTCAGTCCTGGTGCAGTACATTGACGACTTATTGGTAGCATCCAAAACTCATGATGATTGTGTTGCAGATTCAATTGCATTACTCAACCACTTGGCTGAAGAAGGACATAAAGTGTCACCTGAGAAGCTGCAGTTTTGTACAACAGCAGTTAAATATTTGGGACACCAAATCGAAAGGGGACCAAGAAGAATAACATCTGATCGAATAAAAATAATCAAGCAAATGAAAATGCCAGTAACACAAAGAGAAGTGAGAATGTTTCTTGGAATAGTAGGATACTGCCGACAATGGATTATAGGATTTTCACTACTAGCAAAACCTTTAATTCAGCTAACCAAAAAGAAAGCAAAAGATCCAGTTGAATGGGATGATGAAAGTGCTGGTGCATTTGTAAAATTAAGAAATGCTTTGTGTGAGGCACCTGCCTTAGGAATGCCTGACTATACAAGAGAATTCACACTGTTTTGCTATGAAAGAGAAAATTGTGCACTTTCAGTGCTAACTCAAAGACATGGACTAGACAGGCGTCCTATAGCATATTTTTCTGCTACATTGGACCCAGTGGCTGCAGCATTGCCAGGCTGTTTAAAAGCAGTTGCTGCTACCTGTATGAGCATTGAACAAAGTGAGTCAATAGTAATGGGATATCCTGTTAAAGTGTTTGTCCCACATGTAGTTGTGATCCTGTTGACAAGAACTAGAACTCAGCATCTCACACCTAGTCGAATGACAAGGTATGAACGAATAATTCTAGGAGCTGAAAATGTGACCATAGCTAGGTGCACTGTTGTATTGCCAGATCAATATTGTGAAGAAGTTAAGGACGATCCAGAACATGACTGTTTACAGGTCACAGAATTGTGTACAAAACCGTGTCCTGACATACAGGAAATGCCCCTAAAAGACCCAGACAGGGAGCTGTTTGTGGACGGCTCATGCCTAAGGCATGAGGATGGCAAATTGAGTGCAGCCTATGCTGTATGTGAACTTTCTGGAATAGTCGAAGCATCCTATTTACCAGGAGTCAAATCTGCACAAGTAGCTGAATTAATTGCCTTGATCAAAGCCTCCAAAATTGGGAAAAATCTAAAAGTAACCATATTTACGGACAGTCTATATGGGTACGGGGTTGTGCATGATTTTGGCCAACTGTGGATGCAGAGGGATTTCATGACTTCTTCAGGATCCCCAATTAAAAATGGGCAGTTTGTAAAGGAACTATTGGAGGCAATACAATCACCAAAAGAATTGGCAGTGGTGAAATGTGCCGCACACCAGTCAGGAGATGATTGGGTGGTAGCCGGTAACAGATACGCAGACCTAGTTGCTCAACACTGTGCCAGAAACAGATTGGCAGTAAACAAAAGGGTTGAAAGGATGGGAATCAGCTGCCAACTTATGCTATGTCCAACACCTGAAACATGGAATGATGTGAAAAGATTACAAGATGATGCTGAGGAGAGTGAAAGAGATGTTTGGATAAAAATAGGGTGTTCCCGAAGACCAGATGATGATGTATGGGTATATTCAGATGGCAGACCAGTCATGCCCGACTGCTTGATTTCACAAATGGCCAGAATGTATCATGGAGACACACATGTAGGGAGAGATGCCATGATTAGACTTTTCAGACAAAGTTGGTACAATCCAAAGTTTAGGGCTGCAGCAGAGAGTCTTTGCCAGAGGTGTTTAACTTGCCAAATGAATAATCCAGGAAGGAGAACAGTAATTGGTTTGGGAAAAATTGGAAAGGCTGAGGGTCCCTTTGTAAGATTGCAGTTTGATTTCATACAGTTACCACCATGTAAAGGACTGAAATATGTACTTGTCATACTGTGTCTGTTTTCAAGATGGGTGGAGGCTTACCCTACCAGAAGGAATGACAGCATTACAGTCGCAAAACTGTTGTTACGAGAACTCATTCCTAGGTTCGGTTTCCCAGTAACTTTGGAATCAGATAGAGGAAGTCACTTCAATAACGATGTAATTCGAATAATCTGTGAAGCATTTAAAATTGAACACAAATTGCACTGTGTGTACCGCCCAGAGGCTTCTGGAGTGGTTGAACAAATGAATGGCACAATAAAATCAAGACTGTCAAAAATGTGTGCATCTACATCGTTAGATTGGCCAGATGCATTTCCCCTTGTCTTAATGGGACTCAGAAGCATTCCTGATAGAAATACAGAATTGAGTCCACATGAAATCATCATGGGCAGAGCAATGAGACATGCACATGTACCTGGAAATAAACTGCTGAACATAACTGATGATATGGTTCTAGATTATTGCAAAGCATTGGCTGACCTCGTGCGTTCTGTCTCTCACCAGGTTGGAGAAGACGCAGTTTCCAGGTAGCCTGAACAAGAGCATGATCTGAACCCCAGAGACTGGGTGGTAGTGAAGCATCACACCAGAGAAACGTGCTTATCACCCAGGTGGGGCGAACCTTGTCAGGTTATATTGGTTACAAACACAGCAGTGAAATGTGCAGGATTGCCTAATTGGATTCATGTAAGCCACACCAAAAGGGTGCCAGCTCCTGAAGGAAAAGATCCTCAGTCAGCATCAACAGCTGAGGAAGCTGAAGGTTGGCCAGCTGAAGAATCCCGGGTGAGAGATTCTGGAGAAGCTGAAGAAGAACAACCGAGCACAAGTCAGGACTGGCTACCAGTGGTTGACATACCAGAAGTTTACAACAAAACAAGAAGTCGAGCTAGATTAGAGGAAATTAGTGAGGATCAGATAGGTGAAGAAGAAGCAGCTCAGGCATGGGAGAATGAAACAATAAGAGAACCTGAGCAGGCCCAGAAAGGGAGAGAAAATTTGGCTCAAATCGACAAGGAAACAACAAAATTTGAGCAGGGACAGACAGGTTTAGAAGAATGCGGTCAGGCTGCAGAAGTACAAAGTGCAATAAGCCCTGATCAGAACCAGTTAGAACAAGAAAAACACGTTCAGGGATAAGAAAACAAAGAAGACATCGAGCAAGAAAGCCTCAAGCACGAAGACGTAAATCCTGAACAGGGTCAGTTAGTAGAAACTCACACTCAGGCAACTGAAGAAACAACAATAAGACCTGAACAAGAACAGATAGAAGAAGAAACTGAAATCAAGGAAAATCAATTTGTGCCACACCTTGAAAATAAAAGAATTTTTGGAAAAGACACAGAAGGTGAAGATACAGTGCAAACAAAGAAAGTCAGAAAAGGTGATCATTGGCCTAGTGTCATTAAAAGAGTAAAATACCATATAGAAACACGAAGTGAAGATCCAGAACAAGTAAATGAAGTAACAAGCTTATCTGGACAGACAAGTGGAACTGAAAACGAAAAAGCAAAAGATTGAAACTTGTGAACAATAAGTTTAAAGGTCCTGATTGGACTTATATAATCCTTGAAGACTACGAGAGTTCAGAGTCAAGTGAAAGTGGTGACGAAGGAACAAGTGCAGAACTGACATATGAAAAAGAAGTGAAACCCCTTGATAACATTAAAGTCTTGAAAGAAAAAGAAAAGAAGAGAAAATCTTCTTTGTCAAAATGTCTGACGACAGAGTTTCTGGGAGACCGAAACGCAAATGTTGTAAAAGATGCTGTGCTATATGCATATGTAGTCTGGTAGTGGTGCTTATAGTGTGGTTAGTTGTGATTCCAGTCCAGTAAATTTATTGGGTAGAGACTTACTGTGCAAAATGAATTGCACTATTTTTTGCACACCGGATGGTGTTGCAATACAGACCCCGGATGAAAATCATGTTTATAAGTTCATGATAGCCAAGCAAGGTACGGAAGTAGATGAGATGTTCTCCTTGATAACCAAAGACGAATTACCAGAAGAATTAAGAACTACAGTGAGCTCTAAGGTATGGGATTTTACTGGGAAAGAAGTAGGACTTATGGCAAAAATAGACCCAGTAAAGATCACTGTAAAAGAAGGCGCAATTTTCCCAAATACCAGACAGTACAAAATGAGTGCAGAAGTAAAGGCAGGAGTTATTGAGGAAATTGGCAGAATGGTCAAACAAGGCATTGTAGAATTGTAGCAATTCCTTACCTTATGATAATGGATAAAAAGATTAACAATGAAGCAAAAGGAAGGATAGATAACTTGAAAGGTGATAGAGTAAAAATAGAAGCAGAAGATGAACCAGAGTTTCATCATGTGGTAACAGATAACGATACTAGTTTAACTGTTTTCACTAAATTATTGTTTCAGTACGTAGATACAATGGAAGTTAGTGACTGTTATGTTTGTATGAAGTTACCTGAATCAGTAGCAGAAGGGTTAACATACCATCATTTACCTTTAACTTATGGCATATCATGTAGTGTACTAACTAGTTTATTTTATAGAACAGGGAAACTTCAGTATTATTATTCAAATATAGATGTGATATTTTCAGAGGTTCCGATTCAAAAGAATATGAACCCAGTGCTTAGTAGTCAAGATGCACAATTTATGGGAGAATTTTTCTTAACAATGAAGTCGTTAGACATAACATATGCACATAGAAGCAATCTAACATGTTCATTACATGAAGAAGAAAAGATATTTTTGAACTTAGTTGAGAATAGAAGACAAAATTTCCAAAGGAAAGCGTCTGAGCATAAAGCTCATCTTCCGCCTTGGGCAGAGAAAGAGGGTATTTATACACCTGGCAAAGCTCAAGCTGCTATGGCTCTGGATTTTGTAAAGACAGGGAAAATTTGTCTACATAGGTTAAAGACTGATTATAACAATATTTTCATCAGTACCAGTGAATGTGAACATCATTTCTTAATTCTTGGAGGTTGGGGACTAAAAGGAGGAACAGATTCAGTTTTTCCTGGTATTTATTATGTGTGTGGGAATAAGGCTTACTTTAGGCTTCCTGCACGGTGGTATGGAAGTTGTTATTTTGGAATAACGTAAAAAGGAACACTGGGAACAATGAAAATAATAATGAATTAACGCGTAGTAAAAGAGCTAGTTTTTCAGAAATTGTAGGTGATATATTTGGTGCATTGATACCTTCAGTGGCAATAATTCTGAGCTCAAGGAAAATATGTAAATTATCTACAGTGGTTGATCGTTTATCAACGGATACTGCTAGGATTTCTAATGATTAATGCGGAGATGGTTGCGATTAGATCTATGGTTATGCAAAATCGACTTGCGCTTGACATAATATTAGCAAAAGAGGGCGGAGTCTGTAAATTGTTGAAAACGAAACATTGTTGCACGTATATTCCTGACAAAAGTGCAGAAATCGGAACATATATAAAGAATATAACAAAACTTGAGAATGAACTGAAACCACTGGAAGTTGATAGTGTATGGGAAAGACTGACAAATAGCACTGCGTCAATTGGTACCTGGTTTACTAATGTAGGAAAAGGACTTATAGGTCAAATATTAGTACCCTTAGTAGGGATAGCAATAATAGTAGTGTCAATAATGATATGGTGCAAATGTTGTAGAAGGAACGAAACATATAGAGTGAGTGAAAAGGGCAAGAAACGGAAATTTTATGAAATTGAATTAGAAGATCTGAAAAGTGAAAAATACAAGAAACTGAAAGGAGAGGATAACAATAGAAAATGTAAAAGTGAATGTGTAACCGAAAAATGCTAGAAGTTGGCATCTGGTTGTGGGTAGTTTTGATGGCTCAGAAACGCCATCAGAGAGGGGATTAATGGAGCAAGGACTCACAATGAGACTTGCTTGTAAGCAATCTTCTCACAGTAGTAATTAATTTGTACTGAAACCTTGTAATGTCATTATTAATAATGTGCAAACATTACATTTATCCGAGAGACGCTTGCTTATGTGTTTAAAACTAATAAGTAATCCTTGTCTAATCCAAAATGGCCGCTAAAGCGCGGGAACTCAACTGCGCATGTGTCAACCATATCACGTGGTATGACGTCTTTCTTTGCTTGGAGGGAATCTTTGCTTCTGCGCAGTGTGTGCTAAAATGGCTGCTTGATGTTCTCACATGCTAAAGCTTTCGCGTTGCTGCAATTAGTAATGTGGTATTCTAACGCTACTAATGCGGGATAGATTTTATAATTAAATGGGAATAGAGTAGAAGTAGGGGGTGTACAGTGAAAACATTTATTTTTGATTATAACACGTTTCTTCTTTGATTTTCATTAGTTCGTAAATTGGGCCTGGGTTAACTGAACAGCAGCTCAAGAGCCATGGAACCTGCGCATGCGCTCTGAAAACTAACAAGACAAAGCAATGAAGTCAACTTGGAAGATGTCCAAGGACATGACCCGCTGGTCACCTTCACTGTACATCTGAAATGTCCTAACAATTGAAACAAATTGTATACACTTTATATTAAATTTGTCGTGAGACGGGTGGGAAATAAAGCAAATGTATTAATTGTGAGGGGCGGTATTTTTAAACAATGGGCTTAAAGAAATTGAACTAAATTGTCATGGTGTGAGGATTAACCCCCTGTCCCTGTCCAATCAGAAGTAGTGGGCCCATAATTTTGAAACATTAATGGGAGGTACCTGGGTGTAGAAGGGTATAATAGATATAGAATTAGCTAATTAGTTAGATCAGTCTTTGGTGCTCAACGAGCTGATCGATTGCAGACTGAACCGCTGTCCAGAGAGGTCCTGAGGTGGGGGCGGCGGATTCCATTAGAAAGAAGAAACAGAAGAACCGAGGAGGAACGAAGTGTCAGAGAGGGGAACGACGCAGGCGTCGTTGATGGAGAGGTCACCTGTCCTGTCTTGAACCTGGTCCGGAGGTCTTCGGTCTTCATCCTTCTTGGGACCCTTCTTTCCAACTCCTTGGCCAAGGGGTTTGGTTTTCACACCTTTAGGTAACTATAAATGCGTAAATCTTTAGTTGTACTGCTGTCTCTATCTTCTCCTTTCTGAGGGACCGTCATTTGTAGTTAATAGGTGATATTATAGTGTACTTCCTCCTTGATATGCGAATTAAGTGCCATGTGGCTTGTAAATTACTCTGCTAAATAATTTAGCTAAACATTTTAAAACTTCCTGAGTCAGTGGTTATTTCAGGTGTTTATGAAACTGCATTTGTATGATCTCATTTTATCCCCAATTATCAAAGGTCCATTGGTAAGTCATTACTCTTCAATCAGGAAAGATAATTGGTAGCAGGGAGTTTGATAAAAGAGTACAACTGATTCCCACCAGCGGTGTTTATTAGTTAGCGTGAATGAATGGGCCCAGGTGAGTATTTTGTGTATAAATGCTTGTTGCTAGTAACCCGCTGGATCATTCTTGCGGGCGGGTTGTGCTGGGTCAGTGTTCCTGGTGGTGCTGCAGGTGTGCCGGCAGCAGTGACAGCTGAAGGGTCCGTGGGTGTCGGCTGGTGATGCTAGCTTGCAGTTGTTGTTGCGGCCTGGGTTTAGCGCGTGGAGTGCCTCTGGGTCATAGCGTTGGCAGTGCGGAGGTCCAGGGTTCCTGGCGCTGGTCGGGTCGCAGGCGGGCGCAGACGGGCTTGTCAGCGGCGTGCCTGCTGCGCGCGGCCGCCATTAAGTAGGGGTCGGGGAGGGCTGGACAGCTGGTAGGCGGGAGCGGGGAGGGGAGCTGTATTGGGACGGTCGCGCTGGTCGTGCTGGGGGGGAGGGGCCACAGAGGCAGCAGTGGCGGAGAAAACGGGCGGGAAAGGGAAAGGAGGAATAAAGGAGGAATAAAAGGAAATAGAAGTGGAATAAAGCAGAAAAGCAGAAAAGCGCAGAAAAGCAGAGGAGTGCAGAAAAGAGATTAAAGTGAGGGTAAAAACAAGTGAAAACAGAGAGGAAAGCGGAGCGAGAAAAAGGAGACAGAGGTCCACTGGACCACCAGGGAAGAGGCGCAGGTAAACCTGCGGGTGGAGGAGGGCCTCGAACACCAACACTCGAGAGTGCAGGGGCTCGGGGGAGGCCTCACTTAATGTTGGAGCTGCGAGGGTAGGAGAGCAATTTCACTGACAATGAGTCAGTGGTCTTGCTCCCATACAATTGTTAAGATTGCCCTCACCCACTAATAGTGGCATGCTTCATCATTGGGCCGCTTCTACAGCATGGCGCAGACCAACGCTAATGGTGGAGCTTTATTTTTTCAAGAAACAGATTTTTCTCTAAAGGGATCCCTACTACAGAAACAATGTGATTAAAACTGTCTCGGTGGGTACCCCTTTTTCTTTAATATGGGCCCCACTTGGCAGGATTAAAATAAAGCAGGTATATCAGAGTGTCTATGTCTATTTTACCCAAATGATTTGTATCAACATGTTTCAGCCAAACCCAACTGCCACTACGGGGGGTAAAATAGCCTGCCTCAGGATACAGATCCCTTATGAATACGTCCCTTCTAATCAATGATTACATGGAAGGGAAAATATGGCAATACTCGCCCTCTGTAGACACACTTTGGGGCGTACCCGAGTTTCACTATTAATTCTCCAAACACGGGAGCAGAGTGGGGACGTCACCCTGTAGTCACACTTTTATCAAGGTGCGACGTTGCCTGAATTGGCCCCTCTGCGTCCTCTAAGAAAATGGTCATGAATAAATCCAAAACGTTTGCCATGGTTTGTGGGCCTAAGCATAAACAATGTAGGACTTTTTATATTGACACTACCCCAATTGTTGCAGTAAATTAATTTTGTTATCTGGGTGTCTTATTCACAGCTAACGTATCTTGAGGTCAACAGATTTTAAACACTAAACCTAAAATTAGCAGGGTTTCTCAAGGGTTTTAAAAATATTTAATCTAAATTAGGCAGCAGTCCCGTCAAGGTAATGGTTGAAATTTACAAGGCTAAAGGGGTGTCCACTGCCACATATTGGACTGGTCTCTGGGGCTAATCCAATTGCACTGTTCTACAAGTGGAGGAAAACACTTTCTTAAAATGGCTACTTCGCTTACCTACTTCTGTCTCAACTATGATTGTCCATCAGGAGGTCGGTCTGCAGTACCTAGAAGACATACTTTTGGTAAGACCTTTGCTATTATGCCTATCACTATGGGCAAAAGAGGAAATTATTTTACGAGATCTATTATTTTCGATTGTTTTGCCTTGGATAAGGCTTCGAGTATCATATGGTTATTGTAAATTAACTCTTACTTTTGTATGTTGTTCAATTTGCCCACATGGTCAGACCCTGTACAGGTGCTATCATTAACTAAGAAGATGATCAAAGATACTTTTTTTCAACATAGATCTGGACAGCGATTGGCTACTAACAATACAAAATCCTCAGTCATTTTATACATGCCATATGGGATAGAGGAGCATGGTTACAACTATCTATCTGGTGTAACAAGTATGCAACACTGTTTTGTTTTTGTAAGACTGAGATGTGGCATTGTGCATAATTTAGTGGCTTTTCCAATTATGGAGTTGATGGAGTGGAAATCTCATTTCATTTGCAGGGGTGCATCATAATCATGTGTAGAACGCATCCGCATATAATCTTGAAACTGTATTAACGTGAAGTGTTAGAATTGTGAAATGTATTAATAGAACTACATGTCATATTTCAGGTTATTGACAAGTATTATGGAGAATTAATGTAGAAAATGGATGTAACTAGCAGAAAACGTTAACATGAAGAACTTGTGTTCCGAAACTGACAAATATTCATGTACTAAATGTACTTATTAACTGTGGCATTTCATACGTAGGTAAATGCATTAATTGAAAATGTATTAATGATCATGTGAATTTGTAAAGCTTACATAGTGCATTCTTATGTTAGTTGAAAATCGTAGGCCTGAAATGCAAGTCCCTGACAACTCTTACTTTAGAATTAACAGTTTGAATTTCATGTGTGCTGTGGAATCTGTTCTTTCTCACGTTTTGTATTGCAGGTGAAGAAACGCTCTTTTAGGCAGAATAATGTCTTAATTTTATTAGCTAGGCAAGGAGAGAAGAAGTTACAATTGTGTGACTTGGGTCGATAAAGGAAGGACGTTACGATTCACACGGAAGAAAGGTACATAGATGACACCGTGGAAAAGTACGATCAGAACTGTACCTAGAGTGGATTGCGTGAGCATGGTTCATTATGGGATTTCTACCTGTGGATAAGTGATTGTTGGCACTTTCTTTGCAATGGTGGCTTTATGGTACTTGACCCATTGATGGTGGAGAGACTTCTTAGGAAGACTCCACGCACTGACACCTTTTACCTTTCCTCTTGAAAATGCTTAGGGAGGAATGTCATCTTGGTGTTAGAGTAGGGATAGATTTCATGCTTTTTACTCATCAACCCTCGATGCAGGGAAATTTGGACTCATGCTATGTGATTTTCTGTATCCTATTGATACTTATTCCTAATATGAGACTGCCCCCACACAGTAACAAAGCCACTGTCTATGCAGGTCTCTGATCACATAGTGGGAACACACTACAACAGCGCGGACCATGCAGGTCTGAATCAAATAAGCTGTTCAATTGGGGTGGATGAAACCTTCAGCTTTATTTTCAGGTACTGAGAGATGGGCAGCAGCCCAGTGCCCACTAGAGAGAGTGCATCCTGATGGTGAGTTCAAACAACACTGCCCCTAATCGGGGGAGCTTCTGGGATGGATACATCTTGCTCTTTTCCCGGAATGGACTGTGGTGGCCACTGCCTATGTGCCAACCGGACACTACCAGTCCACTGGTCCTTAAGGCAAAAGAACGAAAGAAAGGGGTGGGAATTGCATGTTCTTCTTGCTCTCTCTGAAAAGCATCTCTCCACAATCTGGAAAACACCAACCTTACAGATGTAAAAATGTTTGCTATCAGATAAGGATAACCTTAACAACAGAGGCGCCACTAGTGATCACCACAATTTTTCATGTGATGTAAAGATGTTTGCTATCAGATAAGGATAACCTTAACAACAGAGGCGCCACTAGTGATCACCACAATTTTTCATGTCTTCTCAAACCAATGTTTGCGATCATTATTGCAAAACCTATGCAAACAATGTCCATGAAAACTATTAGAAACAACAAAAGAGAATAATACTAAGGGATCTTCTTCTACTCTAGCTTTCTGGATATAATTTAGAAGTGCAGGCCAGGAGTCATCACTCATGGGGGCTACTGTACCCCAAAACCTGTTATGCTGATGCAAGCCAGCAAGGTTTGTGCAGAGAGGATTGTGGTGTACACCTCAATACAATAGGGTATGGAGACCAAGGGTGAGTTAAATGTTTATGTTGGCATGTTTTTTATGACTACTGCCTGTACTTCCCACATCTTTACGCCCTGATCCATCTTTACTTCTCCCGCCTATGTATAGCAATTACATTATTTTCACTTCACTCCCCATTACTCTTACCATAATGCTAGTAATTTCTATAGTCATATTTTGTATTCATTTTAATGACCGCTCAGCCCTCCACAGGGCTTGGTCGCCCCACTCACTGCTGCCGCTCCTGCCTGCCTTGCCGCCTCCTGCCTGGAGATTCCTTCGCTCGCTGCCCGCTGCTCCTGGGACTTTCCCGCTGCCTGCTGCTCCTGGGACTTTCCCGCTGCTCCTGGGACTTTCCCGCTGCCCGCTGCTCCTGGGACTTCCCGCCACTGCCTCCCTGCGGCCCCGCCCCCGTGATTCCATTCGCCGCCCCGCTCCCGCCACCCAGCTGCTCCTCCCTCCAGGCTCCTTACTTATGACGCCCCCTGAGCGACCGCGCAGCGGCCGCGCGCAGCGGGAGCACCGACGGAGCGCCGAAGGTGCGCCAAAGGTAAGCCCGTCTGCGCCCGTCCGCGCCTGGCCCGCGCCCAGTGCCAGGACCCCTGGATCCCACCGATGCAACACTACTCGACGGACCTACGACGCCGCCACCCTCACCGCACTCAATGCCGGCCGGAACCCTGCCTGCTACCGAGCCTCACCGAGACGCACCCACGGACCCTTCACCTGCCAAGCCTGCCGATTCACCTGCCCCCGGACGTGCACCACCTCCGCCAAGTCGAGCACCAGCAGCAACCACCTGAAATGCATCCTGTTGAACACCCGCTCCGTCCACAGGCACGCCGTGGAACTCTGGGACCTGCTCGACGCAACAGCACCGGACGTCGCCTTCCTCACCGAAACCTGGATGAACGCCTCCTCAGCGCCCGACATCGCCATAGCCATCCCGGACGGATACAAGATCACCCGGAAGGACCGCGTCAACCAGACGGGAGGAGGCATCGCCATCGTACACAAGAACACCATCCGCATCTCGACTAACTCCGACGAGACCTTCACCGCCGCCGAACACCTACACTTCCAGATACACACTGACCCCAAGACCACCCTCCGAGGCACCCTCATCTACAGACCCCTGGGACCACGCACACTATTCAGCGAAGACATCGCAGACTTCATCAGCCTGCACGCCATGCCCTCCGCCGACTACATCCTCCTAGGGGACCTCAACTTCCACCTGGAGAACAACAACGACAGAAACACCACCGCCCTGCTGGACAACCTCGCCAACCTCGGACTCAAGCAACTGGTGAACACGCCCACCCACTACGCCGGCCACACGCTTGACCCCGTCTTCTCTTCCAGCAAGCACATCTCCTTCAGCCACGCCACCGGACTCCACTGGACCGACCACAGCTGCGTCCACTTCAGCTTCAGAAAGACTGCGACCCACCACCACCCGCAACAGGCTCCCCGCCGGAGCTGGAGCAAGATCACCGCCGAGCAGCTCACCGCCTCCCTCAGCCAGAACACACCCACCAACACAACGGACCCAAACGAAGCAGCCAGCAACCTCGCCAAGTGGCTGACCGCCTGCGCCGACGACCTCGCACCACTAAAAACCCTCCCAGCAGACCCGGAAGCAAGAAAACCCCTTGGTTCACCAACGAACTCAAGGAATCCAAGAAGAACTGCCGCACACTCGAGAAAGCCTGGCGACTCGACCAGACCACAGACAACAGGACCGCCCTCAAGCACGCCACCCGCAAACACCACCAGCTGATCCGTGCCACCAAGAAGTCGGCACTCAAAGAACGACTGGACAACAACGCCCACGACAGCAAGGAACTTTTCAGCATCGTCAAAGAGTTCTCCAACCCCAGCGCCGGAAACAACGACATCACCCCCTCGCAAGACCTCTGCAACTCACTCGCCGCGTTCTTCCACCGCAAGATCACCGACATACATAACAGCTTCGACGCACAGACCACGCACCCTACCGCCGAACCAACGCCCGCCACCACCACCCTCTGCAACTGGACCCCGATCAGCACCGAAGACACCACCCGCACGATGAACTCCATCCACTCCGGATCACCAACCGACCCCTGCCCACACCACGTCTTCAACAAAGCCGACGCCACCATCGCACCCCATCTCCGGGACATCATCAACTCCTCCTTCCACACCGCCACCTTCCCGGAGAGCTGGAAGCACGCCGAGCTTACCGCCCTCCTGAAGAAACCAACGGCGGACCCCACCGACCTCAAGAACTACCGTCCCATCTCGCTCCTTCCGTTTCCGGCCAAAGTCATCGAGAAGACCGTCAACAGACAGCTTGCCGCCTTCCTCGAGACGAATGGATCCCTCGACCCCTCGCAGTCCGGGTTTCGGGCCAACCACAGCACCGAGACCGCCCTTATCGCAGCCACCGACGACATCAGAACCCTAACCGACAACGGGGAAACAGCAGCCCTCATCCTCTTGGACCTCTCCGCGGCGTTCGACACCGTCTGCCACCGCACCCTAGTGAAGCGCCTCAGCAACATCGGAATCCGAGAGAAAGCACTGGAATGGATCATCTCGTTCCTCGCCGGAAGAACCCAGAGAGTCCGCCTCCCCCGTTCAGATCCGAGGCCACCGAAGTCATCTGCGGCGTTCCACAAGGATCTTCACTCAGTCCAACCCTCTTCAACGTCTACATGAGCCCCTCGCAGCCATCGCACGCCAACACAACCTCAACATCATCTCCTACGCCGACGACACCCAGCTGATCCTCTCCCTCACCAACGACCCCACCACCGCCAGAGCCAACCTACACCACGGGATGAGAGACGTCGCCGACTGGATGAGGAACAGCCACCTTAAACTGAACTCAGACAAGACGGAAGTCCTCATCCTGGGCTCATCACCCTCCGCCTGGGACGACTCTTGGTGGCCCCGGCCCTGGGCACCGCGCCCAAGCCAACGGACCACGCACGCAACCTGGGCTTCATCCTGGACTCCTCCCTGTCGATGACCAGACAAGTCAACGCTGTCTCATCTTCGTGTTTCAACACCCTGCGCATGCTCCGCAAGATCTTCAGATGGATCCCCACTGAAACCAGGAAGACCGTCACCCAGGCACTCGTCACCAGCCGACTGGACTATGGGAACACCCTCTACGCCGGAACCACAGCCAAACTTCAAAAAGACTCCAGCGCATCCAGAACGCCTCCGCACGACTCATCCTGGACATCCCCCGACACAGCCACATCACCGGACACCTGAAAGACCTGCACTGGCTCCCCGTCAGCAAGAGAATCACGTTCAGACTCCTCACCCACGCACACAAGGCCCTCCACGACCTGGGCCCCAAGTACCTCAACGACCGCATGACCTTCTACACGCCCACCCGCCAGCTACGATCAACCAGCCACGCCCTCGCCACCGTACCACGCATCCGCAGAGCCACCGCCGGAGGAAGATCCTTCTCCTACCTGGCAGCCAAGACCTGGAACTCCCTCCCCACTCACCTTCGGCGAACCCAGGACCATCTCTCCTTCAGGAAGCAGCTCAAGACCTGGCTGTTCGAGCAGTAACTTACCCCCTCCCCCAGCGCCTTGAGACCCTCCCGGGTGAGTAGCGCGCTCTATAAATGCCGTGATTGATTGATTGATTGACCTTAAATTTCATCAGTGCTAAAAGAAATACAGTAGCCCTAAATTGAATTTAATGACCTTTTTAAATACGCATATATTGGCATTACAAATCTGGCACCTGAGGTTGGTGTAGGTGTCGGAAGGGTGACCGCTCATGGGATTTAGCCTTTTTGGTTAGAGCTACTGGTCTGGGAAGTAGGGAGTGCACTCCAGGAGATTTGGTTTGGGGTATATGTGAATTATCTCTTTGATTATCTGGAAAAGATCATAAAAAATACTTGAAGCTAAAAAAAATATATTGAATTACTGTATTTTAACGCAAATCATAAGTGCAACCTTAAATTAGATTAAATCATTCAAAATATTTTTTATTATATAAAATGAACACTAATTCCATCCGCAGAACGTATATTTATCTACTTACTTACATTAATTTAAATCAAATTAAATTACCTTACATTGCGATAAAGTAAGTCTTACCCTAGTTGGAAATTAATTTGAAATGTTAGCTATAAACCCCTTTGTAACTCTCAGGTTATCTCTGGACTTATATTCTATTAAGTGTTTATAATTTTAATTTCATTCATTCACTTCAGTACTAAGCCTAACTGTAAATGTCACTGAGTTACTTTAATTAAAAATAATAAATGTAATTATTTACATTAATACCAACCCTAAACCACAAAAGCATGTTAATAAGAAAGAAATACTTAAATTATAATGATTTGTTTGCCCCTAAAACTAAATTGTCGTACTTGCTTAGAATCATTTTAAGATCCTGGTTACATGAGAAAGTGAATCTGTAAATTCCTCTCATGTCACAATCCACTAGCGGAAAGCCTTCCAGGAATGTCAGCAGTATTACAGGAAGCTAGAGATACTGAATGCCACAAGGACAAATAAAAGGCCTGTCTTCTAACAATTTAGGCTGAAGTCCACACAGACAATCCAAATGGCTGCCTCCTAATCACTGGTCGATCTGTGGAAATCATCTGTCATTTGCAGATCTTTTTGGCAGTCACGTCTTTCTATCTTGAAGCTGTGCTGGACTATAACCAACTGTGAGGGGTGGTGGAGCCTGCAATTTGCAAACTCACAGGTTTTGTGGCAGCATAGCACAGAGCCGCACTTTTTGTGTATTCTGAAGGAAGAGGGGCATGAAAAGGACGAATCCCTCCTTCTGAGAAGCGATAAAATTAGGGTTGTCACCTTTGTTCAAGAGAAATGCTGGCAACACTGCGCTATCTCAGTTCTTAGCGTTTCTTGCTGTGACTGTGCAACATATTGAGCTACAGTTCTACAAGTTTGTCACAAAATGTTAGGTAAACAATTTCAGTTCCACCACCACTCCACATAATTCTGTAGCTTAGAATGCATTGCAAGCACGTGTGGCCCTATTTTGCTCTTAAATTCTTGTGTCTCTCTTCTGTTTGCTTTCTCTCAGTCAGTAAAGTCTGTTTTCTCACTCTATTGTACTTGTCTTCTGGTTAATTTTAATCTCCCAGTGTCACCTCACGTAGCCCTATAGTTCCTCAGGGGTGCTATGCTCCTTGTTTTCCTCTCACTCTCATCCTCACTCTAGCCTATCTCCTACGCTTCTCCTCTTTTCTCTCTAAATATATTTATTTCGTATTTGTATATAGTTTATTCCCAACTACCTCTCCTTTTCCCTGTCCTGTCATTTTTTATGTGTTTCCATCTCACCTCAGTTTCTTTCCCTTCACTCGTTTCTTTTACCTCTCATCCTATTCTCTTCTGTTCCTTCTTATTCCCTCTGCACCTCTCAATCGCACCCTCTCCTGAAAATATTCTCACTCCTCCTGCTTTCCTTACCGCCAGGCTAGCCATGTAACTGATTGGGTATTTTCCCTGGGACAGTAGTCGCCCTCACCATTGTCAATAGGGGCCACACCAAGCCTGGGATGTGCATTGAAAAGCTATCAAAAAGATGGCAACTGCATGCACGTCTGAATATAGTTAACTAGGCTGTGGCTGGGCTGCAGCAGCTAACAATGACCTATTTCATTATGGATGATTCTCAATAGATAGAAGGACTTCAAAGAATAAACACAAACTACAACAATATGTAAATGGAACCTGTTGGACTTGGCCCACTCTGAAGGGTCACCCCCAACCATTTTGCCTTCATCCCTCCTGTTTTCTGAATCTAGTTTTTGTTGGCCTTAGAACTCTGTGCACTTTTATACTGCTAACCAGTGCTAAAGTGCTTGTGCTATCTCCCTTAAACATGGCACAAATGGACTACACCTGATTGGTATGTTTAATTTAGTTATAGGTCCCTAGTATATGGTACTTTATGTAGTCAGGGCCTGTCAATGAAATGCTACTAGTGGGCCTGCAGCACGCCTTATGCCACCTGCTTAAGTAGCACTTTAAAACATGTTTCAAGCCTGTCACCCCAGCCTGCAGTGCAGTTTTAAAACTGCCAATTTGACCTGGCAAAATAAACCTTATTCCAGGCCTAAACATTCCCTTTCAATACATATAAGTCTCCCCTAAAGTAGGCGCTAAAAAGTTCATAGGTCAGAATGCATTGTATTTGAAAAGTAGGAAATGTGTTTTTGAGTTTTACAAATCCTGGTTGTGAAAAGCTCTTTCACTACTGTAAGGCCTATGTCTTCCATTGGATAACATTGGGCTAACATATTACATTTAGTAAGTGCTAATGTTTAATTGGGAATAGATTGGAAGGTCAAGTTTGGACTCAAATAGATTGTAATTAAAGAAAATATCTTTGATGGTAAAGTCAAATTTCAAGTCGCAATTCTGAAACTGCCCCATTTAGAAAAATAGCATTTTCTTGTCCTAACCATTAGGTGCCTGCTGCCTGTGTCCGCGGTCACATGACTGAATAGCTTGACAGTTGGCCTTTTTTGTGTTCCTCCCAGACAGTAAGACAAAGGAGGACTAGGTGTTTGCAGGATGGGCCATACTGCCAGGATGGATGGGGTGGAACTGTTCCCTGCCCCACATACATTTCAAAAGGCTGCCTCCATACAAAGGAACCTGCACCAGTCTTTTGTCACATCAGTCTACTTGAAGCCTTGGCAGAGGAAGGGAAGAACGTTCCAGAACCAGATGTGGGGGTAGCCAGTATGACATCCCCACTTCAAAGACTGGCACCAGGTATAAATATTGGACCTCCTAGTCTACTTCTTCAGTACAATCCTGACCTGTGGAAGAATTCAGGACTGCATTGTACTCCAGAGAACTGCCCTGCTGCTTGAGCCCTGCCTTGTTATTCAGAGGACTGCCCTGCTGCTTGAGCCTGCCTAGCTGCTCGAAAAAGAGAGGACCATCTCCTTGAACCCAGGACAACCAGATTGACTCCAAGGACTAGTTGGCTGGCATCCTGTGTGAGTTGCAGGGATAATATAAATCTCCAGAGTCCTTAAACCCTGCACCTGGCCTGTGCTGGAGTGAGTCCTAGTCCCCCCAAGTGGTGCCACTCAGACCCTGGAAGGGATGTTAGAGGTGCTTCCCCTGACTAACTCTGAAAGTTGGGACTATGAAAAATGTTCACCAAAAAGTGCCAGAAAAAATGACAGAAGACCGGGAACAGCCTGCTAGCTATTTTGCTCTCTGTATATTGCCAGTGAGCCTGACTTCTTCTCTTCAGCAGCAAATCCTTTTCAGCGGGACCTCCGCACAACAGTGTCTAGCCTTATGGAGCCCTCTTCTGCTACGGTTTGAAGCTTCGTCCTGCTGGAGGTTTTTGATTTCCAAAATGTTGTCTAAGTCCAAAGTTAAAGATCATCACAGGGCTTAAAGGTGACAGGCTCCCCATTGACAGTGATGACATCCTCAGAATGGAAATCTGCCTTCTCCATCTCGGTGCTTTTTCCCACCATTGTCTATGCTTCACTGCAACCTTGTTCAGCGCTCCCTGGTGACAACTCCAACTAAGACACAGCCTGCTGCCTTGCCCCGCTGAACTCTACCTTCTGCTAGACTTTTCTTCAAAATTTCTCTTAAGTCCCAAATTAAGCCTAAACCGTGCCCTATCCACCTTGTATAACTGAACCCCGCTCCATCACCGTCGTCCTTAACTTTTGACTTTGCTCCGGTTTCGCACGACCAGATACCCGCGGTTGGCGCTTTGATCATTTGAGCGCTATTTTTCACTAAAAATGTAAATTTCATGACTCTGGTTCTACTCATTGGAAATAATGTATTTTATGTCATTTTAGAAATTAGAATGTTCTCTATTTTTCTAAATTGCTATGGGAATTTTCTTGCTTGTGTATTCACTTTATTACTGTTTGAGTGCTGCATAAATACTTAACACAGTATATCTAAGTTAAGACTAACTGCTTTTGTGGCAAGCTACCAGAGGGTTAAACAATGAAAATGGAGGGACTTTCTCTGGCTCACCCTGACAAGGATTGTGGTTTTGCTTTAGAAGGGTTTTCACCGAATCCCCCTCCCCCCAGCAGCCCCAGTCAATAATCCAATTTCTTGCAGCACCAAACATTCATTTTGCTCCTTTATCACAAATAAATAACAATGTGTCATCCTGGAATGATCTCTGAATTTATTTATTTCTGCAAACCAGTATAGGATATTATCTTCATACGTAATCAGCAGGTCCTCTAAGATGATATTGTCTAACTCTGGAACCCAGTTAAGTTTTCAAAAATGATCATTCAACATTTGCACTGGGGTTAGGAAGCATATAAAACACAGCTATCCTTGAGTATGTGCATTTGTTTACAGTAGAGGTTAAATAAAGTGAAAGTGTTTGGGTGAAATAGGAGGTGAGAAAGAGAGAGTTATAAGCCAGAGTAGGCACAATGTAAGTAAGGTTAACTGAGAAGGGCAGGCAAGTGGGGTTAAAAGGGAAAGATGCAATTGAAATGGGGAAGGTAATATGTGCATGTGTGTTTGTGAGAGGAGCATTTCATTGAGAGGTGAGGATACAAGAGTGTATCAGTTGAGAAAAGGATGGTAAAAGGAGTGTGTGGGATGGAAAAGAAGATCTTTGAGAGAAGGGAGTAAAAAGGTGAGGCAAGAAGATATGCAAAAGCAATACATGATAAAAGAATCTATGAGATGCAGTAGTGAGGTGACAGTCAGGAGGTCAGAAAGAGTAGTGTGTGTGTGTGTGTCAGTCTGCCTGCAGCACAGTTGGATCGGGACAGAAAATAGGCATAGGCACCACAATAAAAGTGGTCCCCATTAGCGACTCAGATAGCTAAAAAATGGGCCTACATTTCAAAATTTGAGCTTGTAATGATATGTTATATGGGTGTCTTGCAAGATATGGGTGACTAAGTGCATTTGTGCTTTCTACAGGCAATATTAGTGATAATATCAGGGAAATCAACAGAGAAAACTGACCCACCAGACAATAAAACAGGGCCACAAACCTCCAAAAAACAGCCCACACCATGACTGATCAGACTAGCCCCTCCGACAATGCCTGATTGTGTTGGCTTTTCCAACCCTGGTCTGTAGTGCCCTTGGGAGAAGTGAGAAGGATAGAGAGAGCAGGTATCAGATGATGGACAGAAATGGATGTGTGAATGAAAAGTGTGCGAAGAGTGAGAGAGGATGGGGTTGTGAGACAGAGAAAGAGATGTAGAGAAGGAAGAAGGAAAAGTGTGAGAATCATGCGTTAAAGAAGAGGACAGAGGATGATCGATAAAAAAAAGTCTGACAAAAGACCGGAAACAGCCTGCTAGCCGATTCGCCCTCGGTGTATTGCCTGTGAGCCTGACTTCTTCTCTTCAGCAGCAAATCCTGTTCAGCTGGACCTCCCCACAACAGTTTCCAGCCTTATGGTGCCTCTTTTCTGCTATGGTTTTCAGCTTTATCCCACTGGAGGTTTTTGATTTCCAAAAAGTTGTCTTAGTCCGAAGTTAAAGATCATCACAGGACTTAAAGGCGACAGGCTCACCATTGACAGTGATGACATCCTAAGACTGGAAATCTGTCGTCTCCCTCTCAGTGCTTTTTCCCACAATTGTCTATGTTTCACTGCAAACTTGTTCAGCGCTCCCTGGTGACAACTTCAACTCAGACACAGCCTGCTGCCTTGCCCCGCTGAATTCTACCATCTGCTAGACTTTTCTCTTGCATATTCTTCACCCAGGCTGCTTTACAGCCTGGGTGGAGAACATTCACAGCCTCCCAGTCTCTGTCTGAGTGCTGAACCACGGCGCTCATTGTGATTGCTCAGGAGAGTCTGGGAGGCTGCCTGCTTTCTGGTTCCTGCTTCCCGGGTGAAGAGAAGAGGACGGAGGAGAGGCAGCGGCCAGCCATATCAGGTAAGTGTCTTTTTTTTATTATTCCCTCATTGGGATAGAATGGAGAGAGTTCAGAGAGAGAGGGAAAAAGAGAGAGGAAATGCGAGTGACAGAGAATGACTAGATGGAAAGAGCGAACACTAAAGAGGAGGGAGAAGGAGGGGCCGGTGTTAACATTTTTGACAGAGCTGGTTTTGGTTCCCAGTCTAGCCCTATCACAGTTCAGATTTATTTGCAGACACATGCCCTCCACACATCCTTCAAGTTTTGCTAGTGGCTTCAGTCAAGCTATTCCACTTCTAAAACAATTTGCAAAATTATGGTGTACTTCTGTAAACTAAACACCAGTGTGTAGAATTCAAAATGCATCAGACAAACAATTTGGTTTATTTGCTTCACTTGCTTAACTGTAGCAATAATCAATGTATCACAGAAACCACAATTAAGGCAATTTTCCCCATGACCTTCATTACCTTCATTTCTCCCTACCCACTCAAGTGTAGCAGAAACATTTTTCTTTCCTAGAGCGTGAGGGTTCTTTCCATTCCTGTCCTTACACTCCTCCAGCCTGAAGGTCTTGCGAATCTTTACTGCACCTCCCAGGACCCGCCTCTAAATCTGACCTGAATTCTAAAGCAACCAATAGCATGCAGCCCTGTTCCCTGGGGGTGGGCTTTGAGCCAGGTTCTAGCAAGCAAAAGGGTCGGCCTCTGCTTGAGAAGTGAATTATAACAAGCCGGGCACAAATATGTCAGCTTGTTAACATTATACACTTTGATAATTACCTAGCAGATTTTTTTACTTTACAGGTTGTCAAGTCTGAGTCTAAACAAGGACAGCAGTACTACAGGTGTTTTCTGCACCCAGGGGGCAATTATAGAAACAGCAGCCACATCATTGCCAGACTTTATTAACTCACACTGTTCAATTGCCTTTGGTATCAGTAAATGCTAAAGGGCTTATTATGAGAACGACGGTCTATAGGACCGCCCTACTCGCTATGGCAGTACCAGTAAACGCTAAGGCGCTTATTACGAGTTTGGCAGTCGGACCACCACAGGACTTCTACGACCACCAGGGATCCAGGATCCCGCGGCGGTCATTAAGCGATCAGGAGCCACAATATGCTGGCTTTGCCACTGCGGCACCGCTGAGCATATTCTGAGTTGGGTTTCCACCACCTTTTTCATGGAGGGGGGCACATGTTGTGCCTCCCTGGTATTGCCCCCCCAGTTCCTGCACGGTGTGGCATGCTTGCCCCACCATGCGGGAATGTGCAGTCCACGCTCTAACGACAGTGGTCTGCATGTTAGGCTCTCCTCTGAGTCTAACAGACTGCTGCCACCAGACCGCCCCTGTACCACTCGCCCGACCAGAATTACTGCCAGCCTTGCTTCTCTTAAGCAACGACTATAAGTACAAAGTGCCTGTTTACGGACCGCTTGCAGGTTTTCAAAAAGCATAAATAAAAGGCATTTTCATTTACAATGCCAATAGCTCAAATGCGAGACCTATTGCATTGCAAATGCTTGTTTTACATGCCACTCAGATCCTATTTCCTGCCCCTTCATTGGAGGCTCGCAGCTGGTTTTCTGGCTGAGTAATGACATCCTCGGATATCTTTTCCAAATCGCTCATTTGCTGCTTTCCTAGAGCCTGGATTCAATAGTGGTCGCTCCGGGCACTGTCCTTGGGAAGAGCACTCTCCATGCTGGAGATCACAGTAAGCAACATAATTTCTGATTTTTGCTCATTTTCACTGCCTCTATTTACTCTCCCTAAACTCAGTTGATTGTCAAAAACCTCTGCATGTTTTAAGGCAGATTAGCAACGACAAACGAATGAGCGCCAAAAAGTTAAATAGTGTCTGTGATTGTTGAAGCTGTCTAAGACCAGTGCGCTGAAGAATCTCAGTTCGGTGTGAGCTGCTTGTCCAGTCCATGTTAATTCTTTGCAATTTGGTAGTACTACTCCTGGTTGTATAATGCAATTATCAGGACTACAGGGAGAGGAGGTGGCGTAACGGCCAGAGCTAACGACTTTGGAGTTGGAGAACCAGATTTGAGTCTCGGCGTCAGCTCAACATCCTGTGATTCTGGGCGAATCCCTTAATCCCGTTCCTGCCAAAAAATGAATGTGTCATTGTGTAATGTAACTGATGCTCATCTAAAGCGCTCCAATACCTTCAGGTCGAGTTTGCGCTATAGAAAACTGCCCAAAATAAAATAACATATCTAAGCAAATGAAAAACCAGGACAGGATGAATTATTCCCACTGGATCAGTGTAACACAGCCCCTGGTTGAGAGTTATGTGGTAATGGAAAACGCTAGGATTTGCGAAGGTCATGCTAAATGTGGTGGAGAATCTACCAGTCGATTTGTTTTCTCCTAGGCATAATATGTTTGACAATATTATAGGTGCATTTAGTTGTTCCCCCAGTTATCAAAGCTTTTTCCGTTACCACCCAGGCTCTAGGTGTATCCAATGCGAAAATGCCTTGCCTCAAATGACATTTTTTATGGCCAGGAGATGCTTAAATATCGTTGTAGCAGTGAACAAACTGCGTAATGCAACACGAATTATAGGCGCGTGAAAAAGTTGCTAGCCCAAGATCACACAATTTGGTGTCCGAAAACCAAGGATTAGAACTGCTTACATCTTGCTCCCAAGTCAATCAATTAGCTACTAAACATCAGTTCTTCCCCTCATTTAAGGTTTCTACATGTTGTATGCGTGACTAGTGATGATCATTTTGAGTTACTGGTTTTAATGGTAAACGTGATGCAAGATGCACACAAGGGATCGGATAGTTCATAGCGCCGCGAGGCTGCAGATTGTGGAGGTGTGCTTTGCTGTATAATGGAAGTAGTGTACATGCTCTGACAGAGCACACGCTGCATGTTTGTGGTTAAACAGTGGCAGGCGCATGCTATGGCTTTGTACTCGCAGTCCAAGGGGAGACAGTTCCCACAGCATTTACTGGGTCGTTTTGCGGCCTCAGTAGTGAAATAGCGTTTGGCCCTGGGGAAAGCTAAACTGCCATCAATAAACTAGAGGACAGACCCATAAGCAGATGGAAGACCAAATGCACATGTAATAACGTGGCTGAATGGTCTAAGGCGCTGGATTTAGGCTCCAGTCTCTCTGGAGGTGTGGGTTCAAATCCCACCGCTGCCAATTTTTTTTTTTTCAAAGAAATATTGTTACATTAAATAGTGGACTTACTTTACACTGAATACCTGAACTCACATTTCCTTTTAATGATTCCAGACTTTAAGCAGACGTTGAAGCCTCAGCTCCCATCTGTGTAACTAAGATATGAAGTGAAACAGAAACCTAACACTGTACAGTTGGTGACAATGTAGCCGCACAAGCAGGCTGAGCAGATGGCTTCCGGAAATATATGAAAGCAGCGCCGTGCTGAAAGAAATCACGGCGCCCGTGCACATAAGTTAGATGCATGGCGGCCCGTGAAGCGGGCAACATGGTAATAAAAAATGAGCAATAAAAGCGTGCAACGTGCATATTAAACTTATGAGCTGGCGGCCTGAGAAGCATGCGCCACGGCAATTTAAAAAAACCAAAGTAGTCCCTATACAAAGCAGATACAGACCTACAGCATAACTAAGCTGTAGTTGGTCCATGCTGCTTGCCTTAAAACGGAAGTGACGTTTCTGAACGCCACCCAATAATGAACCACGAAAGCAGAGCAACACCTGAATGAACCAATGCCAAGCGGCAGGCGGGATTACCCTCCATATTCTGTTTACTACAGGTCTTGCGACAGCGCATGTGCTGTCTAGGCTCGACCTAAAAACCACAGAAATTCACTGAAAAAACCACAGGTTTCGGGGACGTTATAGTTAGAAATTAGCATTTAAATACCTTAGAAATTTACTGAAAAAAACCACAGGTTTTAGGGACGTTATAGTTAGAAATTAACATTTAAAAAACCTTAAAAACTAATTGAAAAAAACCCACAGGTTTCAGGGACGTTATAGTTAGACTGATATTTCACTTGTATAAAACCAGAGAAATTCAGCCTTTATAGTTAGCTGAACTAACTATAACTTGTGCCCCTGCAATGTACTGCTGATGCCGTCACATATTACATCACTCAAGACATGGTCAGTGACATCACTGATGAAATCTCAAATTACATTACTGATGACATTACTGATTACATCATTCAGTGACTGTGAGTGTTTCTAAAAAGTTTAAGGATGCTATGTTATGTTATGTTATTTGTATTTATTTTGTAGCGCGCACAGCTACTCCGAGGAGTGTCCCGGTGCAAGCCTTGAGGAGAAAGGGGAAACAAATTAGATAAATAGGAATGTTTTCAGATTTTTTTTTAAAGGAATGGGATCCTGAATGCTACGGCGAGCAAGAGGCAGCGAGTTCCAAGCCAGAGCCGCCTTCAAGGCAAGGGAACTGCCACCCATCCTTTGCAGTCGGTAATGGGGGACATGAGCCAAGAATTGAGAAGCAGAGCGCAATTGTCTGGAAGGAGTATAAAAATTAAACTGCTTCCGCAAGCAAATTGGAGCTGCGGCATGCAGCGCACGATGTGCTATGACCAAAGCTTTGAACTTAACTCGTTCGGCTACGGGCAGCCAGTGAAGAGCGCGCAGGTGTTGTCTCACGCTGCTTCTGATAGGGATGTTGAAGAGAAGCCTGGCCGCCGCATTCTGGACTACCTGCAATTTATTAAGCAGGTATCCCGGGAGGCCAATGTACAGAGCATTGGCGTAATCGATTCGTGATAAAATTAAGGCTCGGGTAACCGTTTCTTTAGCAGCCCTGAGCAGAAGTGGAAGAAATTTCCTGAGAGTTTTGAGTATCCCGAAACAGTTGCCGGCTAGCTTCTTGATCTGGGTCGAGAACGAAAGATTCTCCTCAAACCAGATCCCCAAATTCTTTGCGGGTTGCCCTGTTGAGGTTGGCATAGAGAAATCAGGTGGCCAAAATGTTTCTCTAAACTGAGGGGGAAAGCTTCCATAAAGGAGGATTTCAGATTTCTCCTTGTTGCACTTGAGTTGTGCAGAGGCCAGCCAATGAAAAACTGTGGTCAGGCAATTTTTTGCGGAGGAGGTAGAACACTCATTTTTTCCCCACATGAACAAGAGCTGGGTATCGTCAGCATAAGCAATAATTTTGGCCCCCAGATCCTCCGTCAGTTGAACCAAAGGAGTAACATAGATGTTAAAAAGGAGGGGGCTCAAAGAGGACCCCAGAGGAACCCCTGTAGAGACCATCTGTGAAGAAGAAGCCGACGGGGGGAGCCATACCTGTTGCGCCTGGCCCTTCAGAAACGATTTGAGCCATCCCTAAGTAGTACCCGATATGCCAATGTCTGCAAGTCGGGCGAGCAGCATAGAGTGGGGAACAGTGTCGAATGCGCCGAGAGGTCGAGCAAAATCAGAGCAGCCCTCCCGCCAGCATCCAAACAATGCCGGATGGCCTCGGAAACCTCCACTAGAGCTGACTCAGTGCTGTAGGAAGCCCTGAACCCAGATTGGTCCGGGTGTAGTAGGCCAGAGCTTTCAATAAACTCAGTGAGCTGTTTATTTACCACTTTTTCACAAATTTTTGCCACACTTGGCAGAAGGGAAATGGGACGTATAAATATATACACACCAAGGTGCATGGTGTATGAGTGTCTGTATAGATGATTCAGTGGGTGCGTGAGTGACTGTATAAGTGAGTGATTATACATGTCTCAGTGAATGTATGGGTGAGTGACTAATCTGCGTAAATGTCTGTATCAGTCTTTCACTTGGTGTGTATTTGGCTGCATGGGTTGGTGAGTAGCTACATGAGTGTCTATATGGGTTATTGATTGGTTGTCTGAGTACCTGTATGGGTGCCTGAGTGGCTGTGTGGGTGGGTGTGACTCCCTGCATGGATGTGTGAGTGGGTGATTCACTAGCTGTATGGGTTCATGACTGCGTCTGCGAGGGGCTGTATGGGTGAGTGAGTGTGTGTATGACTCTGTCGTTGAGTGAATGGATGTCTCAGTGGTATACTGGTGAGAAACTGCATATGTGTAAGGCAGTATATGTGAGTGTTTGAGTATATAAGTGACTACGTGAGACTGAGTGATTGTGAGAGTGGCTGTATGGGTGAGTGTGTGCTTGTGTTAGGGATTGGATAAGAGAGTAAGTAGGTGTTAGTATGAATATCTGTATGAATACGTGAGGTGGTGTGTGTATAACTGCATAGGTGAGTAAATGGCAGTGTGATTGACTCTTGGGTGAGTGACTAGGTGTGTGAGTAACTCTATGGGCGAGTGGCAGTGTGTGTCTGTATGGGTGTAGGAGTGCATACATCAGTGACTTAATTGGTGAGTGACTGTGTGTATGAGTGGCTGTATGGGTGAGTGAATGGATGTGTGTGTAGACCTATGAATCAGTGAGTGGGTATGTACTAACTGATATTGGTGTGTCTATAGTTTCGAGAATGGTAGTCTGTATTTTAGAGTGGGTGTATGAAAGGTTATATTAGGATGTGAGTAGGTGCATCAGAGATTATGTGATGATGTCATCAGTGATGTCATTTGAAATGTTATCAGTGATGTCACTGACCATCTCATGAGTGATGTAATATGTGACATCATCAGCAGTGCATTGTGGGGGTGCGAGATATAGTTAGTTCAGCTAACTATAATGGCTGAAGTTCTCTGGTTTTGCACGAGTGAAATATCAGCCTAACTATAACGTCTCTGTAACCTTTGTTTTTTTAATGTAAATATATATATATTTATATATATATATATATATATATATATATATATATCATGTTTTCAACAACAGCCTATACAAAAGCACGTAAGGAACTGCTAAAGCTCTTATGGTTGAAAATAAAAACATACTTAAAACTGATTACATTCTCACACCCCTGATTAACTAGACGTTACACTCTACCAGAGGCTCTCGCTCACCTCTCACTGAGTACCAGTCACACAGTACTAAAAGCCTACTCAAACCTCTAACATAGTAAAAGACTTGCACTAATAGCAACACTCCCAATCCCACAGAAATATCACTAAAACACTAACAGAGGCACTCTTACCCCACTCACAGACTAATAGTCGGACAGCATTCACACCCACTACAGAGCGGTGCTCAAAGCACACATTCCTTCACACACTAACAGCCTCATTCTAACAGCAGCACTCATACTCCTGGCAGAGTAACAGTCTCCCCCAGAGGTACTTGGAATTTCCTGTTTACCTGTCCTGGCACCAGCTTGTCTGGGGGCTCAAAAGACTAGTGTCAAACCCTTTGACTGTGCTGTGGCAGAGGCTTTGTGAGGTAGGTGACAGCTCCTTCCCTCATCAAGTCAAAGATAGCGCATCCTGCCAACACCCTTTTTTTTATCTCACTGTCTAGGAGCAATACACAAAGACCAACTGCCAGCTACACCTAGTCATGTGAACCAGGATACAAGCTGCTGGAATCAAATGCCTAGGAAAAGAAAATGCCAACTTTCTAAAAGTGGCATTCACATGAGTGTGGTTTAAAATCCAACTTTAGAATTAAAGAGGGTTTTAAATTATAATTTTGCAGACACCAAGCTCCACATCCCAATCTGCTCCCAATTGAAAGTTATCACTTATTAAATGTAATAAGGTAACCTAATGTTATCCTATGGGCGAGGAAGGATTTGCAGTAGTGAAAAACAAATTTAAGATTTTTTCACT
Source organism: Calotriton arnoldi (assembly GCA_963921515.1). Taxonomy (NCBI): domain Eukaryota; kingdom Metazoa; phylum Chordata; class Amphibia; order Caudata; family Salamandridae; genus Calotriton; species Calotriton arnoldi. Next base: position 229,128 of record CAWUFW010010236.1, on the reverse strand, counting down.
ACCAGGACATGTAAAAGTGTAAAGTACATATCCAACTTTTTAAATAGCCCGTACCCTGCCCTCTGAGCTGTGTAGGACCTACTCTAGGGTCCTTACATGTATTAAAAAGGAAGTTTAAGCCTTCTAATAGGTTTATTTTGCCAGGTCAAAATGGCAGTTTAAAATGCACACACAGGCTGCAATGGCAGGCCTGAGACATGGTTAAATGACTAAGTGATGCCACAAGTAGTGCTGCAGGCCCACTAGTAGCATTTAATTTAAAGGCCCTAGGTACATGCTATACCACTTTATTAGGGACTTACACGTATATTAAATGTGCCAATTTGATGTAAGCCAATTTCACCATGTTAAATTGAGAGAGCACAAGCACTTTAGCACTTGTTAGCAGTGGTAAAGTGTGAGGAGTCCTAAGGCCAACAAAAACAAATTCAGCAAAAAAAGGAGGAGTAAGGCAAAAGGTATGGGGGAAGACCAACCTAATGCTGAGAGGTCTAATAGAAAGGTATGGAAAGTTCTCTGGGCTAGTGGATGAGTTTGTGGCTGTCTCTTTGTCCAAACATGGAAGTCGCAATAAAAGTCCCCTTAGCCTTTCCATCCCTCACATTGACACAGTGGGGGAGGGGTTAAATAGGAAGAGAAGGAGGGTGAGCCTGAGGCAAGAAGGGTGGGAAACAGCCAATACAAAAATGAAGTGAGAGCTGGACTACAAAGGAGAAAGGACTGTCTAGCTTAGGACGCATTAAAGGCCGAAGGGAAACGCAAGATTTGAAAATAATTTGAATAACTAGAAACTTCTTTAGTTTTGTTAGATATTACTTAACTTTTGTATAAGCAGCACACTGATGCATGTACCTGTGGAAGTATTGTTTTACATATATGTTTTATACTTGATGGATTTACATATTTAAGTATGTCACATTAGACATGTAGGTACTGTCTACATGGAAGTCCTTATTCCCAAGAGGTAAGAGATGTATTATATAAAATACAATTTAGCAATGTGGGATTTTTCAAGAATCCAAAATGCAATATAAAATGATAGCTTTGTACTGGATGCCAGCACAATCAATATGCATGTTAGAATATTTACACATGTAGGTACACTTACAGTTGGCCAGGTGGTTGCTTACCATCCACAATACAATACCTCTCCTATGAAAGGCATTCAGAGGTGCATGACCTTTTGTGGCACTGTACACATCACTTTTCCCACTTTTTATGATGTGGGCTGCATGGTATGGTTGAAGTGAATCACACAGTTTGGACATAGTTTGTCTGTGCACTGATTTTGAGAACTCTTGAAAAAAGTGGTGTTCAATTTGTCTTTTTAATGGTCTTTCTAAACAAATATAGTCCTGAAGATGGGCTCATGAATGTTTACCATTTAGAGGTCAATACGTTGCCAATTTACACACATCATCTCCTATAAAGTAGAACTATTTGTATCGCAATCCTTTGTATTTTTACCCTTAACATTTTGGTTGTTAAGCTGAGCTGCATTGTTCACCAGATAGGTCTTTTTGTGAATTCACATATATCAGACATTTGTAAGTCATATTTAGTGGATTTATGAATATATGTGACTGTTCATTTATTTGTTTCAAAGTCCTAGTCTTGCATAGGTTTTATATATACATATCTTCCTGTTACCATTAAAACTATTTAATTTTCATACAGTTTCACAGAATACTTACCTATTTTTTTCCATGCCCTCAAAAAATTCTTTCTACATAAATGATATTCATCAATTGAGTTGGCTTGATTGGATCCTGAATGCCTAATCTAAAAGTTATGAAAGTTATGACAAAAACCAAATTAAAATAACAAATTAGTCCCCCATCTGCTGAGGGAAGATTGGGTTGCCCAATTTTGTTCAAGTTGGGTTTGAAAATAAGAGAGCCTGCAATGTCCTGTGTTGAGCAGGGACCAAACAAAAATAACAAAGGTCCCAAAAAACAACGAAAACAGCACATATTTCAGCAAAATGCAGTGCAAGCGAAATAGCTTCAGAAAACAACCACACACATTAGAGTGAATCCAAGCCCAGAAGTAGTGCACCTCCAGTGTAAGGAAGGATGCCTAGACATAGAAATACACAGTAAAAGTAACAGTAAGAACATCAAAATGTGGGGTGCAGCTCAGCACAATCAACCCAAAATGGATGCAGCAGAATAAGGATGAGTTAGTGAGTACATGCAACTATGGATAAGTGACTGCATGGATGGAAGTGCCCATGCACATTCAGTTATTCGTCCAACCTATTGACTTAGTCAATGCTTACTTTTTAATGGTGGTCCCCACCCCCATTGTCCCTACTTCCCTGTCTTTTACTTTCACTGCCAGTAACTTCTGCATTGTAGGTTTCTAAGATGTGCTGGAGGCAGGGACAATGTGTCCACCTTCTTTCCACCACTATTGTCTCACTTCACAAATGCACTTTGTGCTTGTACAGTTTCACCAGTCCTGATCCTGCACAAGTGAATACTCACATTTTGTGTTGCCCAAAATCTTCCTTGAACAGAGTTGGCAGCAGAGGTGGAGTGCCCCATTCTGGCTGTGCTGTTTGTCATTATCATGTCCCCGCTGCACTCATGTTACCTGGGCCTGCAGCTCCAACTCTATTTATAGCCAAGTGCTCTTGAAATTGACAACAGAAATATTCTGGCTGACATGGAAAATAGTGATCAGATGCAATCTGAATATGATATGATTGGATGTGATTATTTATGTCATGGACAAGCTGCCTGTGCCAATGATGCCCCGCTGCAACTCCTTCTCATCTGCCCACAGACGGGGTACATCTCTGCAGACCCGTTGACAATTGGTTTCCAATGTATTTCAAGGAAACAATCTGCTGCTCCCAGATCAAGGTGTCTACATCACATGTTTAGTAAGTAAGATAATCAGCTGCAACATCGCGTGCCTTTGCTGCACAGAAATATCTAAGGTAACTGTTGAAAAAGCTAGCATTGGCAAATCCAATAGCTCTTGCGTTTTAATAGTGAGACTAAATAATGGGTGGGGCTCTGTGTGTCTGATTGGGGCTGTAGGGATGGGAAAGTGAGTGAGTGTGAGGCTAGGTGGCTAAATGAGGGTGAGTGAATAAACGTGTATGATTACATGCAATTAGGTCAGAATGAGTAATGTGGGTGGGCGAATAGGAGTGGGTGGATTAAAGGTCAGCAGTTGAATATTGAAGTTTGCCTGGGTGGTTGAAGGTAACTGGTAAATCTAAACAAAAGAGATGGGTTTTGTGTGCCCCACACATAACATGCAAAAAGAACAATTGATGGACAGAATGCAGAACAATGTCATACATTCACCCCAGTACAGAGATCTGGGCCTAAATCCATCGTTTTTTTGCTCACCATGCCATTCCAGTTTGGACCCAGCCATATGCAAATCAGTCTTGACCCTGCACCCAATGGGAACAGCCCAGCCCGAACTGCCAGGCCAGGTCCTCCCTGGACTGGAAACAAGCATCCTAGGACCGGTTTCGGGGTTTCACCCCTCATCAGCCAGGATAGCTTGACTCCAGTGGCATGGAGAGCACGGGACCCACGTCTGGGCATACCCGTCCTACCCTGGGTGACAAATGCAAAAAGGACAACTGATGGACAGAATGCAGAACAATGTCATACATTCACCCCAGCACAGAGATATGGGCCTAAATCCATTGTTTTTTTGCTCACCATGCTATTCCAGTTTGGACCCAGCCATATGCAAATCAGTCTTGACCCGGCGCCCAATGGGAACAGTCCATCCCGAACTGCCAGGCCAGGTCCTCCCTGGACTGGAAACAAGCATCCTAGGACCTGTTTCTGGGTTTCACCCCTCATCAGCCAGGATAGCTTGACTCCAGTGGCATGGAGAGCACGGGTCCCACGTCTGGGCATACCCGTCCCACTCTGGGTGACAAATGCAAAAAGAACAATTCATGGACAGAATGCAGAACAATGTCATACATTCACCCCAGTACAGAGATCTGGGCCTGAATCCATCGTTTTTTTGCTCACCATGCCATTCCAGTTTTGACCCAGCCATACGCAAATCAGTCTTGACCCTGCGCCCAATAGAAACATTCGAGCCCGAACTGCCAAGCCAGGTCCTCCCTGGACTGGAAACGAGCATCCTAGGAATGGTTTCGGGGTTTCACCCCTTATCAGTCAGGATAGCTTGACTCCAGTGGCATGGAGAGCACGGGACCCATGTCTGGGCATACCTGTCCCACTCGGGGTGACAAATGCAAAAAGAACAATTGATGGACAGAATGCAGAACAATGTCATACATTTACCCCAGTACAGAGATCTGAACCTAAATCCATAGTTTTTTTGCTCACCATGCTATTCCAGTTTGGACCCAGCCATATGCAAATCAATCTTGACCCTGCGCCTAAGGGGAACATTCCAGCCCGAACTGCCAGGCCAGGTCCTCCCTGGACTGGAAACAAGCATCCTAGGACCGGTTTCGGGGTTTCACCCCTGATCAGCCAGGCTAGCTTGACTCCAGTGGCATGGAGAGCACGGGACCCACGTCTGGGCATACCCATCCCACTCGGGGTGACAAATGCAAAAAGAACAATTGATGGACAGAATATAGAACAATGTCATACATTCGCCCCAGTACAGAGATCTGAGCCTAAATCCATTGTTTTTTTGCTCACCATGCTATTCCAGGTTGGACCTAGCCATACGCAAATCAGTCTTGACCCTGCGCCCAATGGTAACAGTCCAGCCGGAACTGCCAGGCCATGTCCTCCCTGGACTGGAAACAGGCATCCTAGGACCGGTTTCTGGGTTTCACCCCTCATCAGCCAGGATAGCTTGACTCCAGTGGCATGGAGAGCACAGGACCCACATCTGGGCATACCCATCCCACTCTGGGTGACAAATGCAAAAAGAACAATTGATGGACAGAATGCAGAACAATGTCATACATTCACCCCAGTACAGAGATCTGGGCTTGAAGCCATCGTTTTTTTGCTCACCATGCCATTCCAGCATGGACCCAGCCATAAGCAAATCAGTCTTGACCCTGCGCCCAATGGGAACAGTCCAGCCCGAACTGCCAGGCCAGGTCCTCCCTGGCCTGGAAACAAGCATCCTAGGACCGGTTTTGGGGTTTCACCCCTCATCAGCCAGGATAGCTTGACTCCAGTGGCATGGAGAGCACGGGACCCACGTCTGGGCATACCCGTCCCACTGCGGGTGACAAATGCAAAAAGAACAATTGATGGACAGAATGCAGAACAATGTCAGACATTCACCCCAGTACAGAGATCTGGGCCATAAGTGGGATGGGTAAGCCCAGACGTGGGTCCCGTGCTCACTACACCACTGAATTCAAGCTAGCCTGGCTGATGAAGGGTGATGCCCTGAAACCGGTCCCAGGATGCTTGTTTTTGGTCCAGGGAGGACCTGGCTTGGCAGTTCGGTCTAGACTATTCCCATAAGGAACATGGTCAAGACTGATTTGCAAATGGCTGGGTCCAAACTGGGGTGGTGTGGTGAGCAAAAGAATGATGGATTAAACCCAGATCCTTGTGACTTGGGGTGAATGTTTGCATTGTCCAGCATTCTATCCATCAATTGTTTCTTTTCCATATGTCGCCCTAAGTGGGAAGTGTATGCCCAGACGGGGGTCCCGTGCTCACTACACCACTGGATTTAAGCTAGCCTGGCTGATGAAGGGTGATGCCCTGAAACTGGTCCCAGGATGCTTGTTTCCGGTCCAGGGAGGACCTGGCTTGGCAGTTCGGGCTGGACTGTCACCAGAAGGAACAGGGTCAATACTGATTTGCATATGGCTGGGTCCAAACTGGGGCAGTGTGGCGAGCAAAAGAATGATGGATTAAACCCAGATTCTTGTGACTGGGGGTGAATGTTTGCATTGTCCAGCATTCTGTCCATCAATTGTTTTTTTTCAACACATAACATGAGCATACTGCCTTAGCTAGCTCTCTCACAACTACATGTGCAGTGTTTATGAGGCAAATCTGATAGAAAAGGTTGCAAGCCATGGGTTATAGATATATAAAGACATCAATCGATCTTCTCAGATCAGCACGGGTACTTTCTCCTTCCACTGTCAAATGAAGACTAAAAAACATTCTGCCCTTCACCCCAGTGCAGTTTAGAGAGGTTGTAGTTAATGGCCTGATAATCTCCAGGCTGGACTATGTCAACTCTTGCCTCCTTACCCTTTATATGACCTATATGTAAACAGTGCACTATTTGAACGTTTTACAGGGTATCGAAGCCCCAGCAGAAGTTACACTGGCCTCCAGTCCTCATTTTAAGGTATTATGTTTCTGTCTGTGGTAAAGACCACGGTTAATTTTCCAGACCTTATTAACAAGACATTTCCATCGGCATTCACTTTGCTCAGATTCTCCAGATTTATTTGCAGTACCTCCACTCCTAAGATCTAGATCTGGTGTTCGATATTTCTTAAAACTTGCACCAGCGCTTAATTTGTAATAGAATGAGTGCCAATGTCCAAATCTCTTCTCAGAAGCCCACGGCCAGTGCTATTAAACGTCAGCTGCCCAATACAAAGTTGACTTAAATCCACTGCCACCACACACTCCCTGACCCTTTATCTCACTCTTGCAGGTTCCTGCTTTCTCCATTTAGGACAGTTATTATGCCTTTCTATTCCCCGTCTTTCCGATTTGTGTATTTTTCTCTCTGTTGCTCTCAGTAATTATTTGATGCAGAAAAATAAGTGCTGGTCCCTAAAAGTAAGTGCTGGTGACCCCAACTGGCAACTACTGGCTCAAATTAAGCACTGGTTTGCACCCTGTATTTGGAATGCTTCTCCCCACGCCTATATAGTAAGCACAAGTCTCAGAAATTGAGGAAGTCTTTGAAAACTCACCACCTCTGTTGATTTGGCGCCACTAATAGTAGTATCAGATAGCACGTGCTTCAGCACTCCCTCACATTCATTCATTCACTGTGTATGGGAGTACTGGAAGAATAATACTGGGCGTGTGATTGTGCCTGTGCACTGCCTTCTTACGCATACATCCTCTCTATCCCATTCTACTCTCACCCCCAACACACTTTCATGTTCCAGCACTCTCTCACATCCAGCAGGTTAATGAACATCTTTGGTGGGAGAGAGTACTGGGTACTGTTAAAGTGGAAATGAGCATGTGCTATGAGTCACTTGTATATTTTAAAAGGCAGAACTCTCATGTCACATTCGCTCTCACATCCAAAACTCATACATCCAATAACGCTCTAACAACGGCTGTCTCTTTCTCACTATCTCTCTTACACACACACACACAGACACATACTTTTTACTCTTACCTGAGCTCTCTCAACAACACATACACACTGAATTGCACACCAGGTCCCACTGTTGCATAAAACGGTAAAGGAGCCATTCTTCCAGCCACCATTAAGACAGAGTACTTCAAGAACTGGTAGTGTGTGCTTCCTTCCAGTCAGTGAGGTGCCAGCAGAAGCAGCATTCAATGTGCTTGTTATATATATATATATTTGGATCTATGACATAGGAGCTGATCAGGAGTTCGGCGGAAACGTTCACGCCGTCAAAACAACATCCGAGTTCTGGTCCACCTACTTGATGGGCTGTCCGCCCTATTATGATGCATGCGGGTGCATAGACCACAGACTGCCATAGTCTCGATGTTGCCGCCAGGAAATCTCGACAACGCCGACAGCGAATAGAGTAAAGCAACTGTCAAAGGTAGGACTTCCTGTTTCCCTGCTGCCCAATCATGATGTTGGTGGAATGGAAGGGATATAAGGTGCAAACTGACCTTTACTAAGCTTCACACTTCCTGTACCACCATGGAGCCGATCCTACAAGTCCTGCTGCTGCTTGCTGAAGTCCAAAACCAACAACACCGTCGTCAACACTACTGATGGTAAGCCCCACACTTACCCATTTCCATTGACGTGTCACTTAACAGATGCACAGGACCCATGGTATTTTAAAATATCTCAGAAAACCAATAGCATAACCAACTGCAATGCATATGTGGGTAATATTGAGGTTCGAGATCTCAAAATTAACATACCTGTAACAGCACTAGATTCACATGTAGAAAGTTGGTGGAAGCTACCTTAAAAAGGGACACATGCACAAAAAGGATCGAAAAATGTATGACAACTCTCCAGGTGTGGTTAGACAAATATCTAATTTGCACACATAAAACACATATGCAACACACATCATAGGGAGAAGAGCAATGAAACATGATGTTGACATTGCTCTAGACAAGCTGTAACTTTTGCAGTTTGAAATACCATCCAAATCAATGTCAGTCCCAAGTTAGAATCATGCTACATATCAATCCATGCAACATTTCCCCCTTCCTGTGTAATTTCTGCCAGCTGCGGCCACGTGGGGCGGTGGGGCCAGGTGAATGGGGATTTCGAGAGATGTCTATGAGGGAAAATTAAATAAATAATTCATTTTCCCTCGTGGTCGTCTCTCGAAATCCCCCCTCACCTGGTCCCACCGCCCCACCGCTCTTACCTGCAGCGGCCGCGGCTGATTCCTGCACTGGATCCAAGGACAATAGATAGAAACCTCTTCATATTGAACATCATTCTAGGTGGAACAAACACACCTGTAGTCACACATCCCAAGGAATCATCTTACATCAATTAGGTGGTGCAAGTGGTAATTATGATGAATGGCTGAGCATATAATCTAATGACCATCATGTAGCATATCAACCTCTGTATATACATAACCAAGTACACTGTAAATGTAAATGTTGTAGAACCTGCCATAATGTGCAAACAAATAAATGCTTTACACAATCTAAGCTCTGCAACATTTCTATGTACCTAGCAATAGGTACGCAAAAGTAATGCCAGGAATAATGTGCTCAAATATGAATAAAATATTTATTTGTATGTGTGTACATGTGGGTGTGGTGTTGTCTGTGCTGTGTCGGGATGTGATGGGGTGGGGTGTGTGCATGAGTGTTTGTTGTCATCAGTGCTGTGTGTGGATGTGATGGGGTGAGGTGTGTATATGTGGATGTGGTATTGTCTGTGCTGGGTGTGGATTTGATGTGGGTGGGGGGGCCTGTGGGTGTGGTGGTCTGTGTGGTGTCTGTCTGTTTGGATGTGTGTAACTGTTTCTTGTGTGGTTTGTGTTTCTGTGTAGAGGTGCTGCTTGAGTCTGTATGAGTGGGTGGGTGCACATGTGTGGGTGTTTTTGGGACAGGTTTGTGAATAGGGTATTGGGAGGGGGGAGGGGCGGGTGGGCTGGGGTATGTGGAGGTGGGAGACTGCGGTGAGGGAGGAGACCAGAGCCTGAAAAGATCTCTGTAGGCCAGACATTGCACTGTGAATGCCTTCCAGGTAGGCCACCATTTGTTGCAGTTGGCTGCCTTGCCCCTGGATGGCATTCAGTAGTTCAGTCTGAGCTACAGAGATGTTTCTCAGGAGGCCAATAGCCTCCTCACTCAGCGCAGCAGGGGTGACAGGAGCAGGGGCAGAGGTGCCTGAAGCGAAGGAGACAGCACCCCTTGTGGAGATGCTGGCCTGGCCAACTGGGTGGGAAGCAACAGGGAGGCTGGAAATGGTACGGGTGGCAGACAAGGATGATGGTCTCAGGTCCTATAGGCCCGCAACCACTACTGCGTGTCCACTGGAGGATGACTCTGATGACCTTGATGATGAGCCTCTGTCCTCCATGACACTCGTCTCACCCTCTGTGCCACTGGTTCCTCGTTGTCCATTGACTCAAGACCGGAACCACCGGGGCCAGCTGCTTCCCCGCCAATGTTGGCCCTTTCTCCTTTACTTTCCTGTGATGATGCAGAAATGACATATACATTAGGTTTATCGAATCTGCGTAGAAACAACTGTTCATGACCTTTGAACACAAACCATTTCCAAAGTGTACAGATAACACCTGTTTCAAGGCGATTGAAATTGGCTTCACCATTAGCATGAGCACATGCATGCATGCTACATATTTGTAGAATATTTTCTCACACTGATCTCATTAAACCAGATAGCTTCAATATCAAGAATTAACTTGTCTCCAGTCCATCCTTATGTATCCACTAGGACAGTTTATCACCTTGCATACTATGGTCCTTGTAGTGTAGCATAGTGAACTGATGTCGCCAAATAGGATGTCCAGATAAAAATAGATTTGCACAGTGTCGTCACAAGGCCCTGAAAGCGCAGTGTTAGTTCTCAAAAACTACACCATGATGGTATGAGAGTCAGTTAATACTAAACTGCTGCTCAAATATGACCAGAAACAAAAATTAGGTTACCTGCAAAATGGGCATTTCTCAATTATGACACTTTTTAGTTAACAGCTCCTCATCTATCCACTGTCAAAATAGTCCAATCAAAACTGTACTGAAGTAGCTTTGCTATGTCTCACATGCAGCATAGATAACTAGCTTGGACACATTCAGGGACAAAGTAGTGGGATACCTTTGACAGTTGTTGGTACTCAAAGAATATCTATGACAAAAAGAGGTGGTTTCACCTGTGTCCTAATGTAATGGCACATCACACTGCCATTTTTACTCTATCACCAATTGCCATTTCATACTGTGTATATACACTCACATATGATTCTTACATTTCTACATGTCACTCATTGATGCATGCCAACAGCCAGGTAATAAATCTTGAAAAATCAAGATGTCAAGTTCACATTGGTGAATACTCCCACATAAATGACATGTAACTTTTGAGAAATCAATGTAAGTCCACCAGTCATGTCCTTTATTGCTTCATCTTTTGGACGTGACCAACAACATGAAGTAATGCCTTAGGGTATGTTTTACATACTCACCAATGTGTACACAGTCATGTCTGTGTTTTCACATTAACTGTATACTATCACAGTTATTTGTGAGAATACAGACTGGCCTACATACATATATTTGTGAAGGAGTCAGACATCAACCTATAAAGACACTGCAATCAGGTATGAAACAGTATTGCAGATGAAACAACAACATTGAAATTTAGACATTCCAACATGTAGGCAGTAATACTGATAGCACCAGTGATGTATGCACACTCATGTTTGTGTAGCATGCCAACGTACCAATGGGAAGTGTTGTCCAGTCACTGGATCAAAAGTGCAACGTATATTATGTGACCTGTACATGAGAAACAGTAGTGAAGGAGCATCAGACCTGACACAATTAAGAGCAGTGTCCCGTTTTGTACAACTGCCCCCCAAACATCAGACTACATGAGGTGATGTAGGACTTTTAATCAGCCATGTGTCTGCTCAATACAGTACAATGGTAGTGGCAGGAATTTGCCGGGTTCCCGGTCAAAAAGACAATAGGCCAAGCACATCAAGAGTTCCTCATGTAAGTTGCCTATAACCAACGGAGTGTCATGTAACATGTACAACTCTGGTTATGGCTCACCCACTTGTTGCCGCTGTTGGGCCCTCAACTGCCCATCAAGCTCAGGAAAGGCTTCCACAAGGTTGCGGGCCATTAGGGTGGTCAGGGTGTGCCACCTGTCCCGCGCACGTTGGGAGGACAGCCCCAGCTGGGCCTCTCGAACTTTTGGATCCAGCCCCTTAGGTCCTCCCACCTCTTCTGGCAATGGACACTGCACCGCCTGTAGACCCCCAGGATCCGCACATAACTAGCAATGATCTTCCAAATATCCCATTTCTGATGGGCGTTGACCTGTATAGATCCAAGAGAGGCAAGAAAAATAATGTTACTGTAACGTTTTGTATATCTGTTTTGATTTTACACTATTTAACTACATATACCACACACATAACTCCTAGGTTACCAAACAACATGTGTAGTTTTAACATGCAAAGCACTACAGATACAAAAATACACACTTTTGTTGTAAGCTGCTGACTGTCCTCATCCCTTGTCATGTCCTAAACTCAGTAAAACCGCCCAGTGACATCATCTTGCCCAGAGGCCTCCTACATTTACTGTGATGTGAGTTACTATGAAACAGGACAAAACATTGTGACCTCCTGAAGGTTCAACAGCTTGTGCATTTTTATCAGACACCTTTACGGTCTGCCACATTGACTTGATACTTACGGTCCATAGGAGTGGGTACCATAGAATAGACTACATCCTCTGGCTAAGGGCACTATGAAAGGCTGCCATGTGTGCGAGTGAGAGCTTTGCTCTCTGGGGATGTGTGGACATCTGTACATATCAATTGGATATCATATTAAGGCTGTGTGGTATGTACTAGCATCACACGACACACCTTTTGCCAAATGTGGCACTGATACAAGGATGACATTAACATACCATTGTATGTCCTTTTGTATTGGGGGAATATGAAAATGCAGCAGAATCTCCTATACAACACCTCATATTAGGTTACCACGTATCTGCACTGTTAGGCGTGGCTTTGCCGAGCTGCAAGATGGCCACTCGCTAAGAGGGCTCTGCCGGCGGGCCCACAATTCTGCATATATCCGCAGACATCGGGGTGATTAGAACCCACGCCACCGATGCACACACTAAGAAGAACGTTGGGTCATGAAAAGGCATTTGGCGTGGTGATATAACACACGGAGCAGTGTAAGCTGACCCTGCATAGCCTGCGCAGAAATAAATGCGGCGCGGATGAGGCCCGCTTCGACACCGCCGACAACAGCGGCTATCCACCTCATGATCAAAATCTTGGATGGTGTTGTACACACTGTGGTACAGAGAGCGCCGAGCGAGAGACACAGGGACGGAGGTAGCAGGAAACTGTGACCTGAGTTCTGGCTGAGGCCTGCAGCGACGTGGAGCCAGCCTAGGAGCACGACGAGCTGAGTCACAAGCTGATAAGCGGGGAACAATCAAGCACTCACCAGGACTGGAGTCGGGTGCGCTCCCGAGACACGGCGACCTGCTGGGCACCTGCTGGGCTCCCACTGGACAGTGAGTACAGAAGCCGATCTGCAGAGACCGGACGCGAACCATGTGAGTATGCCTTAGGGCCTGGGGTGTTGCTGACCTGGGCGCTGGCGGGCGGGCCTCCCTTCCCATTCGGGACACCATATATCGGTCCTCCCCTTGCGGCCGGGAGAGCCCGTGGACCACCGGCCGAGGTGGTAGACCGAGGGGCTCGGAGGTGAGGTGCGCGGTGGGAGGCGGAGCGGTGCTGACGCGGGCAGGACGCAGCGTGGAGCACCCGGCACCAAGGCGGTCTGGCATTGCCGGCCAGGCCGAAGTTCAGAGAGTGACCGCGTGGCCCACCCGCCCGGCGCTGGGCGCTGACCCGCTGCTCCCTTCGGCGCCCAAAACCTCGGGCTGGTTTGCCTGCTGGAAGCCACAGGCACTGAAGTGTGCTATCCCATCAGAACATCTCATGCAGATACATAACCTGAAAGGCCCAGGAGGCTGTTAGAACTCCCACTGTGGCATGCTCTGTGAGAAGGGGAAACCTCACCAGACCGGACTCCGGGAACCCACAGTCGCCATAAACATGGGGAAAAACTATCCCAAACAGTCCAAACTCCCTTTCGAAAACAAGCGCCTCACCAGCACCACAGAAACATGCTCAGAAACATAGCTAAACAATGGGGATTGCGTAGACAAACAGGAGGAAGACCTGCGCACGTTAATGCTCGATGTCCGCACCAATCTAAAATCCATAGACACTAAAATAGACGCTCTCACCTCCAGACTAGCAAGGGACTCCCATGAGACCCGTTTGGATGTGCTTGAAAATCGTGCCTCGGATGTGCACGACTACCAAGTAGAATCCAAGGAACACCTCCTTAACATGGAAAAGATTTTAACGGTAATTAAAGCAAAGAACGAAGATTTAGAAGCGCGCTCCCGGCGCAACAATCTCAGAATAGCCGGAATACCAGAGACTACAGCCATACCCAAAATGGAACCATACATCGAATCACTGCTCCGTGAATTGTTTGCGGCGGAACTATCCCCTGTGTTTATTGTAGAACGAGTGCACCGATCACTAGGGCCAAAACCACCAGTTGGAGGCATGCCTAGGCCTATAATTGCGCTTCTGCTAAATTACCGGGACCGAGACTCAGTGCTAAGAGCGGTCAGAGATCGTGGCCCTATAACCCTCCAAGGCAACACCGCCTCCTTTTTTCCAGACTTTACCCTGCTGGTACAAGCCGCACGCAAAGAATTTCTTCCCACTAAACGTCTCTTACAACGTCCTGAAATCCCATATGCCATGCTATATCCAGCAAAACTAAAAATCTCACATGGCTGGCAAGCCCACTTTTTCACTGACGCCAAATCATCCCTCAAGTTCGCTAAACATGTCAGCGCCAAGAGGCAATCACCCTGCTCCTCCCAACAGACTGGAACTGATCAGGGGCTCAGTGATAATGATTGAGTGCACCATGACCGGCCGACGATGATGGAAACAATACCAGCTAAATGCTACCTTAACTAATATACGCGAAGCAGGGAGCTATGCCCCACTATCACTGTCAAGATTTGTGTTAATTAGTTGTGCGGCTTTTCATACTACAAGAAACCCCGAACTGGAAACAAGACCCGGCCACCCTGCCACCAGTGTAGAGCAGCATGCCAGCGACCCATGCCCCCGCTGGGCGAACTCCCATGTTTGAATATGTTTGTTTTTCTTACGGGATTGCGGGGAGGAGAGGAAATTACAACCTAGTTGGGGGGTTAGTGTGGGTGCAGGGGAGGCCAGGGTAGATAGCAAAGTTGGGAGAGGGTGGGGTAGTAAGGGTTTGAAGTTGTTCATTTGTCCACTATGTACGCAGACACAAAGGCAGCACACACAGCTCAGGAAAGGCATTTCATCGTTGCAATGGCACACAGTACCTGACGTTAGACATGCCCGTAATAGAGCATCAGATACATATCTACCATACTACAAATCCAAGTAGATGACAGCAGTTAATTTTCTAACTTGGAATATACGAGGATTAAATGACCACAGGAAAGCTAGGTTGGTGCATGCCTACTTGATCCGACACAAAATTGACATTTACTTCTTGCAGGAAACGCACCTTAGTAGCGCATCAGACCCCAAACTTCATAATAGACACTGGGGGGAGTCACATTCTGTGACATACCCTAATTATGCACGAGGGACAGCAATACTGATCAGACGTGACGCTGGCCGGAAAACCACTTACAAGGTGCTAGACCCCGAGGGACGATACATTATATTAAGTGGCACATTGATCACCACTAAGGGTGGGCGTAGTTCGCGAAGTAATGCTTCGCGAAGCTACGCAAAGTGCAGTTCGCGCTACGCAAGCTTCGCGTAGCACTACGCGAACTGCGTAGCGCACTGTTCGCAATGATTGCACAGTGCCGGATGCTTGTCCGCACTGTGCAATCATTGAAAACGGCAACTTGCACAGTGCGAGCTGTCTTTTACTGCCGCTCGAGTAGATTTTTACTCGGCGGCAGCTTTCTCAACGCGGACTGGTAGTTTCTCATCGCGAGCGGTCGCAAGCATACGCGACCACTCGCAATGAGAAACCTGACCTCCCGCGTTGAGAATCTCGCCGGGAGGTTTATTTTCCACGCTCGCGATCGGCAACTTGATGTTGCTGATCGCGAACGAGGAAAAAGTCTCGCCGGGATGTCATTTTGCTTGCTCGCGGTCGCCAACTTGAGCGTTGAGGACCGCGAGCAAGCAAAAATGACCGCGGCACTACGCTACGCTACGCTACGCGTGTTCGCACTGTGCTACGTGCAATTCGCGTTGTGCGAAGTAGCGCAAACTTCGCAAACTACGCGAGCGTAGCGTAGCACTTCGCCCAGGGTTAATCACCACCCCAGTGACACTGGTCTCCCTCTAAGGCCCTATCATAGATGACCCTGTATTTTTCAACACCATATGGTCAAAAATCACGCTGCTAGTTAATGACATGGTGGTGTGGGGGGGTGACTTTAACGCCATTCTGCAAAACTCGCTGGATCGCGTGGGGTCGTCCCGCCAACTTCACCCCAAAGCCAGTCACAAGATTAACTTCATAACCCAAGAGAACGGATTGATAGACATATGGCGAACCAGGCACCCCGGTGCACGGGAGGGTACATGCATCTCCTCGTGCCACAATGCCTGGTCCAGGCTAGACTTTTGGCTTCTCACTGGAGATATGGCATCTTGGACTACAGACATTCGTCACATGCCACACACTCTTTCTGACCATGCCGCAGTCCTGCTTAGTTGGACCGTACCACAGTCTATCCCACGGGCCTTCTTCTGGCGCCTGCCCCCAGTCGCCCTAAGCGAAGTAGCGTTCAGGGAAGAGATACGTTCGGAACTTATACAATATTTTTCTATAAACGAAAAGTCAATGGACTCCCCCTCCACACTATGGGAGGCCTTTAAAGCAGTGATAAGGGGAGCATGCACAGCCAAGGAATCTGGGGTACTAAAATCAATCAGAAGAACACTAGAAAGGATAGAAAAAGACATTTGCAAAGCCGAACTCCTATACTATAAAAGTGGCGCACCCAAGCACCTTGCAACCCTTCGAGAGAAAATCACTGAATACAACGAAGAGGCAGTTACGGAGACATGATTTCTGGGGAAGCAGGCCCGAGCCCCCAGATATGGTCAGGGGGACCGCCCAGGCAGAGCTCTAGCCAATACACTCAAGCAGTCTCTCACCTCGTCCTTTATCACCGAACTACTAGATAACGACTCCAACCCAATATGAGGGCAGACCCCCACATTAGAAAGACTAACTGACTTTTACGCCTCTCTTTACACTGCCACACAAGGCAGCCCGAACCCCGAACTGAACTCTTATCTAGACTCCATTGAGTTGGTGTGGTTAAGCGATGCACACCGAGCCTATCTGGATGAGCCATTTACCGCGGAAGACATTGTCCAGGCTTAAATGGCATGCCAGGAGACAAAGCCCCAGGACTAGACGGACTGCCAAATTCATTCTGCGAAGCCTATGCGGCCGAACTTCCCCCCACCAACTGGCAGTATATCAAGAATCGCTTGAGGTTCCCTACCCCCGCCAATGCGCGAAGCAGTGATCATCTCGATCCTAAAGCCAGAAAAACTAGCTAATAAATGCGACTCGTACGCCCACTCTCACTTATTAATATTGACGCCAAGATTCTTGCCAAGCTGATTGCTGCCAGACTGCAACCACTCCTCCCACTCATTACCAGGCCTGACCAGTCAGGATTCATCCCGGGCAGGTCCACAACACATAATTTGTGTACCTTTTTCTCCATACTACACCAACTAGACCCGCAACAGCCAGCGCTCGCAGCCTTCCTGGACGCAACTAAAGCGTTCGACTCACTAGAATCGCCATACCTATTCAGTATACTGCCCAGAATGTGAATCAGCCCCAAATTCATGCAGCTAATCCAGTTGCTTTACACCCGGCTCACAGTCAGACTCAGAGCGAATGACTTGCTATCTGACTCATTCCAAATAACGTGCGGCACCAGACAGGGGTGTCCCCTTTCACCCCTGCTATTTGCAATAGCCATGGAACCTCTTGCTGCCAGGATGCGCCAGCATCATAAGGCTAGGGGACTGGGACTCTCAGATAGAGGGTTAATAATATCAATGTACGCTGACGACATTACTCTATATATACAAAAACCTGACAAGAATCCTAACCTTGCGCTGCACAAGATCCTCCAATTTGGAGGTATGTCTGGTATACAAGTAAATACCCCTGTCGGCAGCCTCAATCGAGCTGGACCTTGACTTCCCACTGACCTGGCCCGAGGGCGCGGTTAAATATTTGGGGATATGGCTTAGCAGAGACCTGCAAGAGATTTGGTGCATGAATTATGGCCGACTGACAGAGTGGCTGGAGGGCAAAATAGCAACCTGGTCTAGATTACCACTATCCATGGCAAGGTAGAATAGCAATTGCAAAAATGATAATATTACCTGAGTTCCTATACCTATTTGCAAATATACCGCTACCACTCACACAAGCTTTCTTCAAGAAACAAAGATCCCTACTAGTGACCCACGCATGGGCGGTTAAACAACCATGCATTTCCTGGGAACTGTTGACGCTACCACTCTCGCAGGGAGGTATGGGGACACCGGATTTCGAGCTATATGCACTATGTCCACAAGCTCAATACCTTGACTACTGGATCCACCCAATCCTATTCCAACCCCATGTTGCGGTGCAAAAAGATGTTGCTGTGCCCGCTCCACTGCAGGTCGCCATATACCACACCTTCAAAAGACCAAATGAGGAGATAACCACAGTGGAAACCCTGCGGTGGGCGTGGGAGGGACTAAGACTACGTGCAGACACCCACTTACTTTATGCACCTTCAACGCCGCTAGCATATCACCCGCTCATTCCCCCTTTACACGATAAAGGAACCATACAACGCGTGCACCAAATGGGTCTAGCCACTTTCGGAGATCTTTACCCGGGGAATTAATTCCTGGCCCGCCTACAAAGCCCTGATGATTCCCAGATACCTATCCTGGAACTATTTCTATATTACCAACTCAGAGCCACCTGCAGACAAATACATACCTCTTTCCCTACTGCACTGCTGGTGCTGACGGCGTTAGAGCACATGTTAGCCAATCCATCACCCAAAAAACTAATCACACGCCTATACAATATCACGCAAATGGCCCCACTGGTTACGATGACTAAAGCGCTAGAGCAATAGTGCGCCGAAATAGACCCACACCCCACTGAAGAGCAATGGGCTGTCTGCTGCTCTCAGCTCAAATACCTATCCCCTAATTACAGACTGAGACTCGTACACTCCAAATTTCTACATCGAATATATCGCACACCAATACAAATACACAAAATGGGACTGAGACCAGACGCAAACTGCTGGAAATGCAAATATGCACAAGCGCCATTCCTCCACCTAGCATGGCTCTGTCCACCTATATCTCAGTTTTGGAACAAAGTATTTGAAACCATACACGAAGTAACAGGATTCCACCTGGACTGCTCACCACTAGTAGCCTATTGTGATATGTCAAAGAACATCCCCCTAGTATAAGCCGTCTGTCAGCCTTGATGCTACTCTTAGCCAAACGCAGAATCGCAATGCACTGGGGATCAACCAGAACACCTCAAGTTGACACTGGGATTCATGACATTACCTACTGCCAGGAACAGCTAACATCCTACTGGGACCTAATGCCTATGGCATCCAGGTCCAAAGATATTTGGGCCCCATTTGTGACATGGGCCAACATACATAAAGAAAATGTAATACCCACACCTCAAGAGGAAACAGGCACACAACCCCCTATCACAGCACAGCCTTAACCTGGAGTCTAAACACAATAGGAGGGCTCCCAAGGTTCGAGAAGCGCAACCATATCGCACACCATACAAAATCGTAGAGCTGGTCTGATGACAGTTCACCAAACCAGAGGAACGATATGCTCACCTGTGTAATATTGCATTAACTGCTGAAATAGATCAGGTACAGTGATTTGAAATAGTGTGCACCCTATATATGTAATCAACGCCGTTCGATGTGATCTGATGGAGCAATGTGAAATGCCTGGCAGCTAGGTCTGCTAATTTTGCTGTGTTAAGTCCAATGACTGCAATATTCAGTTACATGTTTTTAAAAATCAATAAACAAATAAAAAATAAAAAAAGTATCTACACTGTTAAAGTGTCACATGTGAGACAGGGCTGTACAGTGCAAGCATGACTTATGCAACAGTGAAAAGTGACCTGTGGGAGTAAGGGGCCTGTTTTCAGGAAAGCACACTTTGAAAATGTTGGTAAATTGAACGAAGTGTCAGCTCAAGAGGTTACCGCACACACCATTACAAATGAGGTGCATCACAAAGCAAGCAGGGGTAGTACTGTTGGTCACAACTCAATTGATTTTCATCCAAGGACATACAGTTCTATAGGGATGTAACTCAGTGCATCAGTTGTATTGCCACAGAGACTTAGCCCCAGCCTGGCCCATGGTTCTGCCGGATCACTGACAGAATATCGACGGACCGAATATCGACCTACAAGATTATCGAGTCTAGAATATCGATGGACAGAATATCAACATCCTATCTTTACAAAGGTAACTACAAAAATATTGAAACCAAAATATCGTTGTTTAAAATATTGTTGTATACATTTTTTTTTTTTAAATGTCTTAAAGATAATATAAAATGAATTAAATACTAAATATAATTAATAGAAACATAGGGCATCATTACGACAAAGTCCGCCCGCCACTGCAATCGAATGCGGGACCGTCCGCAAGGGGTGCGGCGGTCCCGCACCTGAGATTAAGATGCCACCGCCACTGTGGTGGTGGCAAGCCCTATTCCCAGCATTGTGGCGGGTGGTGCTCACAGCACCGCCCGCCACAATGCTGGGAATAGACGTCGTGCATTGGCATGCACAAGGTGCCTGCCACTTCGTCCATGCCAATGCAGGGGGGTACCATGGTACCCCCCCATGTGCACCCCCCAACTTTCTGGGGGCCCGCTATGTGCCCCCAAAGGCAAAGACCACATGCCTTTCCATGGCGGCAACGCCGCCATGGGAAGGCACATCTCTCCCTGCATGCTAATATGGATGGCGGTGACTTGCAGACACCGCCACCATATTAACCATGTTTTCCGCCGGTTGACGAGTCGACCGGCGGAAAAGCGGCGGGCGGTCTTTCCGTCCGCCGCGGACCCCCCAGCCATCCTAATATGGCGGGGGTCTTTGAAATGTGGATGGCGGGCGGATCGCCCCCGCCGGAACGGCGGTGACTACCGCCGGCCCGGCGGGGGAGATCCGCCCGCTATCATAATGACCCCCCATAGTTAGAATTATTTAAAAATGTTAAAAATTATAAATAATAAATGTAACATTAAAAGAAATTAAACATACATATTTAAAAAAAATTATATATATATTAACTTATCAAGGCTGTGTCATGCCGAAACGCGTCATGGCGATTGTGGTGACTGAGCAAATAAACTAAGCAAAATTCATGCACAAGAATTGGGTTCGCTTCTGTTTGTTCCCAAGGAGAAGGGAAGTGGCAGAGAACGGTGGAGTGAAATTAACTTAATAATATTAATAAATAATTATTTTATTTAAGTATAAAATGTTAGAAACATATTAAAAATTATAAATACATATATTTATACATAAACCTGTCATTTAAATATAAAAATAAAATATATATATAATAAATAAAAATATTTAAATTAATATTTATTTGTAAAAAATATTTTACACTACATTAACTATAACAGTAAAGAAAATGTTGGATAGTGTAGGGGATAAAATTGCTATTCCCACTCCAGAGAGTGCAACAGTAGGGAAATTGTTGGATAGCGAAGGGGAATAATTTACTATTCCCACTCCAGCAATTGCAACAGTAGGGAAAGTGTTGGATAGCGGAGGGGAATAATTTACTATTCCCACTCCACAGAGTATAACAGTAGGAAAAGTGTTGGATAGCAGAGGGGTTAAAATTACTATCCCCACTCCAGTAATTGCAACAGTAGGGAAAGTGTTGGAATGCGGGTGGGTAAAAATTACTATTCCCACTCCACTAAGTGCACCAGTAGGAAAAGTGTTGGATAGCGGGTGGGTAAAAACTACTATTCCCACTCCAGTGAGTGCAACAGTAGGAAAAGTGTTGGATAGTGGGAGGATAAAAATTACTATTCCCACTCCAGTGAGTGCAACAGTAGGGAAAGTGTTGGATAGCGGGGAAGTAAAAATGTATATTCCCACTCCAACAAGTGTAACAGTAGGAAAAGTGTTGGATAGCGGGTGGGTAAAAATTACTATTCCCACTCCAACGAATGTAACAATAGGGAAAGTATTGGATAGCG
The DNA here is from genome assembly GCA_963921515.1 of Calotriton arnoldi. Classification (NCBI taxonomy): domain Eukaryota; kingdom Metazoa; phylum Chordata; class Amphibia; order Caudata; family Salamandridae; genus Calotriton; species Calotriton arnoldi. The sequence continues at coordinate 207,345 of CAWUFW010010236.1, read as the reverse complement.
GGTGGGTAAACATTAATATTCCCACTCCAGCGAGTGCACTAGTAGGGAAAGTGTTGGATAGCGGGGGGTAAAAATTACTATTCCCACTCCAGTGAGTGCAACAGTAGGGAAAGTGTTGGATAGCGGGTGGATAAAAATTACTATTCCCACTCCATTAAGTGCAACAATAGGTAAAGTGTTGGATAGCAGGAGGGTAAAAATTACTATTCCCACTCCAACGAATGTAACAGTAGGGAAAGTGTTGTATAGCAGAGGGGTAAAAATTACTATTCCCACTGCAGTAATTGCAACAGTAGGGAAAGTGTTGGATAGCGGGTAGGTAAAAATTACTATTCCCACTCCAGCAAGTGCAACAGTAGGGAAAGTGTTGGATAGCGGGTGGGTAAAAATTAATATTCCCACTCCAGCGAGTGCAACAGTAGGGAAAGTGGGGGGGCGTGGCTTGCCTACATCCAAGATGGCCGCAATGTAGAAAAGCTCCAGCAGACGCTGTAGCTTAACTCCCTTAACATCCGCTACCCTCATCCGACCAAAGCTCTAGCTGCCGAAATCGAACCCCCCGGTGGTGCTGCATCTGCCGATGCCCGGCAACCTGTAATCGACGGCCGCGACCCGCCCGGAATCAGCCTCGCATCCTAGACTGCAGCGAGGTGGGAGCATCGGCCGTGGCGCCGCGCGACGCTCCGTAGTGTACGGTGGAGATCGGGCGGACGAGGCGAGCACGAAATAGCGGTGAGCCATCCGACAGATCTGCCCGGTGTGAGTCCCCCCAGAGGCGTGAAATCTGCTGAGGCTCGACTGCTTGGGATCGGCGGCCGCGGCCCGTCGGGGCTCGGCTCTGTGTCCCGGGCGGCCGCACGGAAGGAGCATCGGCCGTGGAGCCGAGCGGCGCTCCGTGGTGTACTGCGGGGCCCAGGTGCTCAGGAAGAGCAGCTAATAGTGGTGAGGCCTCACCATAGATCCGTCTGGTGCGAGTCCCCCTGAGGACGTGGGATCTACTGAAGCTCGGCCGCAGTAATCGGAGGCCGCGGCCCGACGGGGCTCGGCCTTGCGCCCTGAGCTGTCACGAGGTGGAAGCATCGGCCGCTCCGTGGCGTACTACGGGGGTCGGACTTCCGGGACAAGGGGCTGCTGTGTTCTCTGTGCAAAGGCGATGGGGCTGAACGCGGAGCCAGCCGATTGAAGGCCTGGGGATGCTGTAATTACTCCTGAGGGTGGCACGGGACGGCCGAGATCCGGGTTGGACGTGATCGCCATCTTGTATCGGGCCCCGGCTCTGGAGGTACAGACTTGGCTGCATTTGAGGCCTACACAGATAAACTTTGGCGATATCCCGCACATCCGAGACTCAGAGGTGAGACGCGGGGGTGGACATCCTCTCCCCTTCCCCCCGCTGCGCTGCTGCTATTTTGGTTTTGGGTTGCTTGAGTGAGAATCGGAGACATATTGCAGTCCATTACAAGACCTCGTCATCCCCTGAGAGAAGACCGAGCTCCTACGCCTCGACTGCCACAGACTGGTTGTGACTATGGCCTCAACTAAGGGCTCTAAGCCGCCCCCTGTGGTTAGACTAGCCAAATATGCCCACACCAGGTCGGAAGGCGCGGAGGGACACAAAGGGTCCCCCGATTCAAACTCCCAGCCTGCAGAGGAGGCGCTGCCCTTACAGACGTGATGGCAGCGATACAGGGTGTCCGAACGGCGCTGGAGGCCAAAATAGATACGGTGGCTACCGAAATGACGCTTATCCGTGCCGATCTGCGAAACATGGGAGACAGGGTTAAATCCAACGAAGATTCCATATCTACCCTCCAGCAGTCCCGGAAGTAGCTAGAGTCCACGGTTAAGTGCCTCCAAACGCAAACATCAGATCTGGCATCTAGACTGGAAGATTATGAAGGGCGGGCACGCCATAACAATGTTCGAATTTTAGGGGTCCCGGAACGAGCGGAGGGACCAGCAGCGGACTTATTCGTTGAGGACCTGGTTCAGAAGCATCTGCAGCCCCGCTCCCTCTCGCGCTTCTTCTCGGTGGAACGCGCCCACAGAGTGCCGGGGGGCCCGCCTAGACCTGGTGCGCCGCCGCGTCCTATCTTGGCTAGAATATTTAACTTTCGAGATCGAGATGCCATCTTGCAGGCGGCCAGAACTGCCCCACCACTCAAATGGGAAAACTCCACCATTACCTTCTTTCCCGACTTCACCTACAGGGTTCAGCTCCAGTGGCGGTCCTTTTTAGAGGTGAAGCGGGCACTTAGGGAACATAGCTTGAAATATGCTATGCTTTTCCCGGCAAAGCTCCGAGTTCAGGATGGTAGCAAATCGTTGTTTTTCACGTCCCCGGACGACACCTGGGACTGGTTGGAGCAGTGGCGTGCACGCAACAAACCAGGGAACTCTTCGCCATCGAGTGGCCCGCGCCTAGAGACGGAGTAGACAACTGGGCTCGACTCACCCGAAACAGGAGAACGGCTAACAGAACCGTGTACCAGCAAGTATTGACTCGAGCTAATATAACACTGCACTGTGACATTAATGGACGCCATTTGGTGAGGTACATTGCGGTCACCTGAGACCTAGTCGGGTATCGATGGTGGCAGTTACCGTAGTTATTGGTGGGGACGGGAGGACGGTGAGAAGGGAAGCATTAAGCGACCCAGAGAAGGGCGTCTATAGCGGAGGGGTCGTGATGAGAACAATGTTTTTCTTTTCCTTAAGTTGGGCAGATCGTCAGACTATGATTAGAGGGAGTAGCTTAACGCTTTGCAGGCTTGAGATGTATAGGCTGAGTAGCGGTCCCTCACACACTGCATGTTTTGTTTTGGGTTTACAGGCACTCTGCAATTTTGGGGGGTGGGCAGTTTTAAGTCCACGGTGCAGGGAGGCAGGGAGGGGGGTACTGTTTCAGGGATTGTTTGATGTGTTTTTCTTTTTGATCATTTTTCTTTCATTGAGCAATGCTTTCCAGAGGATCGTTGTTGACAAATTGCTTCAGATGGGCCCTATTATGGCGATGAGAAATATGTGTATGGGGGCTGCTAACTATGTTTTCTTTCGGACTCAGCGGGGCTTCGTGCCTCGGGGGGCTACTGGGAGGCTGGAGATGTTTCTTAGGGATGGGAGGATAAGAGTGCTTTGCGATCTCCGCCAGTATGAGTATAGTTGACCCTGATGGCCCAATACTGGGCCGCTTTAAAATTCTTTCCTGAAACGTCAATGGTCTTGGGGATCGAATTAAGAGGAGTATTGTCCTGCAATATCTGAAAAGGCAGGCTCCTGATTTGATCCTTCTTCAGGAGGCAGCATATCCAAGGGACCAGCTATTGTGCACTTAATAGATGGGGATACAGACTGATTGCGCATTCTGGCTACACACGAGGCTCTAGGGGAGTGGGTATTTTAGTGCGGGGCACCTTCCCTTTCCAAATTCAGAAAGTGCTGCATGACCCCCTGGGGCGATTTGTTTCTGTCTCCGGACGCTGGGAGGGAAGGGTCCTCAATGTGACATCCCTTTACATTCCCCCCAAACTTCACTCCACCACCATGAATGATTTGGGAGCACACTTACTGCGACTGCCCGATGGTGATCTGATTATAGGTGCAGACTGCAACGCGGCTTTGAATGGCTTTTTGGATCGCTCACCTCCCCGTGCGACTGAGGCGAATGGGAAGCTATTGTCTGAATTTTTGAGGGCCCTGGGCATTGTGGATGTGTGGCGTGTCTGTCATCCCGCCGAGAAGCAATATACATTTCACTCTGGTGTGCATGGCAGCCTCTCTCGTATTGATTACCTCTTTTGTGGCTCCGACAGACTCCCTTGGATCAGTGATCACTCCTTTCTCCCTAGGGGAATCTCCGATCACTCGCCAATTGTCGCCCATTATGGCGGCACACCCCCAGCGAACTACCGAGATATGGTCCTCAGTCCTTGGTATCTTAAAAATCCTGAGATCCGCGCCAAATTGACTAATGCTACCTTACAATACTTTGCCGAGAATGATGGTTCGGTCCAATCCGATGTGGTACTTTGGGAGGCCTATAAGACAGTGGTGCGTGGATGTGGGGTTGCGGCAGTGGCAGGGAGCAAGAAAGAAAAGCGAAAACAATTAGAACAAATAGAGGTAGAGATGGCAGCATTGGAACACGATCTAATTTCCACACCGTCGCAAGAGAACTCCCATAAACTGGCTGTGAAGCAAAAGGAGTATAGAGATATTGCAGACGACGCGGCTCAAAAAAGCCATAAGGCCACGCAACATTAGCTATATGATATTGGTGACAAGGCCAGCAAATTGTTGGCCTGGTTAGATAAAAGAGACCAGGCGAACAGATGGATCGCCGAAATCATGGATGCACATGGGACCCGCCACCGCGACGGGACGACTATTGCAGGAGCCTTGGCTTCCCACTTTCAACGGGTTTATTCCCCTGCATCTGCGGCTACACAGGCTGAGGCGGCAGAATTGTTGAGAACATTGCCTTTGCCAAGTTTGAGCTTACTGGAGGGCCAGGACCTAGATAGCGAGCTAACAGCAGAAGAGGTCGCAAAGGCCATCTCCTCCCTACAGTCTGGGAAGGCCATGGGCCCTAGTGGACTTCCAATTGAGCTATACAAATGTGTGAAGTCGGTCATTTCTCCTTACCTGCTGCGCATGTATAATGCCAGCGCTCAAAAAGGAGTCCTCCCAGCTACGCAGCGACTGGCTAGCATCGCTGTCATCCACAAGCAGGGCAAACCACCGGATTGTTGCTCGTCATACCGACCCATCTCCCTCCTGGACCCTGAGATTAAAATCCTAGCAAAAATCTTAGCCACTCGGATTTCACCTCTCCTCCACAAGCTGATCCATCCGGATCAAAATGGATTCATGCCAACGAAAAACACGGCATTGAATATACGTCGCCTACAGGGGATCCTGGGACGCGCGCCTACCATACAAGAAGATTCGATCATAATGTCACTAGATGCCAAAATGGCATTTGATTTGATAGAGTGGCCCTTCCTTTTCGCCGCGCTCGAGCGATATGGGTTCGGCAAACGCTTTCTATCCTGGGTGCGCCTTCTCTACTCCAAACCTTTGGCGAGAATCGCGGTCAATGGCAAGAGATCAGTGGTCTTTGAATTGGGGCGGGGTACGCGGCAGGGGGGCCCCCTGGCCCCCCTGTTGTTCGCTCTGGCGCTCAAGCCTCTTGCGGTCTGGCTTAGAGGAGATCCGACAATCCGAGGGCTGCATTGGGCGCCGGAGTGGGAAGACAGGGTGTCACTCTATGCAGACGATATCCTGCTTTATTTAGCAAAACCGCGGTTCTCAATTCACTATGCTCTTCGTATTTTCACTCTATTCCAGAAATACTCGGGCTATACCATCAACTGGCATAAGTCCCTGATCTACGTCCTCAGTGGCCCCCCTCCCAGACTCCCACCGGGCTGTGAGGCTAAAATAGTGACTGAGGGCTTCCAATACTTAGGCATTTACATAACAACGGACGTCGAGCTCTTTTATCAGCGAAATTTGCTGCCGCCCTTGCGGCGCCTCAGGGCGGATGTACGCCACTGGCAGACCCTTCCGCTGACACTTCTTGGACGGGCAGCCCTATTTAAAATGATGGCGCTCCCCCGTTTCTTGTACGCTCTGCAAAATACACCGCATCTGGTCCCGCCCCAGTACTTCACTTCCATAGAATCTGAAGTTCGTACTCTATTATGGGGTGCTGGGTCTCCGCGCATTGCACTTCCTAAGCTAATGAGGAGTTGGTACGACGGGGGCATCGCGCTACCGGATGTCAGATCCTACTATTGGGCATCCCAACTTATTGTTCTCAATCACTGGATGCACCGGCCGGTCACAGACCCAGCATATCAGATGGATCGATATAAGAAGCAGCCGGGCACATGTCTAAGAGCGCTCTACGGAGGAGAAAACTGGAACCAATATTCACGCCAACTGTGACGACGATCTCCATATGGCATGCGGTTAACTCGGCCCTTGGTTGGAAGGGCGGTTGACACGTGCTACACCACTGCTTGATTCGGCAAAGCTGGGGTCGCTGTGGCGACTACCCGGGTTTGATAAATGGGATTTGATTGGGCTGTCAAAACTAGGGGATCTCTGGGTCAACGGTGGAGTGGTGCCATTTGGGGAGTTGCAGCGGAAGTATCACCTACACCAGAATGAGACCTTCCGATACCTTCAAGTGCGGAGTGCCTTGTCCAAAGCGCTTCCTAAAGGAACTGACCTACCCGCCTCCTCACCCTTGGAGGATAGACTTTTAGATAGCTACCTTCCAGAAAAGGCTATCTCGCTGACGTATCGTAAAATCCTTAACAACTCACCTGAAATCTTGGATAAACTTCATGCAAAATGGTGCGCAGATGTCGGAGACATCGATGATGAGGAATGGAAGGAGGCGCTAGCCTCGCCCCGCGAAGTGGCGATCCGATCTCGATTTAAGCTTATTCAATTAAAGGTATTCCATAGAGTCTACTATACAAGCTCGGTTTTGGTAAAAATGGGCCGGCTTGCTTCGCCCATGTGTCCTCGCAGATGCGGGCAGGTGGGCACTTATCTGCATCAATGGTGGGAGTGCCCTGTTCTTCAGAGGTATTGGGGGAAGATCTTTTATATTCTATCCCTTGTCTGCGATAAAGAGATTGAACCCACGCCGAGGCTATGTTTGTTAAATCTATGGGAACCTACAGATTTAACTAGGATGGAGTGTCTGTGGATCTCGCTGGGTTGTGTAGTGGCCAAGCGTAACATAGCGAGAACGTGGAATGGAGAAATAGCACTGAAATGTTCTGACTGGGAGACTGATATGGACTGGTGCATGCAGGCTGAGAGGGTGGTTTATGAAGGTAGAGGCTGCCCTGGCAAATGGACGAAGATTTGGACACCCTGGAACGATCATAGGGGTGGGTTGTGTACTCCGTTTAGAGAGACGCCTCTCCTTGATGGAGATACCGAGGAATAAGGGACTGCTTTCCCCTGAGTTCGATATGGCAGCGAAGACCCCGGTATAATCACAGCCTCACCACATGGGCTTAAGGTAATTTGACTTTACGTTCGGTCATTGAAGATGATGTCATTTTTGTTTTATCCTCTGGTACTTGCTCTTATTGTAAAGGAATGATTGATTATGATATTGTTTGTTTTGTGTTTTAAAATTTAATAAAGAGATTTAAAAAAACAAACAAAAAAAAAACAGTAGGGAAAGTGTTGGATAGCGAGGGGGTAAAAATTAATAGTCCCACTCCAGTGAATGCAACAGTAGGGAAAGTATTGGATAGCGGGTGACTAAAAACTACTATTCCTTCTCCAGCGAGTGCAACAGTAGGGAAAGTGTTGGATAGAGGGTGGGAATAATTTACTATTCCCACTCTACCAAGTGTAACAGTAGAGAAAGTGTTGGATAGTGTAGGGGAATAATTTACTATTGCCACTCCAGCAAATACAACAGTAGGGAAAGTGTTGGATAGCGGAGGGGAATCATTTATTATTCCCACTCCTGCAAAATAATTAATATAAATTACCAAATAATTAATTTTTCAAAAATAATTTACCTCCCACCATATTCCCCTATAAACAACACCACCAATATTGTTAAATATTCCACAATTAACATAATTAATTAACAATTAATTAATTAACTAATAACAATTAACAAGCAATTTAAGAACCATCAAAAATAAATTAGTGCACACAATTAACACTATAAAATAACTTTAAATAAATATTATATAAAAAAATTATTAAAAAATTATTAAAATTAAATTACTTCCCACACTACACCCCTATCAACCCACAACCCGCTCCTAAAAAAATTACACAATTAACATATTTACCAATTAATTTGTAATAATTAATAACATTTTTTACACAATTAACAATATAAAATATTAATTACATAAATATTAATTAATAAAAATATTAATTAATTATAATTAAATTACTTCCCACCCCACTCCCTATCAACCCACAACCCGCTCCTAAAACAATTACACAATTAACATATTTACCAATTAATGATTAATAACCAATTAATAATTAATTAATAACAAATTAATTAACACAATTAATAATATAAATTATTAAATACAAAAATAGTAAATAATACAAATATTAATTAATTAATTTCAATTAAATTACTTCCCACCCTATTCCCCTATAAACCCACGACCCGCTACGGAAGTAAAACGCAATATTTTTAAAAAAAAATGTTAATAACTTCTAAAAAATTAATAATAAATATATTATAATTAAATTACTTCCCACCCTATTCCCCTATAGACCCACAACCCGCTACAGAACTAAAATACGCAAAAATTAATCAACATAAAATAAATTATTTCTAAAAAATTCAAACATACATTAAAAAATAAGCTATACTTTTAACACATATACTAACATACAGAACACTAAAAAAAATTCGATCTTATAAACAACGATATTTTTACTAACGATATTACTAACTTCGATATTCAGTAAAACGATATTTCTTACCTGCATGTCGATATTCTTGTTGACGATATTCTTGCAGGTCGATATTCTGTCATATCGAGATTTAAACATCGATATTTTGGTATATCGATATTTGAAACTCGATACTATGACTGCATACCGGTTCTGCCTGGGCACAGCTCAATGTCAGGCCTTGCTCTCTGCAGGCTAAGCACAATGATATCACATGAACAGCACCTTTTTTCCAGTTTAAAATAAAAAATGTGAGCTTGGCCCATCCAATATGTGACCTCAAGGCTGTGTGCCACTTTGAAAGGGTCTGAGAGCTACTGATAGCTCCCAGACAACAGTTAGGAGAGCCCTGATCTGGGTGGGGCTATACACATAGCTAACGTCATCCTCATTGGCATTGGACAGAGTAAATACACAGCTCATGCTGTAAGGGGTATATATTTTTCATCACGTTTAGCATTTTCTGAGTTGTCGAAATATCACAGGTACTAAGAAATGTATAGATACATAGATGGCTACATACACCCCAAGTAGAATATAGGGCTTTCAACATATCACACATCCCAAGGGTGATGTTAGTTACACAATGTAAAGTGCTCAACAATTCCTAACATAAATATCCTATGTAAGGCTCACAATATGTTTTAACAATAACCACACTTAACTCTGGAACTCAGAGGCACATTGTAGCCTGGGGTGATGGAAATGAGGTAGTCAAACAGAGTAACATATGTCTGTCAGACAGTTACCTGTTCCTCTGGTGAGCCATAGAGCTGGCCATACAGGGAAAGGAACTCATCTGCCAGCAGCTCCAGCTCCTCTGCTGAGAAGGCAGTGACCCTCCCACCTGTTCGGCCTGGCATGATTGCTCCTAGAGGTGGCAAACAGCAGCAAAAGTGGAGGAGATCTTGATAGCAGTAGTGTCAGGAGGCAAGTGAGCAATTATTCAAACTGCAGCGTACATGTACGCGGTCAGCAGCCGAGATGCACACAGCCATTGGACCTCTCCTATTACAATCACCAACGTTAGCCTATGGTTGTGTCCATCGTGGGGTCAACCGTCCACTGCGCGGTCAACTTCCACCGGCGGCGTCCGATTCCAAATTACCAATCTGCAAGGTCAGGCAGCTGCCATTCAGCAGTTGAAACTATTGTGCTGATGACTGTTATGTGTCACCACCACTCCAAATGATGTCTAACAAGTTGATATATTGACACATACATTGAGTTTCAAAATTGCAAAGACTTATCTTATATGTAGTGTGTTTCTGTTAAAAATGAAATAAAAAAATAAAGGTGTAAATACTACATTTGGAATGTATTATTTACACATTTATTTTACATACACATATCAAGGCCACATTTGGATTAATGATGGATGAAGGCTCTGCCTCTGTGGAAAATGTTTATTGCAATCTGATCCACTGATGTACTATTATGTGACTTTTTGCTTAATCTTAATATATGCTACAGTGGACATTGTGACAGATGGTAAAATTTGTTTTCACTGCACACATAGGTACCCTACGAGAGGAAGAAGATGACAGCTTCTAGTGTACCACCCATTTATAGACCTTCAGACCATGGAAGAAAGAGATATAATCAAGAAGTTTCAGTTGAATAGGCCAACCATACTGGATTTATGTCATCAGTTGGAGCCTGATCTCCTGCCTCACAACACTAATCCCACATGTATCACACCAATTGTTAAATTGATGGCAGTACTGCATTTTCTAGCCACATGTTCCTTTCAATAGACTGTGGGAATAACCGGTGGTATATCACAACCAAGTTTCAGTGAGGTAGTACAAGAAGTGCTTTCGGCAATGATTAGACACATTGACAACGACATCCAGTTCCCCAGACGTGAGGATTGGTATGCAGACATAATATCGATGTTTAAATATCGATATACCAGAATATCGATGTTTAAATATCGATGTGGCACAATATCGACCTGCAAGAATATCATCGACCAGAATATCGACATGCAGGTAAGAAGTTAGTAATATCGTTAGTAAAAATGTTGTTGTTAATAATATCGAAATGTATTTTAGTGTTCTGTATTTTAGTATATGTGTTAAAAGTATGTGATTTAAATATTTTGTATAAGTATAGCTTATTTTGTAATGTATGTTTGAAATTTTTAGAAATAGTACATTTTATGATAATTAATTTTTACGTATTTAAGTTCCGTAGCGGGTTGTGGGTTTATAGGAGAATAAGGTGGGAAGTAATTTAATTATAATTAATTAATTAATAATTTTAATTAATTAATATTTTTGTATTTAATCATTTATATTGTTAATTGTGTTAATTAATTTGTTATTAATTGGTTATTAATTGGTTATTAATTATTAATTGGTAAATATGTAAATTGTGTTCTTTTTTTTGGAGCGGGCTGTGGATTTATAGGGGTGTAGTGTGGAAGTAATTAACATTTAATATATTTTTTATATAATATTTAGTTATTGCTATTTTATAGTCTTAATAGTGTGAATTAATTTATTATTGATTGTTTTTAATTTCATTGTTCATTGTTATTAGTAAATTAATTAATTTTTAAGCAATTGTGTTAATTGTGTCAGGTTTTACAATATTGGTGGTGTCATTTATAGGGGGATTTGGTGGGATGTAAATTATTTTTATTATTTAAGTGTTTGTTAATTATTGTTTATTATTTTGCTGGAGTGGGAATAGTAAATTATTCCATTCCGCTATCCAACACTTTCCCTACTGTTGCACTCCCTGGAGTGGGAATAGTAATTTTATCCCCTCCGCTATCCAACATTTTCCCCACTGTTGCACTCCCTGAAGTGGGAATAGTAATTTTATCCCCTCCGCTATCCAACACTTTCCCTACTCTTGCACTCCCTGGAGTGGGAATAGTAATTTTATCCCCTCTGCTATCCAACACTTTTCCTACTGTTGCACTCGTTGGAGTGGGAATAGTAATTGTATCCCCTACGCTAACCAACACTTTCCCTTCTATTGCACTGCGTGGAGTGGGAATAGTAAATTATTCCCCTCCGCTATCCAACACTTTCCCTACTGTTGCACTTGCTGGAGTGGGAATAGTAAATTATTCCCCTCCGCTATCCAACACTTTCCCTACTGTTGCACTTGTTGGAGTGGGAATAGTAAATTATTCCCCTCCGCTATCCAACACTTTCCCTACTGTTGCACTCTTTGGAGTGGGAATAGTAAATTTTTCCCCTCCGCTATCCAACACTTTTCCTACTGTTGCACTTGCTGGAGTGGGAATAGTAAATTATTTTCCTCCGCTAACCAACACTTTCCCTACTGTTGCACTCCCTGAAGTGGGAATAGTAATTTTATCCCCTCTGCTATCCAACACTTTCCCTACTCTTGCACTCCCTGGAGTGGGAATAGTAATTTTATCCCCTCTGCTATCCAACACTTTCCCTACTGTTGCACTCGTTGGAGTGGGAATAGTAATTGTATCCCCTACGCTAACCAACACTTTCCCTACTGTTGCACTCCGTGGAGTGGGAATAGTAAATTATTCCCCTCCGCTATCCAACACTTTCCCTACTGTTGCACTTGCTGGAGTGGGAATAGTAAATTATTCCCCTCCGCTATCCAACACTTTCCCTACTGTTGCACTTGTTGGAGTGGGAATAGTAAATTATTCCCCTCCGCTATCCAACACTTTCCCTACTGTTGCACTCTTTGGAGTGGGAATAGTAAATTTTTCCCCTCCGCTATCCAACACTTTTCCTACTGTTGCACTTGCTGGAGTGGGAATAGTAAATTATTTTCCTCCGCTATCCAACACTTTCCCTACTGTTGCACTCCCTGGAGTGGGAATAGTAAATTATTCCACTCCGCTATCCAATACTTTTCCTACTTTTTCATTCCCTGGAGTGGGAATAGTAATTTCATCCTTTACGCTATCCAACATTTTCCCTACTGTTTTAGTTAATGTAGTGTAAAATGTTGTTTAAAAAGTAAATAATTATTTTAATATTTTAATTTATTATATATAAATTTTATTTTTATATTTATGTTACAGGTGTATGTATATATATATGTATTTATAATTTTTATTATGTTTCTAACATTTTATAATTTAATAAAATAATTATTTATCAATATAAAGTAAATATATATATAATTATTTTTATATATGTATGTTTAATTGTTTTTATATTACATTTATTATTTATAATTCTTAACATTTTTAAATAATTCTAAGTATGTTTTTATTAATGATATTTATTATTTAATTTATTTTATATGATTTTTAAGACATCTAAAAAAAACGATATTTTGAACAACGATATTTTAAACAACGATATTTTGGTTTCGATATTTTTGTACTTACCTTTGTAGAGATAGGATGTCGATATTCTTGACATCGATATTCCGTACCCGATATTTGTGTACCTCGATATTCCTGTCGTCGATATTCTGTCAGTGATCCGTGAGGATTTAATCAATGTGAAGGTTGACTTCTATAGATTTGCTCACCTAGCACATGTGGTTGGAGCCATTGATGGCACTCATATTGCCTAAGTACCATTGCATGCCAGAGAACAAGTTTACCGTAACAGGAAGCACTTACATTCTATCAATGTGCAAGTTTTCTGCTTATCAGATTTGTATATCTTAAACGTCTGTGCCCGGTTCCCTGGATCAGTCCATGATTCATTTGTACTGTGGAACAGCACCATACCCCAGCGGATGTCACAACTCCTACTGGAGAGGTCTTGGCATGTTGGTAAGTATGATATGTCCTAACTTTGGGGGTCATTATGATGGCGGGCGGATCGCCCCCGCCGGGCCGGCGGTCGTAACCGCCAGCCCGTCGGGGGCGATCCGCCCGCCATCCACACAGCAAAGACCCCCCGCCATATTATGATGGCTGTGGGGTCCGCGGCGGACGGAAAGACCGTCCACCGCTTTTCCGCCCGTTGACTCGTCGACCGGCGGAAAACAAGGATAATATGGTGACGGTGTCTCCAAGACACCGCCATCCATATTATGATGCCAGCGGAGATCAGCCTTTCCATGGCGGCGTTGCCGCCATGAAAAGGCATACGGTCTTTGCATTTGGGGGCCCGTTGCGGGCCCCCAGGATGTTGGGGGGTGGGGGGTGCACATGGGGGTACCTGTGGTACCCCCCTGCATTTGTATGCACAAGGTGGTAGGCACCGCTCGGTGCCTGTCACGTTGTGCATTCAAATGCACGACGTGCATTCACAGCATTGTGGCGGGCGGTGCGGTGAGCACCGCCTGCCACAATGCTGGGAATAGGGTGTCCCACCGCCACAGTGGCATCCTAATGTCAGGTGCGGGACCGCCGCACCCCTTGCGGACGGTCCCGCATTCCGTTACGGTGGCGGGCGGACTTTGTCATCGTAATGACCTCCATAGTATGGGTAATGTCAAGTAGTATAATCTAAAAGTGTGTAACTTATTGTTGAATATGTCTGTCTTCCATCTAGGAGACTGAGCGTATCCCAAATGCCCATGGTTGTTGGCACTGCTGAGAAATCCAACAACGCCAGAACTCCACTTCAATGAGGCCCATGGAAAGACACGGCGCCCTGTGGAGTGAGCTTTTGGGCTCCTGAAGGCCAGATTTAGATGTCTGGACAAAACCGGGGGAGCCCTCCTCTACTCACCCAGGAAGGTGTGCCAAATCACTATGGTCTGCTGCATGCTCCACAACATCGCCCGGCGACGGAACATCCCTTATATTGCAGAGGATGGAGGCCATGAAGAGCCAACAGGCGAGGAGCCTGAAATGCCAAATGATGATGATAGTGGTGAAGAGGAAGGAATGGACTTGTGTCAAGATGTCATCCAACAGTTCTTCTCCTGAGTATAAGTATGGTGTGAGATGTTATGACTTTGACTATTATTGCAACTATTGTTGTGATGATATGAGGAGGATGTTAATGCTATATACTAGGAATATAAGGCTCTGACAATATCTGGTGAAAAGTGTTTGTTTTATTAGTGTAGCTTTATTTAGCTTTAAATGTTGTCTTGGACTGTGATCTCTAGAAGTTGACTATGCGATTTGTGCCATATGTATGGTTTCTTAGCTAATCTCTCTGGGTTGATCTGTTTTATATTCCTTCACCATGGCATCTTCATTTGGACATTTCAGAGTTGGGACATTAGCAGGTATAGGATGCTGTTCAAACATACAAAGTGGACATGGATTGTTCCTGGGAATGTCTAACACAGAGTTTGGGTGTACCAAGCCGGTACCAAAACAGCTTGCAGAGCGATAGGATGGAAGTTACGTGGCTTCCATTGGATTTGTTCCTTGTGGTGTGTTGGTCCAAATGCAATATGTGTGACATCATATGATCCAATGCAAATCAGCCTTTCAATTGGGTAAATCCTCATTGGTTATGAACTGTATGTAGCTGTTGATGTGTCTCCTCATTATAGCCCAAAGTGCTTGTAGCACATCACTTACATTTGTTTGTGACATTCCACCAAATGCAAGCAACACAGGATTGAAATGACCCTGTGGTCAGAAACTGTTGTATTGACGTGTCTATTTGTTTAATTAATGTGGGATTCCTTTTGTGAGGTAGGCAATATGGCTCCAGCTGATGTTGCAGACCTATTTTAATGTTGCCTATTGTAGAGGATATTGTCAGATATGTCCCTTTCTTCCATGTTGTGAAGGTCTGCAACTGAATATATGATCACTGACACAGAAGAATTGAGTCATGTCTTATTTGCTATGTTTCTTACATCATGTTAGCCTATGATTTAAACAATGGAATAAAGATGTTATCAGATCAGACATTTGTATGCATGTGTTGTTGCGACATTGTAGTGATCCAGAGTTGAACATTGTTTACATACAATATATCCATGTTTCCTGAAGTACCTAGTCTTGGCATTATAAAGTTCACATGGTAGTACATATACATTGGTAGACGTGAGTGTTACAACAGGAGACAATGAATTGCTGACTTGTGTATTTTTTTAAGAGAACATGGATAATATCAAAAAGTATACAAGAATTTAAATAGGGAAAACCAAAAGTGAAGTAGTCAGTCATGGTGGATGAAACCATTGTTGTAGAGTCCAAATTGTCTGGAGTCCAAAGTCCAACATACTACTCCCATCAGATATGGAAAAGCGTCCAGGAATAGTCAACAAAGTAAATGTGTTGCACACAGAGGGGGAAATTAGGGTTGAGGTTTCTTACTAGCGGTGACGGATGTCTTGCCATCCCCACCTCCTGGAGTTTTCGGTGGACGTCCCCTCCCTTTGGGGAGGGGGGATCTGGTGCTGCTGAGACAGGGGTGCCTGCAGGTGAATCTTCCTCAGACAGGGCCTCCCTTCCTGTGGTGGCAGCAGATGTTGATGGGCTGGATGTACTTGGACTACAGGAACACAGCAGCCAGTGAAGCGGGCTATTTGGCTCCTGAAAGCCGGATTCAGATGTCTGGAGAAGACTGGGGAAGCCCTCGTCTACTCATCCAAGAAAGTGTGTAAGATCAACGTGGCCTGCTGCATGCTACACAACATTGCACTGTGACGGAACATCCCTTACATCGCAGAGGATGCAGGTCATGAAGTACCACCGGGTGAGGATCCTGAAACGTCAAATGAAGATGATAGTGTTAAAGAGGAAGGAGCTGACTTGCATCAAGATCTCATCAACAACTTCTCATGATTGTAAGTATTTCGTCAAATGTCAGAATTTTGACTGCTACAGCAAGCCTTGATGTGACGATGAGAGGAGTATGTTAAGTTTAAATCTTAGGAAGGGCAAGCTCTGGGAAATTCAGGAGAAAGGTGTTTGTTAGACAAGGTTTAGACACATGGTCAATTTGGTTCTGTGGCATTGTTTTGCTCCGATGTTTGTCACAGACTGTTGTTAGACATGGGGGTCTCTAGTTGGCAGTGGCTTGCACTATGTCGACACCAGCTTGGAAAAATAACCAATGATTATCTAAGTGAAACAAGAACAAACCGACAAAAAGCCAACATACATAAGCAAAGATATCACTTTTAACTCTTCCGCTGCTAGGCCCCCCGTGCTAAGCCTTTGTATGGCTTCTTGGGGTAGTTTGTGCTTAGGCCCCTGTAACTTTTGTCCACATAAGGTATCCACGCCAAATTTGCGCCCTTTTCTTCCAACATCATGGGGATTTTAAAAGTACCCAGGGTTTGTGAAATCCCCTGAAGGGGACCCAGAAATTAGCCAAAATACAGCTACATTTTGTTTGGTTTTTTAAATGGGGAAAAAGTGCTGCAGAAGAAAGCGTCTGGTTTTTCCCCTGCAAATGGCATCTGCAAAGGGTTTGTGGTGCTGAAATCATCATCTTCACAGCTTTCAGGGACAAGCAGACTTTTGTCAGAAAACAAAAAGTTTTTTACACAGTTTTGGCATTTAACTGGGACATAGCCTATTTTTGCTACTTTTTGTACTTTCAACCTCATTTCAGTTAGTGGTAAAAATGGTTGTGAAAGCAATAAAGGATCCTGGAAAGCTATACATTTCTAAAAAGTAGACAACATTCTGAATTCATCAAGGGGTCATTTGTGTAGATCCTTCAAGGTTTTTTTTATAGAAAATAACAGTTGAAAATAAGAAAAATTGAAAATGAGTTGAAAAAACAGTCATTTGTGCCAACGTTTAAACCTGTAACTTCTTCTAAGTATGACAGATGTTTGAAAGCAATATACCGTTACATCTGCTGGACCCTTCTGGTTGTGGGGATATATAGGACTTGTAGGTTCACCAAGAACCAGAGGAACCCAGAGCCATTAACTGGGCAGCGTCTTCCAGTGGTTTTTCATTGTGTACCGGGTATATAGCAAATAATTTGGTAAAATATAAAGAGTGAAAAATAGGTATCAAAGACACCTATGTATTTCCGAAATGGGAACAAAATATAGAGTTTAGAAACAGTAGCTATTTGCACATCTTCGAAATTGTGGTTACCCATACTGGCCTGTGAATTGTAGGACATTTTTCAAAGTGACTTCTTTTTTACACATTGTCTTATATTAGGAAGGCAGAAATGCATAGAAAGTCAATAGGTAATAACAGTTGCTCTACAATTTTGAGTTCCCCTAAGTCTCCAAATAAAAATGGTACCTCACTTGTGTGGATAGGCCTAGTGCCCGCGACAGGAAACGGCCCAAAACGCAACGTGGACACACCACATTTTTACAGTGAAAACAGACCCTTTTTTTGCACAGTGCCTAGCTGTGGATTTTGAACCCTAGCTCAGCCGGCACCTAGGGAAAACTAGCAAACCTATACATTTTTGAAAACTAGACACCCAGAGAAATCCAGGATGGGGTGGCTTGAGTGGCTCTCAACAGGTTCTGTTACCCAGAATCCCTTGCAAACCTCAAGCTTTGTACAAAAAGCACATTTTCCTCACATTTCTGTGATGGAAAGTTCTGGAATCTGCGTGGATCCACAAAATTCCATCCACCCCACATTTTCCAAAGTCTTCCGATAAAAATGGTACTTCACTTGTGTGGGTAGGCCTAGTGCCCATGACAGGATACGGCCCAAAACGCAACGTAGGCACACCACATTTTTACAGTGAAAACGGACCCTTTTTTCGCAAAGTGCCTAGCTGTGGATTTTGAACCCTAGCTCTGCCGGAACCTAGGGAAACCTAGCAAACCTATACATTTTTTAAATCTAGACACCTGAAGGAATTTAGGAGGGGTGACTTGTGTGTCTCTCACCAGGTTCTGTTTCCCAGAATCCCTTGCAAACCTCAAACTTTGTCAAAAAAACACATTTTCCTCACATTTCTGTGATGGAAAGTTCTGGAATCACCTTGGGTCCACCAAATTCCACCCACCCCGCATTCCCCAAAGTCTTCCAATAAAAATGGTACCTCACTTGTGTGGGTAGGCCTAGTGCCCGCGACAGGAAACGGCCCAAAACGCAACGTGGACACACCACATTTTTACAGTGAAAACTGACCCTTTTTTGGCAAAGTCCCTAGCTGTAGATTTTGAACCCTAGCTCTGCCGGCACCTAAGGAAACCTAGCAAACCTATATGTTTTTGAAAACTAGACACCCAGGGGAATCCAGGAGGGGTGACTTGTGTGGCTCTCATCAGGTTCTGTTACTCAGAATCCCCTGCAAACCTCAAACTTTGTAAAAAAAAAACACATTTTCCTCACATTTCTGTGATGGAAAGTTCTGGAATCTGCGTGGATCCACTAAATTCCACCCTCCCCGCATTCCCCAAAGTCTTCCGATACAAATGGTACCTCACTCGCGTGGGTGAGCCAAGTACCCGCAACAGGCAAGGGCCCAAAACGTATTGAGGAGACATCCAAATTACCTATCACAAAACAACCTGGTTTCGCAAGGGGGTCACCTGGGTCTTTGGTCGCGGGCTCGGCAGCTATCTTGGGAAACTACCAAACCCACACATTTCTGAAAACTAGACATCCGGGGAAGTTGAGCAAGGTATGGCTTGCGTGGACCCCTCAACGTTTTCCTACCCAGAATCGCCTGCAAACCTCAAATTTAGCTGAAATAAAATCAAACTTTTCTCAAATTTCTGTGTGGGAAAGTTGTGGGATCACCGGGCTGACACACATATCCTACCATCCAGCGGTATTTTCAGTCTCCCGATAAAAATGATACCTTACTTGTGTGGATGGGCCAAGTGCCTATGACATGAAAGGGCCAAAAACTTGTAGGGCGGGTCCAGATGGGCAATTTGTTTATACGTTTTTAGGCTGACGCTACTTGGGACACCCACACAAGTGAGGTATCATTTTTCTCGCCAGACCAAGGGAAACGCTGGATGGTAGGAAATTATTCAACAAATAACAACTTTGCCTATCAGATTAAAAAATGAATAGCCCTGGCCTATGTCCCAACTACTGAAGTAGCCAATCCCGACAAAGTACTTATAGAAAGTCCTTTCTATCAAGCTAATGAAACAAAATTAGGTCCCTTCCTAGACTACTTCGAAGACACCTGGGTGGGAATGTTACATAGGTCAGGGCACCGTAGACAACCTAAATTTCAGATCCCATGGTGGAACGTGTACACCAGTACTGTGGCTCAAAAAGCCAAAACAAACAACGCAGTGGAAGGATGGCATAATGCTTTCCAAGCCACAATAGGAAGGGGACAACCAACACTTCACAAACTCATTGAAGCAATTAAAAAAGAACAGAGCTACCAAGAACTCAGACAAGAGCAATCACTAAGTAAAATAGGCCCTAAACTAAGTAAACAAACTAAAACTATGTACGAATACCTGCAACAGAAAAGTAGGTTGCATCCAAATACCCAAGGTCTAGAATATCTAGACATGATTGCTAAATCAATTCTTTAAACTAAACAAAATAGTAAACATTGTTAAAATCTTACAACTATAAAACATATAAACAACAGATTTCTTTTTTTTTAAATTAATAAATATAATTATGTCATAAATGTAAAACATAGCACAAAATTAGATGACATAATATAAATATTTAAAAAAAGAGACAATGAAAAAAAGATACATTTCCCACCTATGGTAATAAAAAAACAATACCTACAGTTATGTAGCAGTACAATATCCTCGAAAACGATAAAATCCAAAGCAAAACAATTAAATACGAATACATTGGATAACAAAGCCCCAAAAAAATGCAAAAAGACAACTGTAGCAAACAATTCCAACGCTGCAAACCTCTTAATGACGAAACCCTCAAAAACATGAAAATAGATTAGAAAAAAACGCTCCAACAAACCGGGAAAAAAGGAAATGTAAAGTAACTTGTTATCAAACAAGAAATCACATTTCCCTTTATTAAAAAAAAAACCACGTAGGCAACTCCATCAGTTCACCAAAGACAAAACAGTAAATAAAAAAGAAAACAACACCCGCCGACAATACAAATACAAACCCACAAGCACTAACATCAACATTAAATATACATTAATACATTTATTAAACACATAACTAACACTACATAACATTTTAATTATATCCAACACTACGTCAAACACATAAAACACTGAACTACCAAAACAACTCCTAACTACACTAAAAACTATCAAATAACACCCTAGCAAATCTATTTAAACTACTACTACCTTACCCACACCCTCAAACTAACTTAAAAGTATATAAAATTAAGCTTACCTGAACGGATGAAACGCAGCTTCCAACTGCGAGGTTCCGTCTTCCAAAATGACCTAAAAACGAAACCGATAGATAGAAAAGTGAAAAAAAGGGAAAAATGGCTGCATAATTAAAATGAAAAAAGACTAAGGGGGTCATTATGATGGCGGGCGGATCGCCCCCGCCGGGCCGGCTGTAGTCACCGCCGGCCCGGCGGGGGCGATCCGCCCACCATCCACACAGCAAAGACCCCCCGCCATATTATGATGGCTGGGGGGTCCGCGGCGGACGGAAAGACCGTCCGCTGCTTTTCCGCCGGTCGACTCGTCGACCGGCGGAAAACAAGGTTAATATGGTGGCGGTGTCTGCAAGACACCGCCATCCATATTACAATGCCTGCGGTGATCAGCCTTTCCATGGTGTTGCCGCCATGGAAAGGCATGTGGTCTTTGCCTTCGGGGGCCCGTAGCGGGCCCCCAGGAAGTTGGGGGGTGGAGGGTGCACATGGGGGGTACCCATGGTACCCCCCTGCATTTGCATGTACAAGTTGGCAGGCACCGCGCGGTGCCTGTCACGTTGTGAATGCAAATGCACGACGTGCATTCACAGCATTGTGGTGGGCGGTGCTGTGAGCACCACCAGCCACTTCCGTCCGCCCGCCACCCTAGCGGTGCTGGGACCGGCCGCCAGTGGTGCGGCGGTCCCGCACCGGCGATTAGGATGCCACTGCCACCGTGGCGGTGGCATCCTCCATTCCCAGCATTGTGGCGGGCAGTGCTCACAGCACCGCCTGCCACAATGCTGGGAATGCACTGCGTGCATTGTCATGCACAAGGTGACAGGCACAGCGAGGTGCCTGCCACCATGTCCATGACAATGCAGAGGGGTACCATAGGTACCCCCCATGTGCACCCCCCACTCCCCCAATACCCTGGGGGCCCACAACGGGCCCCCAGAAGAGAATTCTGCATGCCTTTCCTTGGCGGCAACGCCGCCACAGAAAGGCATGTTTCCGCCCCCATGCTAATATGGATGGCGGTGTCTAGCAGACACCGCCACCATATTAAACCCTTTTCCGCCCGGTCGACTTGTCGACCAGGCGGAAAAGCGGCAGACGGTCTTCCCGTCCGCCGCGGTACCCCCGCCATACTAATATGGCGGGGGTAAATGGGTGGCGGGCGGGGAAGGATGTAGGGCGGATCGCCTCCGCCATGCGGGCGGTGGCGATCCGCCCTACATCCTAATGGGCCCCTATCTGTTATATTATCCAAAAAAGCTCAAATATAATATTTAATGTAAATTAAAATATATGTTTATTTTATACACTGTAAAAGTACAAAAAATATAAAAATGTGATACAAAATATATATGTAGTACAAAATATTTCTGTTAAAAATATTGTAAATTATTTAACATATTAAATATTATTTTATTAAAAATAATATTCAATATACAAAATAATAAAATATAACCTTGTCAAGTACATATTATACAATTTTTCAAAAATAATAAAGGGGCCCATTAGGATGGCGGGCGGAAGCACCACCGCCGTGCTGGCGGATGCAAAAACCACCAGTTACCGCCCGCATGCCGCAGCCCACACGCCCGCCAAATTACGATGTGAAAAGGCAGCCAAACACCGCCGGCAAGCCAGCGACGCCGTCCGCCATCAAAGTGCGCCCGCTCACGTAGCGGCGCAGCCCAATGGAGACACACCGCCAGACGAAATCACGTACCGCCCGGCGTACAAATTACGATGCCGCAAACAAACAGCTCCCACGGCTAAGAGACACCGCACGTGAAAGTGAGGCGGAAACCCGAACGCCGAGCACAGACACCGAAGAGGCGACCCCCCCGAGCATGAATCCAGCACTGCAGGCCCTCCCCATGCTATACCTGATGCACCACCAAGGAGGCAACGCACCACGGAGACGCTGGTAGGCACACACACAACAAGGGCACGCAAACAGCGCACACAGTGCAAGTGCGGAAAAGGAGGACATGGCACCCCCCCAAAACCCCTGCGTGGACAAGACACATCCACCACTTCACCCACAAATGCAACACAGGGCAAATTGCAACATCTCGCAACTATCATGGGCACACCACCTGGGACCAGGAACCAACGACCCCGTCACGGCACCGCAGCACAGCGGCGATGACGCAGCCACACATGCGCACAACTCAGCGCCCAACCATAACGCCATGTCTGCGTCGCACACAAACAACACAGGGACACAACCAAGCACCACACACACCAGCCACACCCAGAACGCACATGACACGTGACAGGCCTGCCACAGTCATGTCCCCAACGCCCAATTCACGGACAACACCCAACGTCACACAACCGACGCCCACATGTCAGTGAAGTCACGCAACATCAGGACACACCCCTGTGTGACAAACATGGCGAAGCACACAGCGGCGGCAACACCACCCAGCAGAACATGGGCCCCGTCGGGAAGAGGTACGCCAGTACCACACAGAAACACCCATACCACCCTGCACCCATGAACCAGACATACAAAACGGAACACCAAAGAGCCCGGGGCCCGACAACAGGTGGACCCAAGAATGACACCCACACACAAGGCCCAACGCATAGCGGAAACACAGCCTGCCGCCCACACACGGGAGAGCAGACAGCACTGAATGACCTTCCATTCCAACTCCGAAACCACAACCCGACGAAACAAGCCGGAGAATCCAGCCATTGTCCCAAAAAAAGACCAACACAGGCATGCAGAGGAAACCGACCACAGGGCAGATAGCGCATATCACCTAAGAACATACCAAACGGGGAAGAAAAAATTATAAAACTCCCCCATGCCGTTCCCATGCAAGTTATCTGGAAGGAGTCACACACCACTGACCTTGAACATTCAGAGAAGCACGTGGGATGAGGGCCCGTGTCCTCCGCACAAGCTAACAGAACACAAGTCCTGCCCCCGTACGACCATCACAGACCTCACAGCAACCTCGGAGCTTGCACACTGCAGACTGCACACACAGCCGGAGCACGCCACCACATCGCCCCGCAGCAAAATGGCACCTACAACACACCTACCCAACTACGCCAGACAGGTCAAGCTGTACAAACACAACCTGATACAGATGTTGGGATGCGAACCCCTATCCCTGCTGAACGTAAGTTACCGACTGACTTACTGCATCGCATTGTTCAGCTGCGTCATACCCGTCTTCTACTGTCGGAGGTGTCCCTTCCACCATCCTGTGGAGTTGTGCCTCTCCAACCCGGCATGTCCAAGGGCGGACCTGCTACCACTATTCCACCCTCTGGACGCACACGACAGGGTCTGTTCAGCCTATGGGGGCATGACGTATGTGGCGATCATCGGGCCCAGACTGCAATGGGACCACTGTGCCTCCACACGACGGATCATGGATCACAGCTACATCGAATGTCACCCAGCATGCCCCATCATGCTCCTACAAGGGACAACTTACGAACAACACCGTGACAGTCACCATCCGCTACATTGGCTGGCAAACATGTATACCACCAATGAAATGGAAGCCCTGCAGGAAGCCATCGCATACCTGTCAACCTGTCAATTCGTAGGACCCCGACGCAATCCCCCAAGTGAGCCATGATGTCCGACACTGCACCCATGCTTAGCTTCCGCACGGACTGGCCAGTAACCACTACAACAGCCATACCAAACGACCTGCAACTGATACCACACCATCAACGACACTGCCATGACATCGGATGTGTCCGGGACATGCACACTGTTCCCCATCACATCCAGGAACTCTGCATGTATCGGGGGAGGCAGTGGCATGGGATATGTGTATCGCACCCACATGGACAGAACTGCACGTACAACTATGCCATGACATGGATCCTGCGCCCATGGACATATGCACCGCACAGTGGACAGGAATCGCCCGGCTGGAGTATGTGAGAGCTGCACCCCTTCTCCCCCTCCCCGGAAATCCCGTAACAGGACCTTTGCATGGACGACAAGTGCATACAACAACAACACGACCCCAGTGACTGTGACATGTCCAGTAGCCACCATATGGCAACAACAAGTGGGACGCCGTTGCATGCACGTAAGCCCATGCCCTGATGTCAACTCACACGCACGCGTGCATGAGTAACAACAGCAGCACACCTGTCACATGGAACTGAGATGGACTGTGCCCATGATGCCAAGCGGTCTGGTAGGCTAAATGTATACCATCTGTGTCAAAGTCCGCAGCACCGCAGCTATTTGCAAATGAACATTAGCACAGCAACGGCCAAGCAGATGTAACTCTGAAGCCCACATCCCACATGCAACAGCTAATCACATGTACCCCTACACCCTTAGCTATGTGTAATCATGCTCAGTATATCCTCCACATGCATTCCGCTGCCAGTAGTGTCCACTATACTGCATCACAGAGGACATAAGTCACAATACATGGTTTGAAGAAAGAAACTGTCTCTGCTGATTCCTTTCACAAGTACGAATGGGAGATGATGAGAGTGTGTGATGTACACGGCAGTCGTGACATGACTATGTAGTCCACTGTCATTGGATGTCAACGCAAATGAGTAGCACAACTGTGGAAGACACACATGTGTCGTGTGAAGCGGGAGTGACGCTTCGCTCAGGTGGGTGGGTGTGACGGGTAGATGCGCACATGCAAAGTTGAAACACGCTGTGTCGGGAGGGGTCCGGAACTGCACATTAACGCTTCCCTGGGCAATGTTAAAGGCCACCTGTCGGGGGGGATGTGAACACGTGTGTGCACAGCAGCCGGGCACACGAACAATGCGGTATCAGGCGTACACGTCAGCCCACCCTCTGTGGACAAGCTGGATCCTGTTGTGCGCCCGCCAGGCCCTTGACAAGGCACACACAGCCCCTGTCGACCAGGTGTATCCCCAACATTGTCAACCTGCACAGGCAATCCAGGGCACGGGATGGCAGTGGAGCATGGTGGGGGAGAGGACTCGGCGCGCTCCTCCGGGTCACATCACGCAGGCAAAACATCCTCAATGTGTAGCATGGCACAAGTCATATGGAAGTATTGGGGGGACGCACACGTCACGAGCAGGAGTGACGTCACGGAAGGTGGCTCGACCCATCCCACCCATTGCCTACATCTCCACACACGTCACATGCCGTTGCAACAGAGAAGCCAGCGCGTGCGCAAGCACCTCCGAGCCCACCCCAGTGAGGCAAAAGAGTGAATGTGTGGGTCCATCAGCCCCAGATGGACACGGCATGGGCCGCTAGGGCAGCTACAGCCTCTGTGTGTCGCAGGTGGAGTATCCGGACTGCGGAGACTGTTATGCATTGTCTATGTTGCCCGGCTCTCGAGTCGGGGCACCACGCAGGTGGACGGCGTCCCGCCACACATCATACCGTGAGACAGACCACTCGTTCAACTGGACCCACACATACACTCCTTGGCCTCTCCGGGGCGAGCTTGGGGCTGCATCTGCATGCGCTAGCCCCACAGGTGCAAATGCATATTGGGGGGAGCGAGGGGAGGCCATGAGGACAGGGACAAAGACGACTGTATTACTGTCAGTGAGTTCAAGGAATGACCCTGATGTGGACAGGAAAAGACGTGCCCCGTGTGTATTGCAACTAGTCGCTAATCCGATCACCCTCCCATGTCCTGCATGTAAGCCCGCACCTAGCCCCGCCCACCCGCCACATTGAAATTAGCATCAGCACAACATCATTCACATTCGAGGCACTGACTGGGGGTGACAACCATTGGACAAACTTGTGGAGGCCACCCACGCATACATGATCCATGTCACCTGCGGCAAAGTGATGACATGCGCAATGACGGAAGTGAGGAGAGCTGTCCGCCCCACACACAGATGGTGCATCAGCTCCACAGACCCAGCAGCGAGTGCAGCAGGGGTCACATGTGCAGGGGCAGCTGTGCCTGGTGTGAAGGCACATTCATATTGACAGCACATCGACCAATGTGTAGTCTGCCCACATCTACAGTCCATTATCATGCGGACATAGAAAATGAACATAGGGCAACACATCTGTGTGGGTGCACCCACTGTGACCAACACTGCGCAATCATCGACGTACTCGCCCTGTGCATGGCCCACCACGCAACGGAGGTCACATTCAGTGCCACCATCCCACACACACATCCCTATCACGAGACATGGTGTGTCCAATAGTCAGTACTGAGTTAGCGCCCATCTGGAGGGTCCTGAACAGGAGACACATGCAACCCACTAGGCAGTCGGTGCTGTCACCTACTGGCATTGTGCAGTCAATGTGCAGGCCAGTCCTGCTGGGACTGAAAGGGGCAGCATGGCCCAGCCTGACATTCACACGAGCAACAAGTGCACTGAGACCTGCATTGGCAATTGCAGACGTTGGCCTGCTCCCAGCTGGCCCGGGACGCCTACCTCCATAGTGGAACACGCAGGGTGCAACCGCGAGGGTCATCGGAGTTGGCCGTAATGGCCTGGCCCATGTTGGTGACAGTCCGCTGATGCCATGTGCACCACACAGTATGATGTGCGCACTGCATCTGCAGGTGTGGCCATGATGTGCGTGTGGGTGCAGGTGCACAATGGACGGGGCCACAACATGCCGTGTGCATAGGCAGGGACGGCCAGTGGCCGGCCCCCACATGTCTGTTAGCATGTCATCATCTGCACATTGGCATGGGTGCATGGTATACGCATATGCACACGCATGCCATCTCTCACTATGTACATCTGCCACTTGGCACGTGCAAGGTTACGTGTCACATGTGATGTGTATTTGCAAGCACACAGCCGTGTTGGCATGGGGCTGTCAATGTGTACACCTGTCAATGTTTCTGGAGGTGTGATCCGTACAGTGCTGCACATAGGGTGCAGTGGTGACACCAATGACTGTCTCATATCCCCTCGTGCCACAGGTCCCACTTGTCTTGGCCGCTCAGCCTGTGCCCACATCGTCGTTGGTGTGTGCCATACTCATCCAGCCTCGGAAGCAGTGTGATGCACAGCAGCCAGTCATGTTGCCGTGGTGTTGCCGCTTGCCGAATATGCAGTCAGTCCCCATCAGCACGCCTCACAGGTCATTGAGGCCTGGATCCCCATGTGCATGCACATAGCAATGGTTTGTGTCACTGCCCATTGCTATTGGTGGGAGACCTGTGTAAGTGTATTGTGGCTGTGCTGTCCCTGCATGACAGCTGTTCTGTGACTCTAGTTCTTGCTCTGTCATATCAGTTATGTGTATGTGAAAATGCCATGTGGCGTGTTGCTTTGACATGTGTCCACTTCCATCTTTCCTAGGCGGAGACCAAACATTTACCGCCCTTACCAATTGTTGGCGGACATGGAGGATTCTGAGGTCATCCGGAAATTTCGCCTGGACCGACCAACCCTGCATCGACTATGTGCCATGTTGCAACCCCACCTCCGTCCTCGCAGGGTGTATCCGACAGCATTCACCCCCACGGCTAAGGTGATGGCTGCACTGCATTTTTTCGCCACTGGGTCATTCCAGCACACAGTGGGCAGTGGAGGTGGGATGTCCCAGCCCATGTTCAGCATGGTGCAGAGGGATGTACTGGCAGCCATGATGCTGTACAGGAACAGGTACATCAGATTCCCCAGGGCACGTGAGTTGGCGGCAGTGAAGGGTGCATTCTATGCCCTTGGACGGATCCCACACGTCGTTGGTGCCATAGACTGCACCCATGTTGGCCTTGTCCCACCACAGGCCACTGAGCAGCTCTTCCGCAACCGGAAGCACACGCACTCCCTGAATGTGCAAGTGGTGTGCCTTGCGGACATGGTCATTTCCCACGTGTGTGCAAAGTTCCCAGGCTCGGCCCATGACGCGCACATCATGCGCAACAGCATATTACCACGACTGATGACCAATCTGCAACAGGACCGTGGCTGGATTGTCGGTGAGTATGTGGAGTTGTGTAGCGTGCTGGCTTAAGGATGCTGTCTACTGTCCTGTTTGAATTGCAACGGTTCTCTGTGTCCCTCACGCCCAGGTGACTCGGCTTACCCGAATGGGCCCTGGCTGCTCAGTCCATTACGAAATCCTCGGACCCCAGCAGATGACCGCTACAATGAGGCACATGGGAGGACCAGACGTGTGGTCGAGCGTACCTTTGGCCTCCTCAAGTCCAGGTTCAGATGCCTGGACCGCACCGAGGGTGCGCTGGCGTACTCCCCACAGAAGGTGTGCCAGATAGTGGTGGCTTGCTGCATGCTGCACAATCTGGCTATTCGGAGGCAGATCCCCCTAATTGTGGATGATGGAGATCAACCAGGGCCCCAGCCTGCAGACCAGGACAGCTCGAGTGAGGAAGACAGCGGAGAGGAGGAAGCTGTGAATGTCCGTCAGCAGCTCATCGCCCGCTACTTCACTTGACGGTGAGTGTCCATGTACGACGGATGATGTGGCTGTAGTTGTGCAGGTGTCTGTGTGCTGTGTCACGGAGGCCTTATGTTCACTGTGTGCTGTGTGTCAATGGTCCATGTCCAGGTTTGTATGCCACTGACGGTGGCTGTGGCATTGTGCCCTATTGCTCTGTGCGATGTGTGTACATTGCTTGTAGTTGTTGACATGTACTGTGTGATGGGTGTGTGACACACTCATTGAATGTGCTCCTGTTCTGTCTTCCCCCCTAGGTCCCTACAGCCCCTCCTGTCCCATCGCCATGCCACACATCCGATGCTTCTCTGCTCAAGGTGGCGGTTGATCATCGTTCAATAAACACAGTGCACAGACAGCAGTTTGTGTAAAAGGTGCATTTATTTTCAACTGTGACATGTCATTGTGTGCAAGGTGATGACATGAGTGTTGCGTGCAGTGACAATGAGCTGTCGGCCATGGCTGCGTGATGCTCAGGGTGTACCCACTAGTTCTATGTCCCTAGTCCAACAGACACATGCCATTCTGATGGTTGTGTGGGGTGGGATCGTAGTCCAAGTCAATGCAGTGGGTGGTCAAGGATGGCTGGCTGCCTCACTTGCATCTGGAGCGTGCGAAGTCCTCCCGGGACATCTGTTTCCACTTCGGACGGCCCCTTCCACGTTTGGGAGGGGGGGTGTGTGGTGGCGACCTGCTGGTGGTGGGTGAGGTGTGCTCACTGGCTGTGGACGCAGGGGAAGTGGACACTGCTGCCCGACCCTGCGCCCTAGCAGGTGGTGGCGGAGGTGGTGTTGCTGGCCTTGCCTGTGACCCCACCGCCACCACCAGCTGGCCCATGAGGTCCACGAGTTGGTCCATACGGGACACGAATTGGCCCATATGGGCGTCCATGGACCTCAACACCCCCAGGACCTCCCGCGTGTCGGAAGCAGACCTGGCCCATTGTCCTTGGGCCTCTTCATAGGCCCCAAGTACTCTGGCCATTTGAGGCAGGGCATGGCTCCCAGGGGAGGCTGGCGTTGGCCTGACCCTGCTCCTCCTACCAGTACTGCTGCCACCGACCTTCCCACTAGCCACATTGCTCACCACGGTCCTCGCTGTGGCTCCCAGGGTGGACCCAGTCGGCCGGACCACCACTTGCGCTGGGGCTGGGGCCAGTGATGACGTGGTGGTGGTCGCGGCGGTGGTGGTTGTTGCGGCGATGGTGGTGGTTGCGGCAGTGGGAGTGGCCGCAACGACCGTGGGAGTGGCCGACACAACAGTGGCAGCAGGGGGCTGTGAGTGGTCATCAGCCCTGGATGATGGGTTGGTGGGTAGGAGGGTGCCTGGGGTGCGGTTGGGCCCTGCCACACCAGATGGGCCTGCTGGGTGGTCCGTGTCCGAAGAGGAGGACAGATCCTCCACATCCGTGAGTCCTTGTTGGGGGCTTGCAGGCTGGCTGTGCTGGCTGCTGTCTCCATCTCCAGCATCCAGCAGTTCGTCACCTGTGGGGGGAATGAGATATGTTATTGTGTTGCACCTGACAAAGTATGTGTAGGTTGTCTGACATCCACAGTTTGTGCACAGTCGTGCACAGGTTTCCCGGAGCCGTGTGTGTGGCTGTGCTATTTGTTGTTGTGCGGGCATGCCAATGGGACTGTGTGCTGTGGACATGTGGCATGGGACGGATTGGCAATGCCGATGGGTGTGTTGCTGTGCTCCTACTTTTTGTGGCTCTGGTGTATGCGGACTCCAGACCCATCGTGGAGGTTGGTTTGTACTATGCTCTTGGGGTTCAAATGGAACGCTTAGAAACGCAGATGGCAAAATGGGGGTCAGCCCCTGAAACGCATTTGAGATGAACTATGCTTTGGGGGTACATACTGTGAGCCATGGGTGCAGAACGTGACATGTGTTGTGGCAACATGACAGTGCATGGTCTGAGGTGTGTGTATGTCTGACATACCCTGCATATTTGCTGTCTGTTGTGATTTCTGGCCATGTAATTGGACGCATTGTTATGAGTGAGTGATGGTTGTGTGCCACACGACGTGTTGCAGATGGTCCAATTCCTTGGTGTGCGTGCTGCCCTGTGCCATGTGCATCAATGCAGTGCTCGGGGGGGTGTGGCCCATGTTATGTGTGTTGTTGCTCACAGTGTGACGTGCGCTTCATTCACTTCTGGCACATGATTTGTCATGGGCATGTTTCTTTGCGTGACTACTGTATGTGGACCAGCTGATCGGATGACATACCTTTCATGTGACTGGGGCTGACGGATGAGATGGATGGTATGTTGTATGTGCATTGTGTGTCTGTGTGTTTGATGGGTCCAGTGGTGTTCGTGTGCAATTATGTTGTTCCACGCTGTTGCGTCTAGTGTGGTATGTCTTACATGGGCGTAGTTGTGGGATGTGTGGTTGACAGGCAGTAGGGGCTACATGGACAGGACTTCGATGGTGTTGCGGTTGTGTGTGATGGGTTGCACTGTGCCTGCCGTGTGGTTCTGTAATCAGTGTGACTTGTGCATGCAGACGTGGCTCCTTGGGTGTTGCTGTGTCTGTGATGGGTCATGTGGGGTGTGACTCTGTGGTTCATGTCCGTGTGCACATTGTTCACATGGTTGTGACAGGGAGCAGTGCTGCGTGTTCCTCTGCTACTTGACATGTCCC
Organism: Calotriton arnoldi; assembly: GCA_963921515.1. Taxonomy (NCBI): domain Eukaryota; kingdom Metazoa; phylum Chordata; class Amphibia; order Caudata; family Salamandridae; genus Calotriton; species Calotriton arnoldi. The sequence goes on along the minus strand of CAWUFW010010236.1, from coordinate 175,709 downwards.
ATGTGTTAGTCGTAATTCAGTCCTCATGCCTCCAGTAACCCCGCCCTGTCCAGTTTCCCACCTGCAGGTTGTTTTTGAGCGTGCACTGGACTGGATGCAACATGGTTATGGGCGGGGGTGCTCCATGTTGCAGGTCTGTGGGGGTGGGGGCGGTGTTATGGGTCGTGGTGATGGCTGGACGCCCACTGACACCGTTTGTCCTGGGGCGGGATGTCTACCTGTCGGCTGCCGGTGTGCACTGCAGTGGCTGCTACGTGGGTGTGGGGTGTGGGCCGTGCTCCTCCTTGCTGTGCTGTGGGACTAGGGGCCTGGTGGGTGTTGTATTTCAGCTGTCCCCCCTCCCACCCACTGCCTTTGTGTTGCGGCTACTTACCTGTTACTTGTCGGTTGGTGCAGCTACGACTGCCACATGGGTGTGGGGGGTGCTCCGCCTTGCTGTGCTGTAGGACTAGGGGCCTGGTGGGTGTTGTACTTCAGCTGTCCCCCCTCCCACCCACTGCCTTTGTGTTGCGGCTACTTACCTGTTACTTGTCGGTTGGTGCAGCTACGGCTGCCACATGGGTGTGGGGGGTGCTCGTTGTGGCGCTTCTGGAGTACGAGGGGACCTGTTGGTAGTTACGTGGCTGGCTGTGTGTACACATGCCCCCATGGTTTTGTTAGTTGATATGTTTGGGCTGTGTGTGTGGTGGTGCCTGTTGCATGTGTGAGTGATGTGTTGTGTATTGTGTACTGGACATGGGGGTGTTTGTCCCTCGGAGCTATGGCATGGTGGTAGTGCATGTGAGTACATAGCGGTGTGCTGGCATACATTTGTTTGTACTTACCAGCCTCCACTCCCCCTGGTAATCTGGTGAGGATCTCCGGATGGATGATGACTCGCACCTTCTCCTCCCACGCTTTGAAGGTCTTGTAATGCGCGGGATTCCCTCCGCCAGTCGTGGCAGCCAGCTCTCGATTTTTGCTCTCCTTCTTCTTGACCAGGCTTTTGATGTCGTTCCACCGTTTGTTTATCTCTCCTCTGTTTCTGGGTACGGTCCCGACTGCATTGACCTGGTCTACAATTCTGTTCCACATTCTGTTTCTGGTGGCTAGTGGTGTGTGCTGGACCTGGTTGCCATAGATTTGTGTGTGCACCTTGACGATCTCGTCGACCATGACCGTCAGCTCAGTGGAAGTGAACTTGGGCATTCTGTGTGATGCCATGGTGTTTGTGGTGCTGGTGCGGTTTGTGATGTGTGATGTGCAGGGGGTTTCTGGTGCCGGTGTTTGGTGGTGGTGGTGGTGGTGGGTGTGATGTGTGCGTATCTGTGGTGTGCTGCTGTCCTTGCTGTGTCACTGTGTCCTCTCCTCTCCTCTCTGCTTTGCAATGTTGCAAGGGGTTGTGGTCTGTGGAGGGGCTGCTTTTGTACTTACCTGTTTGGGTGTGTCCTGATGGTCTGTTGTTTTCAGGTGTGTTGTGGCTGGTGTTCTGGGCTTTGTAGTTTATTTGTTTGTCCAGGGGTGGTGTGTATTCGGGATGTGTACTTTGTCTGTGTATTTGTGCGTGGGTTGCTGTGTGGACTTGTTTGCCATGTTGTGTGTGTTTGTTTGAGTCCGCGGCTGTTTCTGTGCAGGGACGTGGCCGCCATGGCTTCTGCCGTGTCCATTTTCTTCGGTGTTGTTTACGCTGGCGGGCGGTGTATTTGTTGTTTTCCGCGCTCATGTCGGTGCGATCGTAATTTCACGTGCGGTGTCTCGACCGTGAGGGCGGGCGGTTTTCTGTTGTCGTGCGTCTTTCCGTCCGTGGCGGGCGGTTTGACTCCGACTCGGGCAAGGGCGGGCGGTGTTTGTGGTTTTTTTCCGCCGCTGGCGGTTTTCGGTTCGGGACATCATGATTGCTGGGTCGGTATTCAGACGGTGTAGGCGGGCGGATTTTTGCCGCTTTCATGGGTGGCGGATTCTTTTACGCCCGGTATCGTAATGGGCCTTTAAATTATATAAAATGTATTATAAAAATTTAAACAAAAATGTATACAAATGTTTTGTTTTTGGTACTAAAAAATAATGAACAATACAAATATAACTGTTTATAAATAAAGAATTAAAAATATTTTGCTTTACCATTACATGACTATACTAGCAAAAAATTTACTATTTTTCAAAACTGTAAAAATAAAAATGTATATATAAAAATATATGATTTGTTTTACATTTATACATGAAAAATGAATGTTACAAATATGTTATACTTTATAATAAACAGTGAATAACATCAAAATGTATGATCTATGTTTTAAATATAATACATTTTCTAACAAAAGAAAATGAAAAAAATGTAATTCTGAATAAAAATATAAATGTCTTTTCATAATAAAATGTTGAAAATAAAAACTAACATACATCTATTTACTTATTACAATATACAGATAAACTGTACAAAAAATTATACATAATAAATAATAAATAATTCCTATTACTAACTTCCAAATAAACAGAATGAAACCCCCCAAAAAATTACTATCCCAACTACAAAAATAACTATACTCAACAAAACTGCTGGATGATAAACCATAATAATTTACTATTCCAACTCTAAATACACATAGGGGCTGATTAGGATGGCGGTCGGAAAACCTCCCCGACCGCCATGGTAGCGGGAAAAGACCGCCCGCATGGACCGCGACATGACCGCCGGTCGAATTACGATGGCCCGCGGTCGAAGTCCTACCGCGGCGGTACTATCGCTGGCTTTAACATTGCGGCGGCTGCTGCTGCCCGCAGCAGCACCGCGATGTCGAAAGGAGCTTGTCCTGCATTTCCCTGCACTGCGTGGCAGGCACTGCACAGTGCCTGCCACCTGGTACAGGGAAATGTAGGGGAGGACCATGGGTACCCCCCAGTGCACCCACATCCCCCCAACACATTGGGGGCCCGCAACGTGCTCCCGGAAGACAATCTCCGCCTGCCTTTCCATGGCGGTTTGACCGCTGCGGAAAGGCTGGCTACCGCTGGCATCATAATCGTGCCGGCGGAGCTTGCTCGGCACCGCCACCATTATCCTGGTCCTGCTCCGTCCGCCAGGCAGGAGTGCGAATGGCAACCGGCGGTAAAGCGGCGGTTGGAATTTCCCACCGCCGCGGTCACCACCGCCATCCTAATCTGACCGGCGGTTTTCTGGGCTGCGATCGCGCACGGTGGTCGCCACTGCCGGCACGGTGGTCGTCACCACCGGGCTGGCGGTGGACATCTGCCCGCCATCCTAATTAGCCCCATAAACTCAGGGAAAGTGCTGGATAGTAAACCATAATAATTTACTATTCCAACTCCAAATCCACATAAACTCACGGAAAGTGCTGGATAGTAAACCATAATAATTTACTATTCCAACTCCAAATCCTCATAAACTCAGGGAAAGTGCTGGATAGTAAATCATAATAATTTACTATTCCAACTCCTATTCCACATGAGCTCAGGGAAAGTGCTGGATAGTAAACCATAATAATTTACTATTCCAACTCCTAATCCACAAAAACTCAGGAAAAGTGCTAGATAGTAAACCATAATAATTTACCATTCCAACTCCAAATCCACATAAACTCAGGGAAAGTGCTGGATAGTAAACCATAATAATTTACTATTCCAACTCCAAATGCAACTAAACTCAGGGAAAGTGCTGGATAGTAAACCATAATAATTTACTATTCCAACTTCAAATCCAACTAAACTCAGGGAAAGTGCTGGATAGTAAATCATAATAATTTACTATTCCAACTCCTAATCCAGAAAAATTTAGGGAAAGTGCTGGATAATAAACCATAATAATTTACTATTCCAACTTCAAATCCAAGTAAATTCAGGGAAAGTGCTGGATAATAAATTAAAATAATTTACTATTCCAAATCCAGGTAAACTCAGGAAAAGTGCTGGATAGTAAACCATAATATTACAACTCCAAATACAAATACAAATACACTCGAGGAAAGGACTGAATAACCCCCCCCCAATTTTGATCTTTCAAACTACCAAAAATATATTCTTAACCAAAAATTCATTATTAGATTTTTATTACTTAAAAAAAAAATACAATACAGATTTTAATTTATTTTTTATATTTTTTTTAATAATTACACATTTTTAACAAAAATTTTAATTATATAAAGAATTATTAATACTTTTTAAATAATTCACTAAATTATATAAAAAAACTATTTACAAATACAAATTTATGAAAATATTTTTGTAAATTGATTAAAAAAATCTTTTTAATAAACTATGAAACTTTTTCACAAAATTTACATAAAAAATTTCGTAACACAAATAATTTCGAATTTGACAAAGTTCTTAAAATTTACGGGGCATATCAGCAAGGGACGGTGATAATTATCGCAAAGCGCGCTTAGCGCTAGGATAATTATCGCCGTCTATCTCTGGAATTTATCGCCCTGGTAGCGCGTTATTAACAACGCGTTACTCCAGGGCGATAAGAATTCCAGAGATAGCGAGGTTATCGCCGTTTTGCAGGGAACATCGCTAGTTTTCCAGCGATGTTCCCTGCAAAACGGGATAACCTTGCTGATACGACCCTGTGGTCGTATCAGCAGAATCCATCTCCCATGAAAAGTATGCTTAAGTCAGGAATTTAACAGACGTTAAATTCCTGAGTTAAGGCTGAGGTAGCGCGATTATTTTTATCGCTGCACCTCCTTGTTAATATCGCGAAGCTGCCTTCGCGATATTAACATGTGTTGTTTTCACAGCCACGCCTTCTTTGCATCTCATTAGCGATGCAAGGCGAGGCTGTGAAAAACGAGCTCTACATCAAGGAAACACGCGCTAGCGTGTCCTTGATGATATTGCGATATAATTATCGCTGCTTTTCGCCCGAAAACGGACGCTAAAGCGGCGATAATTATATCGCCAGCCCTTGATAATATGCCCCTACATTTTATAATTTTTTATTAATAATTATATATTTCTTATTTTATTATTTAAAATTCATTTTTTATCTAAACATTCTTGAATTACTCACCACCCATATCCCCTATAAACCCAATATCCCACTCCTAAAATTTAATACATTTTTTTTTTTTAATTCCCCCACAATATTTTTAAATTGCTCCCCATCCATATCCCCTATAAACCCAACATTCCGCTCATAAAATTAAATAAAACATGTAAAAAAAGCAAAATTTCCACACAATATTTTTAAATTACTCCCCCCCTTATCCCTATATACCCAACATCCTGCTCCTAAAATATGTACAAATTTAAAATTTATAGTAATTTTTCAACAACATTTTTAAATTACTACCCACCCTTATCCCCTATAAACCCAAAATCCGGCTCCTAAAAATGATATTAAAACAAAAAAAAACAATTATTTAAACATAAAAAAATATTTAAACATTATAAATACAAATAACTAAAAAAAAATATTGAACATTAAAAAAAATAGAAACCATAAAATCGATATTATTTACATCGATATTTTTGCCATAGATATTTTCAAATTCGATATTTCTAAATCACAATAAAATTTATATTTTTGACATCGAGAAAACTTACCTTGATATTTTACACCATCGATATTCTTGCATGTCGATATTTTTCCGTCGATATTCTGTCTCTGCACCGTCCGACGCACATGAGCACTTGTGCGTTGGACGGCTCCCAGCCGTCCGACGCACCGAAAGGGTTAAAAGGTTTAGCAAGTTCAGTCCATTGAAATCTATGGATGCGGTTGTTTTAGCACAAAATACCTTCAATGCATCAAAATCAAAGTTGTAAACAGGCGCAGGGAAGGTGAGGCGCCGTAAACCAATAGCGATGAGTCTATTCCTTAGCCCCAGGAGAACAGAGGCATCAGTTCCTTATGCACGGAAGGGGAAATGTTGCATTGATTCTTTACTGTGACGGGAGGTGCAGTGTTGAATTCTAGACACGCGGCTTCAGGTCTGTACTGTGGGGCTACATCAATGAAGAACTTGGCGCCCAGTTGCGATGCGTGGAAAATCCAGGTGCGCTGGCTCGATGCAGTGGCGACAAAACAGGCGATGTGTCGATTTCCCAGCCATCAGCAGGTAATGCATCGATTTTTCAGCCTGTCAGAAGGGACCGAGTCGAGGTCGGAGTGGGTAGCACGGACGTCAGTGACATGGTGCTTGGAGCTTGGGCTGTGGTGATCCACGGCGGCGATGCATTGAATCTTCAACCGCACGTCGGTGCTGCGTCAGGTCTCGGGCTCATTGTGCCACTGGATTCAAGCTAGCCTGGCTGATGAGGGGTGGTGCCCCTAAACCGGTCCCAGGATGCTTGTTTCCAGTCCAGGGAGGACCTGGCTTGGCAGTTCGGTCTGGACTGTTCCCTTGAGGCACAGGTCAAGACTGATTTGCATATGGCTGGGTCTAAAATGGGTTGGCATGGTGAGCAAAAGAACGATGGATCTATTGACTGGGGGAGAATGTTTGATTTGCTCTGCATTCCGTCCAACATCTGAGAGTCTTTTGCATTGGAAAAATAGGCGCTGAGAGTCAATGCATGGATTTTCTTCTCTCTTTTCAGCAAAGCCACCTCCAAGAGTCCAGAACTGGAAATGGTACCACTTGGCAGGTCAGAACTCCCAGCAGAGGAGTTCAGGTGCTGCAGATGAAGTCTTTGATGGCCCTGAGAATACTTATAAGGAGGCAAGTACACACAAGCCCTTGGAGAACCTTGGAAGCAAGATACAGAAAACAAAGTCCTGTCCTTTCACTGCCAAAGACAGAAGCTGCAAGCAGCAGGCCAGCCCAACAAAGCAACAGCAGAGTGGCAGTTCCCCTCCTACATCATTCAGCTCTGCTTCCTGGCAGAGTTTCATTTAGTCCAGAAGTGTTCTAAAGTTATGGTGTCACAGCTCCAGTACTTATACCAGTTTCTGTCGATGAAGTAGGAAAACTTCAAAGAAAAGTCTTTGTAGTGTCCAAGACCCTGCCTTTGCCTAACCTGGCTCCAGACAAACTACAGGGGGGTGGAGACAGCTTAGTGTGAGGACAGGGTCAGCCCTATTCAGGGGTCAGTGACAACTCCTCCTACAACTCCTCCTACAACTCTAGCTCAAGAAGACACATGAGCCTGGTGATGGGCCATCAGGATATGCAGGGCACACCTCAGTTCCCTTTGTGTGACTGTCCAGAGTTAATACATAAATAGCCCAACTGTCACCCTTCTTCAGAAATGGGCTCCACAGGCAGGCAGAGACACAGAATGGTAAAACAAGAAAATGCCCTCTTTCTAAAAGTGGCATTTTCAAACATGCAATTTAAAAATCACTTTCACTAAAAGATGTATTTTTAAATTGTGAGGTCAGGGATCCCAAATCCAAATCTCTATCTGTTCCCAATTGAAAGTTACACTTGTAAGAGGTTACAAGGCAGCTCCAATGATAACCTATGGGAGAGATAGTCCTTTCAATAGTGAAACACAAAATTGGCAGTATTTCACTATCAGCACATGTAAAACACACCAGTACGTGTCCTAACTTACACCCAGCAGTTCTAAACTGTCTAACCCTTGCCTGGGAAAAAACACAAAGTTTTCTGTAAAACCTATGCAAATGACAAAAGGGATGATCTAGGAGAGAGGAGAGGGGGATTGAAGTCTTTTTTTAAAATACCTGGCTAGTAGGTTTTTTTTTATTCTGACCTCGTCGGTATGGTTAAAAAGCAGGGGAGATATTAGGAAAAAGGGGGTAATGTTCCTAATTTCTAATGGTCGACATGTTTCTAGCCATACCCCTATTGGCTATTTTTCAGGACCTAGGAAATTCACTACTTATTGTAATTGTCAACTACCTGGTTCCCCTCCTGTTGTCATATACTGGACAAATATTTACAATGCATGCTAATAAACGGTGCATATACTTATACCACCTGTCTTGTTGTGTTCATTTATTGAGCTCTGTGAAAATAAATAGGGAAGCTTATTGAGCGCCTGGTGTTATTTTCACCCGGTTCCATTGTGAGCACCTCCAGAGAGAAAAAAAGACTTGTTATGACTTATTTTAAACAAACATGTGGCTATCAGTGGCACATCTTGTGTAGTCCCAATGGAAACATCTCTGAAATGATCGGAACATGTTAAACACACATAGACATTACAGATGAAGAACATAACACACCCTATACATTGGGAAAATGCAGCTATTGCTTCATGGTTCCTCCTGCAGAGAGTGAAGTCTGTAGTCACACTCTGTGGGAGAGAGCATATTATGAGCCAGCAGGAGCATCTGCGTGTTGGCTTCTAAGTAAATCGTTCGTTCAGTAAGCACAATGTTTGTTCCAAAGAGAGCCTCTGTACACTCGTCGCTGTTGCTTAATATTGTTAAAAAAGAAGCAGAATGTGCCGCGCTTACCTCTTCAAGACTTTCACTCTGCTGCATTACCTACTTGGTAGGTTTAATCGGAGCGAACATGCTCACACGTTGCATCCTTACGCTGTGATGACTAGACCGCTACAGGCACAAAATGGCGGTCGGAAAATGGAACGATCAGAGGGCTCCATTAGAGGATTTTCAAATGTCATGTGGGTGCAGTTGCCATGTCGACATGGCAGTCTAAAACTGCACACACAGACAATACAGTGGCAGGTCTGAAACAGGTTTGCAAGGCTACTTATGTGGGTGGCACAATCAGTGCTGCAGGACCACTAGTAGTATTTGATTTACAGGCCCTGGGCACACCTGGTGCACTAGTAAATCAAATATGCCAATCATGGATAACCAATTAAAATCCCAATTTACACAGGGAGCACTTGCACTTTAGCACTGATCAGCAGTGGTAAGGTGCCCAGAGTTCAAAAACCAGCAAAAATGAAATGCAGCACACAGTCAAAAACAGGAGGTCAGAAGCAAAAAAGACAGGGGAAAAACAAGCCAAAGATGCCAGGTCCAACAACTGTGCTCTCCAGATGTTGTTTATGTGAATTGTCTTATATCGATGGTTTGATAGCTAAGGGGCCCATTAGGATGGCGGGCGGAAGCACCACCGCCGTGCTGGCGGGTGCAAAAACCACCAGTTACCGTCTGCATGCCGCAGCACACACGCCCGCCCAATTAGGATGTGAAAAGTCAGCCAAACACCGCCCGCAAGCCAGCGACGCCGCCCGCCATCAAAGCGCGCCCGCTCACGTAGCGGCGCAGCCCAATAGAGACACACCGCCCGACGAAACCACGTCCCGCCCGGCGTACAAATTACGATGCCGCAAACAAACAGCTCCCACGGCTAAGAGACACCGCACGCGAAAGCAAGGCGGAAACCCGACCTCCGAGCACGGACACCGAAGAGGCGGCCCCCCCGAGCATGAATCCAGCACTCCAGGCCCTCCCCATCCTCTATCTGATGCACCACCTAGGAGGCAACGCACCGCGGCGACGCAGGTAGGCATACACACAACAAGGGCACGCAAACCCCACACACAGTGCAAGGGCGGAAAAAGAGGACATGGCCCCCCCGACACCCCTGCGTGGACACACACGACACATCCACCACTGCACCCACAAATGTCACACAGGGCAAATTGTAACAACTCGCAACAACCGGGGACACACCACCTGGGACCAGGAACTACCGTCCCCGTCACGGCCCCGCCGCGCCGGGGCGATGACGCAGCCACACATGCGCACAACGCAGAGCCCAACCACAGCGCCATGTATGCGCCGCACACATACAACACAGGGCACAACAAACACCACACACCAGCCCCACCCCAAACGCACATGTCACGTGACAGGCAAGCCACAGTCATGTCCCCAACCCCCAATTCACGGTCACCATCCAACGTCACACAACCGACGCCTACATGTCAGTGAAGTCACGCAATATTAGGACACACCCCTGTGTGACAAACATGGCGAAGCACACAGCGGCGGCAACACCACCCAGCAGAATATGGGCCCCGTCGGCAAAAGGTACGCCAGTACCACACAGAAACACCCATACCACCCTGCACCCAATAACAAGACATACAAAACGGAACACCAAAGAGCCCGGGGACCGACAACAGGTGGTCCCAATAATTACACCCACACACAAGGCCCAACGTATAGCGGAAACGCAGCCTGCCGCCCACACACGGGAGAGCAGACAGCACTGAATGACCTTCCATTCCAACTCCGAAACCACATCCCGACTTAACAAGCCGGAGAATACAGCCATTGTCCCAAAAAAAGACCAACACAGGCATGCAGAGGAAACCGACCACAGGGCAGATAGCGCATATCACCTAAGAACATTCCGAACGGGAAAAAGAAATGAAAACACTCCCCCATGTCGTCCTCATGCAAGTCATCTGGAAGGAGTCACACAACACTGACCTTGACCATTCAGAGAAGCATGTGGGATGAGGGCCCGTGTTTTCCGCACAAGCTAACATAACACAAGTCCTGCCTCCCTACGAACATCACAGACTCCCCAGCAACTTCGGAGCTTGCACTCTGCAGACTGCACAGACAGCCGGAGCACGCCACCACATCGCCCTGCAGCAAAATGGCACTTTCACCACACCTACCCAACTACGCCGGACAGGTCAAGCTGTACAAACATAACCTGATACAGATATTGGGATGTGAACCCCTGTCCCTGCTGAACGTAAGTTACCGACTGACTTACCGCATCGCATTGTTCAGCTGCGTCATCCCCGTCTTCTACTGTCGGAGGTGTCCCTTCCACCATCCTGTGGATCTGTGTCTCTCCAACCCGGCATGTCCAAGGGCGGACCTGCTACAACTATTCCACCCTCTGGACACCCACGACAGGGTCTGTTCAGCCTATGGGGGCATGGCATATGTGGCCAACATCGGACCCACACTGCAATGGGACCACTGTGCCTCCACACGATGGATCATGGATCACAGCTACATCGAATGTCATCCAACATGCCCCATCATGCTCCTACAAGGGACAACTTACGAACAACACCTTGACAGCCACCATCCGCTACATTGGCTGGCAAACATGTATACCACCAATGACATGGAAGCCCTGCTGGAAGGCATCGCATACCTGACAACATGTCAATTCGTCGGACCCCGACGCAATTCCCCAATTGAGCCATGATGTCCGACACCGTACCCATGCCTAGCTTCCGCACGGACTGGCCAGTTACCACCACAACAGCCATACCAAACAACCTGCAACTGACACCACACCATCAACGACCCTGCCATGACATCGGATATGTCCGGGACATGCACTCTGTTCCCCATCACATCCAGGAACTCCGCATGTATCGGGGAGGCAGTGGCATGGGATTTGTGTATTGCAACCACATGGACAGAACTGCACCTACAACTATGCCATGACATGGATCCTGCGCCCATGGACATATGCACCGCTCAGTGGACAGTAATCGCTCGGCTGGAGTATGTGAGAGCTGCCACCCCACCCCCCCCCGGAAATTCCGTCCCAGGACATTTGCATGGACGACAAGTGCATCCACCAACAACACGACCCCAGTGACTGTGACATGTCCAGTAGCCACCACATCGCAACAACAAGTGGGACGCCGCTGCATGCACGCAAGACCATGCCCTGATGTCATCTCACACGCACGTGTGCATGAGTAACAACAGCACCAAACCTGTTACATGGAACTGAGATGGACTGTGCCCATGATACCAAGCGGTCTGGTAGGCTAAATGTATACCGTCTGTGTCAAAGTCAGCAGCTCCGCAGCAATTAGCAAATGTACATTAGCACAGCAACGGCCAAGCAGATGTAACTCTGAAGCCCACATCCCACAGGCAACAACTAATCACATGTACCCCTACACCCTATGCTATGTGTAATCATGCTGAGTATATCCTCCACATGCATTCCGCTGCCAGTAGTGTCCACTATACTGCATCACAGAGGACATAAGTCACAATACATGGCTTGAAGCAAAGATCTGTCTCTGCTGATTCATTTCACAAGTACGAATGAGAGAGGATGAGAGTGTGTGAAGTACACGGCAGTCGTGAGATGACCATCTGGTCCACTGTCATCGGATGTCAACGCAAATGAGTAGCACAACTGTGGAAGACACACATGTGTCGTGTGAAGCGGGAGTGACGCATTGCCCAGGTGGGCGGGTGTGACGGGTAGATGCGCACATGCAATGTTGAAACACGCTGTGTTGGGAGGGTTCCGGAACAGTACATTACCGCTTTCCTGGGCATTTGTAAAGGCCACCTGTCTGGGGGTGAATGTGAACTCGTGTGTGCACAACAGGCGGCCACACGAACAATGCTGCATCAGGCGTACACGTCAGCCCACCCTCTGTGGACATGCTGGATACCGCTGTGCGTCCGCCAGGCCCTTGACAAGGCACACACATCCCCTGTCGACCAAGTGTATCCCCAACATTGTCCACCTGCACAGGCAATCCAGGGCACGGGATGGCAGTGGAGCATGGTGGGTGAGAGGTCATGGGGCGCTCCTCCTGGGCACATCACGCAGGCAACACATCCTCAATATGTAGTATGGCACAAGTCAAATGGAAGTAGTGGGGGGACGCACACATCACGAGCAGGAGTGACGTCACAGAAGGTGGCTTGCACCATCACACTCATTGCCTATAACCCCACACACGTTACATGCCTATGCAACAGAGAAGCCAGCGCGTGCATGAGAAGATCCAAGCTCGCACCAGAGAGGCCAAAGAGTGAATGTGTGGGTCCATGAGCTCCAGTTGGACGCGGCCTGGGCCGCTAGGGTAGCTACAGCCTCTGTGTGTTGCAGGTGGTGTTTCGGGACTGTGGAGCCTGTCATGCATAGTCAATGTTGTTCGGGGCACCACGCAGGTGGACGGCGTACCGGCACTGATGATACCGCGAGACAGACTACTTGTTCAAATGGACCGACACATACACTCCTTGGCCTCACTGGTGCCATCTCGGAGCCGCCTGTGCACGCGCTGGCCTCTCAGATGCAAACGCATATTGGGGTGAGCGAGGGGAGGCCATGAGGAAACGTTATAATATTACTGTAAGACTCACATTTGGTAGAAAGAATGACCCAGATCTGATCTGAAAAAGACGTGCCTCGTGTGTATTGCAACTAGTAAATACGCCGATAAACCACACATGTCTTGCATTGAGCCCCGCACCCAGCCCCGCCCACTCAACACATTTCAATGAGTACCTGCACTACATTTCTCCCATTTGAAGCACTGACTGGGGGTGACAACCATTGGACAGTCTTGTGTAGTCCACCCACGCGTACATGTCGGCCCGCCATGATCCAGGTCACCTGCGGCAAAGTGATGTCATGGGCAATGACGGAAGTGAGGAGAGCTGTCTGCCCCACGCACAGATGGCGCATCAGCTCAACAGACCCAGCACTGAGGGCAGCAGGGGTCACATGTGCAGGGGCAGCTGTGCCTGGTGTGAAGGCACATGCATTTTGACAGCACATCGACCAATGTGTAGTCTGCCCACATCTACTGTCCATTGTCCGGCGGACCCACAAAAAGATCACAAGGCAACACATCTGTGTGGGTGTACCCACTGTGACCGACAGTGCGCAACCATCAACGTACTCGCCCTGTGCATGGCCCACCCCACAACGAAGGTCACATTCAGTGCCACTATCCCTCACACACATCCCTATCACGAGGCATGGTGTGGCCAATTGACAGTGCTGACTTAGCGCTCATCCGGAGGGTCCTGTACAGGTGACACATGTAACCCACTTGGCAGTCTGTGTTGACACCTACTGGCATTGTGCAGTCAATGTGCAGGTCAGGCCTGCTGGGACTGAGAAGGGCAGCATGGCCCCAGCCTGACATTCACACGAGCAACAAGTGCTCTGAGACCTGCATTGCCAATTGGCTTTGTCTCTGGATGTCTGACATGAAGTTGCCATATATCACCACTCGGGAGGGACAGACATGGCAATGCGCCCGAGAGCTCAGATACCCTTGCCACCTGCAGTCAGCATGGTGAGCAGTGCATGTTTGACCCCCACAGGCTCTGACTCATAGTGCTGCGGATCAACGTTATGTGTGTCCCCCACATGCACTCCCACACACACTGTAGTTGTCTTTCACACACAACTTCCGCAAGGAATAGCCATGTGCAGTGTGCGTGCAGCTCAGAATGCAGGATCTCCAGCTCCTCACTGGTCAGTGGACCTGGACATATCCTCAGCGTCATCAGCGATGAGGTGGACAGGTGGCAGCAGCAGGTGTTGTTGATGGATGCCAGGCAGCAGTCCCAGGTAGCTGTGGTAATGCCAGTCCCACCCCCACACTCATATAGCCCCCTGGTGCAGTTGCAGTGGGTTCCAAGCTGCTGCAATTTGAGTACCATGTCTGCCAGCTTCAATTGCAGACGATGCCCTGCTCCCAGCTGGCCCGGGTCGCCTTCCTCCATGGTGGAACACGCAGGGTGCAACCGCGAGGGTCATTGGAGTTGGCCGTAAGGGCCTGGCCCATGGCGGGTACAGTCCGCTGATGCCATGTGCACCACACAGTAGAATGTGCGCAGTGCAACTGCAGGTGTGGACATGATTAGTGTGTGGGAGCAGGTCCACTATGGACAGGGCCACCACATGCGGCGTGCATAGGCATGGACGGCCAGAGGCCAGCCTCCACATGTCTGTTGGCATATCATCATGTACACATTGGCATGGGACCTGTGTAAGTGTATTGTGGCTGTGCCGTCCCTACTTGTCAGCTGTTCTGTGATTCAAGTGCTTTGTCTGTAATTTGTGTTCTGTGTATGTGTACATGCCCTGTTGTGTGTTGCTTTGACATGTGTCCACTTCCATCTTTCCTAGGAGGAGACCAAACATACATCGCCCCTACCAATTGCTGGCAGACATGGAGGATGTGGAGTTAATACGTAAATTTCGTCTGGACCGACCCACCCTGCATCGCCTATGTGCCTTGTTGGAACCCCACCTCCGTCCTCGCAGGGTGTATCCAACTGCATTCACCCCCACGGCTAAGGTGATGGCTGCACTGCATTTCTTCGCCACTGGGTCATTCCAACACACAGTGGGCAGTGGAGGTGGGATGTCCCAGCCCATGTTCAGCATGGTGCTACGGGATGTACTGTCAGCTATGATGCTGTACAGGAACCGGTACATCCGATTCCCCAGGGCCCGTGAATTGGCGGCAGTAAAGGGTGCTTTCTATGCCCTTGGACGGATCCCCCACATTGTTGGTGCAATTGATTGCACCCATGTTGGCCTTGTTGCACCACAGGCCACGGAGCACGTCTTCCGAAACCGGAAGCACACCCACTCCCTGAATGTGCAAGTGGTGTGCCTTGCGGACATGGTCATTTCACACGTGTGTGCGAAGTTTCCAGGATCGGCACATGACGCGCACATCATGCGCAACAGCATCCTACCACGACTGATGACCAATCTGCAACCGGACCGTGCCTGGATTGTTGGTGAGTATGTGGAGTCGTGTAGCATGCTGGGTGTGCGATGCTGCCTTGTGTCCAGTTTGAATTGCAACGATTCCCTGTGTCCCTCACACCCAGGTGACTCTGCTTACCCGAATGGTCCTTGGCTGCTCAGCCCATTACGAAATCCTCGGACCCCAGCTGATGACCGCTACATTGAGGCACATGGGAGGACCAGACGTGTGGTTGAGCGGACCTTTGGCCTCCTCAAGTCCAGGTTCAGATGCCTGGACCGCACCGGGGGCGCACTGGCGTACTCCCCACAGAAGGTGTGCCAGATAGTAGTGGCTTGCTGCATGCTGCACAATCTGGCTATTCGCAAGCAGATCCCCCTAATAGTGGATGACGGTGATCAGCCAGGGCCCCCGCCTGCAGACCAGGACGGGTCCAGTGACGAGGACAGTGGAGAGGAGGAAGCTGGGAATGTGCGTCAGCAGCTCATCGCCCGCTACTTCACTTGACGGTGAGTGTCCATGTGCTACGGCTGATGTAGCTGTATATGTGCAGGTGTATGTGTGCTCTGTCACGGAGGCCTTTTGTTCACTGAGTGCTGTGTGTCAATGCTCCATGTCCAGGTTAGTATGCCACTGACGGTGGCTGTGGCATTGTGCCCTATTGCTCTATGCGATGTGTGTACATTGCTTGTAGTTGGTGACATGTACTGTGTGATGAGTGTGTGACACACTCATTGAATGTACTCCTGTTCTGTCTTCCACCCCTAGGTCCCTACAGCCTCTCCTGTCCCATCGACATACCACAAATCAGATGCTTTTCTGCTCAAGGTGGCGGTTGCACATCGTTCAATAAACACAGGGCACAGACAGCAGTTTGTGTTAAAGGTGCATTTATTTTCATAGGAGACATGTGATTGTGTGCAAGGTGATGACAAAAGGGCTGCGTGCAGTGACAATGAGCTGTCGGTCATGGCTGCGTGATGCACAGGGTGCACCCACTAGTTCTATGTCCATAGTCCAACAGACACATGCCATACAGATGGCTGTGTGGGGTAGGATCGTAGTCCAAGTCAATGCAGTCGGTGGTCAAGGATGGCTGGCTGCCTCACTGGCGTTTGGAGCGTGCAAAGTCCTCTCGGGACATCTGTTTCCTCTTCGGACGGCCCCTTCCATGTTTGGAAGGGGGGGGGTGTGGTGGCGACCTGCTGGTGGTGGGTGAGGTGTGCTCACTGGCTGTGGACGCAGGGGAACTGGTTGCTGCTCGACCCTGCGCCACAGCAGGTGGTGGCGGAGGTGGTGTTGCTGGCCTTGCTTGTGCCCTCACCGCCACCACCAGCTGGCCCATGAGGTCCACGAGTTGGTCCATACGGGTCACGAATTGTCCCATATGGGCGTCCATGGACCTCAACACCCCTAGGACCTCCTGCGTGTCGGAAGCCGACCTGGCCCATTGTCCTTGGGCCTCTTCATAAGCCCCAAGGACTCTGGCCATTTGAGGCAGGGCATGGCTCCCAGGCACGGCTGGCGTTGGCCTGACCCTGCTCCTCCTACCAGTACTGCTGCCACCGGCCTGCCCACTAGCCACATTGCTCACCACGGTCCTCGCTCTGGCTCCCAGGGTGGACCCAGTCGGCCGGACCACCACTTGCGCTGGGGCTGGGGCCAGTGAAGACGTGGTGGTGGTCGCGGCGGGGGTGGTGGTTGCGGCGATGGTGGTGGTTGCGGCGATGGTGGTGGTTGCGGCGGTGGGAGTGGCTGCAACGACCGTGGGAGTGGCCGCAACGACAGTGGCAGCAGGGGGCTGTGAGTGGTCAGCAGCCCTGGATGATGGGTTGGTGGGTAGGAGGGGGCCTGGGGAGCGGTTGGGCCCTGCCACACCAGATGGGCCTGCTGGGTGGTCCGTGTCCGAAGAGGAGGACAGATCCTCCACATCCGTGAGTCCATGTTGGGGGCTTGCAGGCTGGCTGTGCTGGCTGCTGTCTCCCTCTCCAGCATCCAGCAGTTCGGCACCTGTGGGGAGAATGAGACATGTTATTGTGTTGCACCTGGCAAAGTATGTATAAGTTGTCTGACATTCACAGTTCGTGCACTGTCATGCACTGGTTTCCCAGAGGCGTGTGTGTGGCTGTACTATTTGTGGTTGCGTGGGCTAGGCAATGGGACTGTGTGATGTGGGCATGTGGCATGGGACGGATTAGCAATGCCAATGGGTGTGTTGCTGTACCCCTACATTTTGTGGCTCTGGTGTATGCGGGCTCCAGACCCATCGTGGAGGTTGGTTTGAACTATGGTTTTGGGGTTCATATGGAACGCTTAGAAACGCAGATGGCAAAGGGGGTACAGCCCCTGAAACGCTTTTGAGATGAACTATGCTTTTGGGGGTCAAATGGAACGCTTAGAAACGCAGATGGCAAAAGGGGTACAGCCCCCTGAAACGCTTTTGAGATGAACTATGCTTTTGGGGTACATACTGTGAGCTATGGGTGCAGAACGTGACATGTGTTGTGGCAACATGACAGTGCATGGTCTAAGGTGGGTGTATGTCTGACATACCCGGCATATCTGCTGTCTGTTGTGATTTATGGACATTACATTGGACGCATTGTTATGAGTGAGTGATGGTTGTGTGCCACACGACGTATTGCAGATGGGCCAAATCCTTGGTGTGCGTGCTGCCCTCTGCCATGTGCATCAATGCAGTGCTCTTGGGGGTGTTGACTATGTTATGTGTGTTGTTACTCACAGTGTGACGTGCGCTTCAGTCACTTCGGGCACATGATTTGTCATGGGCATGTTTCTTTGCGTGACTACTGTATGGGGACCAGCTGTTCGGATAACATACCTTTCATGTAACTGGGGCTGACGGATGAGATGGATGGTATGTTGTATGTGCATTGTGTGCCTGTGTGTCTCATGGGTCCAGTGGTGTTTGTGTGCATTTTTGTGGTTCCACGCTGTTACGTCTAGTGGGGTTTGTCTTACATGGGCGTAGTTGTAGGGTGTGTGGTTATCAGGCAGTAAGGGCTACATGGACAGGACTTCGATGGTGTTGCTGTTGTGTGTGATGGGTTGCACAGTGCCTGCCGTGTGGTTCTGTAATCAGTGTGACTTGTGCATGCAGACGTGGCTCCTTGGGTGTTGCTGTGTCTGTGATGGGTCATGTGGGGTGTGACTCTGTGGTTCATGTCCGTGTGCACATTGTTCACATGGTTGTGACAGGGAGCAGTGCTGCGTGTTCCTCTGCTACGTGACATGTCCCATGTATTGGTCGCAATACAGTCCTCATGCCTCACGACACCCCGCCCTGTCCAGTTTCCCACCTACAGGTTGTTTTTGAGCGTGCAATGCAATGGATGCCACATGGTTATGGGCGGGAGGGGTGCTCCATGTTGCTGGTCTGTGGGGGTGGGGGCGGTGTTGTGAGTAGTGTTGATGGCTGGACACCCACTGACACCGTTTGTTGTGGGGTGAGATGTCTACCTGTCAGCTGACGGTGTGCACTGCAGTGGCTGACACATGGGTGTGGGTGTGGGGTGTGCTCCTCCTTGCTGTGCTGTGGGACTAGGGGCCTGGTGTGTGTTGTACTTCAGCTGTCCCCCCTCCGAGCCACTGCACTTTGTGTTCCTGCTACTTACCTGTTACTTGTCCGTTAGTGCAGCTATGGCGGACACATGGGTGTGGGGGTGCTCGTTGTGGCGCTTCTGGAGTACTAGGGGACCTGGTGGTAGTTGCGTGGCTGGCTGAGTGTACACATGCCCCCATGGTTTTGTTAGTTGGTAGGTTTGGGCTGTGTGTGTGGTGGTGCCTGTTGCATGTGTGAGTGATGTGTTGTGTATTGTGTACTGGACATGGGGGTGTTTGTCCCTCGGAGCTATGGCATAGTGGTGGTGCATGTGAGTACATAGCGGTGTGCTGGTATACATTTGTTCGTACTTACCAGCCTCCACTTCCCCTGGTAATCCGGTGAGGATCTCCGGATGTATGATGACTCGCACCTTCTCCTCCCACGCTTTGAAGGTCTTGAAAAGCGCGGGATTCCCTCCGCCAGTCGTGGCAGCCAGCTCTCGATTTTTGCTCTCCTTCTTCTTGACCATGCTTTTGAGGTCGTTCCACCTTTTGTTAATTTCTCCTCTGTTTCGTGGAACGTTCCCGACTGCATTGACCTGGTCTACGATCCTGTTCCACATTCTGTTTCTGGTGGCTAGTGGTGTGTGCTGGACCTGGTTGCCATAGATTTGTGGGTGCACCTTGATGATCTCGTCGACCATGACCGTCAGCTCAGTGGAAGTGAATTTGGGCATTCTGTGTGATGCCATGGTGTTTGTGGTGCTGGTGCGGTGTGTGGTGTGTGATGTGCAGGGGGTTTGTGGTGCTGGTGTTTGGTGGTGGTGGTGGGTGTGATGTGTGCGTATCTGTGGTGTGCTGCTGTCCTTGCTGTGTCACTGTGTCCTCTCCTCTCCTCTCTGCTTTGCTTTGTAATGTTGCAAGGGGTTGTGGTCTGTGAAGGTGCTGCTTTTGTACTTACCTATGTGGGTGTGTCATGATGGTCTGTTGTTTTCAGGTGTGTTGTGGGTGGTGTTCTGGGCTTTGTAGTTTATTTGTTTGTCCAGGGGGTGTGTTATCGGGATGTGTACTGTGTTTGTGTATTTGTGCGTGGGTTGCTGTGTGGACTTGTTGGCCATGTTGTGTGCGTTTGTTTGGGTCCGCGGATGATTTCTGTGCAGGGACGTGGCCGCCAGGGCTTCCGCCGTGTCCATTTTCATCAGCGTTGTTTGCGCTGGCGGACGGTGTATTTGTGTGTTTTCCGCGGTCATGTCGGTGCGATCGTAATTTCACGGGTGGTGACTCGGTCGTCAGGGCGGGCGGTTTCGTGTTGTCGGGCGTCTTTCCGTCCGTGGCGGGTGGATAGACTTCGACTCGGACATGGGCGGGCGGTATTTTTTGCGTTTTTACCGCCGCTGGCGGTTTTGAGCTCGCGGCATCGTAATTGCTGGGTCGGTATTCAGACGGTGTAGGCGGGCATTTTTCCCGCTATGATGGATGGCGGATTTTTTACCGCCCGGTATCGTAATGGACACCTAAGTTATTTGTTTTGGTCTGTTTTAGGTACCTTCCCCATGTCATCTTCATTTTGGACATTTTGGAGTTGTGACATGGGTTGTTCCTGGGACTGAGAGACACAGACTTTGGGTGTACAAATCTTGTTCCAAGACAGCTTGAACAATGATAGGATGAAGGTTCTGAGGAATCCATTGGACTTGTTCTTTGTCAGGTGTTGGTCCTAATGCAAAATGTGTGCCATCATAAGCTCCAACAAAATGTGGTAATGGAGCCAAATCATGCTAATTTCCCTTCACATTGGCTATATCCTCATTGTGTGTAAAGTGTATGTAGCTGTTGATGTGTGTACTCACCACTTAAATTTGGTTGTGACATTTTACCAGATACTGGAACAATGGATTAGAATGAACCTATGAACATAAAATGTAGGACTGACATGCATTTGTCTATTAGTGATAATGTAAAACTATTATTAAAAATATTTATGGTATTTATATTAGGATTTTTCTATTGCTTTTTTAAATTTACTAATATAACAAGCATATATATATATATATATATATATACATATATATATATATATATATATTTATATATATATATATAGCTATATTATAAAACATTACAAAAAAATAACAAATGAACTGCAAAAAATTTCAGAAATGGCCAAATTCATTATTCATAAACAGTAAACAATAGAAAAACACGTTTTACTAAACATATCTTTAAAATTTCCTATATATACAAATATAAAATTAAACACAGCACATAATAATATATATTTAAACAATAGTAATAGTAACAAAACTATTAAATTCTAGGCATAATAAATTTACTATTGACACTTCAGTCTCTGCAATAGTAGGGAAAGCTTTGGACGCCGGAGGGTTAAAATTTTCTATTCCCACTTCAGGCTGTGCAACAGTGGTGTGAGCATTGGACCGCAGATGGGTAAAATGCACTATTCTCACTCTAGTCTGTGCAACAGTAGGGAAAACGTTGGACTAAGGAGGGATACAAATTACTATTCCGACTCTAGTCTGTGCCATAGTATGAGAACTGCTGGACTCAGAAGGGGTAAAATATATTATTTCCTCTCCAGTCAGTGCAATAGTAGGGAAAGCGTTGGACTCAGGAGAGTTAAAATTTACTATTCCCACTCCAGTCTGTGCAACAGTAGAGAAAGCGTTGGACTGCAGAGGGTTAACATTTACTATTCTCACTCCAGTCGGTGCAATAGTAGAGAAAGCATCGGACTAAGGCTGGGGAAAAATTACTATTCCTGCCCCAGTCTCTTCAACAGTAGGGAAAGTGTTGGACTCAGGAGGGGTAAAATTTACTATTCCTACTCCAGTCTGTGCAGCAGTAAGGAATGCGTCGAACTGTAGAGGGGTAGAATTTACTATCCCCACTCCATTGGGTGCAACAGAAGGGAAAGCGTTGGACTCAGGAGGGGTAACATTTACTATTCCCACCTCAATCTGTGCAACAGTAGAGAAGGTGCTGGACTTCGGAGGGGTAACATTTACTATTCCTACTCCAGTCGGTGCAACAGTAGGGAAAGAGTTGGACTAAGGAGGGATACAAATTAATATTCCCACCGCAGTCTGTGCAACAGTAGGGAAAGTGTTGGACTCAGGAGGGGTAAAGTTTACTGTTCTCACTCCAGTCTGTGCAGCAGTAGGGAAAGTACTTCACTTCAAACTCATACCATATTTTAATAATTGTTTTAATTGAACAAAAATATTAAACTCTTAATTTAAAAATTATATGTATAGACATTTAAAAAAACTATTAAACAATTAACATAATTATAATTTTATAAATAATTAATATGAAAAAAGCTTATTCATTTATTATTTAATTGAATTCCCACACTATTCTCCAAGATACCTAGCAGCCCAAAATGAAAATATAATTCAAATAAAAACGTAAAACACAATTAACATATTAAGTAACACATAAAATAATTAATAATATATGAGTAGTTAATTGTTAATTAATTATGATTTAAATAAATTCCCACCCTATGCCCCTAAAAACACACCTAATATATAACATATACATTTATTAAAAAATGTACATAATTATCAATCGGTTACATATGTAAATTAAAATGAATAATTAATTAGTATTTAATATTTACTTAAATAACTTCCCACCCTACACCCCATAAACAAAACAACTCACACCTAAAATATAACTTAAAAAATATAATATCCACACAATTTAAATAATTAATTATCAATTAAATAATTAATTATTAATAAAGTATTACTCAATTAATTGTCACCTAATTAACTTCCCTCCATATACCCCTAAAAACCCAATAACCTGCACCAAAAATATAACTTAAAAAATATAATACTTACACAATTTAGATAATGAAATATCAATCAAATAATTCATAATAACTTTTTACTGAAGTAACTTCCCACCATATACACCTACAAACCTATCAACCCACACCTAAAATATAGCATAAAAAATAAACTAATTACACAATTTTCAAAATTAGTTATCAATTAAATAATTAATATTAATTAGACATTAATGAATAATAAATTATACTTAATTAACTTCCCACCCTTGCCTCCTGCAAACCTCACAACCCGCTACAGCACTATAAATTACTATCAACAATTACATAAAATTTATGAATAATTAAAAATTACAAACTATATTTAAAAACATTAAGACAATTATACAAACAATATATAACATATATAAATAAAATATGTATTAAAATGCGTAAAAATAATTTAAAAACGAGATTTATTTCAAATATAATATTCAAAACGATATTAACAACACAGGTATTTTTGAAAACAATATTATTTTCCTAAAAAAGTCGATTTTATTGCGTCATGATATTAAAAACTCGATATCAATGTAGCTCGATATTTTGGACTCCGTATTTTGTCCACATGCCATACATCGCCAGTAGGTAGTTATAATTAGGACCATGTTTCCATAGGAAAAGTGTTTTATGACTTGCTTACATACTTGGCACCATTTGACGAATCTTCACGAAATCTCCCCAAAAAGTGCCTCGGTGATTCTTGTTGTGCATAGAAAATTTCAGGACGATCCATCAAGTGGGAACCAAAAAAAAAGCTTTTTCCCATTTTAATTTCTATTGAAATTTTAGACACGACTACAGCGCAAACCGCTGGACGGAATTACACCAAAATAAGCAAAAAGGTAGCTCTTGGTCCAGAAAGAACCCTTTTTGTTATTTGGTGTAAATCCATTCAGTAGTTTTTAGAGATATAAAAAAAACTAATTTGTATATATATATACGGGCGCGGATCCTCTGAGGATCTTGGCAGGAGCTTTGACAGCTCCTGCCAAGCAAAAGCAAACATTCTGGTTCCAGCGGGAGGGAGCTGGGAAAGTGTTCCGGCCCGCTGGAAGCAGATGTTTTATCTATTTCTCTGCCAGCAGGCATGCGGGCAGGGAAAGAGATGAAACAATTGCTCCTGCGCCGAAGTAGCTGCCTTTCCCGCAGCTCCCTCTGTGCAGCAGCAATGCCGACTTGCGCAGCAGGCGGATAGCTGGAAGGGACTGCTGGGCCTTTAGACTCCCCCGGTGGTCCTGGGGAAAAGAGCAGAAAGAGGCAAAATAAAGGTGAGAAATGAGCAGAAAGAGGCAAAATAAAGGTCAGCAATGAGCAGAAAGAGGCAACATAAAGGTGAGAAACGAACAGAAAGAGGCAGAATAAAGGTCAGAAGGTAGTAGAAAGAGGCATAATAAAGGTCAGAAACAAGCAGAAAGAGGCAGAATAAAGGTCAGAAGGGAGCAAAAAGAGGCAGAATAAGGGTCAGAAATTAGCAGACAGAGGCAGAATAAAGGTCAGCAACGAGAAGCAAGAGGCAAAATAGAGGTCAGAAACGAACAGCAAGAGGCAGAATAGAGGTCAGGGGAGAGCAGAAAGAGGCAAATTAACGGGCAGAACGAGCAGAAAGAGGCAACATAGAGGGCAGAAGCGAGCAGAGAAGAGGCAGAAAAACAAGCAGAAAACTAGCAGAGGAGGCAGAAAACCAAAGGCAGCAGAGGGTAGCGGACTGCAGGCAAGCTGGATAGGAGGACCGTCACAGGGGGAACTGACATGAAGACTTGCTCCTCTGTGCCCCATACTTTTTATAATGCACACCCACTGACAGACCCACTCATACACTCCTGCACCCACTCATAGACCCATTCAAGCAATCATTCACCCCCTCACAGACCCTCTGAGAGACTCACACACATACTCACAGACCCACTCAGAGACTCACACACCAACTCACACACTCACACACCCACTGAGAGACTTACGCACCCATTGACAGACACACTCAGACAAATCCATCCAAGCACTCATTCACCCACTCACAGACCCACTGAGAGACTCAAACACATATTCACAGACCCACTCAGAGACTCATACATCCACTCACACACTCATGCATCCTCTCATAGAGCCACTCAGCCACTCATCCACCCAGTCATAGACCTACTCAGACACTCATGTTCCCATTCACAGACCTACTCAGAGACTCATGCATCCACTCAAAGATCCAATCAGAAACTCACATACCCACTGACTAACCCACTCAGACACTCAGTCACCCACTCACAGATCCACTCAGAGACTCCCACAGCCACTCACAGACCCACTCAGACACTCACACACCCATGCTCTCACTCACTCACTCAGAGACTCATCCATCCACTCACAGACCTTCAAAGACACTCATGCACCCACTCACAGACCCAGTCAGAGACTCACGCACCAACTCGCAGACCCTCACAGACCCACTCAGACACTCATGCACCTACTCACAGACCCACTCAGACACTCATGCAGCCAGTCACAAACACATTCAGACACTCATGCACCCACTCACAGACCCACTCAGACACTCACACACCCACTCACAGATACACACAGGCACTCCTACATGCACTTACACAGCTATGTACACAACTATACAATCACTCACACGCCCACTCACAGACCCATACAACCACTCACACACCCACAGGGCCACTCACACACTCATTCAGAGACCCATACAGCTATTCACACACCCCCTCATCTACCTATACAGCCACTCACACACCCACTCTCAAAGGTTATAGGCTACAGTCAGGAAATAAAATTTAAAAAATCTTTGAAATTCACTGAAAAACCAAAGATTACAGGGGCGTTATAGTTAGGAAATAGAATTTAAAAAAACCTTAGAAATTCACTGAAAAAAACAAAGGTTACAGGGACGTTCTAGTGAGGCTCAGATTTCACTCATACAAAACCAGTGAAATTCAGCAGTTATAGTTAGCTGAGTTAACTATAACTTACGCCCCCGCAAGGCACTGCTTATGATGTCACAATTACATCAATCATGACATGGTCAGTGTAGGACTTGGCCCTTTTTGGCTAAAGTTCCCTAAACGTTTTGCTTTCCTCCTCGACCTTTTTTCTGACATTGAGTTGCCAACTTAGATGCTTTGGACACTTTGCCACTGCTTAACAGTGTCAAAGTGCAAGTGCTCCCTGTGTAAAGTGTAATGGTAATTGGTTGTCCATGATTGGTATGTTTGCCTTACTAGTAAAGTCCCTAGTAAAGTGCACTATGTGTGCCAGGGCTGGTAATGCAAATGCTACTAGTGGGCCCGCAGCACTATTTGTGCCACCCACACAAGTAGCTTTAAAAAGGGAACTCAGGCCTGCCATTGCAGAGCCTGCGTGCAGTTTGATAAACTGCCATGTTGTTCTGACAAGTGCACCCACTTGCCAGACCTTACCCTTCCCTTTCTATGCACATCAGACACCCCTATGGTAGGTCCAAGGTACCCCTGGGCAGGGTGCAGTGCATGTGAAAGGTAGGACATGTACTAAGGTGTGTACCATGTCCTGACAGTGAAATAATCTCTATTTCGTTTTTCACTGTTAAAAGGTCATCTTGCCCATAGGACAGAATGGGGAGGCTGTGTAATATGTTTTCCAGCCTTTCTTCCCAAAGGCGTAAGATGGAGAGGTGAAGTTTAGTATGCCTGAACTCACAATGTAATAACACATCTTTTTATGAAGGTGGTTTTTGCATTGTGTGTTTAGGAGCCACTCTTTTAGAAGTGGCTTGGTTTTTGTGCTCTAACATTTCTGTGTGTCTTTGCCTGGTTGTGGATTGACTGTCTGGATTTGAAAGTGATAGGATCTGGGGAATGTCTTGACCCAGGGGAGGAGGTGAGACAGCAACAGGCTGACCTGCATCTGGAGTGTAGGGGGAGGAGTAGCCCCTAGAGGTGAAGAAGCCTGGGCTGTAGCCATAAACCAATGGCTCCGGCCCCTGCTGAGTGATTGAGGATCCAGACCCCCACTATCAAAGGAATAAAGGTGTCACTGGCAGGGAGGCCCCCAGAGCTGGTTTGAACAGGGGTCATTGCCCCCTGAACACAAAGACTTCAAAGCCATTGAGGGGTATAACTATGAGAGCTGAAGCCCCTGAACTTTGGGGAATGGCTTGATCAAGATTGAACAAGACTGGAGCTACTTCGTGGTCAAGAGGAACCTTTGCCAAGGAAGAAACAACTGAAGAGACTGAAGGATAGGACTGACCCTTGCTGTGTGTTCTGGGGCTGGCCTGCAATTTGCTGTTTTAACCAAGGAAAGGCTAAAGGGACTTTGCTGTGTGGTGTGTCCCCCTGCTTGAAAGGACTTTGCTGTGCTGTGTCCTGAAGTAACTTATCCCCAAGTGCCCGAGGTGAGCTGGCTCCCTGTTGCGGAAACTCAGGAACACAAAAGTTTCCAGGAGAGTCTCAGCGACGCTGTGTGTGTGTGCTTGTTGCTGAGACCCTCGTAAGAAGTGCCCTGTGATCGTGGGCACCTGGAGTCCAAGCGAGGATCAGCGACGCTGTGTGCGTGTGCTTTTTGCAGCCTGAACCCTTTGTGAGGATTGTCCAGTTATCGTGTGCACCGGAATCCAAGTGAGTCTCATCGACGCTGTGTGCGTGTGCTTTGTGCAGCGTGAGACCTTCGTGAGGATTGCCTTGTTATCGTGCACCCAGAGTCCAAGTGAGTCTCATCGACGCTGTGTGCGTGTGCTTTGTGCAGCGTGAGACCCTCGTGAGGATAGCCTTGTTAACGTGCACCAGGAGTTAAAGTGAGTCTCAGCGACGCTGTGCGCGTGATCTTCGTGCAGCCTGAGACCTTCGTGTGGAGTGCCCGGTGATCGTGCACCCGAAGCTCAAGGGAGTCTCAGCGACGCTGTGTGCATGTGCCCTGTGGCAGCCTGAGATCTTCGTAGCAGTAGCGGCCCGGACCGGCAGCCTCGGAGGAGCTGAGCCGCCGGCCCGAGCTTGCTGTTGCCAATTCACAAAGATTGCATCGGAGGCCCAAGTTGTTGGACGAGGAGAGGAGAGTGGGTTCCCGACCCCCCAGGTAACGTGTATCGACTCCTGGGGCGCGGTGCGGACTCGGAGGGAGACGCTCTCGGCCTCTCTCTCAGCCCAGCAGCGCAAGCCTCTGCTTTGCCTCGTATCGCGGCCCGTATTGCCAAGGGAGTGGCAGTACCGGGGCCGGAGTGCGGAGCTGCACTTTTTGTTACACCATACCCGTGTTGGGGGCATGTTGTCAGAGGCTGACTGCGAGACAGAAGGAGTGGCGGAGAGACCGCCGACGGCACTGTGATCGGTGCCGGAGTGTACTACGCATTATCTTATTTCTGCATAACGAACTACCTGATGGTCGTATTACACATTGCATCATTTCTGCATAACGAACTACCTGATTGTCGTATGACGCATTGCATTGTTTCTGCATAACGAACTACCTGATTAGCGTATTATGCATTGCATTATTCATGTATAACGAACTACCTGATTAGAGTATTTCTACATAATGACGTACCTGGTGGTTCTATCACGCATTGCATTATTTTTACATTGCAAAGTACCTGATTGTTGCGTTACGCATTGCATTATTCTTACATTGCAAAGTGCCTGTTTGTTGCGTTACGCATTGCATTATGTTTACATTGCACAAGTGCCTGATTCTAACATTAAGAACTGCATAACATGGTATTAGGATTACAGTGGAATGTTTAGAAGTGCTCATTAATATCGTCAGAACTTACAAGGGCTGGCTGGCCTAACAACCAGCCAGGAGAAATATTACCTATACTCATATGTTGGATTTATATTGTGTGGCCTTATCGTATATATCTTTTTTTATCACATTTATACTCGTTTTTACAAAACTCCTGTGGAGTCTATTTGTGGTGTCATCATTTGGTTGCTGTGAGCATGGTTGCAAATACTTTATACATTTACCTTGAAGATAAGCCTGGCTGCTCGTGCCAAGCTACCGAGGGGGTGAGCGGGGGCTATCTCAGAAGGTGACCTTCCTTTCCCTGACGTGGAACCGCGGGTCCCTATTTGGCCTAAGGTACCTACCTCAGCCAACCAGGGATCCCGGGTCTAACAGTCAGTGACATCACTGATGACATCTCAAATGACATCACTGATGACCTCATCCACAGAAACACTCACACAACTACTCACACCCTAATACAACCTCTCATACACCCACTCACATACCCACACAACCATTCACATACCTGTTCACAGACGAATACAAGTACGCACACAACCACTCACTTATCCATAGAGCCACTCACACAACCACTCACTCACATAGCCACTCACATTACCACTCAATCACTCATACAGCTACTCATACAACCAATCACTTACCCATACAGCCACTCACACATTCACACACTCACCCATAGAGCCACTCACACACCTACTCACTCACTCATATAGCCACTCATACAACTACTTCCTCACTCATGCAGCTACTCATACAACCAATCACTTACCCATATAGTCTCTAAACACAGCCACTCTCTCACCCATACAAGCATGCACACACTCACTCACTCACCCACTCAACCACTTACATACCCATTCACCCATCCAAACAAGCACTCTCACATCTGCTCACTCTCCCATACAGCCATTCACACAGGCACTCACTCTCCAATGCAGCCACTCTCACACCAACTCACTTAACCGAACATTCACTCAAACAGCCATTCAGTCTCCCATACAGCCACTTAAACACCCATTCACTCACTCATACAGTCATTCAGACACTCACTTACCCACCCATACAGTAACTCACACATCTACTCACCGACCCATACAGCCAAGCACACAGCCACTCACTCACCCATAGAGCCACTCACACACCCACTCACTCTCCAATACAGCCACTCATACAGCCACTCACTCACCCACACAGCTACTCACACACTCATTTATACACCAATACAGCCACTCGCACCCCCACTTATACATCCATACAGCCACTCAGACACCCACTCACACACAGATATGCACAGTCACACAGCCACTCACATTATATATGTTAGAAGTTGCATCCCTCATTAGTAGTGCACCTAGTATACTAATTTAACTTTTGAAATAGGTTAGTATATATCTTTAACACTCATAAACTCTTAGAAAACACTTACCCTCACTGGGTGATGTCATGAATGATGTCATTTGAGATGTCATGAGTGATGTCACTGACCATGAAATGAGGTATGTAATATGTGTGGTCATAAGTAGTGCATTGCAGGGGCTTAAGTTATAGTGAGGTCAACTAACTATAACTGCTAAATTTCACTGGTTTTGAATGAGTGACAGCTGAGCCTTTTCAGCCTTTTTCGTCTCAAATGTAGAGAGGAATATGCCTTTAAGGATATTGTTTCTGCAGGAAAGTATTCCTTCCTGCACTAAAACAATCCTGCCTATAACACAGACACCCTTGCACTATGGTGCAAGGGTACAAGCATTGGCGCTACGCAGCACACAGTGTGCCAGGGCAAGGAGAGAGCAGAAATAGTACTTCTTTCTTCTGATTGTTTACCTGATTTAATTCTGTACCTAGGGGCAGATACTAAAAGTCTTTTGTTTAATGCACAATAGCTAGTGATTGATGCTAAACGCTACTCCAGAACAAATATAACCACACAGCCTAGTCGTGCTACATTATCAGCAGTTCCTATTTGCTTTCATACAAAGTATTCCAGAGTACCCTCTCCTGGACAGATGACAAGATGACAGGGCCCTTGTTCAGCATACAGAGCTCCTAAGCTCCACTTAAGGATTGGCTTATTGAAATGTGGATTCATTCATGTCAAACCTCCTGTGACTGTCCCTCGAAAGATGTTCTTTCCAACTGTGAAGACAAATAAGATATTTGGGAAGGCTCCCAATTCAAAGGACCATATCACACTAGGCCCTGTTTAGAGTGAACCTGTGAGAACCGGCCTGGCCCATTGTGGTCCTTTGGGATGCCACTGTGTTCCTGCCTACTCTCAGCTACCACATTCCAGGATAAACGGCCACTGGTTATTCTTCCGATCCTTTCTGCTTCCAGAGCTAGAACTGTTGTCTCTGTAGAGGGAAACATCTCACACCTTGGTAAAAGTTTAATTACTAACAGGGGGAACTGACTAGAACTGAAGTAGTTATTGCTAAATTATCCAGGCACTACATAGGAGGTTTTTGTAAACTTAAATTAACACTATAACAAGAATCTACATTCACAATTGAACTAAATTTTTATAAATATTCAAAATAAACTTCCAATGAACTTCGTAGTGTTTTTCTAATAGGAAGTGTGAGAAAGGGACTTCTAATCACAATGAAATCCTCTCCTTCGGAGATTCCAGAGTATCTATTCAGTGAATGTAGCACTTTGTAGCAAGCTACCGAAGTGATATACTATGTTTAATATCTAGCAACACTTACTTTTACATGCATACATGCATACACTAGCCACTCAAATGTAGGAAAGTGCAAGAGGTGTAATGACAGCACAAGAAGGAGGCTTGTGTACACGTTGCTACCTTATACAAAGATAGCTGCCAAGGGAAGGAGCTACATGGAAGGGGGCCCTTCTTTTGAAACTCAATTAGCTGATGTTTGGGGAAAAATTAGCACGGTAATGAGAGGAACTTTTATGGCCAACAAAAAGACCACAAGAGAATGAATGGCAATGACCGTTCAGGATAAACTATATTGGAACAGCTTAAAGCCACTACAGGGAGAAGCAATCCTCTTTTGCAATAAGGAAGTATCTAAGTTGTTGCACTGTGTTAGTAGCGGAAGAAGCAGATTGGTTCACTCATTATTCTGCTGCTATATTTCTGGAACCAAGGTGTAGGTGGTCAAAGACTTAGCCCTGTTATTGCTTTTGATTAATCATGATGGAACATTTTTTTTGTCTCTTTACATGCTCACATGTGTAATCCCTCAAGAGCATTTGCTAGGATTATGAATTAATTATGATGTTCAACAGAATGCAGCCATTAGAGTTGTAAGAGGATTACGGGATCCTTAGGCTTCAGCTATAATTGTGTAGTTCACAAACGTAACAGTTTTGAAAGCCCTTACCAGTATCTAACTAAAGCTCTGTTCAAACTCTGTACAGGGAATAGTGAGTCAGATGTACAATGCTGTTCTGTGGTTGCAAATCTCAATTTGCTAATTACTGTTACCTTTTTGTGATTGGGAAAGCCCTTTCTGAATCACAAAAGTGTTGTATCTTGCAGCATTAACCCCTTAACTGCTGGGCTGCCCCCCACAACACTGCTCCCCCCCTTGCTGAGCCCTTTTATGGGTATTTGGGGTAGTTCGCGCTTAAGACTTCATCTTTATCACGCAAGGTATCCACGTCCAATTTGTGCCCATATTTTCCAACTAATTGGCGATTTTAAAGGTACCCAGGTTTGTGGATTTCCCTTCAGGGGAGCGAGAAAATGTAGCTAGATTTTTAGAAAATGCTCTAGATAAAATTCTGTTTTTTTCCCCTAAGAATGGCATCAATGAATGGTTTCAGGAACATGCAGAGCTGAATTTAAAAAAACAGTTTATTTTTCCACAGCTTTGGCATTTTTCAAAGAGGTAGCCAATTTTTCCTATTTTTTCTGCTTTCAACCAACTTCCAATTTGTGGTGCAAACCAGTGTGAAACCTATGGATGATCCAGAAAACCTATAGGTTTCTGAAAAGTAGACAAAATTCTAAATTCAGCAAAGGGTCATATGTGTAGATCTCTCATGGTTTTCCCAAAGAAACTAAGGGGCACTTCTGAAACGCAGGGCTGCCCCGTATTTACAACAATACGGGCCAGCCCTGCATTTCCCCTTGCGATGGGACTAATTTCAGCTGCCTAGCACCAACGCAGGATAGTACAAGGATGCCTGCGTTGTGGGGAATGATTGTTTATCTGCAGGAAGGTGTCCCTTCCTGCACATAAACAATCTTAAATGGCTATTTGTAACTTCTATGTGTGCTGCTTTGTTCATACATAGAAGTTGCAACTCGTCATTTTTAAAATGATTGTTTATGTGCAGGAAGGGACACCTTCCTGTACATAAACAATCATGCATGGCATTTTTCTGTTTATATGTGTGCTGCACAATGCAGCACACATAAAAACAGCAAAAATTAGGAGAAATAAAGCATTTCTCCTCGTTGCGCCCTGTTGAGACCAGGTTTTCCCTGGTCTTAATTTTGGCACTGCCCCATATTTACGCCTCTCTTGTAAATATGGGGCAGCTTCAAAACAAATGGGTGTTGTGGCGAACGCCCACCACAACACCCATTACCCACCCCTTTCACGCTAAGTATAGCATGAAAGGGTGCCTTATTTACAAGGCAGCGTTAAGGCACGTTGAGTAGCTCAACACTGCCTTGTAAATAAAGCGAGGCCCATATCTCCACCTTAACATAAAAAAAAGTGACACTTTGGTGGCGACAGGGGCTTGTAAATATGCCCCTAACTGTTGAAATAAAGACATATTGAAAGTGAGTAGGAAAAAATGGCTATTTGGCACAATGTTTTCATCTGTAACTTTTTGTCACGATGGCCAATTTACAAAAACAATATACCATTACTTCTGTTAGATCCTTTTGGTTGTGGGTATATATAGGCTTTGTAAGTTCTCCAGGAACCCAAGGTACGCAGAGCCAACAACTGAGCTGCATCATAGAATGGTTTTTCATTGTGTACCAAGTATAGACAAATATGTAGAGTGAAAAATGGGTATCAAGGAAACCTATGTATTTCTAAAATGAGTGCACATTGTGGAGTTTAGAAGCAGTGGTTATTTGTACATCTCTGAATTTGTGGATACCCGTACTAGCATATGATTTAGAGGCTATTTTTCAAAATGTCTTCTTTCTTACACACTGGCTTACATTTGGAATGCACAAATGCAGAAAAATGCAATTGGTAATAACAAATGTTCTACTATTCGTTGTTTCCACACGCCTTCCGATAAAAAATATACCTTACTTGTGAAAGAGGGGTGTTAGACTTGACTTTTTCAGAGTGTTTACCCCCAGACTTTTTGCTTTTTGGTCTCCTGTTTTTTACCCTGTTTTTGTTGGTTTTAGGACTCTGGGTACTTTACCACTGCTATTCAGTGCTTAAGTGCATATGCTCTCTGTGTAAATTGTTATTATGTATTGCTGTTTCCATAATTGGCGTATTTGATTTACTACTAAGTCCCTAGTACAGTGCACTGTGTGTGCCAGGGCCTGTAAATCAAATGCTGCTCGTGGGCCTGCAGCACTGATTGTGCCACCCACACGATCAGCCTTTCAAAGGGTTCTCAGACCTGCCACTGCAGTGTCAATGCACAGTTTTTACTGCCATGTCGACCTGGCAAGTGAACCCACTTGTCAGGCCCTAACCTTCCCTTTTATTACATGTGAGTCATCCGTAAGGTAGGGCCAAGATACCCCTGTGGGCAGGGT
Source organism: Calotriton arnoldi (assembly GCA_963921515.1). NCBI lineage: Eukaryota > Metazoa > Chordata > Amphibia > Caudata > Salamandridae > Calotriton > Calotriton arnoldi. Next base: position 141,462 of record CAWUFW010010236.1, on the reverse strand, counting down.
GCAGTATATGTGAAAAGTAGGACATACACTGGTGTATGTGACATGTCCTGATAGTGAAATATAGTGGATTTCGTTTTTCACTATGAAAAGGTTAGCTGTCCCATAAGATAGAATGGGAGATACTTTGTAACATCTTACAAGTATAACTTCCCATTGGGGCAAGATAGAGAAAAATGGAGTTTAGGATGCCTGAACTCAGAATGTAAAAATGCATCTTTTAGTGTAGAAGATTTTTATGTTGTTTGTTTGAAAATACCACTTTTAGAAAGTGGGTATTTTCTTACTTAGCCATCCTGTGTGCCTCTGCTGGGTTGTGGATTGACTGTCTGGCTCTGGAGTGACAGGGGCTGGGGATGTGCATTCACTGTAGACAGCCATTGGGGGGGTCCAGGTGTGTCCTGCCTTTCCTGGATGAGTCAGGGCTGGGCTGAATAGACCTGGGCTACATTCAGAGCAGTGGGAGGGGTTTCACTAGCACCTGAATAGGAATGGTCTGCATTTAAAGTGGTGGGAGGAGATTTTCCTTGCACCTGAATAGGCCTGGTCTGCCTTGGACAATGCTGTCTCCACCTCCTGCCGGAAAGCTGGGCCACAGAGGACAGAACTGGTTTGGGCTGAGCACAGACACTCTCTGCCCAAAAGGCCAAACAGAAACTGAGTATATATATTGGAACCCATACCAAAGAACTTCAGATTACTGCTGACCTAAGGAACCTGCCAGGAAGAAGAACTGGAATAGCTGTCAGGAGGAACTGCCACCTTGCTGCGTGCTCTGTTGTGTTGGCCTGCTGCTTGCTGTTTCTATCTTTGGCAGGGAAAGGACTGGACTGAACTTACTTCACTTGTCGCTGAGTATCTCCAAGGGCTTGAAATAGAGCTTGCTTCCTGTTCACGAAGTCTCAGTGACAGCAAAGACTTCACTTACCACTGGGTATCGCCTCTGGAACCGTGGGTTTCAGTTGCCACAGAGGAGGAAAGCAGCCGACGCCGTCACCCACACCACTGTGCACTTAGTTTCCTCAAGGCACCGCAGAGAGCACCATTGCACTTCGCACCGCAACCCTGGTCTCACAGACGACGACGACCGCTGCCGCCACCGAGCCGCTGCTTGCACTGCGACCTGTGGGCACCGCACTCCGTATCGCCTAGCTTCACTCCACTGCCATGGTCTCACCGACGACGTTGCTGCCCGCTGACCTCGACACCCGAGACCGTAGTTTGGGGGCACCGCTCGTAAGTCACACGACGCACCGCCCCGTTCCACACCGCAGTCTGGGCCTACCGATGCCAACTCCCATCAACCTGCACTGTTGCTTGCACCCAGACCTGTCAGCACCGCAACGAGCACCGCCTCACTCCGCACCGCAGCCCTGGTCTCACTGACACCACTGGATGACTGTCACCGAGACGTTGCCTGCACTGCGTCTTGAGGGCACCGCATGCCGCACCGCTACGCTTCACACAGCAACGGTTGCCACGACCGGCCCGCACCGACACACTCGGCCGGAACCAAAGGTACTGTTTACAAGTTTGCTGACACTAACGCCGGTCTGCACCGACGCGGCCGGCTGGAACTGTTGGATTCTGTTGTTTTCAGCACCGCAGTAGCACCGGACAGAGCTACCAAATTCAAGGAACTGCATTTTTAAGTTATACTTGCAAAGTGCCTATTTTTGATTACTGTATGTTGGTCTGTTATCGTTTTGGTCTTGTTTGAACAGATAAATATTGGTTATGTTTTCTAAAACTGGTGGTGTGTCCTTTTGTAGTGTTTTCACTGTATTACTGTTGGTTATGTATAAATGCTTCACACACTGACTGCTCGTGCCAAGCTACCAAGTGGGTGAGCAGGGGTTATTTTTAGGAGTGTATCCCCCTTATCCTGACTAGATGTAAGGGCCCCTATTGGGACAAAGGCGCAAACCATTGCCAACTAGAGACCCCCATTTCTAACAAGGGGCTAGTGCCCGCAACAGGAAAAGGCCTTAAAAGCAACATGGACAAATCACACTTTTCCACTCAAAACTGATCCTTTTTTCACAAAGTGGGTAGCTGTGGATTTTGGGGCATAGCTCAGCCGGCACCTAGAGAAACCAAGCAAACTTGAAAAAATTTCAAAATTAGACATTTGGGGGAATCTAGGGTGGGGTGACTTGCAAGGCTTGCATAAGGGTTTCTTACCCAGAATCCCTTGCAAACCTCAAACTTTGACTACAAAACAAATTTTCCTCACGTTTCTGTGATGGAAAGTTCTGGAATCTGCAGTGAGCCATAAACTTCCTTCCACCCAGAATTCCCTCAAGGCTCCTGATAAAAATGGTACCTCACTTGCATGGCTAGGCCTAGTGCCCGCAACAGGAAACAGCCCAAAAAGCAGCATGGTGCTGATCTTTGGCAACAAAGCCTCCCCTTGGAATGACACCTGGTGGCCCCCCGAACTCGGACCCACTCCCACACCAACAGACCACACCCCAACCTCGGCATCATCCTGCAAAGCAAACTCAGGATGAAGCAACAGATCAATGCAGTTGCCTCCGTCTGCTTCCACACTCTCCGTATGCTCTGAAGAATCTTCAAATGGCTCCCATCGGCACGAGGAAAGCCGCCACTCAAGCCATAGTCACAAGTGGCCTGGACTATAGCAACGTACTGTACGCAGAAACCACCACCAAACTCATGAGGAGGCTTCAGACAATGCAGAACTCAGTGGCCAGACTCATCCTCAACCTGCCGAAGCAGACCCACATCAGCCCACACCTTGGGAGCCTCCACTGGCTCCCCGTCCAGAAACAATGCCAATTCAAGATATTGACACACACCTACAAAGCCCTCCATGATCTAGGACCAGCATACATCAACCACTACCTGAACTTCCACCAATCATCCAGAGACCTTCGCTTAACCTCCCTTGCCCTCTCACAGACACCGCACATCCACCAAAGCCACAGCGGAGGCAGTTCCTTCTCCTACCTCACCGCCAAGACCTAGAACAGCCATCCCCTCCACTTCCGGACAACACCCTCACTGGCAAAATTCAGGAAGAGACTCAAGACATGGCTTTTCGACTGAGCCCAGCAATTTAGCATCTAGATACCCTCACGGGTAATTAGCAGCGCTTTACAAATACTGATTGATTGGACACATCACATTTTTCCACGCATAATTGATCCTTTTTTCGCAAAGTGTGTACCTGTGGATTTTGGGCCCTAGTTCAGCAAGCACCTATGGAAAACGAGCAAACCTGTGCATTTTTTAAAACTAGACAACCAGGGCCGTATATGGGTGCTTGTCTTGCAAGGCTCTCATGAGGTAATATTTCCCAGAAGCCCTTTCAAATGCCAAACTTTGGTAAAAGAACACATTTTCCTCACATTTCTGTGAAGGAAAGATCTGTAATCTGCGGGGAGCCATTGCGACGGGACTCCCATTGGCCTCAGTTTGATCCGTTTCTTTTGCGGGCTCTAGGCCCAGCCACACGTGTTGCAATGTTTTCATTGACACAAGTGGGGTAATGCTGAGTGGTAGGTAATTTATGGATTCCTGCAGAATACGAAATGTTAGGAAAATGTGTGCTTTTTTTCAAAGTTTGAGGTGTGCGGGCCGTTGTGGGTAAGAAAATGTTGTGGGATCCACACAAAGCACACCACCCTGGAGCCCCTGTGTGTCTAGTTTTCAGAACTGTCTGGGTCTGATAGGCTTTCCCTGGCGGCAGCCTACTCAAGCACAAAAAGGGAACCCATTCACCACTGAAAGTGGCACGATATTGGGAGTTAGCCACTCTCTCTTGTCCCACATGTAATAACAACACCCAAAAGAATAAAATGTCCTCTTGCTTTCCATGGGGATGGGATTCTTTAGTCTGCAGAGAAACAGAAAGACTGAGGCTTTAGGTATGAGGGTGGGGCCTGATGTTAGGATGGGCTAGACCAACCCCAATATATTTTTTTAAGTATTCCTGCCATACAGTGGGCATTTCCCCCCCCCAGGGCATAACTGGGGGCAAACCTCCTGTCTCCCCCGGGGGGGGGGTAAAAAGACTGGCTTGTCCTTTTTGGGGTGGGGGTGTGGCCAATACCAGAGCGCAACACCCACACCACTTTCTTTTGCCCTAAAGGCAATATCCCTGGAGTCAGGTGGACTTTCTCCCCCCCTTGGGGGCAGATTTTGGACAACCTCCCCAATTGGGTCAAACCTATCTGCCCCAGGGGGGGCAGAAAGACACTATTGCCCCTTCTTGGGTGAGGGTATAGCTCGATGCCAGGGTAGGCCACCCCCTCGTTTGTTTGTTTTGGTGATGTTTTGAAATCCCTGGTGTTCATTTGGCTGTCTATCCCCCAGGGGGCAGATTGGGAGTGAATACCCCTATCCACCTTCCGGTGGGAGGTCAAAAGTCTAAAGGAGGGCATGGGGTGAAGAACAGCACAGCCCATGCCCATGTCCAGGGGGGCCATTGCCATCCCAAATAAATACTAAATGAATGCAGTCCCTGCAGTCTAGTGGGCTTTCTGCCCCCCCATCTGGGCAGATTGGGGGTATAAGCCCCATCTGCCATGGGGGGCAGAAAGACTGTCAGCACATTTTGTTGGGAGGTGGGGGCTTGGCCATGCCCATGATGGGCAGACCCCACCCTATATATTTTTTTTAATTAGGCTCTAGTGTCTAGTGGGCTTTCTGCCCCCCGGGAGAGGAAGATTGGGAGTAATCACCCTCATCTGCCCCGGGGGGGGCAGAAAGACTGTCAGTATATTTTATGGGTGAGTGGGGGCATAGCCATGCCCATGGTGGACAGCCCCGCTGCTATTTGTTTGTTAAATGTCCCTGGTGTCTAGTGGGCTTTCTGCCCCCCAGGGGCAGATTGGGGGTAATCACCCCATCTTCCTCCTGAGGGGGCACAAAGACTGTCAGCATATTTTGTTGGAGGGTGGGGGCATGGCCATACCCATGATGGGAAACAACCACCCCTATATATTTTTTTAAATTACGCCCTGGTGTCTTGTGGGACTTCTCCCCCACCGGGGCCAGAATGAGGCTAATCACCCCATCTGCCCTGTGGGGGGGGGGGGACAGAAAGACTTCCAGCATAGTTTTCTGGTAGGGTGGGGGCATGGCCATGCCCATGATGGGCAGCCACCCCCTATATTTTTGTTCAATGTCCCTGGTGTCTAGCGGGCTTTCTGCCCACTCAGGTGAGGCAGATTGGGGGTAATCACCCCATCTGCCCCCCGGGGGGCTGAAAGACTGCCAGTATATTTTGTTGGGCTGTGAGGGCATGGCCATGCCCATAATGTGCAGCCTCACCCGTATTTTTTGTTTAAGTATGCCCAGGTGTCCAGTGGGCTTTCTGCCCCCAGGGGGCAGATCAGGGTAATTACCCCCATCAGGTCCCGGGGGGGCAAAAACACTGTTATCAAAAAATGTGCTGGGGGAGCACAATCCCTTGCTTCAAGGGCCATTCCCCCAGCCCTGGTGTCTACTGGGTAGGTTCCTGTTTGGGGTCACTCTCCTGTGAAGATCCTCAAGCAGGGATCCAATGGGCAGGGATATCATTTGAGAGGGGACATTCTCCCCTCTCCAACAATATTTCTCCCACCTAAATGAGTCCTCGGGGGGGCTGAGATACGCCCCCGAGATTTGATGCACTGAAAGTTAAAGGAGTTTAATGAGGTCAGAGTGCAGTGCACTAAATTTAAAAATTACACTAAATTTAAAAAAAAAAGACTCAGGAAGCACTTCATGAACAGCATAGGTTTAAAATATAATAAACCAATCCCTCGGGTGCTCTGCACCAGAAGGGCCTTTATATGCCTCCCCAGTGTCGGCCAATGGCTAAAGGATGCACTGGGGAGGTAGTGCAGGTGTCGGCCATTGGCCGACACCCACGCTCAAGGGTTTAAGGTAGTATGTTATTATGATACCTGATTACAGAGCCAAATAGCATCTCAATTGTCCCTGTTGCAGATCTGATGGCCTTTAATATTCTGTTCCAATAGACAGCATATTCCTGAACATCTGGTTTCTCCATCGACCCCTCCCTAAAATTAAGAAGGACTGTTAAACCTTCTTATCTATAGCATACCTATGGAGCTTGTGGGGGCACCGCTCACTCCGAACCCGGCGTTTGGCGAGTAGCATGATTTGCTGAAACACCATGCTTTTATTTGATGCATCAAATGTGTTAATGCCTGTTACATTTACAACCTTACTACTGTGGAAACCGCAGGCTTACAAGGCCATTCTGTAGAAAACATTTTAACTAATACTTGCTGTTTCAATGTTTGTGCAGAAATTCCCCTTCTAGTACAGAAGTGTGGATCAGATGTTATGCAGCAAGTTGGACACAAAAATTAGAGAGTATCAGTCTAAAGCAGGGGTCTCCAACCTTTTTTTGTATGGAGAGCTACTTCTGATCAGTAAAACTTATCATGAGCTTCTGAAGGCTTAGCAACTCGCGCATTGTTACCAGACATCTCAAAGCCCAGCTTCATTGACTTTAGGCCTAATGTCCATACAACCAGATAATATGGTTTGAACAAAATTCTTTGACTAGGGGCACTATAAAATAAAAGTGCTGTCATGTGTGTCAGTGAGAGTGTGATCTTTGGGTATGTGTTAACATGTGTGTATATGAATGACTGCGTATGATTGACTTAGAGCCTTTGTCGTATGTACTTGTGGCACAGGACATATATTTCACCATATGTGGCACTGTTACATGTAGAACACAAGCATTAACCCATTTTTTAAATGGAAGAAATTTAAAGTGCAATAGAATGTCCTGTATTTTCCCTTTGTGGCATTCACAGGCAGAAGGGCATGATTTCCTTGATGGAAGGGAGAGCAGCTTTCTGGGCTGTGCCTAACCAGAGTGCAGTGTGCATGGCATCCTGCATGACTACATCCAGCATGAGTAGGCACACTTTTTAGGCTGAGAAATCAAATGCCTTTGACAAGCGGAAAAGGCTGAGTTTCAGGTAAAAGCGGGGCAGGTATAGCATGGGGGAGTGGTGGTTGTTCACTAGTGCAAAAGGTTTATCTGACGTTGTCCTGTGGACCTTCAGTAGATTGAGCCGTTTTGACAAATGATGTATGCTTGTGAAACTCTTTAAGGTACTTTTAAACAAGCCCGAGAAATTCGGGAATGAAGCTTTACGAAACGCAATGCAGTGTGGGTGTTTTCGGGTGAATGACAGGCCTAGATTTTTTTGCCCAGAATGTGCTCTTTTTCAGAAATGTAAGTTTCCTGAAAAGCAGGCTTCCGCTGTTCTTTGCGGTCCGCACATATGTCTCTAATCACCATTCATTTGCAGTCGCTGACATGCTCTTTTAAAGGCTGCTAGATTAGCATAAGCAGCATGAGGGCAAGGTGCCTGTGGGCCACTCACATCGCATTTGCTGCAAAAACGTGACGTGATGGGCATGCCTTTGCCTCACTCACCTCACACCCCATATATATGTATATTTGGGAGATGCGTGCATATGCTGCATACACTGGCCAGTTATTCTAAATAAATGTCATGGGGAAGGCGATGCAACGGAGCTCTGCTATGACTTTCTTGGATCTTCCAACCAACAGCTGGATGCTGAATAGAAGGGCACTATACACTTTGCTCGCTCGCGGAACTCCGTGGAATTGCACAGAGTTTTTCGGGAACTCCACAGAATTCCACAGAGTGCAACTCTACGAGCCCCGCCGAGGCCTACATAACATGGAACATTTTTCTGCACTTTAAATTTTTCCCACTTGTAATGGCTGTATTTTTCAGTTATAAACATGGCAGGTTGTCTACCAGGCACTGGGAGCAAGTTTCCTGTGATGTGTAAAGGTAACACTTTGAAATGGGAGAAAATTAAACTTAAGAGTTAACTTTATGTTTATATGGATTCCATGGAACACATCATTTATATTTTCTCCCATTTCCTAGTGTTATATTTACAAACACAAGGCATCTTGCTCCTAGTGGCCTGCAGACACGGTGCCATAGTTAAGACGTAATTGTCTCAATTGAACGGGGAGAAAGACATTAATACATTGGGGTCGATTCCGATTCGGGCCGGAAAAAGCACCGACCGACTCGGAGCCGGAATTAATTCCGACCGACACGTACCTGTGGCGCCCAACCCGCCAAGTACGATGCAAAGCGTGCAAAATCCGACCGACACGTACGGAACCCAAGCCGAACGACCGAGCCGCACGGAAAGCAGCAATCCGGCCGGAAAAACACGCAAATCGAACCGACCGACACGCACCAGGAACAAATCCGACCGAAACGTACCCGCGAACTCCAAACCGCAAAGTACGATGCAAGGCGCGAAAACCACGACCGAGTCGTACGGAGGACAAGCCGTACGACCGACACGCATACAAAACTGCGAGCCGAAGTAACACAAAACACCGCGACCGACGCGTACGCAGCATAGAAAATAGCACAAACACAGCGTGAACGAAACGGAGAAGACCGTACGAGACAACTGCAGGGTCCGACTCGGTCACAAGAACGTTTCCAACATGCACAGAAAGTACTAAGGGAAAATACACAAAAAAAGGCCAAACAAGCAATTACAAAGCCAATAAATACTGGGGGGTGGGGTGGGGACAGAGAACAAAGACACACCCACAACTCCACCCATATAAAGGACACAAATCCCAACTATGATCCTTTGCAAATCCTATTCACCTGCCAGCACTCAACAGACAGCAACCACACACCCACAGCTCATCCCTCACACAAGCCACACACCATCAGCACACCAACAAATAGCTACCTCACATACACCCAGCAAAACACACACTCACACACCTTCACCTGCACACCAACACACACATCACTCACCATCACCACCCATCACCATGCCCCCAAAGAAGAATCACAAGTTCCTAGATAGTGAATTGGAAGTCATGGTAGACGAGATCCTCAGGGTAGAGCCACAGCTGTTTGGCGCACTGGTCCAACAGACACCCATCTCCCAGAAAACAAAGATGTGGAAGAGGATCATCAACAGGGTGAACGCACAATCACCATGTCTGCGCACAAAGACTGACATCCAGAACAGGTGGTATGACGTGCGCAGGAGGGTACGGGAGCTGCTGAAGAAGGACTACCTCCTGAGCAGTTGGCGGGGGTATGCCCAGACGTGGGTCCCTTGCTCACTTTGCCACTGGATTCAAGCAAGCCTGGCTGATGACGGCTGGAATGCCAGAAACCGGTCCTAGGATGCTTGTTTCCGGTCCAGGGAAGACATGGCTTGGCAGTTCGTGCTGGACTGTTCCCATGAGGCACAGGGTCAGACTGATTTGCATATGGCCATGTCTGAACTGGGGTGGTGGAGTGAGCTAAAGAATGATGATGGATTAAACCCAGATCAGTCGACTGGGGGTGAGTGTTTGATTGGCTCAAACGTTCCGTCCATCATCCCCTTTTGTATCGCTACCTCCTGAGCAAACACACCGGCAGTGGCCCTCCTGCCAAGCCAGTATACCTCAGGCCCTGGGAGGAGAAGGTGCGGGCCATCCTACCGCCAGTGAGCGTCTATGGACTAGAAAACATCCCTGAGCCTGGTGAGTACACAACAAATTTACACAATATTCTGCCACAATACACACACACATCACTGTCAAGGGGAGAGTCAAACCATGCACTCTTAGCAATTACACAGCAACCAGAACAGAATCATCCCAAAATGTGTATGTCAGTCAGATAAACACAACACATGCCATCTCAAAGTTACATTTAACCGTGTCATCACATGTACAAACACAACTACAACTACAGCTAGGCAGTGGCACAAATAGAACTAACAAACACATCCAGACATGTAGCCACCACTACAACACCAACACACAGTGAAGACCACTGAAAGAAAGGAATTCTGTGTATGCTGGGCAAGTCAGTGTAGCCAATAGCATCATGGGAGTCGTAGTCACAGATATTGCTCACCCCCACAACTGTCCCATCAACACCACCATGAACCATGCGCACATCACAGGGAGTGGAAAAGGACTAACAAGATGGCTGACACTGGGTACTGCTGTGGGGAGCACAAGGCCCTGCTGGCAACTGTGCAACAACCAACAGCAGGACACCACTGACTGACATCCTGAGAGACAACTTGCACTCCCTGCAATGGAAGCATGTTCCATGGTGGGATATCTGGCTGGGTGGGAAGGAGGACTCACAGCACTGACCATAGTCACAAGCACCTCCCATCACACACCCCCTCAACACAAACTCCACATAACCCACCTGGGAGAATGCAATGCCTCACATCCTAACTCAAGATCCCACAAAGAACCACCACCCTGGGTTATGCTGTGTGAAGCACAGGGAGACTCTTGGGACTTTTAGCCAAACAACTGCCAGGACAACACTCCCAGCCATCCTGTCAGCACAGGCAGCCCACCCCACAGGGAAGCAGAGTCAAAAGGAAGGAAGGATGGGCATGCTGGGAAGGGGGTGGAGGCAATAGCATGATGGGAGTTGTAGGCACAGATATTGCTCAGCCTCACAATTGGCCCATCAACACCACTCACAACCATGCTCACATCACAGGGAGTGGAAAAGGACTCACAAGATGGCTGACACTGGCTACTGCTGTGGGGAGCACAAGGCCCTGCTGGAAACTGTGCAACAACCAACAGCAGGACACCACTGACTGACATCCTGAAAGACAACTTCCACTCCCTGCAATGCAAGCACGTTCCATGGTGGGATATCTGGCTGGGTGGGAAGGAGGACTTGCAGCACTGACCATAGTCACGAGCACCTCCCCTCACACACACCCTCAACACAAACTCCACATAACCCACCTGGGAGAATGCAATGCCTCACATCCTAACTCAAGATCCCACAAAGAACCACCACCCTGGGTTATGTTGTGTGAAGCACAGGGACACTGTTGGGACTTTAGCCAAACAACTGCCAGGACAACACTCCCAGCCATCCTGTCAGCACAAGCAGCCCACCCCACAGGGAAGCAGAGTCAAAAGGAAGGAAGGATGGGCATGCTGGGAAGGGGGGTGGAGGCAATAGCATGATGGGAGTAGTAGGCACAGATATTGCTCAGCCTCACAACTGGCCCATCAACACCACTCACAACCATGCTCACATCACAGGGAGTGGAAAAGGACTCACAAGATGGCTGACACTGGCCACTGCTGTGGGGAGCACAAGGCCCCGCTGGCAACTGTGCAACAACCAACAGCAGGACACCACTGACTGACATCTTGAAAGACAACTTTCACTCCCTGCAATGCAAGCACAGTCCATGGTGGGATATCTGGCTGGGTGGGAAGGAGGACTCACAGCACCGACCACAATCACCAGCAGCTTTTCACACATCCCCCCTTAACACAAACTCCACACAACTCACCTGGGAGAATGCATTGCCTCACACACCAATAATCTATCCCACAAAGAACCACAACACTGGGTCATGCAGAGTGAAGCACAAGGACACACATGGGACCTGTAGCAGAACTAACCCCAGGATTACACTGTCAGCCATCTTGTCAGCACAGGCACACAACCCCACAGGGAAGCAGAGTCAAAGGGAAGGAAGCATGGGCATGCTGGGAAGGGGGGTGGAGGCAATAGCATGATGGGAGTCGTAGTCACAGCTCAACCTCCCCCACCCACATGGTCCAGCAAGCTCACACTCACGCATGCACATCCCACAGAGAGTGGAAAGGCCCATCAAAGATGTCTGACACTGGTGCTGTGTTGTGGGGAGCACAAAGGCATGCTGGGAACTGCACACCAACCAACAGCAGGACACCACTGTCAGCCATCTTGCCATTGCTCTCACACCCACACACACTGAACTCCCCACAAAAGCAAGTAAGTATGGGAATGCTGGGAAGTGGGGTGGAGGCAATAGCATGATGGGAGTCATAGTCACAGACATAGCTCACCCCCACAACTGTCCCATCAACACCACCCTGAACCATGCCCACATCACAGGGAGTGGAAAACAACTGACAAGATGGCTGACACTGGCAACTGCTGTGGGGAGCACAAGGCCCCGCTGGCAACTGTGCAACAACCAACAGCAGGACACCACTGACTGACATCTTGAAAGACAACTTTCACTCCCTGCAATGCAAGCACAGTCCATGGTGGGATAACTGACTGGCTGGGTGGGAAGGAGGGCCGGCTGTCAACCAAATACAACCAATGCAGACCATGTTCACACCCCAACAAATACATAGAAATGCCCAAATAATGCAGGACAATGTGCTACACCAATATCAACCCCTGACTGTGACAACTTAGGACAATGCAATGTACAGTCCAGAGGCACAGTCACAACTGTCAGGTGTGTCAACCATTGATGCCTGCAGAAACATAACATACATTGTGTGTGTCTCCCAAAAACAGGTGATGATGGGGACACAGCAGCAGACGCTGAGGAGTCCCAGTCCCAGGCTCAAGAGGAGACGGAGCTCACTGGTGTCGAACAGCCTCCGCCCTCCTCGGATGAAGAAGACCAACCTGGCACCTCCGGTGCAAGTCATCATGCAGCACCAGCAGGACCACCAGCTGCAGCACCAGCAGGACCACCAGCTGCACCCCCTGCACCCACCCCTCCAACGACTGTCACCACAAATACCATCCCTGCCGACATGGACAGAACAAGGAGCACCACCAGCACAGGGACCCTGGACCAACGTGGGGCCATGGACACCACCACCAACCCCCAAGGGGGACCAGGGTCATCTGTGCGTGCCACTGCACGCACTGCACATGTCGGCAGGGGTGGTGGGAGGGGTGGGAGACAGAGGTCACTGCTTGCAGAGGTGTCTGGTGTGCATGATGACCCACAACTGGCACGCATAGCCGATGCGTACCAGTCCAGCACCGGAGATCTCAGCCAGGTAGTGGGGCTCCTCAGGGACATCAAAGAACAGCAGGCTGCCCATCATGCCCGCTTGGACTCACACATGTCCCGCGTGGAGTCCAAGTGGGACACACTGCAAGAGATGACGGCGGTGCATAGGGACATATTACAATGCCTCCGCCAGATGACCAGCAACCAGTCTACACCTCCCTGTGTGCCAACAACATCTGGTGCTGAAACAACTGCAACTGCCACAGGGAGGGAGGATGACTCTGGCGGAGAGTCCCCTGCACCGCAGCAGCCTGTACTTGAGGGGCCCCCCAAAGAAGAGGGGTCGTCCGAGGAGGGGCAAGTGAGAGGCCGATGGCCATGTGCAACCCTCAGGAAGCCTGAACCTGTTCTGGATGATCACCTTTGTGCGCAAACTGTTCACCCTGTTGACGGCAACACAACTCCCACACATGACATGGGGAGTACAAGTTGGACCAATGTCTCAGACAACTGTGGCCCGATACTGGGGATTTTGTCTACCAGGACTTTCAATTCATCTAGGAACTTCTGATTGCAATATAAATGTACAGCACTAACCATCCTGTGCACTATTCACACAAATGTATCACAATAAACACACTAATACACCATACTTGCCTCTGTTGTGATTCCAACGTGGGTGCTGTCATGGGGATGATGAACTGCAAAATTACACTGTGTATGCGAACTGCAACAGCAAGTACAACACAGGCATGTGAGTAATGGCAACGTGACACATATGAGGGAGACACACCACCAGGGCTACACAACACATACACACCTAGGCCATCTGACTCATTGCCTACACTGATGTTGCCAGGAAAGACGGTGCAATGCGCAGACACCACACCTATTTCCAGTTGTAGTCAAGTAGCCCACAGGTGCAGTAAGCAAATGGCAGTCAAATGTGTGACCACAGACAACGCACATCACAAAGTGAAGCACAGGTTTATTACACAGTTGCAACATGTCGTAACCACTACAGATGCAAGGTAATCCCACCTGGCAGCGGGCACACAGTCAACAACTGTAGAAGGAAGGAAGTCCATGGGTGTGGCGCACATCACCTGTAGGGACACAACAGCTACCACCCTGGAAGTACAATGACGTCGTCGGTGGACACAGTTGACCAAACGAATCTGAAAGTACCCTGTGAAGGACAGAAATGACACACAGTCAAAAGCAATGGAGAACAGGACAGAACAGCAAAACTCATGCACAATACATGTTACAAGATACCCACCCAGAACCAAGTTAGCATGTCAACACTGTTGGGGAGTACAGACTACCTGTAAGCACACATCGCTACATACATCCAGTCAAGTAGCCCATGGACACACTCTAACAGCACCAGAGCACCACCTACACATATCATGCCAACTCACATCATTGACATGACACCTCAGGATACTCACATTCAGCTAAAGAAGTTGGTGATGAGCTGTGTGCGGACATCACCATCATCATCATTATCACTGGCATCGTGGTCCAGGCCAGGATCCTCCACAGGTGGCGGATGTTGGTCATTGTCATCCTGGATGAGAGGCAACTCCTTCCGCACTGCCAGATTGTGGAGCATGCAGCAGACGATGATAATCTTGCACACCTTCGCTGGGGCATATGGGAGGGACCCTCCTGTCTTGTCGAGGCAGCGGAAGCGGCTCTTCAGGAGACCAAATGTCCGCTCAATCACTCTCCTGGTCCGACCATGTGCCTCATTGTAGCGCATCTGGGCTGGTGTCACAGGGTTCCTGAGGGGTGTCAGCAACCACGGCATGTTGGGGTATCCCGAGTCACCTACGGACAGACAAGTGCACATTAGCTGACTTGGAAAAGTGGGCGGAATACTACAGATCAGATCACACACAATGGCGCAAAGTCAGTACACACCGACAAGCCAGGCACGCTGGTTCTGCATCTGTGCCATCATCCTGGGGATGCGACTACTCCTCATCACAAAGGCATCGTGTGCTGAACCAGGGAAACGGGCACACACGTGTGAGATGGTCATATCTGCAAGACACACCACCAGTGCATTGACCGAGTGGTAGTGTTTGCGGTTACGGTAGGCCTGTTCATGTGCCTGTGGTGGTACCAAAGCCACATGTGTCCCATCAATGGAGCCAATGACATGCGGCATCCTCCCCAGGGCATAGAAGTCACTCTTCACGTCAGTGAGTCGTTGCAGTCTAGGGAAATAGATGTACCGGTTCAGGTATAGCAACATTGCCTCCAAAACATCGCGGAGCACACGGCTGAACATGGTCTGTGACATCCCACCAGCAGTCGCCACAGTATGTTGAAAGGTACCGGTGGCAAAGAAGTGTAGGGCTGCCATCACCTTCACCTTGGGGGTCAGCGCTGTAGGATACGGCCGGCCAGGCTGCAAATGTGGGGCCAACTGCACTGCCAAATCCTCAATCAGCTGCCTGGTGAAGCGGTACCGTCGGATGCTGTCCCGTTGCACCATCGTTGCCAGGTCTGGGAATGGTCTATGGACAGCAGGAGCCCTGCAATGCAGAGGAGAAGAAAGCAAGATTGTCAGTCACCCCACATATGCGGCATTGAACACACTCAATATCACATCATACATCATTATGAGGCACAACTACATGAAGTGTGCAGTTCCGTAAGGACATGTATGGTACATACATGGCCAACATCTGTCATCACGGTTCAACAAGTGGCATCAATTAGTCCCAGGTTGGCCCATTGGATATCATGAGGCCGTGTCACAGTTCCCATCTCCTGCTGCCATGTTACAATCACCCCCCACAGTGACATGTGAGGACAGATGTGCCCCAGGCATCACATCTCAACGACAGGTACATTCCCAGGGACCCTGTATTGCCACATGGACACTGGCATTACATGGAGTATCATGTATACACCACAGCAAAACAACCATGACCCCCACAGGTAGTGGTTCCACTTGCCTCTGCAGGACAGACATGGACGTCTGTGACACACACACGCACAACATCAAAGTCCATGCACAAACAACGTGGATGTGGAGACTGTCTCCCATTGTGCACATGAAATCAGAGACATTGTAAACACTACATGCACACAGACTGTGGAAGACCATCACTATTGTGCCACTGGGTCACCCTGGCTCAAACATACCGTCCCACATGGGACTCACGGGGTATGTGACATGACATACACATACACCACCGTGAAATGTGACCATGGCACATGCTCAGATATGAACAGTTGCACATCACAGTGGTCATGTACACGTAACACCCAGGATCCTGTCCCCATGAACACGTGCACAGCCTGGGGGTGGCTGCCCCCAGGTGACACCCACAGGACAACATGTACACCAACATACACACAATAGGAAATGCAGCCTTACATGCCTTATGATACAGTTTGGACAGGCTGTGGTGTTGTAGGTGTGCTCCTCACTCCCTGGGAGCTATTTGTGGCTGGCATATGTTCATCTGAGACAGCCATGGTGACATATGCCAGTCACTTGTACAGGGATGCGTTGAACAGCAATGGACCGATCGGTGCACCCGGCCGGCCCATTGCATTCAATGTGTGCGGGTACGCGTTGTACCCTGTACGCGTTGAACCGCAATGGACCGATCGGTGCACCCGGCCGGCCCATTGCATTCAATGTGCGGGTACGCATTGTACCCCTGTACGCGTTGAACCGCAATGGACCGATCGGTGCACCCGGCCGGCCCATTGCATTCAATGTGTGCGGGTACGCGTTGTACCCCTGTACGCGTTGAACCGCAATGGACCGATCGGTGCACCCGGCCGGCCCATTGCATTCAATGTGCGCTGGTACGCGTTGTACCCCTGTACGCGTTGAACCGCAATGGACCGATCGGTGCACCCGGCCGGCCCATTGCATTCAATGTGTGCGGGTACGCGTTGTACCCCTGTACGCGTTGAACCGCAATGGACCGATCGGTGCACCCGGCCGGCCCATTGCATTCAATGTGTGCGGGTACGCGTTGTACCCCTGTACGCGTTGAACCGCAATGGACCGATCGGTGCACCCGGCCAGCCCATTGCATTCAATGTGTGCGGGTACGCGTTGTACCCCTGTACGCGTTGAACCGCAATGGACCGATCGGTGCACCCGGCCGGCCCATTGCATTCAATGTGTGCGGGTACGCGTTGTACCCCTGTACGCGTTGAACCGCAATGGACCGATCGGTGCACCCGGCCGGCCCATTGCATTCAATGTGCGCGGGTACGCGTTGTACCCCTGTACGCGTTGAACCGCAATGGACCGATCGGTGCGCACCCATTGTCAATGGCCTAGCCTGGCAACGGACGCATTTTCGAAATTTGAACGAGTCGGTTGCTGGAAATTCAGTTGGTCACCCACAACAAAGTTGCAAAATCATGTATGTCATGAAGTTGAAGATTTGAAGGATGCTGTGGGCGTGTATTGGTGCTGCTATTCCATGGATTGGCCAGATTCAGAAGATGCAAACGACTTGGACCTATCACTTTGGACACATGGGACAGTATCTGCCTCTGCAGCACATATATATTGCTGGCTGTTCCCCTGAGAGCTCACTTGCCTGCACTACATGCTCCAGGACGACATCTGCCACTGCACTGCTGCTGTCTCTGCCCCCTCTGGACCCTGCAATGGCACGTACTGTAAGAGAGAGCCCCAGCCTTCAGCCTTGAGGAGAACCAGGCCCTGCTGGACAGCCTACTTCCACAGTACAGCAAGCTGTATGGGACACCAGGGGAGCAGGTGAGTGTTCTGTGCACTGCCTTTCTGAATGTGCATTTTGTCTGACTAGCAAGGCTGAAAGTCTGCACGCCACTGGCTAGCAGGCTCACTGAGTAGTTGTCACCCCCCATAGTGTGTAGTGACATGCACTGGACAGGTATGGTGCAGTGACAGTGCATTTGAACAAGGTTTTACTTCCCATGCAATGATACCATGTAGTGACTTCTGGCAAACTGTCCATGGGCAGCGTTGCACTGCCTGTGTACATCATGTGCCCCTGTGATTGAGACATGTATATACAACTGTGTTTATGCACGGATATGTTGCATGTGTAGTAATGGCCTTTTCACTTTGTCATCCTCACAGGTTAATGCCCATCGGAAGCAGGAGATCTGGAAGGACATCGTCCGGGCTGTCCGGTCCGTGGGGGTCTACAAGCGCCGGATCCGCAACTGCCAGAAGAGGTGGCAGGACCTTCGGGGCTAAACCCGGAGGATTGCACGGGTCCAGCTGAAGCTGTCGCCTCCTCGCAGGAGGGGCGGAACACGGACCCTGACCCCCCACATGCTCCAGATCCTGGCGGTGGTGTTTCCAGACCTGGATGGGCAGCTGAAGGCCAGACAGCAGCAAGGAGGGGGTGAGTCAAAGACTGCACTGTGAACTCTGTATTACATGCTATGTGCCCTCCTCTGGCCTGGTTAAACTGCCACAGAACAGCAGTCATGTTGTCCAGGAGCCTGTCCCTCTATTGTGCACTGCCCACTCCTCATCTGATGCCCAGGTGTGGCCCTTACATTCAGGGAATTGTGTCACTTGGGACTGTGTCCTTGCAGTTTGCTTCACTCAAGGTGGGGGACAGCATCTGTTTCCCTAACTCTGTTGTGGGCATCATGGGTGGGTCCATTGTTCACACAATGCCTGTGTTCGGACATGTAATCTGCGTGTTGCTTTGATATGCGGTCCACTTGCTGAGCTGAGCCACCACATGTGCCTGGGGTATCTGGCACACACCCATGCAGCGGGTGGGAACAATGTTTGGGCCCCAGGAGTGTGCAGATTACGTGTGTCACACATACATGAAATGAAATGAAATGAAAACAAGATTTATAAAGCGCCTGGTTACCCATGGGCATCCCCGCGCTAATGCCTGCTAACACACTAATCTGAAGCTATTCATTTAGGGAAGAGTAATGTTTTAATCTGCTTCCGGAAGATGAGGTAGTTTGGTTGGGCACGGATCATACATAGCCAGCTATCCACTGTCCAGGGCTCATCCCTCATTCATGTGGGGCAGGACAGTCATGCCTACTCCAGCCCATCCAATACACCTGTACTCCCACTCCCGTGTATCAGCTGACACGTTGTGCGCAGTGATTTGACCCCTCAGGTGTCTGCCTCTGTGTCAGTGTGCTGTGGATTTGTTGCCAGGACTGCTGGGGTGTTTCTCGGTAGGGGCTCAGCATGCCACTGGAGATGTGACCATAGGAGACGATACTTGTGTGTCACATAGGTGTTTGATCAGCTGCCCGTGCAGACTGGGGTATGCGAATGTGAAGTTCAGGCAGCTGTTTCCCATTCACAGCAGATTGTGAGGGGCTCAGGTTCAGAGGGTAGTGTCACAGGTCTCCCATATGTCCAATCGGTATGACCTGGACAGATGAGGGTTAAGATGAAGTGTTGTGTGGGGGATGTACATGTGCACTTGTGCAGCTCCAGGACTTGCATTCCCCATGACCTACTATTGTGACACAGTGCAGAGTGTTGTTGTCTGGCTGCCAAGTCATACATCACTGAGACAGTGATGTATGACTTAGCAGTCATGCCTCCGCCATGGCATGTGTCTACTTATTGGTAAATCCTGCAGGGGAGTGACATGTGCTACATGCACACCATTGTGGCGATGGCTATCAGGACATGGGTGCATCATGGTGTCTGTCGCTGGTATGCATCACATGCATTTCCTATTTGACTCTGGGCATCCCTTTCATCCGGAAACCTGTACTGACTCAGTGGCAAGAGTTGTGATGTGTGCATGTCCACCTGCTACACCGTGTCCTCTGCACTGTCCAACTACTGTGTAGGTGGTGCATGTGTCCACACTGGGGTGTTGCTATCCAACAGACACCAGACAGATGGGTGCAAGGCCATGTGGGATGTGAGTGCCATGGTTGGCATCAGACTGACAATTGGCTTCTCCTGTTCAGTTAGGGCACTTTTAGCAATGTTCAACTAATGATGCCAGGGCTTGCTCTGTAATGTGCTGTGCTCACAGTGGTGTGTGCGTTTGGTGCAGGTGACTGATGTCTGTCTGTTTCCCCATTGATTGCAGATACATCCACGGCCACGGAAGGGGACAGCTCCACGGACCAGGGGGAGCCGGAGAGCCAGACTGGGTCAGCAGCCGAGGAGTGGTCGGAGGGACCCAGTGGCAGGAGGGCGAGGGGAGCCACACCGAGGAGTCCTCAGCCGCATCCACCTCAGCTGAGGACCACAGCGGCTCGGAGGATGACTCCCTTATGGAGGCGGGTGTCAGCAGCCACCACACCCCAGCTAGTGTTGCTGTCCCCGCCACCACCAGCACCACCACCGCCCTCCCATCGGCTCCCATTCCCCAGGTCCGTGGAGGCTCCCATGTTCGGGAGCGTGTCTCCTTCGGGCCAGGCACCGCACCCCCTGCCCCTGTGTCCCCTGCTGCCCAGAGTGAGGAGTCTGTGTACCTCCTTCGCCAGCTCCATGTAGGGCAGACAGCCATGCTGAGTGTCCTCCATGCACACACCGCTCTGTTGACTCAGCTGGTGTCGTTCATGGAGGGCATCTCATCGGGCATGTCTGACCTACAGAGGGGCAATAGGTCCATGGACTCCTCCCTGACGGCAGCAGTGTCCCTCCTCAGACAGTCCCTCACCCCTCCTGCCTCTGCTCCATCCACACTCCCCAGCACCTTACCCGTCCCAAGCACACACACACCGGCACAGGCACACACCAGCACACACACGTCCAGCACACAGACACACACGCCACAAACAAAACGCACATGCACGCACAGTCAGGGGACTGAAACCAGACTCACAGGGGATGGGGCCCTGGAACACACACACGCATCCACAAGCACTGCGCAGTCCTCAGTTGCCTCTCCCTCCAAAGCACCCTCCCTTGCCTCACCTGCAACCCCAAAGTCACAGCGGCTCTTCCTCTGTGACCTCGGCCTCATCCCCTACGATCCAGCTGCTCCAGCATCCAGGGGGAAGAGGAAGCCCACCCACACGGAGCAGAGTGCCCCTCGCCCCCGGACACCCTCCCCCAGGTGCAGACAGACTGAGGCCCCCACCCGCAAGTCCCCCCGGAGTCGTAAGAGCAAGACCCCGCCGCCGCCCTGCAGCTCAGGCACCAGGTCTCCTTCCTCTATCCCTCAGGCCCCCACTCCACAGGTGCCCCCACCACACCCTGCCCCAGGTTCCCCCACCCACAGATATACCATCCCCAGGAGGATCCGGCCTTCTCCCCCTGCCACTTGCTCTCCCGGCACCACACCCCCGCTGCGCTTGTCTGTGCCACTGATGTGGTGAGGGTGTCCTCCCCCTCTGTCCAGCCCACCTTGCCTGTTCCCCATTCTCCTCCCCTGGAGGTAGGCACTGCAGTGGAGTCCACTACCACCCTGTCTGACTTGGGCACTGCAGTGGCGGACCTGTCCACTCCATCTGCACGGTCCACTGCAGTCGTGCCAGCACACACACCATCTGAGCCATGCCCCCCAGTTGTGCCGGCACACACCATGTCAGACACCTCCACTGCAGTGGTCAGCGGCTCTCCAGCACCCACCACCCCTTCCCTGCCTCCTCCTGGTGAGCCCTGATCCTGTCCCTGCGGTGCCTGGCCTGCCCCCCCGGTTGCCCCCCCTAGTGGATTGTCCCTGGTTTTGTGCAGTGCAGGCATGCGTAGGGTGACATCTGCCACTGTCACCCTGTATTGACTTACTTGATGGACTGGCCATTGGCCTTTGTTGGAGCATTACTGTTCTCTGAGTTTTTGGACACACATATGCTGAATAAAGCAACTTTCTGTTCTCTAATGCTATTACTTCTGATGTACATGATGTTGATGATGCTGACCATGCCCTTGCAGCAGGGATGATGATCTTTGGTCTCATGAAAATGAAGTGTCACTGGGCAGGGCCCCATGTGGTCCAGAGGGACAGTGTCCTATCCTGTGGTGTATCCATGTCATCCTTAACAGCATCTGTGGGTGTCATGTGTACAATATTTGGCAATGGAATTTCCTAGTTACATTAGCAATGTCACATCTGTGGCTTCCATCCATGCACATCTGTAGTGCTTGCCATTGTTCAATTCATCTACTTCCCTGACCGTGTGGCCATCTCCAGTGGTCATGCAGGTTTGGGCATCAATGGGGAAGGACTCATCTGTGTTGTCAGTGCAACTTGCTGTACATGTGTGTTGGATCTGTGCTGATGATTTCGTTGACACTCCCATGACCAGGCTGATGTGATGGGAGCCTTGATTTGGTGCTAATTGTTTACTGTGTGACAAAGTGTTGTGCTGACATGATGGAGCCCTACTGATGCGACATATGGCACAGCTTTCCTCACACAGGAGTGGAGTCCCCTCATGGCAGTGTGTGCTCCTGTGACATTGCCTGCGCCCAAGGTGTGTGTTGTATGAGCATGTCTGTGTGTTCACTTCCATTTTGCTATGCGTGCTGGGATTCCTAGTGATGTTCCTGTTTGTGATGCTTGCTGAGTTGAGCTATGTTCCCCCAAAGTCTACTCCCTGGGTTCTCTGTGATGTGGGTGCATGGCACATTACTGGTCATCAGGGTGTCACCCATAGGTGTGTTTGCTGTCAGGGCTGAGTTTGTGGGCAGGCGCTGATGGGTCACAGTTAGGATTCCCCTTAGCACTTGTTGTTTACTCCTGTAATGTGATTTCCGGTTTGTGTTAGCTTTCATTGTTTGTGACACGTTGTGTGTGTGACTGCTGGCACTCCTCAGGGTCAGGGCTGCAATGTTGGTAGTTGTCCATGTGTGTGTTCTTTGTGGGTGACCTTGGCTTCTTCATTGGTGTGTGACTGTGGCTTGGATCCCATTGGTTGGTGTGGTGTTGCCGTCATGTCCATGTACGGCGTAGTGTGCAGTGTGTCAGACATTTAGGAGTCTTGTTGAGTGGCCATGTGTGCTGTGTTTCTGCACCTTGCTTCCCACCCACCCCGCTGGGATTGTCATGGGTGCATGCGCAATGTCACCTGTGCATGTGAGCTTCACTGCAGCACATTGTTGGTGGTCGAGGTGTGTGTTGTTTAGTGTGTGCAGATGAGAGTTGTTGCCCGGCAAGACCCCTGCCTCCATGTTGGCCTTGGCTTACTGGCCATGCTGATTGATTTGTGCTTGTGTGGGTGTGCTGGTGATTCTTTGCTCAGGATACATGACTGTGGTTCACAGTGTGAACGACATCTGGCTTTGTCATCACAGTGGTATTGTAATGCAGCCCAGGGTCACCACATTGTGTGGGCCCTGGGGGTGGTGCTGTGGTGCCTCGGTGTCTTACTGTGTGGGTTGCTGTTCCTACATGCTTGTGTGACATGTGTGATTTGAGCTCCCTCTCATCTGACAATGCCTGATTGCCCACATAGGGGAATTGGATCCCTGAGTTACCTTTGTGTGGCACTGTATGCACATCTGTGTGTTTGGTCTTCAGGCCTCCTCATGTGTTGTGTGGTTGCCTGGGGACACTGGTCCCCCCTCACCTGTTGTGTTTGATGTGCAGTGTGTGTCTGCCTGTTTGTGTTTGTGCATCAGCGCCACTGCATTGGCATATTCATGGTGTGCCATTATCTGTATGTTGTTTGGTGTGTTTGCCCTGCTGTCCCTGGGACTCCTAGGTCATCAGTCAGCACAATGATCATTGTTTATGTGTCCCATTGCTGCCATGGTATGGTATCTGTTCACCTGCCATCTGCAGTCTACACAGGGTATCTGCATTGGTGTGTCCATTGGTGCAAATATGTGGGTCTGCATTGTGATGGTCACTTCTGTCATTGTGTCATTGATGTATGTTGACGGTGTCAGACACCATGGGTGATGTTTGTATGCAGCTGGCCAGAGGTATGTCTTATTTGCACTGCACTGTTTGCTCCCCAAATCTATGTTGCAATGGGACACCTGCACTACTTTGCCACAGTTGTGTTTGTCGTTCTGTGACCAGGATGTGTCCATGCAGTTTGCCAGTTGCAGCTTCTACTTTGTTCACACTTACATTTTGGTCACTGTGATGATGGGGGTTTGGACCCCATTGCCACAATGGTTAAGATGTGCTTCAGCTCAGGACCCCACACTTACATTTTGGGCACTGTGATGATGGGGATTTGGACCCCATTGACTCAATGGTCAAGATGTGCTTCAGCTCAGGACCCCACACTTACATTTTGGGCACTGTGATGATGGGGATTTGGACCCCATTGCCACAATGGTCAAGATGTGCTTCAGCTCAGGACCCCACACTTACATTTTGGTCACTGTGATGATGGGGGTTTGGACCCCATTGCCACAATGGTCAAGATGTGCTTCAGCTCAGGACCCTACACTTACATTTTGGTCACTGTGATGATGGGGGTTTGGACCCCATTGCCACAATGGTCAAGATGTGCTTCAGCTCAGGACCCCACACTTACATTTTGGGCACTGTGATAATGGGGGTTTGGACCCCATTGCCACAATGGTCATGGCCTGCTTGCATTGTGGGGGCCACACACATTTATGTGTGGCACATGTGATAGGGTGTCACATTGTATGTTGATGATCATGTTCTGTGTCGTAGCCATGTGACACAGTCTACACACGCTTGTCATGGTGTTGGGGGGATGTCTTAATGTTGCATTCTTTATGTTGGTGTGTGCTTGTTGCGACATGTATTAGCCATCCTGTGAGTGGAGATGTTGTTAGTGGTAGGCATCCAGCCCCCTGGCTAAGGGTGGTAGTAGTGGTAGGCATCCAGCCCCCCTGGGTAAGGGTGGTAGTGGTGGTAGGCATCCAGCCCCCTGGGTAAGGGTGGTAGTAGTGGTAGGCATCCAGCCCCCTGGCTAAGGGTGGTAGTAGTGGTAGGCATCCAGCCCCCTGGGTAAGGGTGGTAGTAGTGGTAGGCATCCAGCCCCCTGGCTAAGGGTGGTAGTAGTGGTAGGCATCCAGCCCCCCTGGGTAAGGGTGGTAGTAGTGGTGGGCATCTGGCACCCCCTGGCTAAGGGTGGTAGTAGTGGTAGGCATCCAGCCCCCTGGGTAAGGGTGGTAGTAGTGGTAGGCATCCAGCCCCCTGGGTAAGGGTGGTAGTAGTGGTGGGCATCTGGCACCCCCTGGCTAAGGGTGGTAGTAGTGGTAGGCATCCAGCCCCCTGGCTAAGGGTGGTAGTAGTGGTAGGCATCCAGCCCCTCCTGGGTAAGGGTGGTAGTAGTGGTGGGCATCTGGCACCCCCATGGCTAAGGGTGGTAGTAGTGGTAGGCATCCAGCCCCCCTGGCTAAGGGTGGTAGTAGGGGTAGGCATCCAGCCCCCTGGGTAAGGGTGGTAGTAGTGGTAGGCATCCAGCCCCCTGGCTAAGGGTGGTAGTAGTGGTAGGCATCCAGCCCCCTGGGTAAGGGTGGTAGTAGTGGTAGGCATCCAGCCCCCTGGCTAAGGGTGGTAGTAGTGGTAGGCATCCAGCCCCCCTGTGTAAGGGTGGTAGTGGTGGTAGGCATCCAGCCCCCTGGGTAAGGGTGGTAGTAGTGGTAGGCATCCAGCACCCCTGGCTAAGGGTGGTAGTAGTGGTAGGCATCCAGCCCCCCTGGGTAAGGGTGGTAGTAGTGGTAGGCATCCAGCCCCCCTGGCTAAGGGTGGTAGTAGTGGTAGGCATCCAGCCCCCATGGCTAAGGGTGGTAGTAGTGGTAGGCATCCAGCCCCCCCTGGGTAAGGGTGGTAGTGGTGGTGGGCATGTGGCACCACCTGGGTAAGGGTGGTAGTAGTGGTAGGCATCTGGCACCCCTATGGCTAAGGGTGGTAGTAGTGGTAGGCATCCAGCCCCCCTGGCTAAGGGTGGTAGTAGTCGTAGGCATCCAGCCCCCCTGGCTAAGGGTGGTAGTAGTGGTAGGCATCCAGCCCCCCCTGGATAAGGGTGGTAGTAGTGGTGGGCATCTGGCACCCCCATGGCTAAGGGTGGTAGTGGTGGTAGGCATCCAGTCCCCTTGGCTAAGGGTGGTAGTGGTGGTAGGCATCCAGCCCCCCTGGGTAAGGGTGGTAGTAGTGGTAGGCATCCAGCCCCCTGGGTAAGGGTGGTAGTAGTGGTGGGCATCTGGCACCCCCTGGCTAAGGGTGGTAGTAGTGGTAGGCATCCAGCCCCCTGGCTAAGGGTGGTAGTAGTGGTAGGCATCCAGCCCCCCTGGGTAAGGGTGGTAGTAGTGGTGGGCATCTGGCACCCCCATGGCTAAGGGTGGTAGTAGTGGTAGGCATCCAGCCCCCTGGCTAAGGGTGGTAGTAGTGGTAGGCATCTGGCACCCCCATGGCTAAGGGTGGTAGTAGTGGTAGGCATCTGGCACCCCCATGGCTAAGGGTGGTAGTAGTGGTAGGCATCCAGCCCCCTGGCTAAGGGTGGTAGTAGTGGTAGGCATCCAGCCCCCTGGGTAAGGGTGGTAGCAGTGGTAGGCATCCAGCCCCCTGGCTAAGGGTGGTAGTAGTGGTAGGCATCCAGCCCCCCTGGGTAAGGGTGGTAGTAGTGGTAGGCATCCAGCCCCCCTGGCTAAGGGTGGTAGTAGTGGTAGGCATCCAGCCCCCCCTGGGTAGGGGTGGTAGTGGTGGTGCGCATCCAGACCCCTGTGTGCATATGTGGCATTGGTGATGGGCATCCCGCCCCTATGGTGCTGCTGTTGCTGGTGTAAGTAAATTCTGCTTCCCTCTGTGTGTGTGTGATGTGTCGTGTACGTGTTGTATGTTTTTGTGGTTGGTGTCTGACTTACCTTCTGCGCCGTACGCGTCCGTGCCTGTTCCGGTAGTAAATGTAGAATATTGGTAGGATCGGAACGAAGGGATTCATGGTTGGTTCGTCTCGTTCGTCTTTCTCGTTGCATCGCGTCATCCTCGTCGCTGGCGTGTTCGCCTCGTAGCCGTGGATCGTGTTGTGGCGCGAATCGGAGCTTATGTGCGCCTCTCCCGGAAGCTTTGACGTGCCGGACGTAGCGACGGGTTCGGCGCGTACAGAAAGCGCATCGTACTTGTCCGGCCGGACGGGGCTGCATTTTCCCTTCCGTGCGACTCGATTCGGCGTTTCCGGATTCGCCTCGGTCGGAGAACAGGACCTGGATTGGGTGAGTACGACTCGGCCGGATTCTATGCTGTTGTGCGCATCGTACTTGCTCGTTCGGAATAATGTACGGATCGGTCGGGAAACAGGCATTCGCATGGCTTTTTTCCCGACCGAATGGTATTGGGTGCGCCTCCGACCGAGATCGGAATCGGCCCCTTAATGTTTCATAGAAATATTTGTCTTCACTTTAAATTTCTCCTATTTAAAAAAAGCGGTATTTTCAGTCATAAATATGGCACAGTGTCTACTGGCCACTGGGAACAAGAGGCCTGCTGTTTGTAAATGCAACGCTTTGAAATGGGAGAAAATTAAAATGAAGAGTTAACTCAATCATCAAAGTAACTTTTCATTTTCTCCCCATTTAAAAGTATTCAGAAACATCATTTTGTTCTCATCTCCAGAATCGAGTGGACAAGGACTTTTTTTTAAGAGTCTAATACCTCATTGCTTCAGTTCTTCACTTCTGTGCCCCGGCCAGGGTCATAACTCTGAGCACTGCTCATTATCAGACTGTGCTACCTGCAGCCTGATGATAATAATGCCAAATAAACACAGCCTTACATGTGCTTGAAGAGGACAATGTGATCCTCTGATTATTTAACAAGCATTGGCAAAGGCAATAGGTGTTGCCTATGATAGCTAATGGCAATGTTTTGTAGCCATGCTGTAAAGTCACACGGATGCTTTGCAGTATGGCTAAAATGAATTTAAAGAAGTGCTATGAAGCAGCTAGGACTAATATGCTTTTTTTTTTAAAGTGAAATAGTGCTGGATGCATCATAGTCCTTATGTTTTTTTTATTATTATTATTTCTAGTCAGGCTGCACAACAGCCACACTGCTGTACAGCACGGCTAAAAATCATTGCCAAAGTTGACAATGCCAATGCTGTACGGCATGAACAAAAGGCATTGAGAGAGCCAACAGTCTAAACACCTACTGGCTTTGCCAATGCTTGTAACCTTTGTGATTCTGAACAAATCAGTTAACCTCCCCATGAGTGAAAAAGAAAAAAAATATGGCAAAAAACGATCACATGTAGAAAGCAATTGAGTCATTGGAAGCAGATAATGGCTGTTGTCACAATAAAAGGAGATACCATCTGTTGTCACAATAAACATCTATTTCAAAGGAGAAAAGGGCTTCTTTGAAGTTCATGTGACATAGTAAAACATAGCTACAAATGGCGGGAGGTTCAACAAGGAGAGCAAGGAAGAAGAAAAATAACTGTAGTACCCCAATAACAGCGCAATCAGAGGAAGGACAGTAATCAAGCAGAAGCAATTGGTACTTGGTACATGCTCCTGCCAAAAAGAAGAGGAAGCGGAGCCAGCAGGCGCTGGCCAATTAGAAGGCAGCAAATAAGAGTGACAATTAAGCCAACAAATGTTAAGCAATGAGCAGGCTGCAAGCCCCTTGTTGTTTACATTTATTTTCATAACCACTCTTTGTGCTGCAGTTGCACTTGTGTGGTAAAAGAACAGAATTAGAGTGATAGGGACAGTGAGAGACACAGAGTGAGAGGTGGGTGACAGACAGAAAGAGGGCGAAAGATAGATGAGAGACAGAGTGAGATAGAAGTGTTGTCGTATTTCAATATATGTTTATTTATTTAGACAAAAAATTGCAGACAGTAGAGAAATGCAAACTAACTTCAAAAAATACACACATCAAAATTAACCGGTTTAAAAGATCTTAAACAGCGGACAAGGCCAATTGCCACATCTAAAAAGCTAACTTGCACTATATGAGTCATGGCAGAAGATTGAGGCAAAACATCATACTTAATAAAGGCATTACAATTGTCCACTCAGAGATAACATCAAAGGACAGCCCATCAGAGTATGAGAACAGTTACAGCTTTAGTGTAAGGAGCAGATGCGTTTCCCCTCCTTTTCACAGATCAGAGCGACTCCACTAGGAATGGAAAACAGAGCCTGAAACCAAGCCTGGAGGTGGTAACCTCTGACTTTGACTACTGTGCTGGAAACTGGTCAATAGAGAGATAGAGGTGTTTGCGGGGAAAGAGAGAGACAAAGAGAGAGACAGAGAGAGAGAGAGAGAGATAGACACAGAGAAAGAGGGGATGATAAATAAGAAAATGAGAAAAAGACAAGTGTGGAGAAAGAGCCAGAGAGAGCGGAGCCAGCGAAAGGAGAGACAAGCAAGTGAGCGAGCACCCTTTAAAAACCATCAGCCCCCCGTGTACACTTCTTCAGCGATTCTTCATATCACTCCCCTCCCTTTCTACAGCAGGGTCACCCAGCCCACATCACTACCCTGATGCACTTTTCACCATTGCTCATACCACTTCTCTCGCACACCGGTGCTGTCTCCCTCATACCCTGTGTCACTGCCTTTGTACACTTCAGTAGCCACCCGCGAGAGCTGGATATAATTGTGAGCTACATGGTTTCTGCGCGTACAAACCCGGTACAGTGGCCTTGGTGGGACTTCTCATTAATCAGAGACTGTTAGAGGCAGGTTTTCCGCGCATGTTCAGCCAGCGAGCGGTGTCCCTGCCCTCGCCCCCACAATCTGGAATGCCCTTCCTGGCAACATCAGAAGCATCCAAAATCACGGGTCTTTCCGGAAGGCAATAAAGACCTATCTCTTTCTGAGTTAATTCCTCATCCTTACCCTGCCGCCTTCTTTTTTCTCTCTGTTGGTCTCTGGGATCAGCGCTGGGACGCCCCGTTGCTGGGGCAGCCATGTGCTTTACAAATCTCGTAACATAGCATAATATAGCATTAGGTGCTGTAGATCCCTCTTCTGCTGGCGAGATGGAGCATAGTGGTAGAGGCTGTGGAGTGGGGGAGGAGGGGTGCTGATCCTAGTCTGGTCCATGAGACTAATATAATGTCGAATCCAAAGAGGTGGATGACTGGGCCTGGAGTAGTTAAACGTTGCTGGGCATAGAAAATAGCTAAAATGCTGATATGCCTCAGAGACATAGGGCAGCTATTTTACACAGGGAGTTTGGAGGCTGACCCAAGGCATGGGGCGACCAGCAGGCATGAAGGCAAATTCTGGGAAGGGAAGTGAGGTATTGAGACGAGAACATAAGAAATGCTGTTATGTCCAGCTACCTAGCATTATCTAGCTGGTAGATAATGATGGCAGTGAAGTAAGGGATTGAGCCTAGAGTAGTAGAGATGTTATTGTTTGCTGGAAAGTGAGGGAGGGAGTTAGCTGGTAGAGATGCCGTCACAATCAGGGAAGTGTTGGATTGAGCCTTAAGGGGTAGAGATGCTGTCTCTGGTGAAATCAGGGGATGGCACTAGCTGGTAGAGATTCTGTCACAGCCAGGGAAGTGGGGCATTGAGGCTAGAGCGTAAGAAATGCTGTTGTGCTCAGTGAAGTCGGGAGTGGGGTCTAAGTGGTAGATGTGCCGTCATGGCAAGGGATTGAGCCTAGAGAGGTAGAGATGCTATTGTTTGCAGGGAAGTGAGGGATGGCTCTCGCTGGTAGAGATGTTGTAACGGTCAGGGAAGTGGGGATTTGAGCCTTGAGTGGTAGATATGCTGTTATGTCCAGTGAAGCGAGTTGGTAGATGCCGTAATGGCCTGAGAATTGGGTGATTGAGTTCAGTGAAGTTGGGAGAGTGCACTAGCTGGTAAAGATACTGTTATGGCTAGAGAAGTGGGGGACTGAGTCTAGAGTGGCAGAGATGCTAATGGTTCCAGGGAAGTGAGGAGGGGTCTAGCTGGTAGAGATGCCTCATGGCCAGAAAAGAGGGAGTTTGAGTCCAATGAAGTCCGGAGAGGGCAATAGCTGCTAAAGATAGTGTTATGGCCAGGGAAGTGGGGACTGAGATTAAAACAGAAGAAATTATGTTTTTTCCAGTGAAGTGGGGAATTGAGCCTGGACTAGAAGAGATACTTTTGTGTCCAGTGAAGTCGGGTGAAGGCTATAGTTGGTAGAGATGTCGTCATGCCCAGGGAGGTAGGGGTTATGTTTAGTGTGACAGAGATGCTTTTGTGCAGTGGAGTGGGTATACAAACATGACACACGTCCCCTAAGCTCCTCAAAGCCTCCTTGTTTCAGAATGCAAGCGCGCAAATCGTTTAAATATTCCCTCCATCTTCTCTTTTAATTATTTCTTTCCTACCTTTCTCTTTCAATGTAGGCAATCCAGAAAAGTAATTAGAGGCTGTAGCATCCAATCTATCAGAAAGCTGCATCGTGACAAAACATCAGTGACTTCTCCAGTCAGAGATTGAAGAGCAATTCTCTTAATTATATCTTCGCTACACCACACTAGACTAATTACAAGCACGTGGTGATCGGCTGTGGGACACAGGCTTCCTTAATTAGGTTCCTCATTTTCTGCCCTGGAGAGGAGAAGCCTTGCTCTACGGAGAGGCTCTGCATGGGCTTTATTTATGCCCTTGCGAAGAATACAATCTAGATGTTGCCAGGCAGTGCATCTCCAAGGTAGGTGGAAGGAACATCAGGGACCACGGAGGGTTCTGCATCCCGCACGCCCCTGGAGAGGACCTGTGTATTTGTCTCGAGCCTTCATAGGGCCAACTCTAAAGGGAAAAACCAGACAAGACCCAGACGTGTGACAATGGAAGCTGTCGCTGCAGTATAAGTCATGGGTGTGGTCTAACTGAGCTGATGAGGATGAGACAGCCATGTTGGAATAGGTCGAATTCCTAAATAAAACACGGGGTGTAAAGTGTCAAAAAAAATGCTGAACATTAATAGGAAGTCAGGAGGACCTACCTGGGCGACGAGTGGAATCGACGAGAGAGTGGGCATGCACTCACCGAGCAGCAGAGCACCCCCGTCGCAGCAGATCTGATCGATGCACAACAGATGGTCTTTTCCAGCTATGGCAGAAGGAAATTAAAGGAGCGTGAGTTAAAGGCACGAGGATTGCTAAAGGGGCATTCTTTGCATGAAGGTCAAATGCAATGAGATAATAAAGAGCGAGTGACAAAAAACACAGGCAACAACAAACACGGGCAGGAAAGGAAGAACAAATTAGTCCCACAAAGCACAGATAAACAACCAAAGCGTAAAGCTACAGTACTTGGGTGGTGTTCCATGGGAGGAAATGAAAGACAAAAAGGAGGGAAAAGAGGACGGATTTACCACTAGCAAGCAAGGATTTTTAAAGGACACTGAAGCAAACAAATGAAAAGCTGTAAGCCCACAAAGAAGATACAACAGGTCTCAAAATAACATAAAAATGAACTTAAGGGTTTGAGGTACTCTGAAGGTGTCTACAAGCTACTGGTAATTTTAAATCCTAATGCAAACTCATATGAAAAAATGTGCTTACAAGAACAAATATAGAACATTTTAATCTATGCCCTGGTCTATAGTGTAAATTTCCAGCCTGAAAAGCATGTATAGGTATTTTTGCATATAATATAAATCAATGGCATTAATAAAAGCTCTCCTATGCTAACTTAGCTGGGCTTTGGAATGTAAAGCAGCACAAACGGCATTGATAATCAACATTCATGTTCAAAGCCAAACATGCTTTGTGTCGCGGAGTGCCAGCCGGCAACATGTATGCAAATGAAGTGAGAACAGCAGAAGCACTCCTACAATTCCACGTAATGTCAGATCTACGAAACTAGCATCTTCTGGCTCTGCATGTACTCTAAACATCAAATGAGACGAGAATCAACAATGAGCAAGCAGAATACCACATAAGATTTCAACCAGTAATGTATAGCTGTCCCCAAAATTACAGGAGATTGGTTGGTTTTTAATGCAAGATCTAAGATGGCCAAACTTATGGAGCGCCCAAAAAGCAGAATGCAACAAAGTAAGTATTAATTACCAAAGTCTATCTTGCCCTCAAAAATATTGACACTCGATGTATCTTGCTTTTTGCATTTTTCTAGTTCATCAACGGCTCTCTCATGTAGCCTCTTTAAAATCACTTTTATAGGATTAGCTCTGGGTATAATGCTGCTGAGGTGACATAGACGGAGGAGTACAAATGTATAATATAAAACATTTCTTTTGCTGCTGGTTGCGGCAAGCAAGTTTACATTTTATAAAGCTTATAAATGTATGCCTCTCAAGTCCTTTCCCTGTTCAGATATTGATGGGGCTGGAAAATTTCTGATGCTGCCTCGATTTAGTGATTTCTCTTTTTTTTAGGACGCCTGCCAAGGTTCAAATCAAAGTCCCTTTCACAACTAGAAATGAATCACTATAGTCAATACCTATCCCACACTCTGCTTTGATGAACTGAGAAATAATAGGCTGTTTCAATCAAGGTGAGGCTTGCAAATAGACGTCCGCAAAGACCAGGAAGAGATAGCATATAGAATTTGATTTACCCATTAACTCTACCACTTGTATATTTGAAGTATTAGTTACTATGCTTTTCACATGGTTTATTACATTAATTGCTAATCCCAATTAACACTGCTTCTTCTATGCTGTTTGACTGCCTGGTTAAAGAATTCTTATAACTCAGACAAGGGTACAAACCTGTCCACCCAGTATTCTTAAAAACCTAACATAGCATGCTTAGTAATTATACACCGCTATGTCTCGTTCACCGAGTAGCTATTGTAGGCCTGCAGTATTATGGAATAATATTTGGTTTAAAAGCAATAAGTGATATCTTTAATAACTGGCCACAAGGGTCCTGCACTTAATTGTAACAGAAAATGTATATACTTTAGTGAAATCTCTGCGTAACTCTCTGTACTTTAAAATGAAACTTGTTATTATTCCTGAAAAGAAACATAGAAAAGATGAGCATCTTAGATATGTGTTTTGTCACTAAGTGCTCACTGTGGAAGAAGTCTCAGTTTCTACTTGACTTATGTGCCACTGTAAAGTAGTTCACATACATTAATAACCTGTAATTCCTAAATTGGCAACTCATATGAACATTAATGGAACTCTAAACACCTTACACAATAATCATAAAGGCATAACATTTGAACCATAGTTCTGATATAAGAATCACTCCTATGCTGTCACAGGAGAAAGTAAGTAAGTAAGTAAGTAAGTGAGAGCAAAATACGACAGTCTTTTTTTTTTGTTTCACAATTCTTGATTAAAAATGTTTTCCCAAAAATACAGAAACAATGAATAACTGTCATATATCGATCATATCATGAAACAAATATACAATAGGAATAAGAAAAACGAAGGACAGTAAAGTAGAAGATGGAGAAGAAAAAGAAAAGAAAACAAGCATTGGCATAGCCAATAGGTTGGGACCTTATTAGTGTTTAGCCAGAGCTATTGGCTTTGGCAATGTATTTGAGCTATGCTACCCAAGCGGACAGATATACCTAAGTAGAAAAGATAGAATTTTGCTGTACCTAACAATTGAAGATCTTGTTAGTGTGGATTAAAATGATACACAGACCCTAATGCACAAGCACATGTTAAAAGAGCTTGTGCATGAAGTAGAGAGACCGTGAAGTTTGTGAACATATGGGCATATGTGCAATTAACTGGCGGAGAGCGGTTTAGCTCCAAAATTGCTGACGCCGTGCTCCGTCAGTTCAAAAATGCAGGGATACGCCATATTTACAATGATACAGCGCGCCCCTGCATTTTCCCTAACGCTGGCACTAAATTAAGCTGCCTACGCACCATAGTGCAAGGGTGCCTGCGTTGGGGGGGAATGATTGTTTATGTGCAGGAAGGTGTTCCTTCCTGCACATAAACAATCCAGAATGCCGATTTGTAACTCCTATTTGTACTGCATTGTGCAGCACACATAGAAGTTGCAAATCGCCATTTGTTTAATGATTGTTTATATGGTGGAAGGGACACCTTCCTGCACATAACAATCATTCATGGCGATTTGCTATTTCTATGTGTGATGCACAATGCAGCACACATAGAAACAGCAAAAACTAGGAGGAATTAATTATTTCTCCTCGTTTCGCCATGTTTTATTCAGTCTTAATTTTGGATCTGCCCCACATTTATGCCACCCTTGAGAATAGGGGGCAGCGTCAAAATCAATGGTGTTGCGGCGGAACGCCCACCGCAACACCCATTGCCCGCACCTTTCACGCTAAGTGTAGCGTGAAAAGAGGGCCTTATTTACAAGGTGGTGTTAAGCCTTAATGTGGCTTAACACTACCTTGTAAATAAGGCGATGGACTTAATGCCACCAGAACGTCTTAAAAAGTGACGTTCTGGTGGCATTAAGTCCTTGTACATATACCCCTTATTTTGGTGTGGGTGCAAATCCTGCATTGCTGATTCCTGGCATTGTCCAGCATTCCGTCCATCAATTGTTTCTTTTGCATTTGTCCCCCTAAGTGGGAAGGGTATGCCCAGACGTGGGTCCCATGCTCACTACACCACTGGATTCAAGCTAGTCTGGCTGAAGAAGGGTGATGCCCTGAAACCGGTCCCAGGATGCTTGTTTCCGGTCCAGGGAGGACCTGGCTTGGCAGTTCGGGCTAGACTGTTCCCACAAGGAACAGGGTCAAGACTGATTTGCATATGGCTGGGGTCAAACTGGGGTGGTGTGGTGAGCAAAAGAATGATGGATTTAACCCAGATCCTTGTGACTGGGGGTGAATGTTTGCATTGTCCAGCATTCCGTCCATCAATTGTTTATTTTGCATTTGTCGCCCTAAGTGGGAAGGGTATGCCCAGACGTGGGTCCCGTGCTCACTACACCACTGGATTCAAGCTAGCCTGGCTGAAGAAGGGTGATGCCCTGAAACTGGTCCCAGGATGCTTGTTTCCGGTCCAGGGAGGACCTGGCTTGGCAGTTTGGGCTGGACTGATTTGCATATGGTTGGGTCCAAACTGGGGTGGTGTGGTGAGCAAAAGAATGATGGATTTAACCCAGATCCTTGTGACTGGGGGTGAATGTTTGCATTGTCCAGCATTCCGTCCATCAATTGTTTCTTTTGCATTTGTCGCCCTAAGTGGGAAGGGTATGCCCAGACGTGGCTCCCGTGCTCACTACACCACTGGATTCAAGCTAGCCCGGCTGAAGAAGGGTGATGCCCTGAAACCGGTCCCAGGATGCTTGTTTCCGGTCCAGGGAGGACCTGGCTTTGCAGTTCGGGCTGGACTGTTCCCACAAGGAACAGGGTCAAGACTGATTTGCATATGGCTGGGTCCAAACTGGGGTGGTGTGGTGAGCAAAAGAATGATGCATTTAACCCAGATCCTTGTGACTGGGGGTGAATGTTTGCATTGTCCAGCATTCCGTCCATCAATAGTTTCTTTTGCATTTGTCACTCTAAGTGGGAAGGGTATGCCCAGACGTGGGTCCCGTGCTCACTACACCACTGGATTCAAGCTAGCCTGGCTGAAGAAGGGTGATGCCCTGAAACCGGTCCCAGGATGCTTGTTTCCGGTCCAGGGAGGACCTGGCTTGGCAGTTCGGGCTGGACTGTTCCCACAAGGAACAGGGTCAAGACTGATTTGCATATGGCTGGGTCCAAACTGGGGTGGTGTGGTGAGCAAAAGAATGATGGATTTAACCCAGATCCTTGTGACTGGGGGTGAATGTTTGCAGTGTCCAGCATTCCGTCCATCAATTGTTTCTTTTGCATTTGTCGCCCTAAGTGGGAAGGGTATGCCCAGACGTGGGTCCCGTGCTCACTACACCACTGGATTCAAGCTAGCCTGGCTGAAGAAGGGTGATGCCCTGAAACCGGTCCCAGGATGCTTGTTTCCGGTCCAGGGAGGACCTGGCTTGGCAGTTCGGGATGGACTGTTCCCACAAGGAACAGGGTCAAGACTGATTTGCATATGGCTGGGTCCAAACTGGGGTGGTGTGGTGAGCAAAAGAATGATGGATTTAACCCAGATCCTTGTGACTGGGGGTGAATGTTTGCATTGTCCAGCATTCCGTCCATCAATTGTTTCTTTTGCATTTGTCGCCCTAAGTGGGAAGGGTATGCCCAGACGTGGGTCCCGTGCTCACTACACCACTGGATTCAAGCTAGCCTGGCTGAAGAAGGGTGATGCCCTGAAACCGGTCCCAGAATGCTTTTTTCCGGTCCAGGGAGGACCTGGCTTGGCAGTTCGGGCTGGACTGTTCCCACAAGGAACAGGGTCAAGACTGATTTGCATATGGCTGGGTCCAAACTGGGGTGGTGTGGTGAGCAAAAGAATGATGGATTTAACCCAGATCCTTGTGACTGGGGGTGAATGTTTGCATTGTCCAGCATTCCGTCCATCAATTGTTTCTTTTGCATTTGTCGCCCTAAGTGGGAAGGGTATGCCCAGACGTGGATCCCGTGCTCACTACACCACTGGATTCACAGCTAGCCTGGCTGAAGAAGGGTGATGCCCTGAAACCGGTCCCAGGATGCTTGTTTCCGGTCCAGGGAGGACCTGGCTTGGCAGTTTGGGCTGGACTGTTCCCACAAGGAACAGGGTCAAGACTGATTTGCATATGGCTGGGTCCAAACTGGGGTGGTGTGGTGAGCAAAAGAATGATGGATTTAACCCAGATCCTCGTGACTGGGGGTGAATGTTTGCATTGTCCAGCATTCCGTCCATAAATTGTTTCTTTTGCATTTGTCGCCCTAACTGGGAAGGGTATGCCCAGACTTGGGTCCCGTGCTCACTACACCACTGGATTCAAGCTAGCCTGGCTGAAGAAGGGTGATGCCCTGAAACCGGTCCCAGGATGCTTGTTTCCGGTCCAGGGAGGACCTGGCTTGGCAGTTCGGGCTGGACTGTTCCCACAAGGAACAGGGTCAAGACTGATTTGCATATGGCTGGGTCCAAACTGGGGTGGTGTGGTGAGCAAAAGAATGATGGATTTAACCCAGATCCTTGTGATGGGGGCTGAATGTTTGCATTGTCCAGCATTCCGTCCATCAATTGTTTTTTTGCACATGATTCCTGGCAAGTGGCACTACTACTGCTGAAACAAGGCCAATGGAGGTACCAATGGGTGAGGCGGACTGGCCTCAAGGGTCCTGTGACCTCGGTGACAGAGTCACTGTTGCTCTAGGGTGTGCTGCTTCGTGGGCCTGCCCGCAAGACTGGAGGTGAACTTCAGTATGGATTGTGGTGGACAGGCCTTCAAGGTTAACCCACACTTACCACCGCTAGGGTCCACCTGCTGGTGCTAAGACACCAGGGCTTCTAAGGTCTAGTATGGTGTGCTTCCTCAGGAGAGTGGTCTGGTGGACTGGTCATAAAGGCTTAACCTGGTTCATCAGTTCCAAATTCGGCAGCTCTGGTCATAGTGCCACATCCTCCCCCCACTGAACACCATACTGCCCCACTGAGAGACACTTGTGCTGCCTTCAGCTACAACCCAATTGTGCCCCGCTATAAACACCTGGATGTGATTCATTTCAAATTACGCACTAGACAAGAGTAATTTGCTGCCTGAAAAAAAAAAAATAACATCCTGGAAAAAGCAAACACTCATAGGGAATGCAAGATTAAGTAAAGCATGTGAAATGTAAGCAGGAACAACATGGTTACCTTAACGCTTTCACACTCATTCAGAAATCAATTAGTGTTTTTGCCTGAAAAGTTAAGGGCATGACTACAGGGCCCGGAAGGGACCCGTTTCAATGCCATTGCTTATATCCTTACAAAATGTAAGCAGTATGGTTTAAAAAGACCACATCCCTGACCACAGAGCGTGGTATTCATTTTATAAACTAAAATAAGGAAAACAGCTCATAAATATAACATTAAACATTTTCCACTCCACGCATCAACAGAAAGACGAGAAAACAAAAGTAGCGCTTCACTGGCAAACTCTGTAAAGTGACGCTAATGTGTTTAGGTGTGAATAAAATCAATCTGGCCAATTTGGGACCACTCTGTCCTGCTTTCTTTAGTTATTGTTCGGAAAACAGCTAATAAGGATCACTATAAACATTTTCCACTCCACGCATCAACAGAAAGATGAGAAAACGAAAGTAGCGCTTCACTTGCAAACTCTGTAAAGTGGCGCTAATGTGTTTGGGTGTTAATTAAACCAATCTGGCTCTTTGCAAGCACTCTCTATTTTGTTGTTTTTCGTATTTTTAACCTTTTTTCCTCTCCATCCCAAGGCTGCACTTCGGAGTAGAAAAATGTGAGAAAAAGACGACATTTCCAGCAAAAGTGTGTACAGTGTGGAAAGTTGATCTAGAGAATGGAGACTGCACGTACAGTATGGTCAGCACATCTAGTACAAGAACACCTAGAGAATGTAGAGGGCAACAATCAGATGTACTGCACTGAGAGAGGTGGTGTGCAGAGGGAGAAAAGAGTGCAGAACTGGAACATGGAAAGCAGATGCCTATAATAGAAAGTGGAGGTGAGGCTTGGGCAGTGGATGCAGAGGGCTTTGATTGGGTGTGAAGGGTTAAGAACAGATGAAAAGGGTGGATAGACAATGGATACAGAGGAAAAAGTGCACATGAAGTGTGGATGGCACATCTGGATCTTGAAGATTGCATATGGAGGGTGATCCAAGGGTATGGAGTGCAAATATAGAGGCGGGGAGCACATTTAGAGAGTGAGACAGATGACCAGTGTCGAAAGTGGCTATACAATGTGGTGAGGGGGTTTGGAGAGTGGATGTGAAATGCAGAGAGAGGATGGAGACCATAGAGTGCAGATGTACATAGTTGCAGAGTTGGTAGCGTCTGCATTGCAGATGTGGTGAAGTGGTGTGAAGAATGGATAGTTAAAGTTGGTGTCAACCACCGAGAGTGGATGTACAGGGACTCTTGAGGTTGGAGAGCGAATGCACAGAGTTGAAGCCCCAAGTGGAGGTTGGAGAGGGCATGTACAGTTTAGAAATAGTGGATGTGGAGGGCAGAGAGTGGATGTCCAATGCGAAAAGCAAATGTGGTGGGCTGGGAAGCAGGTGTGAAGGGTAGGGAGGCAAATGTGAAGGGTGGCAAGCAGAGTAATTTGATGAGAAGTGCATTTGAAGGACAAATCTATCAGTTGGATAGCACATATATAGGGGGTGTAGAACAGGATGGTAGGCAAAGTGTGCAAAGCCCATGAAGAGTGCAGAGGTTGATGGTAGAAAGCAGCTGTTCACTGAGAGGAGATGTGTTGCAAGGAAAGAGAATAGAGGGGATGTAAAGTGTGGATGTTACGGCCAGACATAACAAGGTGGAAAGGGTATGGAGGCAGAGGATTTAGAATGGGTGTGTATTGTGTAGAATAGAAGTGGAGGGTGAATGCAAAGGGTAGACATCGCGATTGGAAAGTAGAGAGCATGGGTGGACAGTGCACATAGCTGGTGGAGAGTGTGGTGTATGTGGAGTTAAGACAATGGAATGAGAATGGACAGGAGGTAGAGCAAATGTATAGTTTGGGGATATATGGAGTGGATGCAGAGCATAGTAGGTGGATGTGGACCATGGAGTACTGGTGCTCATAGTGGAAAGTAGATGTAGTGTCTGCACAGTAGATGTGGTGAAGTGGTATTGAAAATGGATTTGGAGTGGGTGTGGACCACGGAGAGTAGGGAGTGGTATAGGCTGGATATTGTATGTGCAAAGTGGAGAGCGCATGTGGAGAGCTGCTGTACATGGTAAAGAGCATGTTGAGGACGGAGAATGAGTATGGGTGGTGTAGGGCATATCTAGGGGAGAGGGAGAATGAACCTGGAGGGTTGGGAACAGATATAGTGTGACAAGGATGGCAGGGTGGTGACAGCAAATGGAGAATTGAGAGAAAATGTACAGGCTAAAGTGCAGATGGACAGACTGTAGACTACAAGTAGAGGATGTAAAACACATGAAGTGTAAAGATGTCTGGGGTGGAGAGAGATGTACAGGGTAGAGACCGGATGTGGAGGGGTGTGGATTGTGGAGAATAAATGTGAGGAGGGCATGTGGACAGTGGAGAGAATACATGTAGAAAGTGTATGTGGAAAGCAGACAGCAAATGTGGAGGACTGAGCGCGCATTTACACAGTGGTAAATTGATTTTCAGGTTGTAGATCATGCCTGGACAACAGATGTGGAGGGTTGAGGACGCAGGTGGTTAGTGGGTAATCCGTATGTATGGTGGACAGCAAATGCACAATTAGTGGAGCAAATGTGACAGTGGAGAGCAGGTGCAACGGATAGAGTGAGAATACGAAAGCCCCTTTACTGCATGCACCTTTCTGCTCTGAACAGAAAGCAGACATGGTGCGGGTGTGCAGACTGTGTCAGCAATTTATCCTACAGCAAATTCGCCATATTTCAGTCGGAATCTAGCTCAATAATAGCTGCTGGATCTGGCTGGATGCCCCTCATATGCCGCACAGACCGCAAGAGCTAATTTAAGACATTGTGCATGATTTAGAGGTTTGTGGGCAGGTACTTCATCACAAACATGAAGGACGGCTGCCGTGTTACAATTGCATTAGGCTAAAATCCCCTTGTAATTAGGCATATGGGATATCTATCACATTTGCGATGGAGTACCAATCCACCAAACTTTTATAAAGGCCCAGTTTTTGCTACTGCCCTTGTAAGTCAGAGATTCTAATCTTGGCAGGGCTGATTTAATCTTTCAAGCTTCTGAGGTTGATTGTTTTAGAATGGTAATCCAAACCTCTGCTGTTTTAGCGACTTGAGTCAGTTCATTATGATGCCAGTGCTACCTCGCTAACAGAAAAGAATATGGCATCAACACTTCTTAGAATTGCAAAGAAGAAAACTTGCATTAAAATAGCAACTTCTCAGTCC
The DNA here is from genome assembly GCA_963921515.1 of Calotriton arnoldi. Classification (NCBI taxonomy): domain Eukaryota; kingdom Metazoa; phylum Chordata; class Amphibia; order Caudata; family Salamandridae; genus Calotriton; species Calotriton arnoldi. The sequence continues at coordinate 99,914 of CAWUFW010010236.1, read as the reverse complement.
TCAAAAGCAGGACAGTCCTTCATAAAAGAGGGGCATTATAAAGCAAAGGGGTTTAGTTTTGAGTTGCCTTTTCCCTTTTCTTTTGAGGAATTGAAGTCCATGCATTTTTTTTAGATTTCAAAGTTATACATCTAGCTAGAGAGAGCAGGTTGAGTGGGGGACCATGTTTGCAGGGTGGAAAAATCAAGTTGAGTGTCTTTGTGGAGGGTCGAGATCAGACGTCAATGTTTTAGTGAGTATGTACAAGACGCAGAGAGCAGCTGGGCAGAGTAGAGAGCGGGAGCAATGAGTGGACATAAGGTAGAAAGTGGAAGTAATACAGAGAGCACATGCGAGGAGAGAATTTACAGCATGTAAAGTGCACATGGAAGGTAAAGAACAGGGCGTAGAGGTTAGATGTTGGCAGGAAGAAACCAAGATGCAGTGGAATATACTGCAGAACTGAAAGAATTGATTGAAGAGAAAGGAAGCACAATGAAAAGGCTCTTTATGAGTTTAAAGGCATCCCTCTACCCACCTATTTAAAAAATACCGAACTAGTCAATCGCTCACCTTGGGGGATGGGGAGGGCCGATTCCTCACTCACCTATTTCTCCCTGATCACTCCACCCTTTCCCTTCCTGCCAGAGCGCTGCGCTCAGCTTAACATTGTTGTAACGACCGCGTTGTAATAGCCTGCGGGGAAAAGGAATGCGTTGTGAGGAGGCATATTCGTTCGCAGTGAATCGGATTATTTAATTTGTTACCACTGTGATCCTCCTGGTTTCGTAGCCAATTTATGTGGAAACTGCACTTCAAAGCGCACCATGTATCCCAGCTCTATTCAAATCTGTGTTTGGGAGAGAAGGGACCCGTTATACGGAATGTCAGGTTCACTCTCTTCGCTTGGTCTGGGCATTCCTGGCAGGTATTTATGACCCACACCCACCACGCTCAAGGTTTCTCCCCTACCACAGAGTAAGCAGGAGGCCTTACACCTATCAATGGGCCGGAGGATTCCTGGCTGCGGGTCTTACGTCAGAGATGGCGTGGGAGCCTGGTCCCTAGCACGAGTATTCAAGAGGCGGTTCTTTGCTACTTACAAATAATCAATAATGCAGGATCCAGGAAATGTCAAGGCGCAGGGTGGGAAATCGAATTAAATGGGTCTTTTATTTGACTTCAACAACTGCTAGCATTGCACGTAAAACATTTGCAGCCACGACAATGTCTTGTGTGTTCTGTGATGAGAAACACAATTGAAGCGTCCTTAGGATGAAATAAACAAGAACACTCAATTAAAAAATGTTTTCCATAGATCTTGGCCTGTTATTTTGCCTAATGTAAAATATTGCGTCGTACATACTGGCTCAGATTTGTTTTCATTGGACTCTGTGGAGTTGTCAGCATTTTACATTTTAGTTTCTTCTTACTACATCCTTTGCAGTGGCTGTGATCGGTCTCCGCAGTCCCTTTACCCGTTTCCCTCATGCTACTGATTTTCAAAAGTGTGCATTAGGAAGAGTAACAGATAACTCTAAGAGGCCCATCAGCATCATGCATATGGATGAGCTGTGAGTACGCCGAGCAGGCAGAGCAAGAGATGCTCTCATCAGAAGGAAGCACATGAACAATGTTACATCACCTGAGTAGCTGCCTGAGAAGCGGTATCTTTCATCTTGCTTGTGTGGTTTAAAGGTTCTTCTTGTCAGAGTCTGCAGCGTGCACACAGCTAGGGCTTGGAGCAGCTCAAGATGCCCAGAAGCATTGCCAAAGTCTAGCCTACAGCAAGCAATTTGGGGGCATATATGTGGGATGGGTGGTGCAGGGCAGCGCATCAAGTTACATTGATGTACTGTCCTGCGCCACAGGGAAGGGGGAGGTATACACTGTATTTATCCAATACGATGCATTCCTGTCCTTACCCCTGCGCTGGCGCCGTGTCGGCAGCCTAGCGCCAACGCAGGCACCCTTACACTGTAGTGCAATGGTGCCTGTGTTGCCGGCAGGATTGTTTTTGTTGAAGAAGGGACACCTTCCTGCACAATAACAGTCCATAGAGGCATTTTCCTCTTTCTATGTGTGCTGCAGAATGCAGCAAACATTGAAAGATCTAAAAACAAGGGGAAATAAAGATATTTCTCCTCGTCACGCCTCACCTCAGGAGGCATAAGATTTTGATGCATTCCCAGGTTTACAAGTCTTGTGGGAATGCATCAAAAACCATGGGAGTTGTGTGGGAACACCCACTGCAATGCCCTTGGAATGCCTCCCTTTGCGCAAAGTAAGGCAACGCAGCGATGTGTGCTGCATTGCATTAATCCATATTTGTAAGCCATTCAAGTGTGGCTTCATAAATATGACTTGGGGCTTTGCGTTGTGTGTGTACCATTTTGCGTGGTGCAAACATGACGCAAGGGACTAATAAATATTCCTGTTTGTTTAAAAATAATTGTGATCCAAGAGAAAGTCTGCTGGTGACTGCTAAAGGTGACTTCAATCCCAATTTATCAACCTCCACATTAAACCCCAAAGTTCCACCACTCACAATTCACTTTTAAAGGGGTAAAAATGGGCAAAGTTTGATGAAAAAGTCTACTTGAACCCTATTGAATTTTGAATACATACATGGCATTGGTTAAAGTGTTAATGAAAATACTATAGGTCTCCTTAAGAGACTGATGCATGCAAGACATCTGCTAAATCCGTGGAGGCCCCAGCCTCCAAACTCACTATTCTCTCAACTGAATTAAAGGTCCTCAACTGGGTCGCCAGGTTCTAGTGATGGTCGCCAACCCTATTTAGAGCAAGTCAACCATCATAAATTTTTTATTTCCATGTGAGGCATAGTGATCCAGGAAAGGAAAATGTGAATATGTTCCTGGAGGATAGGGAGACAGCTTCCTGCGCATTGAGACATTAGTCTTTTGGCTTACTGAAAAGCAAAAAAGAAAGCCTATTGGGCTGTAAACATGGTGGATTACTTAGCATTCAAATGGGATAAAAGTGAATCCCAGATATCCTCACTTGGCAGGAAGGCATCTATAGATATTGCTGATGGTCCTTCATTAGGGGAGCAGAGGACAGAGACATTGGCAGCCGAGTAGGGGGATGGGCTGACCACGATACTATAAATGATCCCCTAGGTGTCCAATCCAATTCTAGTAGCGCTTAGAATCATTTCGTCAGCTGCATAATCAGCCTAATCTACTTGCAATGGAATTTAGATGTCTATATTGTTCATTTGTGGGCATCATATTAATCATCTTAGATCTGGGATCATTTGCATGTTGCTGTGACCAGAATGCCTGTCTTGTCATGTTTGGGATGTATGGTTGGAGGAGGAAACCATAAAACTCAGACTCCTTGTGCATTTGCCAGACTGGGTACGCAAACTTCTCTAGGTGGGAAGGAGAAAGGCATATGCCCGTGATGTTAATGAGGATGGCATGAATGGAAGTGGTTTCCCCTTGTGTGATCGGTGGAATGGCAGCTGATGAAGTGGGCCATAATCCATCTGCCCTGACCTCACCATTGATTCTGCACTCATTCTGCACCCTGGAAGCCGTACATGGTGGCTTCATTGGCAGCACCAGCTCCGGTGGGTTGGCTAGACAAATCCAGGGGCACTCTCAGGAGAAGAGCAGGGCTTGGATACAGCAGTGGTACAATGCACAACATGACATCGGTCTGCCCTAGGGGGACGTGCTGGCCCTGAATACGCCTGCGCCCCAAAAGTGAAGCTTAAACTAGGCCACCCAGCTGGTCAGCAAGCCTTATGATCTAGCCTGGTGAGATTATACATTATGGGAACTCACAGGGCTGTTGGCCAGACTCCACCTTTACCACCCACATTAGCACCACAGCATGGAGACTGAATCTGAGGTAGCATACTAGCTTCTAATAAGGAACTTGTGAGGCACTAGAAGTAAGGATGGATTGATCCATCGCCCTTGACCTGGCACCCCTAAGACCTGACGAGTAGAAGCTTTTCCTGTGAGAATCTATAGTTAATTTTAAGGCCGTGACTCACTCTGACCTATTGTTCAGACTCGGGATCTGATTGAAGTGCTCACCAGCCACAAAGTTAGAGTAGAATCAAAGGCTTTTTCTGCTTAAGTTTCCAAATTAATGAATCTGGTCTCCACCACTCTCAACTTGAAGAGTGAGTCCTTGCATTGTAGAAAAACTTTGGTTTCATGCCTATTGTAAGTGAGTGCGTTTTTGAATTTTTCCTCTGTTGCCCAAAAACGTTGGTGCCTTAGTGGTTGGAGTGTTTTATAAATGCAAATACAACTTAAAGAGTGGGTCTGTTTAGCAATAAAAAGCCGCTGCAGAGATGAAAACACCTGGGCCCATATTTACGCAAGAGGGCGCAAGGGCGACACAAAACCTAAGTGAGGTTTATCAGCCCTTGCACGGCTTGATAAATATAGAGTAACGCAAGTCAGCGCAAATCACAGCCTTCCTTTTCTCTGTGGTAGGGAGGCGTTCCGTGGGTGGAGCGTGGGTGTTCCCACGCATCCACCCATGGATTTTGACGCATTCCCGGATTTACCATTAGTGGAAGACCTGGGAATGCATCAAAATGCTAAACCTCCCCAGATGAGGCGTAACTAGGAGAAATATCTGCATTGCTCCTCGTTTTTTCCACTTTCTACATGTGTGCTGCATACTGCAGCACATGTAAAAAGAGGAAAATGCCTCTCCGGGTTGTTTTGTGCAGGAAGGTGTACCTTCCTGCACAAAAACAATCCTGTCTATAACGCAGGCAAGATGCAAGGGTGTCTGTGTTGGCGCTCTGCTGCTGAAATTGTGCCAGTGCTAGAAAAGGACAGGAATGTGCCATATAATGGCAAATGCGGCACATCCCTGCCCTTTCCCTTTCACGCAGCGCAGCAAGGTGCCATGCTGCATTGCACTATGTGAAAGATTGATAGATCTGCCCCCTGATGTCCAGAACAATATAGGAGGAACACTTAAATTGCAGCTTCACTTCATTTCAATAAATGCTGTATGAAGTGCTTCACAAGAATAGAAAACCTTCAGTCTCATGCTTTAAGATATGACATCCAATCTGGCAGCATTTGCAAATCTCATGACAAAGGAACATCCGGTGCAACGTTTGTGTGAGTGGCTCTAAGTTTATCCACACAGTATTTATATAGTGCTAAAGGCCCAGTTAGGGCAGACACTTGATCTTTCTGGCAATATTAAAACACAGCCATTTAGAACATCTTTCTATATGTCACAGGGGTGATTTGGAGATTGGCGGATGCATACGGCCAGCCATCTCTTTACCCGTCTGTCCCGGGGAGGTCCATCTGTTTGATTTTGGGTATGGCGTTTGGATGGTTGAAACTCCATTAAACGACTACCAACTCCCTCACTTTTTTCTTCCTCCATTGATGGAGTTATATTCCAAACAAGACAAATGGAGTCATTTAAGCCCTAACTCCGCCTGTAGTACTTAGAATTAGCTTTACTCCGATGTCATCATCGCACTTAAACCTCGACACCTGAGTTGGTGGAAAAAAGGTCCAAAAAGCCAAATCCTGGCCAAAATGAGACCATTAGACTCGACCAACGTGTACCTGCACCTCAAAAGCATGAGTCTGTCTGGCACCGCTAAATGAAGAGCAATGGCATTCCCAAGAAAATAGAAGGTATTTTTTTTAACTAAGCACAATGTTTAATATCAATGCTAATACATTCAATATTTAAAAAAAATAAAGTTAGCAAGTTGCAAGCTAGCCATTGACCATGTCTGGTCATGTGTTTCATATTACACACCCATATCAAATATTTTCATATGCCATTTTTATAACCTTACAACCTCAAGTAAGTTTGTGAGCTAACATTTTTAATAAAACTCAGTGTTCACAATTACATACTAATTCATGAATATTTAAACACGTTTTACTTTATACATTTAAAAACTACAATTTAAAATCTGATATATGTATTAATCCCTTATGGTTATAACACAGAGGAGACACTGTTAACTTCGGACGATCGTTATACTTTTTTTTCTACTTTACGAATGGGAAAAAAGTAAAAATACCAAATACGTCAAATGTGAAATTTAAAAATGCAAATTGTTTTTATATATTAAAATTACACCAAAAGGCTATAAATCCTATAAGAGCAACCACACATATATTATTTTCAAAATTGTAATTTAAGTACTGCCAAAAGGGGCAAAGCACAATTGATATAGAAGTGTTACACCAGAACCTAGATGTCATTTTAGGCAAACTGCGATGGAGCCCTGGTCACATACACCAAGTGGACAGGTCTTGGTGAAATTCTGGAAATTAAAAACCTCAAATAAAATTCGAAGTCTCGACTTTTCAAGCTTCTTTGAGCAGCTTTTTTGGGTCACGTCTAAGGCTTTCAGGCTTCATGGAGCACACTTATGTGCCAGGACGTACAGTAGAGATCACCCGCATTGTCCACCCAGGTCCAGTTGGATCTGGTCCTGTCTAAAAAAACAAAGGGTTTACTCCTTTAGGGCTCTTCTCAAGTCACAGGCAGCAGGTCCAGTTCTCTACTATTCTTGTGCAGGTTTAGAAAGTAGAGGAGGTGCGTTACGGTGTGACATTTTATGCGTGGCTTCATCTAGTGGTTCGGGATGGCTACTGGCTCTTCCATAACCAATGGTGTAAATGATCCTGGGGGCAGCCCTACTCATTTTTCGAGTTGTTCCTATTTGCTTTACCGGAAACAGTCACAAAATGCCACAGCAGTGACAAGATGGCCAAAGTCTTCATCCACACTGAACTTTGGTTCTGAAGGATGGGGGTGGGTAGAGGAGGTGACTATGCAAATCACCAGTGTCCAGAGATAAGTAACACTAAAATCCAGATTGAAGCAGGCCCTGTACCCACAACAAATCAGAAGACATTGGTCTGGTAACACAAAAGCAGGGTCCCTCAGCACCAGACAGGGATGCGCAAGAATACTCTTGGCATCCTGCTTCTTCGCTGTAAAGTGTGCCAAACCGTTACTTGTAACTCAAACAGATCAGTCAGGCAGGATTTGACATTGTGGTACCAACAGGATGGCAAGACCCCACCTTTCTGTTGTGCTCAAAAGGAGTCATCCCTGCATATTCAAGTCGACTTGTCAATCATAGTGACCTATTGTGTAGCTCTTGGGAGAAATTTGACACCTCATTCAGACCTCATTCAGGTCAAGTAGAGGCTGTGAGTTCCTGTCCAGTTAATACAAATTAGCCTCCAGTAACTACAGGCAGGGAAAAGGTAATTTTATAAAAGTTACTGTCCAATTACATTGAATCTGACTTCACTTAAATATTATAGAGTAGTTGAATGTTTTTCCAGATGGACTCAAGGTAGCAGAATTAGTATTTAATCCGGAACTCTAGTTTCCTCTTAGGACAGCCAGTCATAGTGAACATAGCTTTTGGGGGCTTCTCACTGCAGGGAAATGATAATATTACACTTCTACATGTGCCACTTTTTAAATACCAAGCACAATGCCTTGTGGTCTATAAGGCCTACATAGGGGTGGTCTACTAATATTTAAATGTATTGTTCCTCCCTGTAAAAAGGGTTATTTTGACAGGTAAAGCAGTTGTCAGGCTCCACTATTAGGCCTTAAGCCATGTGTTGCTGATCACTCTACTAGATGCCACAATGAGAGTTGCAGTCCACAGGTGACATTTCACTTTCTATTCCATAGGTGCAGTTTCTACATCATATAGTATGGCCTTACAAGAATGTGAAATATAACAATGAGGTTTTAGACAATTTCTACATGTTTTAGGGGTCAGAGCACATACACTGGACAGCAATGCCTCAGTGTATCTAATCTAGAAGACATGAATAGAAAGCTGCATGAAATGGGGGTGAGCATGCAAAAATCGACTTTCTCTCACAAGGAGTATAGCCACTTTACTCCTGGTTAGTGGGGCTAAAATGCACCGAGATCATAAAACACTAACATAGTGATTAGAAGAGGAAAAACATTCTGGGGTGACCACGCAGAAAGAGGTGGTTTGCTAACCTTGTGAGATATTTTTAAATACAGATATATATTGATACAAACAACAGACATGTTTTGAAAAAATTTAAATCTTAATATTCAGAAAAAGGGGGAAATCTTCTTCTGCGAAATCTGGATAAATAAAAAAAAACAACGCCAGTGGTGGGGGGGGGGGTAAATAAGCAGTGTCCTATGTCAGTCCAATATTCCAGTTTGTATATGCCTCCAAGCATAGTCCATGTCTTCCCGACAAGTGTAGCTTTATCCTCGTCAGAGGGCTCTCCATCCTCCTGAAGGTGATGCTTTCTCTGCACCTATAGCTGAAAAAGAGGGATTTTTTAAGGTTGGGAAGAGCCAAGTGGTTCTGGGGAGGGAACGGAACAGGAATTGTGAAGTTTTGGTGAATGGGGAGGTTGTGGAGTTTGAGAAGGTTTTGGGGCCTGGGAGTGTTTGGGTTACATGAATGATTAGGTGAATGGGAGGATGTGGTGGCATGGACGTGTTTGAGGGTATGGGTGGCTTTAGAAGGATGGGATGCTTTGGGTATGGGAGTACATTGGAGCATTGGAGGCTTTGGGGGTTTGGGTGGATGTAGGTACATGGGAAGGTTCAGGGGTATGAAAGGATATAGGAGCAGGGGAGTGTTTGGGGGTTGTGGGTAGATGTGGATGCCAGGAAGGGTTTAGGAGTATGGGAGAAAGTAGAGACATGGGAGGGTTTGGGTATAAGGGTGGATGTAGGTGCAGTAGAGGGGTCTGGGCTATGGGAGAGTGTGGGGGACTTAGAAGGTATTTGAGAATGGGACAGTTTGGGTGTAATAGATGATTTGTGGATATGGGAGAGTTTGGGGTTTTTGTATGTAGTTAGGGTAGGTGGAATGGTGGTGGGAGATGTAAGGATGGTGTTGCAAGGTAGCAATAGCGTGGGATGTGGTCCCATGGACCACTGTCTACTCTTAATTTTATATATATATATATATATATATATATATATATATATATATATATATATATATATATAGATAGATAAATAGATAGATATTTAAACACATCCCATTTTGTTTTAAGAAAAATGGTCTGAATTTGGCGAAATAATTGCTTTATTTAAAATCAGTCACAGACATAATAGTCTGCTGACCCCAGCAGGCCACCATCTCTGTGATGATGAGATTCCTAGTAGGTCGCAAATTGGCATGTACCTTATTATTATTCATGGGGTAGGTCGATTTGTGACCCACTAGAAATTGAGGCCGGTTCACAAAATGCCACACTGGTTGCAAAAATACTTCTAGCAAATTGAGACCAGTTTATTATTACCAGTGCTACGTACACCTGGCCTTTTGTTATCTTTTTGAGGAAAAATGCTGAAATTCGTTCAAGGTCCTTTTCTGTATTGGTACTAAGCATTTTGTTAAAACTTTTTTACTTCTATATTTTCAAAAGTGTAGCTGACAAGATCTCCATGGCAGTTGGTCTCAAATAATGCCTATGCCCCGGTCTACTGCTTCCATAGACTATTGGTTCTTTGTGTTTTTTGGCACTGTTTTTACTTAAATCTTTAACAAATCATACCTGCAGTTCCCCTAATCTGACTCTTGTCATTTTGGCCTCATTTTGCATATTAATGTTTTGACTAATGTTAAGACATTGGAGGAGATTTATATTGTACTGTGTCTTTGAATGTTTCACTTTTTAGTTACTTCTAAATGCTTTACACATATTCTTTAGGTTAAGCCTGTCTGTTACGTGCCATAGCTACCAGAGATTGAACTCACATTTAAATGAGTGAAACCTTTGACTGCACCTACCAGGTTAGAGACTTCATTACTTCTAATGGAATAACAACCACCAACATAGTAATTCACTTTCATACAGAGACTAGTTAAGATATTTATTTAGTGGTGACAGATATCATATTTGGCAGTTGTGTTGATAGGTTGCCAGTAGTGGAGATGCTTGAGTTGTGGAACAGTGGACAGAGGGTAATTTAGTTAGGCTTAGAGAAGTATTATTTGGACATACCTTTCTTCATTCCACGAGGAATTCCTTTATTGTTGAGTGCGGGCAGCACCTTCGCCACCTAAGGCATAAGGTGCCTGGGAGAACCACAACAAGTTGCAAGGGCATTTCCGTGTAGCCTGGAAGCAAGGGATCATACTCTACCATGCAGATTGTTCCAGAGCTTTTGGACTAATAACAAAAAGTGCATAGTGTTAGAGACAGCATTTACCTTGTCCACTATTTGCCTTCTCTGACACATGGTTGTTGTCTGGACCAGGGCTCTGAACAACTGTGAATCAACCCTCACTATCTCATTCACCATAACTCTTAACTCATTTTCTGAAATTGTAGGGGTCTTTTACCAGTCATTTTGGTTAAAAACATATTATTCTACTGCTGATGTGAGATGAGGGTAGTAAATGGCTTGTTTGGTTAGAGTAGTTGCTCATGTAGGGTGATTAATAAGCTGAATCAGCTGTGTATTGATGGAGGTGTCCACCACCTGAAAACACGTCCAATATTGCTGTACTCCCTTGTGCTATTCTGCTCATCCCACTCTAATCTCCGTCAACTCTAAATATGGTGGACAGATGTAGAGCATACCAATGTTGACAGAGTTTTATCCATTAGTGGTGGACTGGGAAACAGGCAACAGAGTACTGCAGATCGGCTGGTGGACCTTACTCTGTCATAACAGACGGCAGTCCTTCAGTACCAACTTTAAAAAGAGTGGACAGAATTCTGCAAGCCTGATGGGAGGATCAATTCCTTCATGATGGAGGAACGATGGCCTGTAATCCAAACGCTAATTGAGGCCCATAGTATGATTAATATCGAGGATGTGATCCAGCAAAGGTTTCCACAATTTGGTCACACCTTGGCAAATTCAAACACTACCACTATGTTTTGAATGTAAGACCTCAATCTCTACTCATTTTGTACAGAATGACTGTGCTCTAAATATTAGCAACAGGTGAACTCTAGATAACCCTATGGTCTGTTGACAGAACGTCAGACTTATCTACCTATTGCTCTGTCCTTGTCTGGTTTTCTCAAGTTTTTATTATGCACACTCCAGATCACTGACCTCTGTGCTTAAGTAATTGTTGGAGGAATTCAGACAATAAAAAAGAGGAATTGGTTCAATACAAAATAAAATGTAAAAAAAGAAATGGTTTAATAATTAACATAGCGGAGTGGTAAAAACTTCTTCAATAGGGCTGGGCCGATGAGGTGAAAAGAAGTGGGGACGGGGGACTATAGAGACGGGAGTCGAGTCATAGATCCTGGCTTATATCATCAGGTTCTCTTGTTCGTCTTACGATGAAACTGAAAACATACAACAATCTGTGTTATGATGTCCATGAATAAAGGGAGGAATTGTCCAATGAAAGCTTTAAGGTTGACATTTTCCCACTCAATTTCTAGAACACTAGAGGAATACAGGAAAGAGGATTTCAACACAAACTGTGATTCAGCAATCATTTGGTGTGTCTCATTCGAATATGTGTGTTCTTCCAGCCTTTTCAATTCGTGCAAGTTTACCATACCTTGGCCAAGATTTATGTACGCTTTGTGCCATCGCAAAGTGATGCAAAGAGGCCCATCGGTATTTAGTTTACAGGTCAAAAGACATCTTGCACTGAAAGGTGCCATTTTATCAGTGCAAATGCAGCCTGCACTGCTTTGTGTCGGTTTGTGCCAAGGAGGCATTATTAAGTGTTACTTGGGCAGATCATCACAAACATCCATATGTTTTGATGCAAAGCCCAATCTACTTAGGTAACCTGACCGGTATTTGAGTAGAGAAATAATGACTCATTGAAGCAGGATTTAGCAATAAGAATTGTGTTGATTTCTTCAAAAAGTCACATATTGCATATGTGCTGAAGTGTACAGCACACATCTAATGGGCAGGATCCTAAAATGTTTATCTATGCATACGAATATGTACTGGATGTGCAAGTACAATCCTATGCTAAAACGTGCACACTCACCTCTACACCATGGTGCAGATCTGTATGTCATGCAAAGCAACCTTGTTAGAGTGCCAGCATAGGGGATGACAGGAAGCAGCAGGGCAATCTTACTAGAAATGGTTGTGCACTATATTTTCTCAACACTGCACTGCAAATTTGGTTGCTACACTGCATTGCAGACTATTGAAGCATTTTACTGATATGGTTAAGGGCAAATATGATGCTTTCCTAACTTGCTACTTTGATTACAGCAGCCACAAACGACAAAATACACTTCCCCCTAGGTCACATAATGCAGGTACAATGAAACCACTAATCTGTCATGAATTTTGCCCATGTGTAAAAGCCACCAGGAAACTTATTTCCTTGATGTGGTAACAAATTATATTTGTTTAATGAAATGAAAGAACATCAAAAGGAAACCCAAAAGAAACAACCAAAACAACTTTTTTGAACCCCCAAACAACTCATTTGCAATTGAAGCTGACAGAAAGAATAAAAAACAGGGCTAGCAGATCTGCAGCCTTTAATAGTCCTGCAAGACTTGCTTTGACGTTCCAATGAGGCAAGAACATTCAGAATTCAAGGGGCATTTGGTAAAATGAGATAGTGATTCCATTCCACCCCCTCATCCAACTCCACACTTGTCCAAGCCTTCTTGTAAATTTTAATGGATCCCTGATCCAGGAAGAATTTAGAAGGATAGTAGCAGAAGATAAAAGGCCCATCATTGACTAAAAATACCAGAAAGTTTCAAAGCTATCAGGTGTAGATTCGCGGAAAGGCTCAGATTGTGACTATTGCTGTGGGAATCGTAAAGGATGTGAAGGTGAAATAGAAGCAATACAGGAATTTCTATGATTATTTTGAGGAGAGATAGGCACCCAGAAATTATAATAGAAGGAAGAAAAGCTCAAATGTTACCAGTATTTCAAGAACGTGTCTATGGCAAGCTGATACCATAAAGGTGGTTCAACTGTGAGTTCCAACATGAGATAACGATCGATCAGCAACAGACACCAGTGACGATTCAGTGTTTGGAAAACTACTGTATGACGTCTCCTATCATGAAGGTACTTGGAGAGCTAACCTGCCACCATGTGAATGTAAGAAATTCTTCCCTAACTGAAATATTTTGATAGGGACAGATCTCCTAAAATGTCTTTGGCAACCCTGCCAGGGGTTTAGACTTGATACTTCACGATAGTTTATATATTTGACTGTGGAATTGTTGTATATACAAAAGAGTATGATGGAATGTGCCTTTTCCTTGGTGAAATTTAATGGTAAATGAGGCTACAAAATATCTAAACAACTGATATGTATTGACATGGTAACACATTATGCCCTGGGAAGCCGTCTGGAAAGTGACCACCAGCCGCAGAGGATCCTGTTAAGCTTACATGTTTCTATGCATGACCAAGCCCAGCCGGACATTGGCACAGTTTCTACGATTAATTACGGAAGGCTTTACTGGTCAACGGGATCCATTGAGAAGGTGGAACGTAAAGCCAGGCTCCAATGGGAGAGGGTTTGTAAAACAGTCTCCAACCCATTGGACCAGTGTGCCCAGCTCTCAGAGCTACTCCTGGAGGACCAAGATCTTGCCAAATGGCTCCAAGCCACCCAGCTCTTGTACAAGTCCAGCCTAGAAGGGTCTCGGTCCAACCTAGCTAAAAAGAAGCTGAACCATTCTTTGTGGCTACTTCGAAATAGTCCAAATCTGACCTTACGAAGTGAGACCCTTCCAAAGTTGAGATTATTACACAAAAAAGCCACATGGGAGTCAGCCAAGTCTGAGGCCGACCTGTACTGGTGCAAAATTAATTCAGCCTCCAGAAAAAATAATGGAGGAGAATTTTGGCGGTTGGTGAATCATGCCACAGGCCCACGGTTGCCTCCCTCAACCTCGAACATCTCGGAAGCCTCCTGTTCCGCATATCTTCAGGAAATGTATGGGGGCCTACAATCATCACAGGGGGCCTAAGAAACAGAGCCTTCAAGCCTGTAGTTGGAATGTTCAGTAAGTCCCATCTCTACAGGAGAAATGGAGAAAATAATCACCACTAGCCGCCCTGACGGCACCCTGCGCCCCAATGGCTTACCTCAAGTGATCTTCAAACAGAACCCCTACTATTAGGCCAAACATCTGGCCACTTTATACAATCATGTTCTCACTAACCAGGAAATCCCAGACAACTGGCAGGGGTCAATCCTGGCCCCAATCTACAAAGTAGGGTAAACCACACTACCTTACAATTACCAGTTGATTGGTTTAATGGATGGGGAGGCAAAATATTTTGCCAAATATCTGCTCTCTGAGTTGACAGTCTGGGCTGAGACAAACTCATTGGTGCTAGTGAACCAGACTGGGTTCATCAGGGGAACAGGCACAACAACTAACATCCTAATGCTGTCCCTTCTAAACGATAAAGCCAGGCGCCACTCCATAAATCTACACCTGTGTTAAGTGGACTTTAGTTCTGCTTTTGATGCGGTACAGGGAAACCTCTTGAGGTCCAAGTTGCAAAGCTGGGGAATTCTTCCCCTCCTCCTAAGAGTCATTCAGTTGCTGTACACAGATACATGGACAAGGGTAAGGCTGGGAAAAGGTGCATTGGTTTAAAACAAAATACCAATGATTAATGGCCTTAAGCAAGGATGTGTATGGGCTCCGTTTCTTTTCAACTTGTACCTAGCAGAGCTGACAATAGCTCTAAACAGTGTCAATTCTCATTCCCCCATGGTGTCTGGATTTAGCACTTCACATATGTTGTATGCCGACGATGTTGTCTTGATCAGTCACACCAAGATTGGCCTACAGTACCTAATCAATGCAAACGCCCAGTACACTTCAAAACATGGGCTACGAGTGAATCTTAACAAAACAAAAGCAATGTTAATGACAACGAGAAGATGCCCACTGACCACATTCCACCTAAATGGGTCAGCCTTGGAACTCGAGTCGGAATACAAATATCTGGGTGTCATTTTTGATTTAAGAAGTGATTTTACGAAACAGTGCAGTACGATACAAAGGAGAAACCTTTCTACTCATTATGGAACTCTCTAAAAGTCCTGTCTTTCCAGCCACTTTATGGCTGCCAAACATGTTCCCTCTCTCACGTATGGAGCTGAGGCCTTGAGAGGAAGAGCCGATAAAATAATTGATAATGCTACATCAGGGACATACCAACGCATGTTCAAGCTTCCTTGCCATGCGTCACCTGATCAAATTCGCCTTGAGTTTGGACTCAGGAAGCAGAGCATAAACAGCTTGGGTGCTTATTTGAAATTTTGCTCTAAACTAAAAAACGATCCAAGACCTAACTCTAAGTACTATTGTGTGGAATGCCATAAGTGATCCAAGAAACACCCTGGCATATGATTACCTAACAAAACCAAAGGGGATGATGGACGGAGTGTTGAACATTGCAAGCACTCACCCCCAGTCAACTGATCTGGGTTTAATCCATCATCATTCTTTAGCTCACTCTGCCACCCCAGTTCAGACATGGCCATATGCAAATCAGTCTGACCCTGTGCCTCATGGGAACAGTCCAACCCGAACTGCCAAGCCTTGTATTCCCTGGACCGGAAACAAGCATCCTGGGACCTGTTTCTGGCTATTCAGCCATCATCAGCCAGGCTATCTTGAATCCAGAGGCAAAGTGAGCAAGGGACCCACGTCTGGGCATACCCTGCCAACTTAGGGCAAACATAGCAAAACCAAAGGGGATGATGGACGGAGTGTTGAACATTGCAAGCACTCACCCCCAGTCAACTGATCTGGGTTTGATCCATCATCATTCTTTAGCTCACTCTGCCATCCCAGTTCAGACATGGCCATATGCAAATCAGTCTGAGCCTGTGCCTCATGGGAAAGTGGCAAAGTGAGCAAGGGACCCACGTCTGGGCATACCCTGCCACTGGATTCAAGATAGCCTGGCTGATGACGGCTGCAAGCCAGAAACCGGTCCCAGGATGCTTGTTTCCGGTCCAGGGAAGACATGGCGTGGCAGTTCGGGCTGGACTGTTCCCATGAGGCACAGGGTCAGACTGATTTGCATATGGCCATGTCTGAACTGGGGTGGCGGAGTGAGCTAAAGAATGATGATGGATTAAACCCAGATCAGTTGACTGGGGGTGAGTGCTTGCAATGTTCAACACTCCGTCCATCATCCTCTTTGGTTTTGCTATATGATTACCTAAACCTGGCTTTAACCACCTTTAAGGCAGAGGATCTGTGGGCCTTAACCCTTTCACAACCTTCTTTCAACAGAGTCATTAACTCAACCGAGAAAAAGATCTCATCCCTCAGGCATAAAGCTGTGCTGTCCAGGAGATCTCATGCATGAATGATAATAGGTTCATATGGCCTCCTCAAATCTCAGTCATACTTAGGGGTCCTGTTCGGCCTAACCTTCAAGCTCAAGCGGTTGAAACTTTGGCTAGGCGACTTTATTAGGAACAGCATACGTATGTGCCAGCAACCGATTATAGCTTGCCTTCAAAGAGAGGTTTCCATGTTCTGTGGGAAATTCCTCAAGCTTTTGTGTATTGCAGATTCAAAA
Source organism: Calotriton arnoldi (assembly GCA_963921515.1). Lineage (NCBI taxonomy): Eukaryota > Metazoa > Chordata > Amphibia > Caudata > Salamandridae > Calotriton > Calotriton arnoldi. The sequence continues at coordinate 83,372 of CAWUFW010010236.1, read as the reverse complement.
CTAGTAAAGACAGAGTTATAAAGGAGCTCTTTTTTTCATTACGATCTGATCCTGTCAGAAAATTGACTGAGACTTCAATCTAATAGTCACGAAGCTAGGATCAAAACACATTGGCACCTGAGCATTCATTCGCAGGACACAACAACATTGAGTTTGCTGCATGTGCTTCTTGGTTGCTTTTAGTATTAACTTCAGTACCTCCTCATAGACTGCCATCTTCCTTTCTGGACCTCTTGATGAAAAAACCAAAGTCGAAGCACTAAGCACTTTTTTCCCAGAGCAATCGCACAAGGACAGCAATTATGTTCTTAGTTTGATCATTTGAAAACCAAGGCAAGCACTAAGCACATTTCCTTGAGTATTTACACTATCAAAGCTAGTATATCCTGAGTGATGATTTTTTTTAACTAAGGCAAAGCACACAGCCTTGTCTTCCTGAGGATTTGTATTAGTAATTCAATCATGTTTGATTTATGTTGTACACTCCTTTCAATCCTGAATGATGAATGAAGCCAAGACAAAGCACTAAGCACCTTCTTTCCAGATTCTTCGCATATGGAAAGCTATTATGCTTTATTCTTTGTAGTTTATTCCTAGTGCCATCAGTATGATGACCGGAAAATCATGTCAAGCACTAAACACTTTTCCTTGAGTATTTCCACTATCAAAGCTAATATATTGTAAGCCTGCTGACTCTTCCATCAGGCCTAGCAATTTTTGTGTGATGACTTTTGAAATTAAGCCAAGGCACACTAGCTGGTCTTTCTGAGCATTTGTGCTAGAAATGCAATCATTTTTGGAAAGTGGGCTATTGGTTGGGGTAAGTATGCACCTACCACTAGTAATAAGGCCACCAACACAATATAGGGCTCAGTAGAGGTCTCAGTAAATTAGTCCCTTGTCTAACCCTTGGTATCTGACAACGAGCAGTCAGGCCTAACTTAGGAGACAGGAGTGTAAAGCAAATGAAAACACTAATACATCAAATTAGTGAAACACAACGCACAATAAAAATCCCACACCAATTTATGAACATATGAAATATTTGTATGAACAAATAGACACAAAAATGAACCGCAAATATTAATTTTGAAAGATTAACCACTTTATAGTGCTTAAAAACATACAGCGCCACTCTGGGACATCTGGTCGTGCTTGACTGGGGCAAAATGAAAGTTTGAGGCTGACCGCGATGGAGCTCTGGTGTGGAAGGCCCCAGTCAAAATTTGACCTTCACACTTCGAAACTTTTCTGGAGCTTTTTTTTCCGACGTTGCCCGACTCTCTACAGCAGGCTGGATTCGGTGAGGGTTCACCAGCTTGACTTTCTGCAAGGCCCCTGTCAAATCTTGGAAGTCTGGATTTCCAGAGCTTTTTTCAGCTGAACAAACCTGAAATCCAGGCCAGGTCACGGTTGAAGGTAGCTGGCTTGACTCTCGATGTCGGGTAGGTCACCTCATGGAGCTTTTTCACAAAAGTTCTCCAAAGTTCTCTAAACTTCAGCAGGTGCTTTCTGAAGGTCTCCTTGTCAGATCAAAGTGTTCCAAACACCAATCCAAAGGTCTGGAATCTCCTAGATATTCTGTGGGATGTCTGGACTACAATTCCCACAATGCACCTGGCCAAATCTTTAAAATTCCACTGGATGCACTACAGGGTGGGGACTCTTGGTGGAGATGATGCAGGTGTGCTCTGTTAATCTGTAGCTTGCAGAGAGCCCACTCCTTAATCCTTCTTGAAGCAAGGTACAGTCCCCAGGGCTGTAGTACCAGATTGTGCAGCAGGCACAGTCAGTCAGAGCGCCGGCCTGTGGATGCAAATCCAGATTCCAACACGGAAGTCCTTCTTTTCCCTGTAGTTTCAGGCAGCAGATCTGAGAGGCCATGCAACTCTCACATACTTATTCAGTGATCTGGGGTGACAAGCAGGGGGGCACCTCTGTCCAATGAGATGCTGGGTGCCACCCAAAAACATGACAACTACCTCCAAAGTGTGGCTTCTTCTTGTCCCACAAACCACTGCACTTCCAAAATCCAACATGGATGAATTCTCTACAGAGGAGTAAGAGCTGGATAAACCAATCTACTGGTGTGGTCCCCTTCCAGACACCTGCAAATTCCATTCTTGGCCATGTCATCTGGCAGGAAGAGGGGTGGGCCTGGCTGGAATTTCCTTACTATACTTCTCTCTTTGAAGCTCATATTTTCTTACCCATACCCCTGCCTGGCCTGGTGTTTGCAGCTGCAGAACTCCCACAATCAGATAGCCTCTGTCCGGCCAGGCCACTTATCACCTAATCAATGCAGTCTGGCTAAGCCTGTTAAGGCTTACGAATCAGCAGAGACTACTAGAAGGCTGGACTTTGGCTTACAGAAGAGAAAGTTCTATAACTTCTTTTCTGTACTAGTTATGACACATGTAACAGTGGCAAGTTATTGAATTTATCAATACCCATATTTTAAGTCTTTGAATGAAAATAGACACCTTTCCTAGCAATAGTTATACCTAAATAAAATAATGCAATGTTAACCTATGGAGCTAATACTCAACAATAGGGAAAAATAAAATGGGCAGTTTTCCCTCACCAGGGCATATGAAACATCTTTTATAAGGTTCCAGCTTATAGTTACAAGGCCCCCCACCACTGGGGCACATAAGGGAGACCTTGGGGTTGCCTAATATGTAAAGATAATGTAGATTATCACTTTTAAAGTGCCCATACCACCAAAGTCGAATTTGCATACAATTTACTTTTAAAGACAGTCTGCAAATCCAGGCTGGCTTTAAAATGACAGCAGGCACTCAGCAGTGCGCACATGCCCAAGCAGGAAATCTGCTGGGCCTCTAAACTTCCATGCCCTATTATATACTAGGGACTTATAGGAAGCTTGAACCCCCTAGCCCTATTATATACTGGGGACTTATAGGGTCTGCCAATACCAATTGTTAGAATTTACTTTTAAAGACAGACTGCAAGGCAGTACTGCCTTTAAAAGGACAGCAGGCACACAGCAGTTCACACATGCATGTGCAGGAAGTCTGCTAGGCTTCTAAACATACAAGCCCTATTAAATACTAGGGACTAATAGGTAGATTGAATCCCCTGGCCCATTATCTACTAGGGACTTATAGGGTCTATCATGGCCAATTGTTAGATGTGCATAGGTAAAATTAAATAATACAAAATTAAATAATAAAACCACTTACCTTGCGGTCACCGCATCGCCGACTTGTCAATGCTGCAGGCCCAAGGTAAGTGATTTTATTTATTTTTTTAATTTAATTTTACCTATCCCATCATCTGTCAACTCCCCCCCCCCACCCTGCCCCACCACACCCCACCGCTCCACTGCTCTTACCTGTGCTGGCCGTGCCTGAGCATCAGTCTTAGCGACTACATTCAGTCCTCTGTAGTCCACACAGAACCTTAGCTCCTTCTTTCCCCCCTGGGGATTAGATTTGGGCACCAGCACCACTGGACTGGCCCATGGACTGTCAAAGGGCTCAATTACCCCCAACTATAGCATCTTAGCTACCTTAGCCTTGATGCTGTCTCTGGGATGGTCAGACAGCCTGTACAGTTTATTTTTGACAGGAGGGATGTCACCAGTGTCAATGTGATGCACACACCAATCAGTGATACCAGCGGTCAAAGAGAACAGACCAGCAAACTTCTCCAGCACCTGCTTGCAGCCTCTGTGCTGCTGGGCTGTCAATTCGAGAGAGAGTACGACTCTTCCCACTGACCCATCTTGAATATTGTTAGAGAGGAGATCAGGCACTTGCTCAGTCTCCTCCTCTTCTCCCTCATCTGTGACCAGCAACATGGTCATGTCTGCCTTGTCATGGAAGTGTTTCAATCTATTGACGTGCAGGACCCTATGAGGGTTCCTGGATGTGTCAAGGTCTACCAGGTAGGTAACTTCACCCTCTTTTCAATGATTGGATAGGGCCCAGTCCACTTGTCATGGAGAGCCCTAGAAGCTACAGGCTCTCCAACACCCATACCAATTGTCCTGAAGTACATTCAGGCATTGCAGATCTCTGATCATACCAGTGCTTCATGAGCTCCTGGCTGGCCTCCAGTTTCCTGCCTGCCTTGTACATGTCCTCTGCCATGCAAGATCTCAGGCCTACCACATAGTCAAGCATATTGTCCTTTACCTCCTTGAGAGGCTTCTCTAAAGAATTTCTCAGCAGACACAATGGCTCCCTCACAGGGTGCCCAAACAACAGCTCAAAGGGACTGAAACCAACCCTTTTTTGTGGGACCTGCCTGTAGACAAATAATGGGCATGGGAGGAGAACATCCCATCTCTTCCTGAGTTTCTCAGACAGACCATTGCTCATGCCCTTCAGGGTCTTATTGAACTTTTCCACCAGACCATTAGTCTGAGGGTGATATAGGGAGATGGGTAACACCACATTCATCCCCCATCACTTTATGATAGCTGGACATGAAGCTTGTGCCCCTATCTAAAACTACTTCCTTTGGGAACCCCACTCTGGTGAACACACTAAGTAGGGCCCTAGCCATTGAAGGAGCAGTGACTGTTCTGAGGGTTATTACCTCAGGACATCTTGTGGCATGGTCCACTACCGCCAAGATATATCTGTTCCCAGACAGGGTGGGTTGGTCTAGAGGACCAACAATGTCTACCCCACCCTCTCAGAGGGAGTCCCAACCGATGGCAGTGGTATCAAGAGAGCCTTTGGTTTGCCCCCTTTCTTGCCACCTGCCTTACAGGTTGCACAGGAGTCAAACAAACTTCTTTACTTTGGCAGACATGTGGGGCCAATAGAAAAGGGTTAACCAACCAGTTCCAAGCTTTAGTCTGATACTCAAATGACCTGCTAAGGGGATGTCATAACTTAAATTCAGAAGGAATTCCCTGTATTTCTGGGGGACCACCAACCTCCTGGCAGCCCCTTCTTTGATGTCTCTAGCCTCAGTGTGGAGAACACCATGCTCCCAGTAGAGTTTGTGGAAGCCACTGGCATCACCCTCCTCTTGCCTAGAGGTGGTCTGCCTCAAGCTCTCAAGTGTGGGACACTCTCTCTGTCCCTGCCAAACTCCTTTCTGGAGGGTCTACCATCTCCCGTCAATTCTTCTAAATCTGACAAACCTTGCAGGGATGGAATCCCTTCTGTAGAGGTCAGATTCTCCCCCTCAAGGTTAGATTCCTCCTGCACCTCTGCAGTTCTTTGTGATGGCTCATCAGATCCATTGCAATTTCCCTTGCCATTGTATACTTGGCCCATTGTTCCAGAGGCCAAGTGTCTAGCATTTCACTTTTGCACAGCCTGTGACTTGGTCACAGCACATACCCACTCAGGGCGATCCAGCAGTCTAGCATGGGACATTCTCTCCACCTCTAACCAGTCAGAGGCTTTGAGATAATTTCCCAGCAGACAGTCTACTGGGTGTGCAGGAGACACAACTACCTGCTTAGGGCCTGTCACACATCCCCATTCCAATCTCACCATTGCCATGGGATGGAGTTTGACTCTGCTGTCTGCATAGGTTACCTTGTGATACACACCAGGCATAATCTGCCTTGTGGAAGCCAGAAGCCAGTTTCTCTGTGACCATAGTCATACTGGCTCCTGTGTCTCTCAGAGCCTCAACCACAGTTCCATTGACTTTAGGCCTCTGCCTATACCTCTCGATGCTGGGAGGCATGACAGCCAGGATTGCAATTTCCACCCCACCCAAGTACACTAAGGTTGCCTCTGTCAATCCCTTCCCCATCTCTGGGTCAATCTCCACCCCCACACCTATGCTGACAATCCCATGTGACTGCCCATCACCAGGAGGCTTCTTTGTGTGTCCCCTCTTGTGTCCTGACTGATGACAGTCAAAACACTGACCTGCCTTTATCAGGTCATGGAACTTGCCTGCCTTTGCAGGGTCAAAGGACTTCCCCAGATACCCCCTCTTCTTGAAAGTGGCTTGGCTCGGGCTCCCTCCCCTGTGTGCAGGTTTTTGTGGATCTTTTGAGAACTGGGCTTTCCCCTGGGGGGGACCTGTCCTCCCTTCTTCTAATCACCCCCCTGGTGCTGATTGGAAACCCGGTTTCTCAACCCCTCATCAGCTAGCTCCCCCAGCTCTCTAGGGCTAGTCAGCTTAGAGTCCACTAAATAGTGGCTTAACTTCTCTTCTCCACAATGAGTCAGGATGTGCTTTTTCAACAATAAATTGTTGAGGCCCTCATAAGTGCTCACTTGGTTACCACTAATCCAGCCCTCTAGAGCCTTCACTGAGTTGTCCACAAAGTCCACCCAGGACTGTGTGTTAACTTTCTGGGTGTCCCTGAGCTTCACCCAGTACTTCTCTTGGGTCAGACCAAATTTCTTGACTAAGCATTGTCTCATGTGGGAGTAAGATTTTGCCTCATACCCCTGGAGGGTCATGAGCCTATCCCTCCCAGCTACTGGGATCAGTTCCCACAGGAGTGAACCTCAATGCTTAGAGTGGACCCCCTCATCTCAAGGGCCCTCTCAAATGCAGTTCCCCGTTCGTCAATATCCTCACCCGCAGTGTGCATGGGAACTATTCCTTTGGGAAGCCTGGGATTAAACCCACCACTCCTGGGCATCTCAGTCTCTTCTTCATTGTCACTGCCACCATTTCTTTTTACTTTCGCCTCCTCCCCCTTCTAGGTAGTGCTAACTTCCTCTCTTCCAAAGCTATGGAAGCTAACTGAGCCTCAAGCTCCCTCTCTGTAAAGGACATCGGTGAGCCCTGCACAGGGGACCCCGGCCTTCCCCCATTGGCTGGAAGCATGAACCTGGTACTAGCTGAAATGGAAAGGTTATCATCATCCACCTCCTGGAGGTGGTTGGGGGGTCACCCTCCCCTTCTTACTCTGGAGCTGCCTGTGCCCAGGCCTTAAGGAACCTAATCAACTCTGCCTTCCTGATCTTGTTGCTATTAGGTAGCCCCCTGGACCTACTCTGAGCCCTAAGCACAGCCACTGTGAGTTTATTCAGTTTATCCAGATCCAGCTCCATGGTATCCCTAGTTTTGGGCCACACAAACTTCACAAATCAGCAATAGAACAAATGTAGAAAATCAGAACAATGGATTAAAAATCAGATTCAAATTTCAAAAATTAAAAATCAAATGTTTTGTTCTAAGTCGATTTAGTGGATTTTTAAAGATCTTAACTTACTTTACTGTATGGTGTAATTCATAGACAAGCCCTTATCCACACCACTGAACACCAATCTGTTGGAAGGTGCATTATTAGTAGGGGTAAGTATGCACACCTACCATTAGTAATAAGGCAACCAACTAAATAGGAGGTCCAGTCAAGGTCTCAAAACATTAGCCCCTGGCACAACCCTTGGTAGCTGGCTGCGATCAGGCAGGGTTAACTCAGGAGACAGGGATGTAAAGCATTTAAATACATCAACACATTTATATGCAGACGACATTCCGCTCTACATAGCATCACCTTGGTCCTCCATTTCTAGAATCCTAAATATTTTCACCACTTTCCGGAGATACTCCGAATACACAATAAACTGGGCCAAATCAGTGGTCTTCATCTTATACGGCCCGACACAGCGAATGCCGAAGGAGTGTGAGGCGCAAGTAGTAATGGAAGGTTTTCGATACCTGGGAATCTTTGTCACAACCAACCAAGACCTATTCACTATGAAATATCTCAATCCCCCACTGAACCGACTTCAAGGGGATGTGCAACATTGGAAATTGCTCCCTTTCTCCCTGCTGGGCAGAGTAGCCCTTTTTAAAATGATTGCGCTACCACGCTTCCTCTACGTCTTACAGAACACACCTTTCTTAGTGCCAGATGCCTATTTTAAAGCCATACAAGGTGAGATCAGAACATTGCTGTGGGATGGTGGTGCACCCAGAATAGCTTTGAATAAATTAACCCAGGGATGGTATAACGGGGGGGATCACACGCCCAGATATCCAGACATATTATCGTGCGGCATAATTGACAGTGAATAACCAATGGACTCACCAACCAATGACAGAACCAGCTTATTGTATGGACCGCTTGATCCTACAGCCAAGGGGATATCAGCACGCTCTCTATACCCCACAGAGAAATAGCTCCCTGACAGGACCAACTGCACTGATGGTCCAAATTTAGCACTCTACACTCAACAAGTTGGGATCAAAAAACAAGATCATCTTGGCAACTCCCTGGTGGGATTCTGATCTCCTAGGGAACATGGTTAAAAGGCAGGGATTTGATAAATGGGACCTATTGGGCATCTCGATAGTGGGAGACTTATGTTCGGCGAGGGGCATAATACCTACAACAATCACACAACCTAGCCCCCACTGAGGTGTTTTGATACCTACAATTCGGCATGCCCTACAAGCGGTAATACCGATGGGAAGAACCCTGCCAGAATCCTCTCCCCTGGAGGAACATATCACACAAAAGGCGATCTCGCTAACATATAAGAAGCTTGTGAATAATGTGCTAGATATGTTATTTCAACTGCGGGAGAACTGGGAGAAAGACATTGCAGACATGCAGGAAGATGACTGGACAGAGGCTCTTGCTTCCCCTAGGGAGGTTGCCAATAGGTCCCGCTACAGCCTGATACAACTCAAAATACTTCACAGAGCCTATATCTCGGGTCCACATTGGTAAAGATGGGTAGGCGACCAGACGCACTCTGTCGTAGAGGTTGCAGACAAGAGGGTACGTTCTTTCATATAATATGGACCTGCTCCAAAATCCAATCCTACTGGGACTCAATAACACAGTGTTTGGGTGAGGTATACGGGGTTGAGCTCCTAATGTCGGCAAAGTGGTGCCTGCTTAATGTATGGGAGGTGACGGACCTGGGGAGATCGGAGAAACCCTAGTGCTGATGATTGCAAAGCGAAACATTGCGCGTAATTGTGGATATGATACGACACCGTCCCTAAACGATTGGAAGAGGGACATGGACTGGTGTATGGTGGCTGAAAAGACTATCTACAATAAGAGAGGTTGACCCCAGAAATGGAGTAGAGTGTGGAATAAATGGAATGAATACAGAGCCCACCCATGCTCTGCCCCTAAAGTCCAGATGGGACAGAATAAAGGGGTGTAATCGGGGAGTAGTGATAAAGTCATAATGCATAGTGGCTAACGGACTGTGTCATATCTGTCGATGGCATGACCTTGATGTCTGATTGTACAACTGTCAGGTGTTGGAATGCAATTTATCATTTGTCTCATTTCAATAAAAAGAGTGTTAAAGAAAAAATACACCAACACATTAAATAAGTAAGACACAACACACAATAAAAATCCCACACCAATTTATAAAATAAGGAAATATTTTTATCTTTAAAATGACACCAAAACAACAAAGATCCAATGCAGGGAACCGGAGTTATGAATTTTTAAAGTTTAACCACTTTCTAGTGCTTAAAAACATATAGCAGCAATCTGGGACATCTGGTCGTGCTTGACCCGGACAAAGATAAAGTTTGATGCTGACCACGATGTAGCCCTGTTCACTACACTAAATGGGAGACCCCAGTCAAAATTTTACCTTCACACTTGGAAACCTTTCTGGAAGATTTTCAACATTGTGCCAGGCGCTTTGTAAGGCCAGATTCGCAGACGGTTTGCCAGCTTGCTTCTGCTGGAGCTCCCAGTCAAATCCTAGAAATCTTGAGCTCTGGAGCTTTCAGCTGTACGAACCTGAAATCCTGGCCGGGTCGCAGTTGACGTTGGTCAGCTTGACTCTCGACGTTGTGTTGATCAACCTATGGAGCTTTTTCCAAAAGTTGTTCCAAACTTCTCCAAACTGAAGTTCCTCTTGAAGGTTCAAAGTGTTCAAAACACAAATCCAAGGGTCTAGAAGCTCTGAGATGGTCCTTGTAAGGTTGGACCACAATTCCCACAATGTACTCCAGGCTGGGGACATATTGAGGAAGATGGTGCAGGTAAGCTCTGTTAACCTGTTGCTTTCAGGGAGTCCACTCCTTAATCTTTTTTGAAGCAAGGCAAAGTCCTCAGGGCTGTAGTTCCAAGTGTGCAACAGGCGCAGTCCTTCAGGGGGCAATCCTGTGTGGTGCAGACAAGGGTTCCAGCAGGGCAGTCCTTCTTCTTGTAGTTTCAGGCAGCTAATTCAAAACCTGGTCTCTGTTGCTATGCAACTCTCACACTTTTATTCCAGGATGTGGGGCAACAAGCAGGGGAGCATACCTGTCCAATGGGGTGCCAGGTGCCACCCAGAAGATTGACAGCTTCCTCCTAAGTGTGGCATATTCTTGTCCCACAAAGCACTGCACTTTTAAATTCAAGATGGTGATTTTCTCTTTTGGAGCAAGAGCTGACTAAACCAACCCACTGGAGTGGCTCATTTTCATTAACACCCCCTTCTCAGCTCTCCTGACCTTTTATAAATTTCAAACTTAGGGATGCCTTCTGCCGGTGGTACAGGAAGAGAGGGGGTAGGCCTGACGCTTCTTACTGTCCTCCTCTCTCTTTGAAGCCCAGTGTGATTTACCCCACTCCCTTTCTGACCCATCCTCTGCAGCTGCAGAATTCTCCCCATCAGATAACCTACGCTCTATGCGGCCACTTATCACTTCATCAAAGCAGCCTGGCTAAGCCTATTAGGGCTGACCAATCAGGAGAGACTGTTTGAAGGCTGTATTTTGGCTTACAGAAGAAAAGGTTCTATAACTTCTTTTCTGCACTAGTTATGATCAATTTAACAGAGTCAAGTTGTTGGATTTGTCATAACCAATCATTCATGTTTTCGAATGTCTTTTTTAAGCTCCTTTCTAGCAATAGTTACATTTAAATAAAATATTCCAATTTTAGCCTATGGAGCTAGTAATCTACAATGGTGAAAAATGGAACTGGCAGTTTTAACCTCACCGGGGCATATAAAACAACATTTAATATGTCCCTGCTTATAGTTACATGGCACCCCACCACTGGGGCACCAAGGGGAGACCTTAGGGGTGACATATGTAAAGATAAGATAGATTGCCACTTTGGAAGTACCTGTACCACCAAAGCGAACTTGCATACAATTTACTTTTAAAGACAGTCTTCAAAGCAAGGCTGCATTTAAAAGTAACAGAAGCCAACACGTACAAGCCCACTTCAGTGCAGGAAATCGACAGAGCCTCTAAACTCCCCTTCCCTATTATATACTAGGAACTTATAGGTAGTTTGAATCCCCCTAGCCCTATAATATTCAAGGGACTTACAAGGGTCTGTCATTGCCAATTGTAAGTATACCCAATTACCATATACTTTTTTCATCAAAGCGCTGGCCCTGGGCCTGGTTAGCAGAGCCTACAGCACAGTCAGAGTGAGTTACCACCAGTATCAGGCAGATAACATGGGAGTGACCAGGGCAAAAAGTATGACTTTCTCACAATGTAAATGGTATGTCTGTAAGAGTGCAAGAGGAGCAGTATGCCTGTGTAAATGCAGGGGTAAGGGTGTATCTGCTTGAGTGCAGAGAGAGCTGTGCCTTTGACCATACTGTGAGCAGTGTGTCTGTGTTAGTGCAGGGTGAGTGGTGTACCTATATGACTGCAGGCTATGCCTATGTGAAAGTAGGGTGTGCCTTCTGTTTGGGAGGGGTGCCTGTGCATGCAGATGGTGGGAGGTGTGCCTGTGCGAGTGCAAGTGACTGATATGAATGGGTAGAATGCAGCTGTGGGCACAGTGTGACAGATTTTGAGATTTTGGTGTGTGATTACAGCACACTGAAGCCAGACCTATTGACATTGTCAGCATCTGACACTCACTTCATGTTGCAGGCAGCAGTTGGAAAAGCATCTCTGCACTGCTTACCCTGCTCCCGTTAACAAAACTGTCAGAAAATACAGCAGAGACTTAATAAACAGAGCGATGCACGCTGAGCAATTTCTTTTGGTCTCTAAATTTAGAAGAGTAGCTGTCAAAGCTCTGCAATGTCATATAATTCAAAAATGGAGAGTATGACAGGCTTCATTTTGCTGTGGAAATGCATGGGTGCTCTTTTTAAAAAAAATCAGTACAAGAGGGCAGAACCCATCTATCTGATTGATATGCACTGGCCTGCCTTTTGTACGCATGTACTTTCTTAATATAGCTGTTACTCGTGTCCTGGGATGAAGCATGTTATAGTTAGTGTTGTCTGGTTAGCAAACTGAAGAGACTGTCTAACAAGGTGTGCTATTATTATTAATTTGAAGGTGGTGGATATACTGTAAATTGTAAATGAAAGTTATAACTATAACTGTAGAATATTTAAAACATGAGTAGTTTAAGCTTGGTTTGTAAAGGTAAAAAGTTTTCCTAACTATAACTAAGCTTTCACCTTTGTTTTTTTCATTGAACTTCAAACTTTCAAATTGTAGAGTCCAGTGTCTTGAATGGAGAGTTGTTATGTGAGTGTCGTACAGAACCATGGAGGAGAGCGTTGTAAAGTCTATTGTCATAGCGTGGAGTAGTAGATTGAAATAAAGTGGAGTAGAGCAGAGTAGTGGTGTATCTTACAGTGTAGTAAAGTGTTATATAGAGTAGTGGCATGACAAAAAAGACACTCAAAATAGAAGTCAAACAAATTAGAGTCCATCAGAAAGGTTCGTAGACAGTCCAGTGTCATTGATTTATTGAGACATGGAAAATTCAAAGATCCACAGTACATATGTCATCATATCAACAGCCGACATGTGTTTTGTCACAATTGGTGACTTTTTCAAGGCTAATGATGCTTAGGCAAAGACACAATTGGATGTTAGCATGCAGCGTGTATATATCGTACCACAGGTAGGAGCATACCACGGTCTCCTCATCGCAGACAAACACTTGACAAGTAATAACAGGGACTGTTGGATTGTCTTCGGTACAATAGCACGTTAGGGAGTTCTGTCCTTTGACACCACATACTTATGAAACTTGACAAGTGATCTCCCGTCATTATTTCGAAAACAGGTAAACCAGATTTTGACTCACAACCACACGACTCTGAACAGCAAGAACATAATTTTTCTGAACCTTGAGTGAATTATTTTGGAAACAGGTAGGAGCTAGACTTTGACTCACTACCTCACCGCACTGAACTGAAAGAACATAGGGGCATATTAGCAAGACCGGCGATAAAATTATCGCCGTTTTAGCGGCAGGAAACTGCCGCTAAAACGGCGATAATGGGCTTGGTAATATGCGTTATAGAATTCTATAGAAGCCCAGGTTAGATGTGCAGGACATCTAACCTGGGCTTCTATTGGAATTCCATAACGCATATTAGCAAGCCCATTATCGCCATTTTAGCGGCAGTTTCCTGCCGCTAAAACGGCGATAATTTTATCGCCGGTCTTGCTAATATGCCCCATAATTTTTCCAAGTGGACCTACACCGGGGAGCTTATCGAGATCTCTTTTTCCATTCCGGCCGGCTATTGGACTAGCCAGAGCCCATTTAGTATCTACCTTCTCCTTCAGCCACACTCTTTTGGCCATTTCGTTTAAGCATACACACTCCCTAAAGCTCTTTAACCAAAGACACATGACTCTCACTGCTGCAAACAGTTTTTACTTATCTGCTTGGACAAGTTACGACCATTTGAGACTTTGCATTTTATCTCGGGAATTCCAATTTTAGGATTCTTTATACATCCAATCGTGTGTTTGTCTAAGCATCATTAGCTTTGAAAAAGTCACCATTCATGATGAAACACGTGTCGGCTGTTGTTATGGTGACATATATACTGTGGATCTTTGAATTCTCCACGTCTCAAAGATTAAATGACACTGGACGCTCTAGGAAACTTACATGATAGACTCTAATTTGTTATAGAGTACAAAGGAATGAAGCAGTGTATAGTGGAGTCGTGTACAGTGGAGTAGTGGAGTAGAGTGGAGTACTGTGTTATATAGTAGAGTGGAGTAAAGAGGGGTACAGTTGCATACAAAGTGTTGCGTACAGTGTTGTAGTCAACTAGAGTATCATAGAGCAGCACAGAGTGGAATAAAGTGTTGTACAGTGGCATACAGTATAGTACAGTGTTACACAGTGGAGTGTAGGGGTATAGACAGGTGTAAAGTTTCGGAGAGTGGAATACAGTGTAGTAGAGTGTTGTAGAGTGGAGTTAGACAGAGTAAACTAGTGTGTCAAACAGTGGATCTGCGTAGAGTGGATTGTTGTATATTAGCATAGAGTGAGGTAAAGTATCGTCCAGTGAAGTAGGGTCTAGTGGAGTGGTGTATTGTAGTGTGGAGTAAAGTACAATAGAGTGTATTGGTCTGTTGCAGAGTAGAGTGGCATTGAGTCGGGTGTAGTGTTGTAGCGTAGGTAGTAAATTGTTGTAAATTGGAGTGGGGTCTTCGACAGTAGAGTGAAGAGTGCTCTGTTGTATAGAAACATGTTGAATAGTGGAATACAGTGTTGTACAATGGAGTGTAAGGGCATAGAGTGGAGTTTAGAGTTGGACAGTGGTGTGTACAGGAATAAAGTGGTGTAGAATGTTGTACAGTGCCATAAAGTGTGAAAGACTTTTTTAGATCGGAGTTATATAGAGTGGAGGAGAGTGTCATACAGTGGAGCGGTGTAGAGTGGAGTGGCGATACACTGTGGTGGTGTAGAGTAGATTACTGTAAAGTGGAATAGCATACAGTGGAACATCATACAGTGGAATAATGTACAGTGAAGATTAGAAGAGCGGAGTGGCATAGAGTGAAATAAACTTAGAATGGAGTGGTGTAGATTGGAGTGGCGTAGAGTGGAGTAGGGTACAGTGAATTAGCATAGAGTGGGGTGGCATACATTGAAGTGGCGTAGCGTAGAGTCAAGGTAACTGTTATAAAAGGAGTGATGTCTCATACACTACAGTGGAGTGCTGTGCTATACAGTGTTAGAAACTGTTGTAGAGTGGAGTAGAGTGTTGTACAATACAGTAAACAGGCATAGGGCTTCATTTACAAGGAGGCTGCGCCACCGGAGCATCACTTTTTGTGACGCTTTGGTGACACAGGGGCCTGCTCCATGTTTACCAGGCAGCACTAAGCCACTTTGCGTGGCTTAATGAGGCCCTGTAAATATTGTTCCCTTTAACGCAGTTTTCTGCATTAAAAGGGTGTGCATTGGGTGTTGATGGGGGTGTTCCCAGCACCACCCATGCCTTTTTGACACTGCCCCAAATTTACGTGAAACCCTAACTTTGAGGCAGCACCAAAAACGTACGCCTAGGCGCAACGAGGAGAAATATGTTTATTTCTCTGTGTTTTTCCTTTTTCCATGTGTGTTGCATTCTGCAGCACACATAGAAAGAGGAAAAAGCCTCTTGTGGTTGTTTTTGTGCCGGAAGGTTTTCCTTCTTGCTGAAAAACAATCATCCCTGCAACGCAGGCACCATGGTGCAAAGGTGCATGTGTTGGGGCATGGCAGCCCATTGTGCACCAGTGCAGGGGAAAAGGACAGGAATGCGCCGTGTTTGATAGATACGCCGCATTCCTGTCCTTTTCTTTTGTCATAGGGCAGCGCAGCAGGAAGGCGTGCGGAGCAGCCCTATGGCAAAATATTGTAAATAAGGCCCATAGAGTCTAGTACAAATTTGAACAGTGGAGTGTACGGGGATAGCGTGGGGTAGAGTCTAAAAGAGTGGCATAGAGTGTAGCAGAGTTTTGTAGAGTGAAGTTAGTAGAGTGGAGGAGAATACACTGGAGTGGCATAGAGTGGAGCATTGTACAGTGGAGTGGCATAAAGTGGAATAGCGTAGAGTGGAGTGGCATAGAGTGGAATAGGATATGGTGGAGTAGCGTATAGTGGAGTGGTGAACAGTAGAGTAGCGTAGACTGGAGTGGGTAGAGTGGAGTGGCGTAGAGTGAAATAGCATATAGTGTAGTAGCATACAGTGAAGTGGCGTACAGTGATGTGGTGTAGACTGGATTGGTGTATTGTGGGGTGGGGTAGAGTGTATTAGCATACAGTGGAGTGGCGTAGAGTGGAATACCATACAGTAGAGTGGCAAAGATTGAAGCTGCGTACAGTGTAATAGCATAGAGTGGAGTAGGGTACAGTGGATTAGCGTAAAGCGGAATACAGTGGCATGACAGAGTAGAATGGGTGGACGGAACTCATGGAGTTTCACTCTGTGGAATTCTGCGGAATGGTATAAAAACTCTGTGAGATTCCACTGAGTTCCGCCCAACTACAGAGCACATGCATGACATTTTCATGTGTCTGTGGGATGCCCTCATGGCAAGTGTCATTCAATATTCGGGTTAGACATTGTTGGATGTGTCCATTTGTTTGTGTGGAAGCCACATCCCTTCCTGCAATGAGTGCCGCTAGGGCCCGTGCTCTGTTTGCCACACAGCTGTGACTGCTGCCAGGGTACCCACCCCAGATCTTCAGAGATTGACACTGAGATGTGAGGTAATAATTCAGCAGCCTACGCTTGGAGGCGAGATGTTGCTGCAGATGAGTTCTCTCCGAAGCCCGGACCCAGGCCATGTGGTCCGGTCACTGGGACTCAGCAGCGTGAGGCCGAGGGTCTACAGGACTGTTCTAGGGGTCAAAAGGTTCAGGGACATGCTCGAAGTATAATACACTGCTGTCACTTGTTCCTTACTTACCACAGCCAACCCTTCTTAAGGGAGATGGCATATGCACATCCTTTTTAGGTTGAGCATTCGAGACCTCTTGTATATACTTTAGTATATACTTATATAATTTTGTATATACTTATATTGTGTATGTACTTTGTGGGCTCTGGAGATCAGCCCTAGGACTTGTCTGCTTCCGCATAGGGACTTTTTTTCTGTTCAACTGCCTCTATTTAACTGTCTTGATAGAAAACAACCAACAGAGGTCAGTAAAATACCAGAATCACTTTAGCATTCTCTAGATTCCAGTCCATAGAAATTGTGTTCCACGAGCACCTGTAGACAATATTTTTTTCAAATCTTGTATTTTCAGTGATATGACCACCAAAGGCCCTGATTTTATATTAAAAACAGAGCTGTGGACTATACCATTTCCCGCTGAAAGCCAATATTTCTCTCCATGTGTTCCCATACCTGGCGTGTCACACAGTTTGGTGCTTACTTTTCCTCCATATTAAAGAACAGTAGATGTTTCAGCACCCAGGCTAATGTGCTGCATAGCTGAAGATATATAAGGTCCCAAAGGCGAGACCTATTGCATTGCAAATGCTTGTTGTAATGTTAATTGCTCCACCATTCTGTGTTCCGGTACCGAATGTTTATATCATCTGCATTCATCTCCCAATAAATAATACATGGTTCCCTTTCATTTTTAAAAGACTGTACCAGTATGTAAAGCTAACACTTATGATGCCAACTCCCCAGCTCTGTATAACACTGCGTGTATTGCCAAATTCAGGTGCAAAAACTCGGATTAGAAACAGTGCCGTCGCAAATGAATACCTACCTGTCCCGCAATTCCATGACGGTAAAAATATACTGCACATTTCCCAGGAAAGTTATTTTTTCAGACTGAAATCTGTGTTCAACTTCCAGTGCAGTGATACACCCCTAACTGGTGTCGCTTGTCCCGTAATACTGCAAAGTATGGCCAGAGCTAGGGGGACACCCAGGTCGGTGCATCCAATCATATTGAAGGAAACATATTGAAGTTATGGTGAAGCCTGATGAAGACCTAAGGCTGGTTGTACAAACTCTTATCTCAGGAGTAGGTGTAAGAATTCTCAATGTTCATTGGCTGTACGGTCTCATACTCATAGCCCGTAAGGTGGCAGATAATAGGGTTGGTGAAATGCTGCCATGTTGTTCCTTGCCTACGGTGACCCGGGAAGTGCACCTGACGCGGCTCTGCACAGAATTTGCACACCGGCCTTC
Organism: Calotriton arnoldi; assembly: GCA_963921515.1. Lineage (NCBI taxonomy): Eukaryota > Metazoa > Chordata > Amphibia > Caudata > Salamandridae > Calotriton > Calotriton arnoldi. The sequence continues at coordinate 65,552 of CAWUFW010010236.1, read as the reverse complement.
CGCATCCTGGTCACTGCTGTGGGGAGGTTTCTGGAGTGGAGTGGATGGTTTGGCTTGTTTCTGTAAACGGGTGTCCGAGTTGATGGAAGCCAAAAGTAATAGTGATCCATGTCAACAAACATTCAAAGCTTACACAGCCCTAATATGCTCTGCATGAGATGTTACTGTTGAAGGTAGTTACGATGACCTACAAGATTAATTTAACGCTCGAATCTTGGCAAAGTCAACTGCACACTGGCCTGTCACTGAATCCATTCTTGCCCTGCAGGCACTCAGCTACATTCATCTGACTGTCCCAGACCCCTGGTCCTTTGCAGGCATTGGCCCCCAAAAAACCCCAAAGCAGTGCAGCGCTTTCCAAAAACGAGCAAGACACAAACCCCACCGCCCCTGAATTAGTAGAGTGTAACAGCATACAGTAGAGTGCCATAAACTGGAATGATGAAGAGTGGAGTAGTGTGCAGTAGAGTGGCATACAGTGGAACACCGTAGAATGGAGTGTCATACAGTGGAATGGCATAAGTGGAATAGTGTCTATTTGAGTAGCATCCAGTGGCGTAGTTTACAGTGGGGGGACGTAGACTGGAGTGACGTAGAGTGGAGGAGCGTACAGTGTAAGAGCGTAGAGTGGAGTGGTGTACAGTGAAGTTGGGTACAGTGTAATTGCGTATAGTGGAGTGGCGTAGAGTGGAATCAAGCACAGTGCAGAGGCATAGAATGAAGTGGCTTAGAGTGGAATTGCATATAATGGATTGGAGTACAGTGGCATGGCGTACGGATGTATGTGAAATTTAGCAGCAATGTTGCTTATGGTGTGCAGAGTTAGGCAAAATAGCGAATGGCGCTGCCTTGTAATTTTCCAGATTTACCAATCAACGCAGGACCGTGCATGGTGGCCTTGCATTACTTTGTAAAACTGACTTAAGTATTGTGTTGTCCATGCAACACCATGTGTGGCGGAAGGGTACCACAATCCAATAATACAGCCAGGCCTTAGTTATGCTTAGAGCCATGCTCTACTGCTGTTACTTAGCAGTCTACCGTGGTATATGGCGATGATAAGCCAGTATATAATTGGGTATTGGCTGTTTTAGAGAATAAAAGGGCAGCCATATTGTTTTTACTTCACTTTGGCTGAGTTCAGTGTTAGGACCTTAGATATAGGTAAGTAGTAGGTCCCTACCTATCACCACTTTGTCAAAGTGGTAATAGATAGAGACATTTATTTATTTTTCAACAAATTTTCAAGTATGTTTATGGCCATGTACCATGGTAGTTTCACAAAATGTTATGAAATTCCACAAAAGTGCAGCGGTGACAGATATCACTAAGTTTAAATGCCTTATAACGTAAAAAAACACTTAACTGCTGTACCCAAAAAACATCATCTGTGCACCATAATGTATAATCTTGTCACATTTCATGAAACTGTTGAGCCTTTTTTGCGCGACGTCAAATAAATAGTCTATGGAAAATGCATTGGTGGAAAAATGGGTTTGGGGACCGCCCATTTATCTTTGTACCCCCTTAACGATTCACCACAAAAATTCATCTGAAAATGCAGAAAATGCTAGAGGTCTGGAAAGTTTTGTGGTGACTCGTCGAATGGGTGGAAAGTTACTAGGGAGCAAAAATCTGAGGAATTCCTATCTCTGGGAATACTAACTACAACTACAGAGTGCTAATCAGATGAGATTTATTTATTTTTATTTATTGTATTCGTTATGTATTTGTTTATTGGTTTACATAATCATGTGACCATATATGTGCCTTTTAGCTGTTCATATAGTGTCAGGATCGAAGGCGAGGATTATGCATTTCTATCTTCACTTTTTATAATTTAGCAGGTTCAAAGATCAAACACAAAACTGCAAACACTATATAATCCATGAACAAGGTAGAAAGTGTCAATGGCAACCAGTGACCAATCCCAACACAGTTCGCATGTCCATATAAATCCATGCCTCCTGTAATCATTCCTCTTTCTTCACTGCTGCGTCAGTTAAGTCCCTCACTTCCTAATGACTCTTGAGGTTGATCTGTGTTATCGGGGGTATAGAGCGCTGTATACATTATTTGCTTGTACTGTTTTAATACCACATTGACAGTGTTTGTTTCGTGCCTACAGTGGATTCTGTGAGGCACGTTACGGCCTGTTGAGAAGCACACCTTCAAACAGCGCTCCACAGACCCACAACGTATGTTAGGGAGATTGCAGTGGTTGTGCTGGGAAGCAAGGACTCTCCGCTTGGCTTTTCCCTCCCTACTAACCCTCGCATGACACCATGAACACAGTAGGTTGTATTCCCGGCCCTCTGACCATTCTGTGCTGACACCACCTGCTGGCTGTTTGGTCTCATTGCTAGTTCCTGAGCACCTGCGATGGGGCTGCCCATTTTTATCTCTTTAGGCCGAAATTGGTGATATCTAGTGCTCACACCTTTACTGATGATGGAGGCCTATCGGGACCACGAATATTCCCCTAACCTAGCCTCTGAGGAGGAATGGCCCCCTCAACATCGCTTTCCTACAGAGGTTGACAAGCTTCTCTCCCAACCTATTGCTAGAGAGCTTGAACCCCCGCCAAAAAGTGTTGTCAAGTTTACAGCCCAGGTCTCTGATGGCTCGGAAATCCTTGAGGACACAGAGGCAGGGCCTAGCGGCCTATCTGCAACTACTTCCCATAAGGCCCAGAAATATGACGTGGGCCACCTTGAAGGCTTTGATCGACTGAGAAAGGCCTTCTATAAGAGTGTGCACACTCTGAAGTACACCCTACTGGGTGGACGTTTTTCACAGGGAAATCAGCGATGCTGTTGCACTGGACTTTGACCCTGAGGAGGTGTCCCTCAAACATGGGGAGGGTGACATGTATGAGGACAGATCCTCTGATGAGGGGCAGGATTCAGGTAGACCCTGGCGCCCTAGCTTGGCCCCCTCTGATCCTTAGAAGGGGATTCCACCTCAACGGGCATGTTCGAGCCTGATGGTATTTACCACCCGAGATCTTTGGAATGGCTCCCTGACCAGAAAGTGGCAGATTATGTGGCCAGCAAATTTCGCCAGCCTCTGGAAAAGAAAGTGCATGCCCGCTCACTGGCGGAATGCCCTAGGCCAGCCATAGGGTCCAAGGTGGCGGCCACCCCGGAAATAGACCCCAAGATGTGTGCCTTTTTTGCAAAGTATATGAAAGACCTCAAGAAGGGGATTGACTGCTCCCGGAGGGTACGTCAAGATAAGTTGTTAGACGTCGCGGGCCCCAGACAAAAATCATTGAGCTTGCAGAACAGGCAAAACAATCCGGGACTCCCTTACCCACTGATATTGTGGTGGGCCGGGCGCAGAGGGCGATATGCCTGTTAGGCAACACCAACTGTGTTCTTTCTGCGGAGAGGTGACGTTCACTCCTAATTAAGACAGACCCTGAACTGGGAGAGTTGTTGCCATCGGAGGCAGGGGCAGTTGCACATGGCAACTTGTTTGGCAAACCCTTTGTGAAGGAACTTGGGAAGTTCAGGGCCACCTTCTCGGCGCTAGACAAGGCACAGATGTCTATCAAAAAGATTTCCCTGGGGAAAGTTTTCATTGGGGCTGGAAGAGGCAGGGGTCGCTCCTCTGGCTGCTCTTTCCAGCCAGAATCCAAAAGAGGTCAAGCCCACCGAAACAATGGATGGAACGACGGCCTGCAGGGGACCTTCTTCCCCAACCGGGAAGGCGGAAAGAGCAGATCCAACTGCAACACCCATGGAGGGCTATCGCACCCTGAGGTTTCAACAATAAGCAATATTCTTTGTTTCCCTCAAAGACTGGGGGGAGGCTGAGATTGTTCGCACACAAGTGGGCATAGGTCATGTTGGACCCTTGGGTACTGGAGACGTACAAGGCTTCCACATGGAGTTCTATGGAACTCCGGTTCAAATGGCAAGACCACATCCACTGATCTTGTTGGAACAGAACAACCATGGCATATTTACAATATGAATTCTCTCCCATCTATCTGGGTTAACAGGAAGTATCTCATATCTGGTTGTGGTTCCCCACAATATGACATTTATTAGTAACAGGAAGTATCACATAATTTTGTGCTATGATTATTGTTATGTTGTTTTCATGTTCAAAGGCTTGGTGTTTAGGTTTTATTGTATGATGGTAATAAAAAAATCGTTTGTGCAGTTCACTGCTTGGTCACTTTATCATCTTGTTGCACAGGGGTACATAAGGAAGATGACTTTTGTTTGGCTTGTTCAGCACAGTTTTACTTTGTGAGCAGAGAGCACACAAAGAAAACATGTGTAGATTAGGATGTATTCTATTTGTTATGCACTTATACACCTATTCAGCCACTCACACACCTATACAGTCGCTCAGACACCCACTCACACACGGGTACACACAGTCACACAGCGACTCACATAAACTATGTTAAAAAAAGGAATCATTCATTAGTAATCTCGTTGAGGTTGCACACCCGAAAGGTGGCCTGTACCTCAATGCTGCCAACTGTAGCCTAGATGCAAGGGAAAAGGCCCCCACCATCCTGAATATACAGCTACCGAAAGACATCTCCCAGGCCGGTGGTGCCAGGTCATATTTTCGACCGCTACAACGACCCCCTTCCCCACCACTTTGAGGGCGTGCTGTCAACACGGGCCGGTTAAGCTAGGATGATGGGTCAGGCCATGGACATAGCTCCTTAAAACTTCTCCGCCCCAGCCGTCATCTTAGCCACGCCCCCTTAGGTAAGTTCCTTTTTAAGGATTTTTAAAGAGTTTTGCCGGTAAGGGGCATTTAGGAGGGAGGTCTAAAAGATAGTTAAAGTGTTGTTTGTGGGTATTTGGTATATTTAGATGTATTCTTTTTACACTAGTTTCTGATTTTTCTGCACTGTTTTAGTGATGTATTACTATGCTATGTCAGTTATATTTTGATGATTAACTGCTATGTATGTGTATTTTTGGGTAGGTAATGTCTTTTGCAGGCGGGTTTTTTACATTTACTTTAGAGATTTTTGTTTATGTATGCGTTCTTTGAGCATTTGGAGTTCACGTTTTTTTTTTTTTTAAAGGAAATCAGTTTCAGTTTATAATAAACCAATAGGTTTTACTTTAATATCCTTTTTGGGGAGATTTCCTGGAGGAGTTCTATTTTTAAAACACTTTTTCGTGTTTTTTATTGGAACCTTGATACTTTGGATTGCTTTGTGGGATTTCGATTGAATTTGTTACATTTTTGCATTCTTTGGGTAATTTTTGGATAAATTTATCTAATTTTTGGTGGGTTACTAAATTTTAATACGTGGACACAGAGAAAGAGCTGCAGCTACAGAACAGTAAGTTTTATTTATTTCATTTATACTGGGTGGGAAATCTGATAGTATATTGTTTATGTCAAATGTATGTGATTGTTATGTGGAATTGTTAGATTATGTGTTGTAAATATTTTATGTGATAAATTGAGTTTTATTTTATTTATTTTGGTTCGTGATAGATACGTTTGTTAAAAACACAATTTATATATTTGTATTATATCAGTCTTTATTAACATTACGATTTTAAATAATTGTTTGACTGATCTAATTAAATATTATATTTATTATTTAACAATGCCAGATTTGGTATGTTGGTTTAGAGTTTGTCATACATTTTGAGGACTTCGCTAAATTAACATTTATTTTACAATAAGCATTTGGTTATCATCTCTAAGTACTCTGCTCCTTTGCTATTTATGAAGAGTTTAACTTTAAATAGTAGCATGGCGTACATTCTTTTGGTTCGTTTGCTAAGTTTAGGGCCAATTTGGCTAACAGATTGCTCTATTCGTAGTTGTTGGTAGCTTTGCTCTTTTTGTAATGCTTCTATAAATGTGTATTGTGTAGGTTGAGTTCTGCCTAGTGTGGATTGGAAGACACTGTTCCATATCTCCACTGCGTTGTTTGTTTTGGTTTCCTGTGTCATTATGGTATTTGGAATTTGGGTTGGTGTCTGTGTCTTCGAAATAGTCCATTAGGGGACTAAGTTTGCCTTTATTTTGTTGGTAGAAAGGGCTTTTAATTAGTAAATGTAACTGTTTAACCACCCCTGTGACAGGGAGATAGGCCAGTGCTATCATTTAAAAAATGTAAAAGTCAAATTGGCTGTTTGTGGAGTATTCTACATTTAGTGCAGATTTTAAGAGGTGTCTCCATATACTTCAATTGAAATGATAGTAACATCCTTGTATGGCTGTGTGGGGGTATATTTTTAGAATGGTTTGAATCATAGCTTGCTCAAAGTCTATGATTATTTTTGGGGGGTTAGTAGTTATTTGTTGCCTGTTGTATATGGTTTAAGTTCTTGTGGTCAGTGGTGCTTTATTTATTTGGTAGTAGGGCATATATAAAAGGGATATTTGTGTTTTGATATTTACCATGTATGGAGTATATCTGAGTAAATGGTTTGGGATACATTCTGAAGGTCCCATCCATCATTGACATTGGCTAAGTTTCATTAAGTTGTTTACTGTAGAGAATAAAATAATTAGTTTCTCATTATTTAGGTTGTCGTGTAAAAGGAAAGGTTCCTCATGATGTGTTTAGTTTTTAAATGTTCAGGTATGTTCATTTATTGGTATCTTCTAGGGGCAGGTGTGTTATCACTGGGGGCTTTTTTAGTTCATGCAATTAAACGTTTTAAAGTTGGGATAGGTGGTAGTTGCCTTGTTATATGTTCTGGAATTCTAGGTAGTATATCTTTCAGGATTGTGCTTGTGAGTTCCTAGGAGTTATTGCTTGACTCTCATATCTTGCAATATTTCTCTTACTTCTACAACTGTTACATTTGATGGGTGGTTGTGTTCTCTTAAATGAATGATAACATCATCTTTTGTTGTTGCCCTCTCATAGAATGTATTAGAATAATATTTAGTAAATTTCCAGTTTATGGTTGCTGATTATGCACTTTTTTGGCTGTAGGTGTAGCCCATGTGATTTAGTAACTGCTTTCCTTTCTGTGAAGTGATAAAATTGGCGGCCTCTGTCATTGTTTCTATAAGTAGTATAAATGTATAGATATATAATATGGTTTAACTTTTGCACATTTGTTATTAATATGTTAAAAATTTCAAATACTTCTATTTTGCACACTTACATGCATGTTCTATTGAAATATTTCACAAGGTTTTACAGCTTTGCCATTAGACATGTTTTAAAGAGAGCAGGTGTTTTCTTTTACGTTGAAGGAAAAATAACAGAAGTGGATAGTTTGTAGAGCTTGAGGTTCCTAGGTTTATTTTTGTTCGCTATTTCGATGAGTATATAATTTGTTATTTATTTATGTATACTTACTTTCTTATCTTTTTTTGCTTGTTTGTGATATTTGTTATTTTCTGGCTGTTTATCCGTTTTCAAGTTGTAGATTTTTTGTTTTAGGAAGTGTAGTTAAACTTGGAGAGTGTGTAACTATTTATTTGCTATTTTACATTTTTAAGTTTCTTAACAGTTACATTTTAGTTTAAATATAAGTATTACATACTTGGTTATGTAGTTGTTCAGATGCATATATATTTCTTCTTTAATGGTTTGTTGAAAGAATCTGGCAGAGTTTCCTCATCTTGCAGCATTTGTCCTTTCTGAAGTATTTAGTTGTTATAATTAGTGTACCTTTTCTATTGTTGATTTAATTGTTTGTTTGATTTTATTGGTTAAAGTTGTTTATAGTTTTATTTTTATTGTTTAGATTAGTATAGTTTGATTATATGTAGTAATGACGCTCTTCATCAGGAACAAGTCTGCGACTGGCAGCTGAAACGCGTAGATGAATTTGTAGTTTCCTTCAATATAATTTGTGAATTTTGGAGTACATATATATATATATATATATATATATATATATATATATATATAATCGTGAGCAAGGCAGCTGAGACTGCTGAAACGCGTAGATGTTGTTTTGTCGTTCAAATAAAGAACTGAGTAATTGAACCCGCCTGGGAGTGCTGGACGATTATTTTTGAAAAAAATATCTCATTTGGAATATATATATATATATATATATATATATATATATATATATATATATATATATATATATATAGTAATATGTAGGTTGGTGTTGCGATGTTTATAGTTAATGCTACATTTTTGGTTTTTATTGTACATATTTTAGACATAAAAACTTGGGGTGAATGGTAAACATGTTGTTGATGTAGTCTATTTTTATTTAATTTAAATATGTACATAACAATTTTAAGGTTTATTTAAAGTAATTGTTTTTGTGAAAAGTGTTTTTTAATCTTTTAATTAATGATTAATTAGTTTGGCAATACTATTGTAATTAATATGGTGTGAATAGATAATTTTGATATATATGTTTATTTAAAGGTAATATTCATCTGAAATGTTTGTTTTCGATATTTGTAAAAATCGATATTTCTAACTACGATATCTGTTTTCTCAATATTTGTGTTTTTTATAGGTAAGTATGGTAGGTATCGGTGTTTATTCTCTGGTATTTTGGTGTTTTCATATTTTATGGATTGATATTATGTCTGATCTGTAGGGAAGGATGAAAGTGGAGAATTAGGCTGGTAAAGCATTAGGATGATTAACAAGCATTTGCAATTCAATAGGTCTCACATTTGCGAGAGTTTAAGCTATTGGCATTGCAAATGACAAAGCCTTTTATGTCTAGGATCTTCAAGGAAAGATAAGCAAAGGCACATGGTTTTGAGGCGAATTGTTTCTCATCCAAATCTGACCTGGCAGCCAAGATATCTGAGTAAAACTGGCAGGTGTTCGAGATTTCTGAGTGCTGGAGCAAACGTTTGCATGTCTTAAGGACTAATCCATAATAGTGTGAATTCAAACATGCATTTATTTTTGGGGAACAACTGTGAAAATGTGAACATGCAGCAAAGATTACAGAATGATGAGGTAAATCTATTAATTAAGGATTACTGAGGAACTGGGCAAATATGAACATGCACCAAGGATTACTAAGTGATGAGGCAAATTGGAAAATGCATTAAGGATTACTCACTGATGGTGCAAGCAATTCAGATTTATGGGTAAAAGTTTTCCTCAATATTTATGAGTAATGATGCAAATCCAGGCACAGGACAAAGATGTCTGACTATTTCTTTAAATACCAACACACACCGATTATGGCTCAGTGACGGTGCACATTTGGGTATTTACTGGAAATTAGTGAGTGATGGTGTGAATCTGAACATGCACTAATGGTTACTAAATGATGTGGCAAATCTTAATATGCACTATAATCACTAAGGGGTCGATTCCGATCCCGCTCGGAAGGGCTCCGAAAGCGAACCGTCCGGAAAAGCACGAGCCGTACGCGTGTTTCCCGACCGACTCGTACAGCCGTACGGACGAGCAAGTACGATGCGAGATACGCGAAATCGCCGACCGAATCGTTTCTGGCTCCGAACCGCTCCGTACGACTCAACCGTAAGTAATCCGTGCCGTGCATTGGAGGCAATTTCCGACCGAGCCAGTAAGATGCACGATTCGGACAGCCAGATCGAGTCGGAGCCTCCGACACGTAAACGCTCCGGGAAGCGGACTTCGGGGGTCCGCGCCGGACCCCCCTTCACCCGTAGCCTTACGAGTCGATCACAGGGGGGGACCCAAGGGTCCCCCCTACACATGCCTGTACGGTGCGGGTTGCATAGATGCGTCTACATTACAGGGGGCGCCCATGTGCGCAACGCACCTCTTTCGTCAATGGGAGCCTGTGTACGCGTCGTACTCGGGCGCTCGGAGCCCTGGAGCACGAGTCGGTCGGAAAGCACTCCGGACCTGAGTCGGACGGAGAGCTTTCCTAGCGAGATCGGAATCGACCCCTTAGTGTTAAACTGAACACACACTAATGATAATTGATGGTTCAAAGAGGTGGCCATGTGCCCAAGACTTTTAAGTGATCATGCACATCAGTGCCAGCACTCGAGATTTCAATGTACATATCTGAACACACACTCAGAAGTGAATGCTAGTGCAAATCTAAGCATGTAGGAAGGGTAACTGAGTGATGGGCTATATTTAAACACACACTGATAACTGCTAAGCAATGGGGCAAATCTAAAAATGCAGTAAGGATAAAAGTGCAAAATGCATCTCTACGCTTACTTTTGTAATGTGTGCACTGGCATAGTAGTGGTAATTATTGAAATGTTATAAGCACACTTTACGCAATGTTGCCCACCCCTAGTGCAACACTTACTGTAGCAAAATTGCGGTACTCCTTTATATATTGTGGACATTCTTTGCACAGTTGTGCACACTCATGGTGTAATGTTTGCAATGGATTAATGCATGTAATGGTTGGTGTTATAACATTGTGCTCTGATGTGATGTTATGTTACATGAACTAATGTTAAGATGCTATATTTTGATTTTGTAACACGCATTCCACTGCAGGAGTTATTCATGGCACTGATATTCACTTTAGGTGTAGGGAAGTGAATCACCCTCATTGTATAGGTACTTTGATGTACAGTTCTTATATTACTCTAAAGGGGCTTTGGCGTGCTGGCAGGAACTCCTACTTTGGATAATTAGAGTGAAGCAAGTCTGATTGTTCTGCTTGGCTGTATTTCTGGCACTGAGTTTAACGCTGTCTTCTGGGCACAGCAGAGAGCAGTGGCATGGGAGGGGCGAAGAGGGGCTATAGACTGGCAGGTAGTGGGTGACTAGTGAACATTTACTTTGTTCAGCTGCACTCCCTTCTGCTTATTAACCCTGGATCACTGAACAGAGATCATCTTATTAACTTTATTGCAGATGATTCCACATTACCATAATACCGTACAAAGTGGGTGCGGCCCTGAGGACAAATCTTGCAGTGTTCCAAGTTTGAATATATTTCACCATTGCAGACTCATGCTGCATTTCTGAGAAACAGATGTGCTCTTACTGTGGACAGGGTGTGAGAGCGTGAGAAGTCAGACACACTGAGCAGTGCCGGCCACCCTCACGCTGTGCCCGGACTGACCTGTGTGCATCCTCAGATGAGGCTTCAGATGCGAGGACTTGCCGTACACCTTGCCGCAGCAGGGGTCGGGCACTTGTGCTTTTTCTGGAGCAGCCCCTGTCGCTCCGGTCCCTCCTATGTTTCTCTTCCTTTTTCTAAAGTTCTCTCTCTCCCTCTTGGTCAAAGTCTGGGCATATAAAATAAACCCACCGCTGCACACATGAGCACCGATAGTTCAATGTTTTCAAATTACTTCCTTATCCGTCTGGTTACCGGCCTGGGTGCTGACTGCGGACCTACAAGATGTAAATAAAAATAATCCTCCAGGCAGAGACGACCCAGATGCTTGTCTGAAGCAGGGTCGGTGCTTGTTAGTTCAACCATGTCGAGATTCCTGCTGCAGTCCGTGAATAGCGCCTGGGGTTTTAGCCACTCGGCTCAGCGCCAAACTGCGCTGTTTTCAAAGAATGAGAATACGGTGGCCTAGATGTGTCCTTGCATGAACTGCAGAGTGGACACGAGGAAAAGTATAACATTTCTCTCCAGTGTGTCAAAAACAAAAAATAGCAACTCCACCATTGGTAGAAGGGAATTAAAAACAAGGGTACAACAAATAGAAAGGGTCTGGGCCTCTCAAAGCGGCCAGTTTGAGAGAGAGGAGAGACAGTTACCAGACGGCCGCCTTAAGTAAACAACGAGTGTGGCGTCAGTGAGGGAAGTGTCGGCACAGGGCAAAGGAAGCAGAGTAAGCAAAACACAAATGCTTTTACAAGACCACTTTCTAACAAAAATGCGAGACCTATGGCATTGCAAACAAGCGGTTGCGATTGTCCCAGCTGCTTGGAAAGTGAAAGTGCGCACAGCCCGCTGAATGTAAGCAAAGCACGTCGTCGTGCCTGAAGTAGTAGAAACTCAATAAAGAAAATAGTGCTTTCAACACTAAATAACATGTACCGTGTTACAACTGAAGTAAAGGGGCCAGTAACCATGGGAGGTTACAAATGAAGACAAGGCGGTACTAAGGAGGGACTAACAAGCCTATTAAGGAGTCATAAACCAGCATTTACAAAGAACAAAGATACAAGCCAATTAAAAATATGGGCGAAGAGTGGGCGGGGCTTCTCTTCCATACTCTACTACAGCAGATCGCCAGAGCAGCGCATGCGCGCTGGCTCAGGCTCGTCCTAAAAAGGAAGGTAATTAGAGAGGACGGTAAGGAGCAAGGGATACATTTTCGTGGGGCAGAGAAGGAGTGTTAGGAGGAGAGTGGTAGAACAGAAGGGAGAGGAGAGTGATGGGTTGGGAAGCAAATGGAGACAGAGAAGGTGGTGGAATATGAGCGACTTGTGGGAGTGTTGGCAATGGGATTTCTGGTTGGCTAGGGCATGCGCCTAAGCCAGGCAGAAACCACCACTCTAGTCAGGGCAAGGGAGTTACACACTGAAGATAACCCCTGCTCACCCCCTTGGTAGCTTGGCAGAGCAGTCAGGCTTATCCCAGAGGCAATGTGTAAAGCGTTTGCGCAACACACTCACACAGCAGCGACACACTAGGCACACCACAAAAGAAACTCCACATAAGGTTATGTAAAAAATAGCCTTTGTATTATCCATAAAACACATAATCACATATATACACTGTGCCACCTGGCACTTTGGCATGACTTTACAGGGATTATATATACCACAGGGCCAATCAGGCCACTGTCATAACATCACAACTCACAGGTAGTGAAGACAACCAGCAACTACTGGTAAGGGTACACTTAGCATGAACACATTAGGCATAAACCATCAGTAGCAGTACTTAGCATATTATGCATACAATCATCAGTATTGCAGTGCATCATTTCCACAACACATCATGCCCCTCTTAGCCATAAACATAACTGCACCATATGTAACAATATCTCTGAGAGCCCACTGGCCCCCAATCGGCAGTCCCAGTGCCTCCACGCTCACCACCTGGACTACGCTGTAGTCCTGCATGGTTTCTTCCCACTTAGGGACTACTAATACTACTCCTCTTCCTTAGTGAGGAGTGGGGGCCTCCGTTGAGGTTTACCGCAGATGCCCAAAACACCACAATGCCCCTGGTAGGACCACACTCAGTGGGGGAGGCACCCGCACCACCCAAAAATGTCAGGATCCCCCTCACTGCTAAAGCCTGGGCAGGGTACTCCCCCGTCGGCGGGAGAACTCCCTTGTGTCTCCCGCCTGCAGCTTCACTCGAGGAGCGGCCCGTCAACTTGCGGTACCGTTGTTGCTCCCGGTTCACCTTTTGTTATATGGGGTTATATGGCCCTAAGACACATTGTCGACATTGCTAAGTTAGCATGAGTTTTGCTTGCCCTATGCTGCTGCTTTTGCGCATGCCTCTGCTAATCGTTTGTTTTCGCAACACTTTGCCTCTGCCCTGTACATGATAACAGATTGTTTTTCACGTTCTCAGCCTTCCCTTCAATTCTGTCTGAACATAATGTGCAAGGTCGGTCAACAATGTCTCTTGTTATTCTGTTCTGGTCAGTCCCTATTACCTAGACAAAACATGTTACCAACAGCTGCAATGCAGAAGAATCGTGCTTTGATATAACGTTGTTGCATGTTTTTGAAACACACTCGAAGAAAGCTGTTCCATGGAGCTGAGCGCTGCTGTTCCTATGATGTAATCCTTTGGGTTTAGGCTTTCAGGTAGGGGTCTGCTAATAACGCCTAGAGATCTTCTATTATATAAAATAACTTCTTACTGCCGTGGGGAGGGTGATTAGGCCCAGTTATTTAGCCTTTTTCACAGTCTTTATAAAATGACGACTCCTTTTATATTCTATGGTATTGTAACAACGCTAATGATTCTTGCCTTATGCATTTTGCTGCTAGTTGTGGTTCGAATACTGTTTTATGAATCAATATAGTCAAAATAATTTTTTTTAACTTATTTAGTGACTCTGATTATTTTTATTGTGGACAAGTACGTGAGAGCGAAATAGTGTCTTGTTCCCGCGACTCTGAGGTGAGTCGGGAGTGCTCGTGTTCTGGGTTGTCTAAACATTCGTAGCTTCTTGATATTTGCAGAAGACCGAATGAGACACTATTGCTAGTCGGTTGGGATTTTGGGTACTAAGGTGATAAGAGGTACGCCCCTATTTACTGAGGTCCTGTTTTCTTGTGCATAGTTCTGTGTATGAGCAGAATCCCCGCAACATGGTGCCGCCAATGTTTGGTCTGGTTCTTATCTGCGAGACGCTTGAGTAGTGCTCGTGCTGGTCCACAATACCCTCACTTCTGTTTCCGGAGACAGCTGTGACAGAGTAACCTCCTATATTGAATTTTTTATAGGTTTATTCAAGCTTGAAGTTTTAAAAGGTATTTCTTTTCTTATAACCCGAGTTTGCGCTGCCACTCTTTAAGTTGTTCTACTGTCTTCTCTATAATGGCTGTAGTTGATATTCCGGCTCATAGCAGAGCCGCGTTGAGGGCGCACTTGACTCATTATGCGGTCCCTGATGCTGGGGCTGCGCTTATTTTTGTGGTGGAAGCCGATCTGGCTCACCAGTTTGAAGTTTTTTACTCTTGGGTCACCTTTCCGGTGGTGGATGGCACTGATGATCTGTTTCACACATATGCTGCCACCGCCGTTCCTCAGCAGTATCAGCCTTATAGAGCACTTGAGATTCTGCTTACAGCTTGGCAACACCATATTTGGTTTAATGGCACCCTTCCTCACCCATTAACGGCAGTCCGTCTAGGCCCTTTATCTATAGATGGGGCCACATGGCCCGTTTTGGCTGGGTTTACCCCACACCCACGTGCTTTTACAACTGCTACACTCGCAGAGCTCCGTGTCTTAAATAATTCGTTGGTACGCGTTTATAGAGCTGTGATACAGTACGTAACAAGCACAGTCCAGGTGGGACCACCTGGCGCTGCAGTACAACCTGCGGGTCCTGGTGGCGTAACCATCAGTCCCGTTATTGTTAATTCTGTCATGGGCAAGCGCCCACAGAATAAGGATGAATTTCCTTATTGGCTTGCCGAGAAATTCGGACAGATAGAAGCTGTCTTTCCTAATACCACTCCTGTGGATAAACACAGGGGGGCATATTATCAAGGCGGCGCTATGAAATTATCGCCGCTTTTGCGTCCGTTTTCGGGCGAAAAGCGGCGATAATTTCATCGCCTTATCAGCAACGACGCGCTATCGCGTGTTTTGCTGACTTAGCGCCCGTTTCCAGCACGCCTAACTTTGCATCGCTAATGAGATGCAAAGTAGGCGTGGCTGTGAAACCAACCAGGGAAAATATCGCGAAGGCAGCTTTGCAATATTAACAAGGAAGGGTAGCGATTTTTTTAACGTCTGTTAAATTCCTGACTAAGGCATACTTAACATGGGGGGTGGATTCTGTGGCTAAGACCACAGGCCCTATCATCTAGGATATCGCCGTTTTCCACCATGGAAAACGGCGATATCCACACTATCTCTGGAAGTTTTATCGCCTCCGCGATCCGCTTTGTTGATAACGCGCTAACCGGGCGATAAATTCCAGAGATAGCCGGCGATAAATATGCAAGCGCTAAGCGCGCTTTGCGATATTTATCGCCGGCCCTTGTTAATATGCCCCAGGATCTTAACTATTAGTTTACCTAAAGACTTAATTCCAGAATTGGCTGATTGTAACACCTGGGGCAGGGTGTTTGTAGCGGTATATTCTATGTGTTTCGGCACTCCCTCCATGACCGTGCTCCCCTCTGTGATTAAACGCGTTCAAGATGAACACGGAGCAGAAGCGGCTGTCCAGCTGGGGATGAGACTGGTGGGAGTGTTCGACGTGGTTGCTGATATGATCCTTGCGAATGTCAAGGGCGATGCCGTTAGTTTTCAAGTAGCAAACCGCTTAGAGGCGGTCGCGGAGGCTGACAGACCACGAGAATTACCAAAGGTTATTGCAAAGGCTTACAAAACCATAGGCCGCAATAGTCTGGGAAATAAGCCTACGACTCAAACACAAATGCAGTCTCAAGTACAACAGAAGGCCCAGCCTGACAAGGATGGACGCCCTTTCTTTCCTAAAAAGAATTGGCAAAGAAATAAGAAACAGGGTTCCCAACAACAGAAGCAGGGTTCGCGTGCCAGTTCACCGACCCCTGATGCTTCTGAACGTACTTATGACTTGCGCGATCGCGCTAAAATTAAGTCTCCCGATAGATTTCAGGTTCCTGACCAGCGTTCTCCTCGTTCTTTACAGGAAACATCAGGCTCACAAGCCGGTGGAGGTGTTCGCCAGGATCGGGGTAGAAGTCAACAGCCTCGACAGTTTGAAGTCAAGGACAAGCAGGGTGATTTTGCACGAACCCGTCCTCCTTTTCAAAAGAAAAAAGTTGCCGCTTTAACAGCGAGATATGCCACAGACGGTGAGGAAGCGACTCCTGGATTGGACATGGGCAGTGACTCTGCTTGACAGCGCGGCAGAAGTTACCATAGTCAGGGAGGCTCTGCATCCCCGTCTGGATGTGACTGCAACTGACACGTTTGTTACAATTGAGACTGCCGATACCCGGGTTGCCCCCCGGATAGACTATGCGAAGTCCTTTTCCAAATTGAAGTTGATATACTGCGTCCCATTAAGGTTGTTTTCTGGGAGAATCTAACCGCTACATATGACATTTTATTGGCGGAGAAAGATTGGCCTCCACCCTTTGTGTTATCCTCTTCTCAGGGGGAAGATATGATACTTTCAAGTTTTTCATGTTGTGTCCCTGAGGAACAAGCGCAGGCTTTCGCGGAGGGATGGGCTTTGGCCTTAGCCCCAGCGGTGTATCGCAATCAGGTGGGTTGGGACATTGATTCTCCAGCTCATGAAATACCATTGCGCTCTATGCCACAGCCTCAACCTCAATATCCCATCAAACGAGAAGCGAAGGCTTCCGTTTGTGACATTCTAAGACAATTGGAGTATCAGGGGGTCATTGAGTCACCTATGAATAATCCTCTCTTTACTGTCCCTAAACCTGATGGTTCTTTTCGGATTGTATTGGATTATAGAAATTTGAACAGCCATTGCCGCACCTTTGCGGTACAAAACACACACAGTTCAGCGCTGGTGAATAATATTGTTCGTAAAAAGTACAAAACGACACTTGACATTTCCAATGGTTTCTACAGTCACAATCTCGACCGTGCAAGTGGTGACCTGACAGCATTCAGTGCCGTCGGAAATCAGAACAAATTTACACGGTTGCCTATGGGGTACAAGAACAGCCCCGGGGCATTTGCGGCGCGCATTGTGTCTTTGTTGCATGACATTGACCCTGAGGCCTTGTCGTATGTTGATGACATCTATTTGACTGACGACGACCTCGCCCCGCATCTTGACCGAGTCGACCACATAATATTGTCTTTTGCCGACTACGGTTACAAATTTAATTTTGCAAAGTCACACTTTGCCCATCTGGCAGTGCTCTTTTTGGGCTAAGAGCTCAATAATGAGGAAAAGGGTCTAGCACCTCATTTCCTAGAGAAATGTGCACATTTGAAACCACCTTCTTCTTTGAAAAAGTTACAATCCCTGCTGGGTTTTTTAAACTTTGGGAGGACTTACATTCCCGATTATGCCCAGCGTATCAAACCGCTTTATGCCTTGATACAACCTAAGTTCTCTTCTGCCAGCTGGCTTCCGGAACATACTTCCGTTCTGCAGTCTTTGCAGGCAGATTTGCTTGCGACTAACTTCTTAATGAATCGTGATAACACCACCAACCTGATAATACGTATCCTTTCTGGGGCAGTGGGTTTCACGTACTTAACATTCAATGAAGGAGACACAATACCTATCACATACAAATCACACTTGTACACTGCGGCTGATATGCGTTTCTCCTCTGTATAAAAAATCTTGACGGCAGTGCAGATGGCGGTTCTGAAGGAACGCTCACTGGTGCAGGGCAAACGCATTCTTATGGTCACTCCCTTCCCTGCTTTGGAAGCGGTGACTAAAGCTAGTGTGCCTAACTCGAAGGCATTGCCCCTACGTTGGATTCAGTGGGCTACTTCTTTGACGTCTTCGGATGTCACATTTGTCTTTGATCCATCTTTTCAGACTCAGGAGTTTTTGCAGTATGAATTTGTTCATCCTCCTCCTTTGTCCCTTCTTCCTCTGTGTGACTACAAATGCATCATTTACACCGATGGCTCGGCGCAACCGGCCACGGGTTCCAAACATGCTTATTCTGCGGCTTGTGCTATTGTGGCTGGCTCCATTGACGATGGAGCGTTTAAGTCATCCATTATGCACACACAGGCACTAGGAGACTGCACGGCGCAATTGGCCGAGCTGCGTGCTCTTGTTCTAGCTCTGGAGTTTGCTGATCCTCTTGTGAATACTCTTATTGTGTGCGATTCTTACTATTGTGTCCAGTCGTTCAATGACAACTTATTCTTTTGGTCAAATGATTACTGCGATTCTAAAGGCAGCGCAATTAAGCATAAAACGCTTTGGGTTCGAGTCGCAGATCTTAAACAACATCTGCCTCTCACACATGTTATTCACACTCTTGGCCACCAGCGAATCGGAACACAAACTCTTGGTAATTCTTTGGCTGATGAAGCGGCCAAGTCTGCAGTAGCCACGTGTTCCGTAGCAGCAGTTACAAGATCTATGACTAAGGTTGATAATGAAATTCTGGCAGCGGTCGCTGCAACTAGGGAGGGAGGTAATTATCCTGTGGGTTTCCCTTCTAAATACTCTTATCATGTAACTCCCGAACAGGTTCCTTATGCAACTATTCCTTCAGTTGGGGATCGGCTGATTCCCAACTCTGACCGCAGACAAGCTTTGATCAAGGCCGCACACGAAGGCATTGCTTTGGCACATGCTGGTGTGTTGGCAACAGTCTCTATTCTTCAGCAACGTTATTGGTGGCGTGGTTTATATAAACAGACTCGTAACTATGTTCTTTGCTGTGATGTTTGTCAACAAATCAAGCCTTCTACAGTCCCACATCCGCCACAAACACAGCTATGTATTTCTAATAGACCTTTTGGCTGTGTCTATCTTGATCACTGCGGTCCTCTTTCTTCTGATACTGCATACAAGTATATCTTGGTTGCGGTTGATTCGTGCACTCGATTCCTGTGGGTATGGCCACAACGTAGTGCTGATGCTCGAAATGTCATCAGGGATTTGCGTGTCTTTATCGGGATGTTTGCCTCTGGTACCTTCAATTCTGACCAAGGTCCGGCGTTTGCCTCTAAGGCTTACAAGGATGCGATGAAGTCGTTGGGGGTACAGGGGCAGTTTTCGTCTCCATACAGGCCTGAGGGCAATTCAGTTGTGGAGCGAATGAACTGTGACTTAAAGCAATCCTTGACAGCTAGAGTCTTAGGTACTGGCAGGGACTTGCTGTCCCACTTGTATGGGGTCCAACGTGCATTAAATAATCTTCCTAGAAGATCTCTGGGTGGGCGGACCCCTTACGAAATGCTCTTTGGCTTTCACATGTTTGTTCCTGACCTTGATGGTCTGGACATTGTGGCGGCTGCCTCTAAGTTTGAAGTAGATAATCATTCTGCTATGTTACAAGATCTACAAAAGTCCAGTGATACTCTGGCAACTGAGCATTTACCATCTTCGCCTGCTGATGCACAACTGATTCCTGTTACCGGTTGGCTTCCTAAAGTTGGAGATCTGGTGCGGGAGAAGATTGAAAACAAAAAATGTGGTCCCTCTTATCGTGCTCCGGTTTCTGTACTTGGACTGAAGGGTACTCGTACTGTCATTCTACCACCATTGCCGTGCCGCAAAGACAACAGATATATCTCAGTGGACAATGTCAAGTTACACCGTGTGGCCGATTCTGAATAGTGTGACACCTGCAGTTTGGTGCAACGCAATATCTTTAGCACCATTAACTTTGTCGTCACCTGCTGCCACAAGAATGTCTGCTCATATGATGGACACTGTAATTGATCTTCAGCCTATGCGACAATCTTCTTCTACGATGGATCTTGTGTGTCCTCTTCCAGCTACTGATTCCGTGTGTGAGATGCCATCTAGCCCATGTGTACGGATGGAGAATTCAATGCTTTCACCTTTGCTTCCAAGTCCAGTGAGTGCCTGTGTAGGACAACCGGCACACCTTTATTCTGCCTTGTCCTCCTCATCATCCAGTTTGCCTGATGCACCTAAGTCTAAGTTGCATATCTTTTACTCCTGGTTCAAAAAGACTTACTTCTTTCCCCCATGGACCTACATTTGGTTGGTGCTTATCGTGATATTTCTCTTCATGTCAATTGGATTTGTGACAGTGTTCTTTTTACTTATAAATGGCCATTATCTCCCTGAACGCTCTGCAGTAAAAATGGTCGATGGAACTTTGGCTCCTCACACATCGTACAATATCATGAAAAGTGACAAGTCTTTTGTGAACATTTCAGCTTTCCCAGTTCCCGATGGCATCGTTTGGGACAAAGTGGCTTACGAAATCCATGGCCTGACTGAGGTCCTTAGAGTTCCGTACGTATTTCGCGTCTCATTAGGAGATGTGGTGACACGGGACATACATTCGGATGATTGGGATGTGCAGGCAGTTCATGCATTGTTTTCAGACTTAAAATATTATGCTGCCTTTGATGCTGAAGATTTGTATTTAAATTCTGCCAATTATGGTGATCTTTTTGCTATCAACATTATGGGCATCATTTTTTACACAAACCAAACACCATGAGACCTGTTTTTAATTTTACCTAATGGGAACATTGTCCCACTCCCTTAAAAGGGAGTTCTAAAACTCTTAGAAATAAGTTCGCCTATTTTTCAGATTATGATTTGACTAATCCTGAATCCTATTTTTTTCGGCTTCAAAAATCCCCTACATCAAAGTATCTGTTATCCCACACTAAACTAATTTACGCCAACTCGTTTAGAACACAGTTGGCCACACATAGTTATGACCATTGGAAACAGACTATAGATTTAAAATCAATCCGGGGAACAAAGCCATGGCAGGTTCAGGGCACTGAGGCATTATGTCGTGCCTGCCTGATCCCGACTCAATTGCTGTTTTTAAATAGAACTATTTACCAAACATCCTGTTATGGCCTTGCAACTGTCAAGAACCTAAATACCCCCTCAATTCCATCATTAGCTGAATATAATGATTGGCGGTTACATAATAACTACACCATTGAGGCTTTGCAGGCTCTCCTTCAAAATACCTCCTTTAATGTTTCTGAAATTGATCCATTAGGATGGTTGTTGTGCAGAATAATGCTAATGCATGCCAGTTGCGTTTCTATAATGTTATACCTGGTTTCATTCAGACTAAGCCTGATCCTCGTTATCCACCTCATCATTCTGTGACTACATACTCGGTAGGTTAATTATGCCAACAGTGGCTAGAACACTCTACCCTTGCATCTGTCAAACAGCACCTTTCAATCCTATCGAATGATATAGATTTGGCTGATTTTCTCCTACGCCCACGTAATCCAAGGGCCAGGAGATTTCTTTATGCCTCTTATAATGAAATTTGGAATCTTTCACAGATGGAGGCCGCCTTCCGTCTGCATCAAATTGACCAGGCTAACTTGGAAAAAGTCCTTGCTGTAGTGGACAACAGCATTAACACGCTTTCTTCACACATTTACACCTTAGACAATATTGTTTCTTCTGTAATAGATATTGTGATGTTTCGGTGTTATATCATGGTCAGAATCAGTTAAGGTCGGTCATGCAATTTGCTTGGACATTGCAGACACTGAAAATGGGTAAAGTGCCTTGGGATTATTTAAATGCCACCGCTTTATTTTTGCCTTTTAACCTGACTGATAAACAGAAGTTTATGTCCATGAAAGATGCTGTATACACGCTGTTACATATTGAACAATTGGAGCCTTGTCCGTTCTCCGTAGCGGAAACGGACTCTGCTGTTTGGTTAATTCATGGCGTTATCACTTTGCCCTTTTCACTTTTTCAGTTTAAATCATGTATGCAACACTTTCCTGTTGGCTGCTTTGAACCGCTTGGCACTGCTTTTCTGCATGAATTATGGGTCCTGCTCTTTGCTTATCGGTGTTTGAGGGAGGATAAAGAAGTTTTCCTCACAGGGGAGGAGTGTGATTCAGTACTGGGTCACTCTTTTGTGTGCAAACACGTTAAGTTGCACAGCGAGTGTAACGTGTCAGCGCCCAATCTAGCTTGATTTTTTAAAGGGACCTCAGTGCCATCCATCACGCCTGTCTTTACATTGCTTACTAACGGCAGCTATCTCATTTTAAACAATCAAGACTGCTGTCTTATTAGAGGGCAGCCTCACAGCAGTGAGAAACCAAATAGGCTGTTTGTCACTACCAGAATATGCCACACAGTTAAGGCACATGTCCTACCTTTTACCTACAGCTCACCCTGCCCATAGGGCTAGCAAGGGCCTACCTTAGGGGTGTCTGATATGTAGTAAAAGGGGAGTCAAAGACATGGCAACCACTTTATGTGCCTCGTCACAGCAGCCGTAAACTGTGGGCACAGGCCCTGCAATTGTAGAGGCCTGAGAAAGGTTTTAAAGGCTACTTTGGTGGGTGGCACAAGCAGCACTGCAAGCCCACCAGTAGCATTTAATTTACTGGCCCTGGGTATATGAGATACCACTGTACAAGGGACTGACAGGTAAATTAAATATGCCAAACAGGTGTAGACCAATCATACCAAGTTTACCATAGAGAGCACATGCACTTTAGCACTTAACAGCAGTGATAAAGTGCCCAGAGTCCTACAACCACCAACGACAGGTCAGAAAAAATACCGGAGGAAGGCAAAAAGTTCTGGGATGACCCTGCAAAAAGAGCCAGTCCAACAGGGAGAAAGGAAGAAAACATGAAAGTCAAGCAAACTTGACAGTCACAATTTAGAAGAGACAGTTCAGTTTTGAGGCAATCACATGAGCTATGCATGTCCACTTTGGTTCTCTTAAAATACATCCTACTCAAAGGACTGACAACAAAATATAGGTTCATAAACTCACCACCAAATTACAAGTCCAGTTGTCAACCTCAGATGCTGCACTCTTAGCACAGTGGCCAGTTAAGGGAAGAAACAGGCTCACATTTCATGTCTTTCCAGTTGCCAACTTTGATTGTTCTTAGAAATTGTTGTTGCACATATTTGAAGTTTATGGACAGCCGTTGGCACTATCCACAACTTCTAAATGTTTGTTAGAATAGAAATGTTTCTGATTGTGCATTACCCTATGGAAGTTAGCATTCGCTGCACCATTTTCTGTTTAGACACCATTTTGAATCATGATCGAAACTAATCCTTAGCTATTTCTGAGAAAAGGCCTCTGCTGGGTTTCGTTTCTCCAAGGCTGGGTTTTGGTTCGCTAGTGAATAGACTGTTCTTATTAGTGCATACCTTTCTCAGTAGATAAAGGTCTTCTCCCACTTGTCTGGTGACGAGCCCGACTGGAACAACCTTGGACTTTGCATTTTTGTGAAAGATATGAGCACTGAGATTGTTTTTCTCCCTGTATTGCATTGCTTAGCAGCACCTGCCTGTAAAATTCCACTGTGGGCGTGTTTTAGCCCAGTTTCTAATTGTACATAATGTATCTTTATGCTTGTCGATTTTAGTCCCTCTGCAGCACTCCTAGCGACTGGGCAGACTGGGCTCCGCTCTGAGTGTATCTAATAAACAGCTATTGGTTTGCATTCTCTACTGTCTGACCGACTCTTCATTTTGTATGGAAGGCTGAGAGGTGGTCATTAGTGACCCGAGTAACCCGAATCGGGCCACTTCCTTCAGTTGGTGCCCGATCAGGGACTCCTTCGGGTGATTGATCCATCCCCTTCCGCAGACAGAGGGGAGGTCGAGGCCATCATTGGGTCGGACTGACGGTTCAGGGATCCCTGCACGAAGAGTATTGTTTGCTCTCAGCTGCCCCTTACGTCCTGCCGGATGGTGCCTCGCCCAGTGGTCATCCCGACTGGAGTCCTGAACAGCGAAACCCTTGGATCTGACCATTTGGTCTGAAGAGTCGGCAGTGAAGAATTGGTTCATTTGTGCTACTCATATTAGGTGAGTTTGTTTTGGTTCTTTGAGGATAGTGTACCAGTGTGGTTTGAGTTTGGTACGGTCTGAGGACCGTTTTTGATAAAAGCACATGCAATTGCATTGCCGGGCAAAAATAACGAATTTGTTTTCTTTTTGAAAATGCCTTGTTTGAGCAACTTCTTTTCTTTATGTTGTCGTTGTTGTTC
This sequence comes from Calotriton arnoldi, assembly GCA_963921515.1. Lineage (NCBI taxonomy): Eukaryota > Metazoa > Chordata > Amphibia > Caudata > Salamandridae > Calotriton > Calotriton arnoldi. The sequence goes on along the minus strand of CAWUFW010010236.1, from coordinate 41,343 downwards.
TGCAGATGCTCGATTGGAAGAAGCTCAGCTGGCATCTCCAGAAGGCACCCCTAATTTTGATATGTATGTGAAGCATGGTCTTGGCCCTATTATGTTTAGAACATTATGGCACAAATATACGAGGGAAAATGGCGAATTACAGTGGCTGTTGACGGGCACTTTTGATGAACAAAACATTGGGGTTTTACAGGAACAGTTATTTAAAAGACAAAGGGGCCGATTCTGATGCGGGTTGGAAAAGCTTCCCGACCGAATCGGTTGGGAAATGGTGTCCGACCCACTCGGATCGGGAAAGTCCGACCGGCGGAGTAGGATGCATCCGGATGCTTCCAGATACGATTTGGTTGAACTCCCATTGACTTCAATGGGAACATTTGTTCCTAACCGCATCAGAATTGGGCCCTCGGTCGGGAAGACACGTTCCCGATCCGATTTGGAAGGAGCAAATGCCGTTAGGAGGCCTTCCTAACCGCATCAGAATCAGGCCCTCGGTCGGGAAGCTTTTCCAACCCGCATCAGAATCGAGCCCAAAGTATACAGTCTATGTTTGATTCCCTCAGAACATGGCAGAAAGCAGCTAGACAGAGACGATTGAAGATGGAAAAGGATGCACGGAAGGGAAAGATGCATACACTGACCCAGAAAGCTGTAGCATATGATAGAGAAAAGCAAGAGGCAGGATTTAAATGTGAACATAGGAGGCTTCGGTTGCATATTGATAAATCTTATTTGGCCCAAGAGGACAAAGATACTTTTGTCGAGGAATTGTTAGACACTCGACCCCCGCCTCCATATGCCCCGCAGAGGATATACCCCGCTGTTCCTTTACAGTCACAGCAGCCTGTTGTATCTGCTCCGACTGTTCCCGTATCTACAGCTGTTTTTTTTAATGGCTTTGGCCACGGCACCCCTTGCTCCTTCTTTGTCTTCGCCATCTTTGGCAACTGTGGCTATTAGCACACCTACTGTCTCGACTACTGTATCGTTTGTTCTCTCTCCTCCGGTACAAGCGCCAGCGACGATTGTACCTGCCACTTCTGTTGCTTCTCCTTCCATGGTTTTTCATCCTCCAACCTCTTTGAGTATTGAGACGCCAGCACGCGGATTTGAGGATAGAGACTGGACGGAATTTAAGGAGCGCATGGGCCCTTTAGTGCGGTCTGGGGTGGGGTATGAAGAAAAACAAGTAATAGCTAATCAGGCTGTGCAGTGGGCTCGTAATGCAATCTATAGTGTGGCGGATATTTGGGAAGTTATGCGAGAATTTGAGCCTTTTATACAGCAGCATGCCCTTAAGTATATGTCCGCTACGTTGATTAGTCTTTGGCAGCAACACTTTGGGACAGAAGCGCCTCAAATTTTATTTGATGTTAGAGATCGTGTGTATGTTAGTGATTTGGAGCCAGGTCAGGTTTTTGGAAATCTTACGACTTTAATTGCTTACAGGGGAGGGTTGTATGAGAATAGTCCTAAGTCAGTATCTCAGTTTCCGATGCGGGAGGTTCATCCTATATATCATCCAGAAATACCAGAGTTAACGGATCAGAGCAGTACTGTCACCAGACTAGGTGTAGCGGCCCGTTTTCAGGAACAATCAGTTTATACTCCGTGAGAGAAGTGAGGTTCTATCCCTTAAGACTCATTTGCCTGATCCGAGGAAAAATCCCACTGCTTATTATAAAGAATTGACCGAAGCTGCCTTTTCTACTGTAATGACCCTTGCTGATATTGAAATGTTTTTTTGGTCTTCTCGTTCTAGTTGATATTTGGAGACAGGTTCATACTCAAGATCATGTTGCGGAGTTGGGTGGCACCTGGGAGCAGATTAAGGGATGGGATCAGGAAAGGAAGCCAGGTGATAAGCCCCGAGCTGAGATACTTGCTTTGCCCGGTCGTATTATTACATATATGCATTCTCCTATTCCGCCGAAGAAGGTGAGTTGGGATAAGTTGACGGCTTGTCAACAGAAGAAGGATGAAAATGTGTCTCATTTCTTTACTCGGTTTGAAGATATGTTTTTGGACTATAGTGGGCAGGATATGTCTATTGAGGGAGGAGTTTGGTTGTTTGTTTGTTGACAGATTTGTTCCTAATCTGCTCCTTGAAATTGCGACTCGTTTGCAGGCGTCTGAGAGTACTTGGTCCACCTCTCCCCTCTCTGTTATTTTGAATATGGCTCAATATTAGGAACATCGGGACCAAGAGGAGAAAGAGTAGACAGATAAAAAGCATAAGGAGTTGAAGATGAAGGTGCTGTTACAACAAGCGTTGAGAGGGAATGGTAGAGGACGCAGTGGTCCTTCTAGACAGCTTCCGCGCATGTGCTTATTGTAAGGAGGAGGGCCATTGGTGTAGCGAGTGTCCTGTGCTTTTGCAGAAGGTTGCGGTCCCTAACGGGCGAGGTTCTTGTGGATGAGGTCGTGGGACCGATAGAGCTCAGAATGCTGCGGTCTCACAGGGTCGTTCTGATAAGGATTACTTTGATAACCCTCGCGATGGACAGTATTATCATGATGATTACGATACGGATGAGGTGACTGGGATGTCTTACAGCTAGGATAGCCAGGGACAGAGTGAGGGACCTGTAGATCAGCGTGGTCCTTTTGTCACTGCGGATTTGCAAGGCTCGACTAAGGAATTTTTGGTGGACATAGGTGTGACGACGAGTTCTGTTTCTTGACATTTGGTCCCTGGGGTGGCTCTGTCTGGCCATAATAATGTTTCGGTAGGTTTTTCAAGTGTACCGATTGTAAGCCCCATTTCCCGACCCCTTGCATTGGCTGTTGGTCCTTTTACTATGGATTCTCCATTTTTGTAGACCTCAAATAGTGGAGAAAATTTGATGGGTTTGAATTTGTTGAAGAAATTGCATGCTACTACTTATTGTTCCCCGGCAGGTGTTTATATGACGATGGGCCCTGATGTGGGTGCTTAACAGTGTTTGTCTCAGGATGCACCTCTTCCCATTGAATTCGCTGATGTGCCACCCACACTATGGGTGGCAGGTGATACAGATGTAGGACTGTTGCACAGAACGCCAGTTTTGATACAGGTCAAAGACAATGCTATTTTGCCTCGTATTCCTCAGTATAAGGTACCCCAGGTGGGAGAACGAGTCCTTCTCAAAAAGGGGTAGTTGAAGAGACTTCTGCCAATATTTGTAATAGTCCTATTCTTCTGATTCTTAAACGGACACCCTCAGGTTCTTCTGATGATCATGAGGATGTTTACCGTTTTGTGATTGATTTGCGCGAAGTTAATAAAATAGTGCTTCCCCAGTTTCCAGTGGTTCCTGATATCACCACGCTTTTGACAGTGATTACTGCTACCGCTAAATTATTTTCTGTTATTGATTTGAAAAATGCATTCTTTAGAATTCCTATTCATCCAGACAGTAGATATCTGTTTGGGTTCACCCTAGCTGGTAGGAGTTTTAGATTCTGTTGAGCTCCTCAGGGCTATACAGAGAGTCCGAGTACTTATAGTGAAGCTTTAAAGAGTCAATTGGATTCCCTCTCGCTTTCCTCAGGTAATGTATTAGTGCAGTATGTCGATGATTTGCTTATAGCTTCTGACACAGAACAAGGTTGTAGAGACAGTACAGTTAAACTGCTGCTGCATTTAGCCCATCATGGACATAAAGATTCTCTTTCTAAATTCCAGTATTGTCGATAGGAGGCCACCTATTTAGGTCACCTACTGTCGAAGGAGGGTTGGAGGTTGACCCCTGAGCGCATTAGTACCATTGTTAAAATGCCCATTTCACAAACTCAAAAAGATGTGCGCACTTTTATAGGTATCACTTCCTACTGTCGCCAGTGGATACCTAATTACTCCCTACTAATCAAACCTTTGCTTGCATTATCAATGAAAGAGGTGCATGAGCCTTTGCCCTGGATGCCTGAATGTCAGCAGTCTTTTGAGCACTTGAAAACTGCGCTTTGTTCGGCTCCCGTGCTTGGTACACCTAACTATGGCAAGCCGGTTGTGCTTTATGTCCATGAGATGGCTGGTTGCGCGCTTTCTGTCCTAACACAAAAATTTGGGGATAAGCAACAACCGTGTGCTTATTTCTCTGCTGTACTTGATCCAGTTGCGAGAGCCCTCCTGAGTTGCCAAAGAGCGGTCGCGCCTGTGGCCACTTCAATCAGACAATCGGCTGGATTCGTGCTTGATACTGACCTCGCAGTCATGGTACTCCATGCTGTGGACATGCTTTTGAATAAGACAAAGACACAACACCTCACCTGTGCACGTCTTACTGGCTATGAATTGACATTGTTTGCTAAACATATTACAATCAAAAGATGTTCTACTCTGAATCCAGCCACATTACTACCCCTCCCTTCTGAGAATGATGCAGTTGACACACATGATTGTATTTTCCGAACAGAAGAAGAGACGAAAGGACGGGTAGACTTGACTGATGTTCCCTTATCTGACTCCCGAGGGGAAATATATGTCGATGGCTCTTGTTTTAAGTTACCAGATGGCACTACCACTGCAGCCTACGCTATTACCACACTGCACACGGTAGTAGAGACATCACGGGTCCCTTATCAGTCGGCTCAGGCTACTGAGTTAGCTGCCCTTATTCGAGCTTGTGAATTAAGTGAGGGGCCGGTTGTCAACATCTATACTGACAGCCAGTATGCCTTCGGGGTCACGCATAATTTTGGGCGACTCTGGGCTGTGAGAGGGTTCCTTACTTCCCATAGCACCAGAATCCCGCATGCACACCTCATATGAGGCTTTTGTCTGCTTTGACGCTCCCCAAGAAATTGGCCATAGTTATGTGTAGTGCCCACAGGAAGGTCACCGATGATGTAGGTAGGGGAAACGCTTTTGCTGATCAGAGACAGCTAAGAAAACGGCCCAGACAAAGATGAAAAGAATGTTTGTAGTAGGTCCAGCTAGGTGGGTTCCTGAGGTTGTCATGTTTGAAGATACCCTTGCAAGTGTAAAGGAGATACAAAGTGAAGCTACAATAGAAGAATTAGCAGTGTGGCAGGAAAGTACAGCACAGTTGAATGAGGAGGGATGTTGTATTGGTAAATCAGGAAAACAGAGATGGATGTTACCAGATGCATATGTTCTTCCTGTGGTTACTATGGCCCACGGTCCAGCTCATATTAGTGCTAAAGTCATTTGAAAATTGTTAGACCCTGTATGGCAGAATGATAACATCTCTAAGGCAGGTGCACACTTAGCAAAGTACTGCATGGTATGCATGATGCATAATACTGGGAAAGGTACCCCTGAACCACCCGGTAACTTTGCACCACCTACTTTCCCTTTTGAAGTCCTTCAAATGGACTACATTGAATTAGAGAGATGCAATAATCTTAAGTATGTTTTGGTGATTGCATGTGCATTTAGTAAATGGGTTGAGGCTTAGCCCATTAAAGATAATACAGCCATTACCACTGCAAAGGTACTCCTAAAGGAGTTCTTTCCTCGTTTAGGCTTGCCCTGAGTGATCTGAAGTGACAATGGAAGTCATTTTAATGCAAAAGTGATTCAATTGATTTGTGAGGGTCTTCATGTGAAGCAGAAATTTCATGCTGCCAATCATCCGCAGTCAGCGGGTTTGGTTGAGAAGTACAATGGTACTCTCAAACTGAAATTGGCAAAAATTCAGGAGACGACAGTGTTACAGTGGCCAGATGCTTTACCATTAGCACTTTTGTCAACAAGAACGACAGGTCATTCTAGAACAGGATTGTGACCGTATGAGGTCATGTTTGGACGCCCGGCAAATGTCTCGGGCGTCCCGCGTCCTCGTACGTTTTCAGACATTGAGTACCCTGTGTTGATCGATTATCTTAGCCAGTTAACCAGAAGTTTACGTTCTATTCACCAACAGGTGTGTGAACCCCTACCGTCCACCCCAGAGGGACCTGGCCATGATATCCAGCCCGGCGATTATGTATGTTTGAAGAATGTTCAGAGGAAGAAAAGTCTGGAGCCGCGCTGGAAGGGGCCTGAACAGGTCCTGTTGGTGACACGTACTGCTGTGAAGGTTGTTGGCCCTAAGAACTGGGTGCATGCCACCCATTGTCGGAGGGTTCCTTTACCTCTACCATATGATCAGTGGGTCAAGGATGGCATCGGGGACTCCGAGTGCCAGCAGGTGCCTCAGTTTGTCCCATTCAGTGATGCCCAACTAACGTGGACGCAGACGGATAAGGAAAATGATGACGTGTTGAATGCAGCTGTTCCTCCAGAAATACGAGCTATCCGAGAGCCGTTGTTCACTGATCCTACAGTGCCTGGGGCTACCAGGTACAATCTGCGCCCTCGGCTGATGGAAATTGCATCTAAGGAGAAAAGAGATTAGGGATAGACAGCGTAAGATAGGCTGTACTGAGTTATACTACCAACGGAGATTTATTAAGGTTGGTGAAGGATTTCTGCTTTCTTTAGTTAGTTGTTTGAACACTAGATAGGGAAGACCAAAGTATACCGTGGATGTATGTCATCGTAATTAACGTGGGATGCGAGCTTAGGACCGAGCAAGCTCCACCGTTGGTGCTCAAGAGCACCAACGTATTGATGAACAATAGGAGCCTGTACCAGTGAGGCTCTGACGGACACTGGGAACTTGTATATTTCTTTCGCATTTTGCCCCCATTTCATCATTCATTATGCATCCCTTTGGTATAATGGTTGCTGAGGAAGAGCAGCCAGTGATTCTTGTTGCCCAGCATAATATGGTGTGGACTCGTAAACAGAAAATGACATGTGTTGCTCTTGTGGTTTTATTGCTGATAATATTGTGTGGGGTGTCATGGGTTTTGGAAAATGATCAGAATGTGCCGTTGCGTGGTAAGGTTAAAGTTATTTCCCCACCAAGAAAGCAAAGGACAGCCCCGAGCAATGTGTTTCTAGATATGCACAAGAGATTCTTTGGAGAAGGGACAGCTTGTTACCCCACTGAGTCTGTCACTAGTTTATGGACTGCATACCCATTATCTCTTGTGAACTATACTTATACTCGTCCACCGCAATTTACAGAAGTGAAGGAAGTATTTGGTTTTGGCTATCCAGGTCCTTGCTTATACTATAGAAAGCCACTGGGAGTGGGTTATCCAGGGTGTGATAACAATATATATTGCGCTAACTTTTACATGGAAGAACAGAATGTCACACTGGTGGGTTGGCATTATAAGGAATTGATCGTCACCCGGGAGGCTGGTTATTATCCTGCTTGTTGCCCTATTGTGAATAGTACGGACACTTCTCTGTATATCAATTGTTCTGGAATAGTGCTGTACAAAAATACAATGCCTTTGGTGAATGACAAAGATACGAGTACCTTTGGAATGAACACTAAATTGCTGCTAAGGACTGATTATGCATACCCGGGGTTTTACTTTTTGTCTAACTGTACCTATTCTAATGTGCATAATGGTACCGACGATGTAGCTCTTGGGATGGTGGTGCCCTTAGGTGTCCCTTGTAAATACGTTAAGCCTAATGTCCGTGGGTTAAGAGGACTTTGACCAAAGAATTTTGTGAGGGAGTGACCAATATAGAGGTAAATAGTTATAGTAATGGGATTACTTTTGGATACATCCTTTCTTCCATTTTCACTTTGGGTGGTACCTCAATGGCCCGGGGTGAGAAAGCTAGAGAATATTTCGGGTGCAAGTTACGAATATTATCTAACACTACCGTGGCTGCTTTAGTATGCGAATATATTCCAAACAAACCAGATATGCGGTTGATTTCATCTTAGCCAAGAGTGGTCAGTGTATGTGCGGTAGTGGGAGACCAGTGTGTAGTCGGGATCAAAAATATGGAAAAGAATATTACCAAACACATATTAGACATCCTCGAGAATGTCAAGGGAATGGAAAGTGGAAATTGAAGTTGGTCTCTTTTTGGTGGCTGGGGTTGGATTCTTGAAAAGGTGATTTACTTGATTGTGATATTGGTGTTTTGATGTGCCCTTATTCAGTACCTCCCCTTCTGTTGCTCTTATTGCACCACCCTTCTCACTCCTAAGAGGAAAATATCGATTCATGATACCAACGCTGCAATTATGGTGCAGAAAGAAATAGACGACCTAATGCAGATAGACGAGGGCATTTTCGAGACCTCTTCCCTCCTTACAGTCTCCCTTCCCGATATTGAGAATATGGAATGTTCATAAGGAGTTATACTCATGGTATTTTTCTGTTTTTTTGATTTTATACAGAATAGAAATGTTTCTGCTTGCACATTACCCTATGTAAGTTAGCATTCGCGGCACCATTTTCTGTTTAGACGCCATTTTGAATCATGATCGAAACTAATCCTTAGCTATTTCTGAGAAAAGGCCTCTGCTGGGTTTCGTTTCTTCAAGGTTGGGTTTTGCTCCGCTAATGAATAGACAGGTCTAATTAGCGCATACCTTTTTCAGTAGATAAAGGCCTTCTCACACTTGTCTGGTGACGGGCCCAACTGGAACAACCATGGACTTTGCAACTTTGTCTAAGATATGAGCACTGAGATTGTTTTTCTCTCTGTATTGCGTTGCTTAGCAGCACCTGTCTGGAAAATTCCACTGAGGGCGTGTTTTAGCCCAGCTACGAAATGTTCATAATGTATCTTTATGCTTGTCGATTTTAGTCCCTCTGCAGCACTCCTAGAGACTGGGCAGAATGGGCTCCGCTCTGAGTGTAGCTAATAAACAGCTATTGGTTTGTATTCTCTTCAGTCTGACCGACTCTTCATTTGGTATGAAAGGCTGAGAGGTGGTCATTAGTGACCCGAGTGACCCTAATCGGTCCACTTCCTTCAAGTTGAGCAGTCTTTGTAAATCTGCATGCTGATGAGCACATTCTATATGATTCAGGCATTGGTGTTGCCACTGTTAAAAAACTTAAGAGCTGCCAGTGAAGAACAGGTACACAGCAGCAGGCTTGCAAGGTCCAATTACGCAACCCGTCCAATTACATACACCCACCCACCAACAAAAGCACAACCGCTTGTACGGAAGCAGTTCAACCTTCCTTTACATATGCAAATTCATTACCCCACAGGCAGCAGCTGTGAAAGTAAGGCTGACAGAAGAGGGCAAGCTGGAGAGAGTCAGGGGGAGGTAGACGTTGAGAGAGAAGATTGTGAAGCAGAGGAGGGAGTGTGAAGGGGAGAGAGAGGAGGTGAGGCAAATAGAGGGAGGGTAGTAAGAAAGGGAAAGTGAGGGAAGTAAGTGTTATAATCTACTTGTTGATTAATGCATCCTCCCGATTGTTCTTCTCTGCCTTGCTGCTCAGCCAATGGTGATGTCATTGGAATGTTCAGAGTGTTTGTGCTTGAGGAAGAATCAGTTGGAGTGGATGGGCTGAGCAGCAAGGAGGCTGCTCCTTGTGGGGCATATTATGGATCTTACCATCATCCTGTAACCTGTGACTGAAGAAGTAACCTGAAGAATAAATCTATAACCTTTATCTACAAGACCTGTCTATGTGACATCCTTCATTGTAACACTGGCAACGAGGATTCACCTTCATGGCCCACCCATGCTGCCTCATGGCTCTACCAGATCCCAAATCATGGAGCCGAGCCTGCACACACAGACATATGCAGAGATGGCATTAACTAAATGAACTTTCATAATGTAAGAGTGCAGTTTTCAGCAATTACTTTAACTTGTCTTTGATTTTCATTATATATATATATATACACACTGGAGGGTAAAAGGCCAGAAAAATAGCTGCAGAATATTTTGGGGCACATTTACTATTATTTCACGTAACATGGCGCAGCAAGGGAACTCTCTCCACTGCGTTGCGTGAAAAAGGGAGAAGAAATGCTCCATATTTACAAAGATGTAAATCATTTCTGCTCTCTCTTTGCTTTGGCACACTGTGTGCTACCTAGTGCCACAGCATGGGCCCTTGCACTATAGTGCAAGGGTTCCAGCGTTAGGGGAGGATTTTTGTGCAGGAAGGAACACCTTCCTGCACAAAAAAAGTCCTTAGAGGTATATTCCTCTTTCAATGTTTGCTGCAAATTACAGCATACATGGAAAAAGGAAGTACAAAGTAGAAATAAAGATATCTCTTCTTATTATGCCTCTATCGAATAAGCGCACCATTGTGGCACAAACCCAGGTTTACAAATCTTTGTAAATCTGGGTTTGTGACAAACTACATGGGTGGATGCATGGGAACACCCATACTCGACCCATGTACACCTACACATGCACAGTAATGCAAGGGAGTGGTATGTGCTGCGTGGTGTTATTTTGTATTTACTCAACCATGCAAAGTGGATTTAGGTGGCTTAGTAAATGCCAAATATTTTTTGGCATCAGGGCTGAACCACAAAAGTGATGCAACCCCGATGTAAAATCATAGTAAATCTGAGCCCTGGTTAATTTTTTAGCCACGTCTTTGGCCCCGCCCCCACACACAGTACCTATACTTTTTTTTATTCACTTCATCTGCAGGCTATTCCCCAGCATTACTGCGAATTCCCAGATTACTCAGGCAAATTAGATGAGCAAAAGCTGAAAACGTGTCACAAACAGTAGAAACAAAAGTCACAAATAAGTACACAAGTGCACAATACGAAAACGAAACACAATGCAACAAGTGTCACAGTGAATTGGGTAAAATATGTCCATCGCTGGCACGCCTAAATTATGTCTACTCTCCATCCCACATCGCTACCAGTCTCGTGACAGCAGAAGGTTAGTGCCGCAGCAAGGCAGAGAGAAAAAGAAGCAGGTAGAACTTCGTATCTGAGCTAATCCGGGCCTGTTTGATCTCCCTGAACATTAGTCGATGAAAGTAACTCTGTAGAAGGGATCATTTTAATTTCTAAGGAATAGAGTAAAAGATTCATAGAAATATTTGTGTATCTTTACCGTAGCCTGTCCCCCAACGTCCACGAAATTACATACGAAATGCTGAGGAAATGAAACTAGATCCTTTGAAACACAGCAAAAAAACACTATTCTTCTCAGGCACTTTTGAAATTTGAAACAATGATCCTTTTCCTTCCAGCTCGTTAGGATTTTTCTTTATCACTTGGAAAAGGATTTATGGAGTATTTTTATTTTTGAATATATTCGACGTAGCCAGCCAAATCTCCTCTAATTGCGGAATGTATGAGGGCACTTGATCCCAGGCACTTGCATACATAGACCTTACAGGCAGGAGGCATCCTACATTTTGGCAGATTCGGGCAGGAGGGGAGAAATGGATTTCTGAAGGATCACAAAATTTGGTCATGCAATGGAGCCGAAATTTGAAAGTTAGTCTCTCACTTCCAACCTTAACATACACTTCACTGTCACTCAAATTTATTCAAACTATAGGCCCAGGTAGATATGTCAGTATTCCTTGATGGAAAAAAGCCTTGTGGCCAATAATTTTCCCGACCACTTGAGAGGCCTGCAAGGAGGTTCCCCTGCTTTCAGTGGCCCCTCTGCTGTCTTCTAATTGCTCTGAGTCCACTACTTTTATGAAGCCCTACACCTGCAGAAGGTATGATATGTTCTCTAGATTGCTATTGTTCTTTGGATTTTCTAGAGACGCAGAGATCATTTGTCTAGACCGCCTGCCACTAAGCACTCAGTGCAACCTAAAATAAAAATACAGTTGTACTATAACTATTTCTCACCCCTCTGAACCCTATTTGAGCAAGATGTTTCAGATAACAATAGATCCCATGAGACATAACAGGGCTAATTAGTGGAACGCCTTTCATTAAGAGATAACACACTCAAGAACACTAGACAGCAAGAGATACATTTTAAAGATTTATATTAAATCAAAATGATAGTCTAGTGCTCACAATATGAATAATAACTACAATGAAGACAGATAAAATAGCTGCCAACAGAACAAATAACTAAGCATATTACCACTGCAACATGATTGTTGTTATACATCTGTAGCAATCCTACCCTCAGTCTGCTACTTCCAAGCACTAATCTAATTCTAACACAGGACAAAATAAAACCTATTTTGAGTTTTAGAAATGGCACACACCTGCACACCGAACAATAGAGTTCTATGTTCAATAAAATACCATGGTCTGCTATTCTTGTCTCACAAGGCCGGCTGCACTGATACGTTTGTGATAAAAACTAAGGGGCATATCAACAAAGAATAGCGATAAACATCGCTGAGCAGGCTTAGCGCGGATTAGCTTAACGCCGGCTATCGCCGGATATAATCGCCGAGATATCGCGTTATTAACAACGAATATCTCCACAGCGATATTAAATCCGGCGATAGCGGCGAAATCCGCGCACATCGCAGGAAATCCAGCAGTACAACGGAAGCGATCAGGTAATTCTTGCTAATAGGGAGATGTGGATTCAGCCTTAGAATCCACCTCCCATCATATGTATAGCTAAGTCTGCTTTTTAGCAGACGTTAGCTTTCGGCGTTATCCGCGGTTAGCGCGGATTCTAACGTCGGAATTGGTGTCCTGGGCCAGCTCGTTGATAGGGAGTAGTGCTGTAACTCCTTTATTCCCGTGTTGTGTTAGTAGGAAACGCCCACTTTGCATCTCATTAGAGATGCAAAGCGAGGCGTTGGTAATAAGGCTGCTAACATGCGCTAATGCATGTTAGCACTGCCTTGTAAATAGGGCGAAAGCATTATCTCCGCTTTTTTGGCTTTTAAAGCCAAAAAAGCGGAGATAAGGCCCTTGATAATATGCCCCTTAGGGGGTTATTAGGATGGCGGAAGGACCGCCACCGCCAGCCGTGCGGCGGCGATCCGTCCGCCATCCAAAGTGGATTTTGCCCCTGCCACATTACGATTTGTAATGTGGCAGGGGAATCCAGACAGGGACAGTGGCGGACGCAATCGGTACGATTGCCCGGCAGAAGGCCCATTGAGTCCTAAATGGTGGCGGTGCATAGCAGGCACCGTCCACCAAATTAGGATGCTGGCTGCAAGACAGCATTTCGGCTGGTGGAGATTTGTAATGGGGGCCCGTTGCGGGCCCCCCTTTTGTTGGGGGAGGTGTGGGTGCACTGGGGGTACCCATGGTACCCCCCTACATTTTACAGCACCACGTAGCAGGCACTGTGTGGTGCCTGCCACGTAGTGCTGTGAAATGCAACACCCAACATTTTTGCATCGCGGCGGGTGCTGCTGTCAGCAGCACCTGCCGCAATGTTGAACTGCAGGATCCGTCCGCCATGGTGGCGGACGCATCCTAATCCGGGCTGCGGGCCCGCCGCATACATGGCGGACGGTCCCGGTTTACTCCAGGATTGCTACAGTCCGTCCGCCATCCTAATGACCCCCTAAGTGCCACCCGCCACTGCATCCTTCGAACGGGACCAGAGATATGATTCTGCATGGCTTGTACCAGTATTGACTGGCGTGAAGATTTCTCTCTACTTTTCATTCTCTGCGCATGACTTTTACAGCATAATTCTGCTGTTGTGAAAAACTCCTAGCATAAAGAATTAATAGAAATTGGCCTAATATCCTTTGAAATATTGTTTTCTATGAGACTGTGTTCTTTTGAATCACAGCACTAAATGAGACAGTAGTTGTTAACCTTCTAGAAACTCTTAGAAATCAATAAGCTAATGTAAAAATGAAGCAGCCAGTATTTGCATAAATTACTGTAAATATATTCAAATAAGCTTGACTATCATTTTGAAGAACATAATAATATGAACTAAATGTGCTTCATATTGTCACACATAATCAGCATTTTGATTAATTGACTGGCACATGTAACTCAAGCAGGGAAGTACCTGGAATGGAAAGGACATAATATTCATAACAGGTATTGGTATCTCCTGAGTCTGCAAGGACACAGATCAAATGCTTCCTGTCCAGTGTCACACCCAAATGCCATTCCCTCTGTAGCTGCAAACATAAGGACCAGTAGATCACAATGTTGGCAGAAGTGGCTGAGACTGTTGTTCTCCGGGTCTAGGAAGGGGTAGACTGGTAGACTCACAGGGAGAGTTGTATCTGCACTCTTTCATACCACCTACATGGAAAGCTACTGCACTTGTTTTATGGTAGAAAATTGAGAGTAACCTATTTCCAAACTCTAGACAGTGGTTGCATGGAAAGGATAGGTTTTTTTTAAAATTCTTTTATTTTTTTAATTTTAGTCAGGATAGAGAGCAACACAGTAAAGCAGAGACAAGAGACATTTTACAATTCAGTGTCTGAAGAATATCGTGCACAACCAATGCCCAGCAATGCAAACTTGTATTGTATGTTCGACATCCCAAGGCATAGTATCTGAGGGTTGGCGGCTGTGGATATAGCTTAGTTATACTGCACTCACACTCGATGGGGGTGTATTGTCCCTATGCTGATCTGATAAATAGACCCGAGTTTAATTTCACTGTATTATCCCACACGCAACAGTTATCAGTCATCAAACCAAGCAAGGGTGATCCATACCCACAGCGCAGTAAGACATAGGGGCATATTAGCATATTAGTGCTTTAGCGGCACTTTTTGCCGCTAAAGCGGCGATATTGCTATCGCCCTATTAGCAAGCTGTCGCTAACAGCTGTTAGCGACAGCTTTATGGCAAAAGGGACCGTTTTGGTGCCGCTTTGCATGTCAGCGATATATATCGCTAATGACATGCAAAGTAGGCGTTCCCAACTAAAAGCGACTGCAAACAGTCGCAAACACAACTTCCCCCTATTAGCAATGCCCGCGTAGCGATAAAAAAATTTGCGCTAACCGCGAATATCGCTGGAATCTAACACCTGCTAAAAACCTGACTTAACCATTATAGTCAATGGGAGGTGGATTGTAAGGTTAAGTCCTCACCTGCCTATTAGCAAGCTTTTCATTAGCGCATAGAATTTATCGCTGGATTTCTCGCGCTATTGCTGGGTTTTGCCGCTATCGCTGGATTTTTTATCGCCTTGGAGATAAGCGTTGATAATAACGCGTTATCTCCGCGATGAAATCCAGCGATAACCGGCGATAAAAAAAACAGCTCTAAGCGCGCTTTGCGATAATTATCGCAGATCCTTGGTAATATCCTCCATAGTGTCATCGGGTCATGACTGGTCTCACCAACCTAGTGCAGCCCTGAATGCTCCATGTCATGCACGTCTCATTGCCTCAGCCCTACCCCATTAATCACTCAGTTCATCTCCTTTTAACTGTACAAAGTGCAACTGGTGTGAAAAATAACAGGTAGAAAGAACATATTTGAGACTTAGCAGCAGCTCAGTACATTTAGGTACGAATACATGGTTTCAGGTCCCACAAGGTAGCACACAGGTGGGGGAAAGTGGCAGCCGGAGTCCCCACTCTTCGGTCGTACTGCACATTCACACCGTGTTGCCCATATCAATCCTGGCGAGCAGGGAGCATGAGGCCACAACCTCAATGCCATATAGGGGGCCTGCGGTTTCACTGTCATCAAGTCTGCAAGAACCTCCCCGTCTCTCCTTAGATCCCCAGTCAGCATTGTGCCCCACCGGGGGCGCTCTGAGAGAGCATCCTGGGAGGGGGGTGATGATTCTACCCGCTGTAGTTTGAAACTCGCCAAAATTCACAAAGGGCATTTACGAGTAGTAAAGTTAGACTTTTGGTCTAAGTTAGACTTTTGGTCTAAACTTAGACCAAAAGTCTAACTTTAGTAGTAGTAGAGTTAGACTTTAGGTCTAAGTTAGACTTTAGGTCCAAAAGTCTAACTTTACTACTCGTAAATGCCCTTTGTGAATACCGAAAGTCGTAAAGTTAGACTTTCGTCTCAGATTACTTCTGTGAATCAGGCCCCTAGTGTTTTACTGAGTAGTCTACAAACTCCACGCAGGACTGACTCTGAGATATTTGAGCCCCCCTGAATTTAATTCTTTACTCCTCAGTAGTGAGTCCAAATCCCTCAATCAGGGTGCCCTTCGTGAGCTCATAGGACTCTGCTTCTGCCCCTTTAAGGATCAGAAGTCTGTCTCTGCACTTACCAGAGAGCAGTTCCCAAAGTAATGCCCCCCTAATTAGACGTCCTCACTTTTCGGGCCTCACAACCCCTCTCAAAGGCTGTGACGATTTGGTGATGTAATCACCATCCTCAAATTTAGGGACAATCCCTTTGGAGATTATATGATCATAAGATCCTTCTCTCTCTTGATTTTTAGCATTGCTGCCACCATTTAAGGGTTCTAGACGCATATCTGCTCTTTCTCTTTCTAGAGCTAGGAGTCTAGTCTCTAGTTCTTGGCCAATCTTGCTAACAGGTTGTCCTCTTCAGTGAAGTTGTCTTCACTGTCTTGTACAGAGTTTAGACTCCCTCTGGAGGTTCTACTCCCTCTACTCCCTGGCTTGGCTGTGGGGAGCTCAAAGTTCCCTTCTTCCCTAAGTATTTGAGGGGGAGGGTTAAAGACCTCATCCTCCTCACTACCTTCCTCATTACCCTGTGAGTCTTCCCCATCAGGACAAGGGGGTCCTTCTCATACTCTCCCGGAAACTCCAAGGGGGATATTCACAAGGACTTATCTCTGAGTTATCGCCAACTTAACGCAACAAAAGTGATGACAGATTTAACACCGTATTAACAAGCGGTTACAAACTGCAGACAACACAAGTATTCCCGCGATAACTGCCTCAACATTTACCTCCACGGGTGACCCCACCAACTAACCCTAATGAGATGCAGAGTAGGCGTTCCCGTGCAAAAACACACAAAAACACCACTACACCACTTTCACAACGAACTGCCAGATCTGCGATGCGAACCAAAAACAGGCGATAAGCCGGGGTAGCAGCAGGGTATTAACACCTGCCTTTTGCTGGTGTTGAGCAGGACGACTACCTGCAGAATGAAAGGGAGCCCAGGCCAGAGCCACATCTGAAGACCCACAGATGCCATAGAGACAATGATCATGCAGCTCGGAGACCCATGAGGGCCACAACACCCACCGCCACCACCCCCAGGCCCGCGACCACGCCCAGGACCCGCCCCAGGCCCCCCCCTCTGGACAAACACATACCGTGCACGACACAAGAGCCACAAAAAGCGCATGACGTCGCACAGTGACAAACAGAAACACACATGTGTGGTCAGAAGAACGAGAAACAGTCACTCATCATTGAAGTAACAACCAAAAACTTTATTGAATATAACACAAAACACCAACGCGGAAGACTCCTGTCGGGTCCGTCCGGGACAATCCTGATGTCACAGCCTGGAAAATAAAGCACAAAATCAGAACGTGTGTCATGCGCACATCAAAGGAGCGAGACACAGAGAAACAGAGAAGGAAAGAAAGGCAGAGAGAGAAAGAGAGAGAAGGAAAGGAAGGGAGACAGAGAGAGAGAGAGAAAGAAGGAAAGGAAGGGAGAGAGAGAGAAAGAAAGAAAGAAAGGAAGAGGGAGAGAAAGAGAAAGAAAGGGAGAGGGAGAAGGAGAGAGAGAAAGGAAGAGAGGGAGAGAGAGAGAGAGAGAGAGAGAGAGAGAAGGAAAGGAAGAGAGAGAGAAAGAGAGAAATGAAGAGAGGGAGAGAGAGAGAGAGAAGGAAGGACACTGCCGCCCCGCGCACCCAGGCACCACTGCTCACCTGCTGCCACCGGTGTGTCTCCAACCAAGTGCCGGGATACACCGCAAGTCACCAGGTCTGCAACCTGTAATCGAGGCAAGAGTCAATCATGTCAGAGTCCATCCCAATGCACACGGCAATAATGCCTGTCTGTCCCTGCGCACACATGCAGCCGCACCCTACCCCCTCCCGCCAGCCAGCGCTGGCTGTCCGCCCTTGCGCACCCCGGCCCCACTGCTCACCCTTCGCCACCAGCGTGTCCCCAAGAGGGCCCACCATGTGCCTGTGCAAGCTCCAGGCCCGGTCCCGCCACCATGGCATGCTCCACATCATGCGGACCCACACCGCGGCCCAGCAGGTCCCACACATGGCGCTGAGTCCTGAGGCATCAATGGCAGAGACCACATCACTGCACACGTCATCATCGCATTCTGCACACCCGCTCAGCAATTTCGGTGCCACTAACCCTGTGCAACCCCAGTCAGCGCCACGTGGTGGTAGGCCCGTGACGGCCACAAGGCTTCGGGTGCCACTAACCCTGTGCAACCCCAGTCAGCGCCACGTGGCGGGAGGCCCGTGCGGCCGTGAGGCCTCGGGTGCCACTAACCCTGTGCGCAACAACTCATGGGCCCTTCATGATTGAGCCCCGTGGTACATCCGTCATCCAGTTACCTCCGGCAGTGGGGAATGTGACGTTGCAGGCCCCTTATATACTCGGGGTCAAATGGCCTGTGACGCATGCGCCGGATGGGTGTGGTGTGTGTGCAAACCTGCCCTCAGGGAATGGCCGCGACATGCTGACAACTAGACCAGCGACCTGCGGACCACTAGCGTGTAAACCTGTGACTTGTGGTTATGTGGCCTCCCCCTCGGAGCGTAAGTGGAGTGGTCTGTCCTGGCATACGCAGGACCAGCGCAGGGCTTGCAACAATGACTCGGGGGCTCTGGGCGTGGTGCAGTCCATGTCCGGACAAGAAAGTGACTAATGCGTGTGTCCCTGTTGTGGTGTCAACGGCACCCGCAACGCAATCGGCAACGTAGCACACTGTGACTGGAATCCCACTAGATGAGCATCATTGATGTTAGGGGGAATGACTGACCCTATATTCATCCACACATTCATTCTTGAATGATGAAAGACATGACACAGCAGTGCGTTACTGAATGTTTATTGCACATCCAGTGGAGTTTAGCAGCTGGAGCAGTACAGGGCCATGCCAACCCCACTTCACAATATGGGCCCGTGGAGGGCCAGCCAGAGTCCATCAGGGAATGACAAGTATAGCGGAAGAGGAAGAGTACAGTCCACAGTCTGGTCGCCGTGTCATTGGTCACCAAACAAGATATGGAAGTCCATGTCGCGGTCCAAGGTGAGTGCCGCAGAGTGTATCGGGGGTCAGTGGGAGGTTATGGGGCCATGTGCGGCACCAAGGAGCAACAGGCCAGGTGGCGGAAATGAATGCTAGTGCCTCCTTCTGATCCCAAAGCCAGCCACGTCCTCGTCCTCGGATGTGTGCCCTGCCCCACCTGTGGGTGGTGTAGTCCCGGCTGCAGCACTGTGTGCCACTGACACATCAGGGGCTGGAGGTGGATTGTCAGCCGCACTGTGTGGCAGTGACACATCAGGTGCCGGAGTGGAAACATCTGCCGCACTGTGAGGCACGGACACAACAGGGGGCGGAGATGTGGATGGTGTAGGGGCAGCAGCATTCATCCGCGCTACGCCTTGTGGCAGCAATGCCATAATGAGGACATGCAGGGCATGGTAGATCCCAGCTACATTTCGCTGATGTGCAGCGGTGGCTGCCATCCTTTCCGCCTCCATCCGCACCATGTCCTCCATGAGCCTCCGCATGTGTGCCATCTCACGGCTGAGATCGCTGGAGCCACTCTGAGCGGACAGGTGTTCTTGTCTCCGAGTCATGACTCCAGCGATGTCAACCAGGGCTCGTTGGAGACCATGGAGCGGCGTGTGGGTGTCCGTTAGGGATTTGAGGTGGTCCCTGATGGGACTCAGACACCCAGGGATGGCGTCCAGTTTGGTAGCCATGAGGTCGAACCCCACCCGCACCTGCTCAGCCATCTCCCTCTGGACCTCCAACACACGGCATTGGAAGGCCATGTGTTGTTCGGGGGGTCTTGGGAGACATCCGGGGTTGTGGGTGCCTCCTACTGGGTGGTTTGTGGAGTGGGTGGGGTCTCCTCGATGCAGCTGGGCTGCCCTGGTCCTGGAGGTGATTTGCGGATGAGTTCCATGATGTCTTGGAGGGCTTGGGTGTCGATGCTGGTGGTGTCCTCCTCGTCATCAGTGAAGAGTGGCTGGGACTGCTCTGCAGGTGGCGTTGACGGTGCCCCTGCAATGTGAAGGGGAGATGCTGTGTTACAATGTGTCCTCATGTATGTGGCCGCATGGTACATATTGACATTCAGACAGCATGGCAATGTACATTGTGACAGTGTGTAGATCAGGGCCATGATCCAGAGTCATTGTGGGTGTGCACTGTGATCTGCTTGATTGTGCATGTGTGCCATTGTGGCCATCTCCCCCCGTCCCCCCAGTACCTGGTGGTTACTCACCCTGTTGCTGTGGTGTTGTGTCATGTCGAGCAGTGTCCGGTCCCCCAACTCCTGCCACGGTCTCCACACTGATGACTGTCGACACCAGCTCCTCCATGTCATCCAGCTCCAGCTGTGGCTCTGGGCTCCCACCTCCAGTCTGCATTGCTGCCTTTTGGTTGCCTGCGAGTTTCTCCTTGGTCTTGCGCTTGATGTCAATCCATCGCCTCTTGACCTCGTCCATTGACCTCTTGTGCTCTCTGACGGCATTCACCTTGTCCACGATGGCCCGCCATAATCCAGTTTTGGTGCCCAATGACACATTGGAGGCAACGAACAGTTGTTGATGGTATTCTATCTCCTCCGTGACCAGGATCCGATTCTCCTGCGGACTGAACTTCGTCTTCCTCTTCTTCTTGTCCTTGCCCTTCCCTGTCACCGTGGTCCCGGGCTGGTCATCTGGGGTATTTGTGGGGTTGCGCTCTTCCTCTGCGCCTGCTCCGGCTGCCTCCATGGTGCTTCGGTGTTGGTCATTTTGTGTTTGTGTGTTATTTCTCCTTTTGTAGTGATTTTCCCGCCTGACGTGTGTGTATGGCAGGCCTGGCGCTGCTTATCGCTGATTTCCTCATCGCGAATGGGCTCATCGCACGTTTTTTGGTGTTGGGGTTTGTGTTTTTATCTCCGTCCCAGTGGTTGTATCGCGGACATTGGCCGCGTTTTCGGGAGACTATCGCATGGTACCGCTGTGTTGTGAATTCCAGGTTGACACAGAGTTATTTTCCCACGATAGACTGCGATGTGTGAAGTTGCGTTAACATTTTTTTGAGTTGTTTAGCGCACATTCTTGTGAATATCCCCCAAAGAGTTCTATTCTGGTAGGGTTGGACCCGGTTCTTTTTTCTCTAACCTTACAGAGCAGCCTTAGCTCCCTCACCCTTAAGTTGGAGTAAGGGGTGAGTTTGAGCTCCTCAGCTTTTAGAAGACCTAAACAAAAGGTTCTTCTAAGTACTTCCCCCCTAACTTCAGTGGCTTTTACCTTTTCTAAAAAGGCTACAGGGTTTTAATTCAAGTCCCTATCAAGAGTTTTAGTAATTTGAAAAATAGTCAATTAAAATAATACATTTTTGGATTCTTGTCATTTGATCAGAGGTTGACTAAGTTAGTCTAATAAATGCAAGGCTTTACATCCTACCGCTGATCTACCAATGTAGGAAGCTGGCTCTATATATACTATACCAAAGTAATATATAGTCTGTACAGAGTCCAGGGGATCCCCGGAGGTATAGCAGAGGCTAAATTAGGTAACTACTAATAGCTCTCTTCGTGGTAGTGTGGGCGAGCAGTTAGGCTTCTCCAGAGGGTGTGTTAAGTATTTATTTTATGCACTCAATCAAGGACCGGTTACACACACTCAGAAACAGAATCCGGACCAATTAGGTAAGTATAAAAAAGGCATACTTATCTTTATTTGTAGAATCAAGCAGGAGTTGGCACAGGTAAGTAACACATAATCTCAAATGCACGACTTTCCAAGGAAATGAAGTTGTAGTTGAAATTGCAATCATTACAGATCAATATTGATTCAAAAAGCAGTTTAAATTACACAGTAAGTACTTTTTAGATTACATCGACTACTCGGGGTGGTATGCCTGGATACCACACCGAAGATCTCACAATACATGGTAAGTAAGACTTTTAAAGGTTAGCAGGGTAGTTACTTTTTCTCCATACAAAACATTAGTTCAACACATAGAACATTTTAGAAAAGAAACTCATAACATTGGTTTCTATGGGAGAAAAGTGGTTATCGGTTTCACAGCTAAGTAACGACTTACGAGTGGGAGATTTGGGTATTAGGACCAAGGTTCCCCAAGGTCTAGGTGGGCATACAAATTCCCAGAACCAGCGGCACTGGGACAGCCAGGTGCAGAGTGCAGGGGCGCAACGTTAGCCAATGGGGCTACAGGGTCCTTCGGTCAGGGGCTGCTTGCAAGCCGGCCACTCGGGTGTGGGAGCAAAGCTCCTGGGGTTAAGATCAGCACTGCAGGGGCCAACAATCAGCAGAGGAGCTGCACCACCAGCGGCACAGGGGCAGTCGGGTGCAGAGTGCCAAAGCCACGTTGGGGACCCAGTGGATAGCAATGGAGATCTTCGGTTTGGCAAAAGAGGCTGCATGCTTGGGCAGGGAGACATCCTGAAGGCGACTACCAGCTGGAGAGGTAAGTTGAGATCTTGGGGGATGCCTGGACACTGTCTGTTGGGCCACCCAAGGCGTGGGGCGTTGAGTGCAGGGGTGTCTTTTGGCGTTGGATTCTTCTGACCGACTCCAGTTGCGGTCGGGTTCTTTAGACCACTCGGTCATGGTCAGGATCTTCTTACCTCCTTCGGTCGCGGGGACCCTTCAGGTTGAGGCCATAGGCATCACCTTGAAGCTTGAAGGAGGTTGGAGGTCACCGGTTCCCAGGCCAGGATCGTCAGGTAGACCTCCTTGGGCTGTTGGGCCACTCAAACTTGGTCTGTGGCGGTCGGGTGCAGGGTGGTGTAGAACCACAGGGCAGCCTGAATCCGGGTTCTGATCTTGGAGTCTTTGGTTGAGCAAATCCAGTGCTCACGGGAGACAGAGTTTGCAAGGTGAGTGCAGGGCAGTTCCTCCGTGCTCTGGGGGCCTGCTGGACATGCCGGTTTATTTGCTTTAGTCGGGTCGGAGTCAGGACAGGCCGGTAGAGCTGGGGCCAAAGCAGTAGGTGTTTTATTCTTCCTGGGTCAGCACGGCTCTTTGGTCCTTCTTCTTTCTTCCTCAAATCTGAGGAGGCAAGGTTCGGGGTTGCCCCTAAATACTAAATTTAGGGGCATTACAGGGTGTGAAGGTCAGGACAAATGGGTCCCTTCCTTGGGGTGAGTGCATCCCCTATTATGCGACCCTCCAGTGGGAGGGGGGCATGAACCTCCTCCTAATTGGTTGGGTCCCCTCATCTCCAAGATGGAGGGGACTGAGATGAGTGCTTTACCTCACCTCCCCCACCTGATGGGTTTGGGTTGGCACAGGTGGACACACCTCTCCTCCTAGCTCAGTTTTTCCACTGATTCTCCCACCCAAGTTGGGTGGGAACTGGTGGGATCCATTTGCTGGTGGCAGCAAAAGGCAGGGACAGATTCTAAAGGCATCCAATGGCCCCAGCACATCCTGGAAGAGGAGGTGTGACAAGCTCTCTACCCAGGGGTCCAGAAACCTGTCTGGTAGTGGCATATGGCGGCAACTATTCAGGAACCACACTAGGGTTGGTCGTTTTTCAGGGGGCCTCTCTAAGATGCCCTCTGTGTGTATTTTACCTTAAATCCCACACAGAGGGCATCAGTGGGGGTTTAATGTGCTAAGACGTTTTCTACCAAACTTCCCAGGTTTCAGTGAAGCCACTATGGAGCTGTGGAATTCATAATGACCACCTCCAAGACCATATACTCTTTATGGCTTCACTGCACTTACAATGTCTAAGAATGGACTTAGACACTGTAGGGGTACAGGGCTCATGCCACTGTACCCTCACCTGTGGTCTAGTGTACCCTACTAGAGGTGTGACTTACCTAGGCCACAGGCAGTGGATTGCAGGCATGGCAAACAGGGATGTGTGCCATGTCGCCACTTCGCTTTTCGCTGCACCAAAACATGCAGCCTGCAATGGCAGTGCATGGGTATTAGGGTACAGGGTCTCTAAGGGTGGCACAATAGGTGCTGCAGCCCTTAGAAGCCTTCTCTGGTCACAGTGCCCTTGGTACCCATAGTACCTTTTACAAGGGGCTTACCTGTGGCCGGAGATGCCAATTGGGAGTACAAGGGTACAGCTTTGGGAAATGACATAGGCCCTGGGAACCTGATTGGCAGGGACCCAGGGCACACCAAGTCAAAAGTGCAACATGTGTCAGGTAAAAGGTGGGGGGGTAACCATGCAAGAAAAAAGGGCCCTTTCCTACACTGTTAATATGCCATTATGCATCAATGTGTAATTATGCATGTTCGCTGCAAAATTTTACAGTGAGCTGCTGGAATAACACAAACATTTCAACGCAAATGTCTGTTGCTCGTACCACTTGTGTTTTTTGCTCAATTTTTTTTACGGTGAAATGCACCTTCATTTAAAAAATGTACATGATTAAGCATGTCACACTAAAACGTGTTAAATGTCAGATTTACAGTTTCATGCCATGTTCCCAAATTTTCGCGTAATGCGAAAGCAAAGTATACTAATTATGCACACTCCTACATTAAACTCAGGAGAAAAACTCATTGCAGAGGGGACACACCAATCCAAAAGTCAGAGGTCTCCCTTGGGGTACGCAGTAGACAGGGAACGTTTCACCGCTGCTATACATACTGCAAGTCCCAAGATATTAGTGTGGGCAGCTGCTTGCAATCATTCCCTCTCCTTACACTTCTCTCCCCGCATTTCTAGAACTCCTCTGTCAGTCGTCGCTGTCCCAGTCCTAGCAGAGGTTCCAGATTACCCCCAGGCACCACAGCCAAGGGTCATGCCGCCAACCCAATCAATATTTGTTAAGTGTGAGTACTCACCTGTGAGGATCTCAAGGCACTGGGGGGGCCACAGGTCCGACTGGCACTGAGGTTCAGTCGAAGAGCCAGGTCTTGATATCCATCCTGAAATGGGTCAGCGACGGGAATAGCCTGAGGTGGAGAGGCTCCAGCCAGGAGAGGTTCCAGGTTCTGGCTGCGAGGTAGGAAAAGGGCCATGCTCTGGTCCTGGTCTTGCGGATCTGAGGGACGGTGGCAAGGGCCAGATGGGCAGGGCGAAGGTGTCTGGTGGGTGCGTGGATTGAGAGGCGGTGGTTCAGGTATGCTGGTCCGGTGTCATGGAGGCATTTGTAGGTGTGTGTGAGGAGCTTGAAGGTGACTGTTTTGTTGACTGGGAGCCAAGTGAGTTCTCGCAGGTGTTTGGAGATGTGGCTACAGCGGGGGATGTTGAGGGCCAGTCTGGCTGCAGCATTCTGAACGTTCTGTAGTTTCCTGAGGAGTTTCTGGGTGACACCTGCGTAGAATGTGTTGCCGTACTCGAGTCTGCTGCTGATGAGTGCGTGGGCGACCATCTTTCTGGCCTCAGTGGGGATCCATCTGAAGGTCTTTCGCAGCAGGCAAAGCGTGTGAAAGCATGGTGAGGAGACAGCATTGATCTGGCCGTTCATAGTGAGCGAGGAGTCCAGTATGATGCCGAGGTTTCGTGCTTGGAGTTCCTAACGTGTTGGGCCACCAGGAATCTTCCTAAGTGGAGGTGTTGGTTCCCAGGATGAGGACTTCGGTCTTGTCCGAGTTGAGCTTGAAGCAGCTGTTTCTCATCCAGGTGGCAACGGCCTTCATCCCGTCGTGGAAGTTGTTTCTGGTGATTGTGGGCTCATTGGTGAGGGAGAGGATCAGCTGGGTGTCATCAGTAGAGGAGACGATGTTGAGTCTGTGGTTCCTCACTATGGCTGTGAGCAGGCCATGTAGATCTTGGGTGTGGGGAGGGCTCAGAGAAGAGCCTTGGGAGACTCTTCAGCCGATCTCTGTGGGTTCTGAGAGGAACGGTGGTAGTCTGAGTCACTGTGTTCTACCATTGAGGAAGGAACAGATCCAGTCCAGGGCTTTGTCGCGGATGCCGGAGTCTGGTGCTTAGGGTGCGGTGGGAGACGGTGCCGAAAGTGGCCGAGAGGTCCAGGAGGGTGAGGGCTGCTGTTTCTCCCCGGTTGAGGAGGGAGCAGATGTCATTGGTGGTGGCGAGGAGGGTGGTCTCTGTGCTGTGGTAGCTTCAGAAGCCAGATTGAGAGGGGTCCAGGATCTGGTTGGCTTCAATGAACTCGGAGAGTTGGGCGTTGATGGCCTTCACGATGACCTTGGCTGGGAAGGGAAGCCGGGAGATGGGTCTGAAATTCTTTAGGTCTTTCAGGTTGGCGTATGGTTTCTTCAGCGGGGGTTGATTTCGGCGTGTTTCCAGTTGTCGGGGAAGGGGGTGGTTTTGATGGAGCAGTTGATGATGTGACGTAGTTCGGGTGCGATGGAGGTGGCAGCTTGTGGAAGATCTGGTGCAGGCAGGGATCTGAGGGTGCTCTGGCATAAATGCTCTTCATGGTCTTGAGAGTGTCATCAGTGGCAGTCCAATTGAGCAGGATCTGCTGGGGGCGTCATCCTCGAGTGTGGTGGTGGAGGGAGTGATGGGTGGTTCTTGGGTGTCGAAGCTTTCATAGATCTGCTTGATCTTGTGGTGGAAGTAGGTGCTGAGTTTGTTTCAGAGGTCTTTGGAGGGTGGGAGTTCTGTGGTCTCGCTGTTGGGTTTGGCGAACTCATTAACGATGGCGAAGAGTTCCTTCCTGTTGTGTGCGTTGGCTCTGTTTTGGAGGGCCATTTTCTTTGTAGTTTTGAGGAGGAGGCGGTGCGTGGTGACGGCGACTTTGAAGGCTGCGTGGACTTCCGGTGTTTTGTTGTTTCTCCATCTCTTCTCAAGCCGTCTACAGGTGCGTCTGAACTCGTAGAGGGTGGCAGTGAAGCAACTAGCTTTCTTGGGGTGTTGCTTGCCGGGTTTTGTTTTGAGGGGCACCAGTGCGTCCAAACAGTTGGAGATCCATCGGTGGAGGTTGCGTGCTGAGGTATTGGCATCTGTAGATGTCGACGGTGTAGCTGTGCTGAGGGAGGCGGTGAGATGTTCTTCAGTGACCTTGTTCTAATTACGGTGGGGGGCAGTGGTTGCGGTGGTGTACGGTGGGTTTGGTGAAGGCGAAATGAACGCAATGGTGGTCAGTCCAGAGGAGTTCAGAGGTGATGTTTTCGCTGGTGGAGAAGACGGGGTTGAGTGTGTGTCCTGCTGCTTGAGTCCGATGTTGGCGAGGTTCTCCTGAAGGGATGCAGTGTTCTGGTCATTGGGGTTGTCCAGGTGGAAATTGAGGTCACCAAGTAGGATGTACTGGGGTGCGATGAAGTTGATGATGGCATCGGTTAAGGGCGGGCGGGGTCAGGAGGTCTGAAGACGTGTGTGCCGCGGAGGGTGGTGTTGGGGTTAGTCTGAACCTGGAAGTGGGGATGTTCCATTGTTGTCATTAGGTCGTCCGAGTGGTATGGCCAGGCGTAGGGTGTGGACGATGGCGATGCCTCCTCCTGGTCGAGGGATTATGTAGCCATCAGGGATGGCAGTGGCGATGTCCAGGCCCGAGCTGGGGTTCGTCCAGGTTTTCATGAGGAAGACGATGTTGTGGGAAACGGAGTCAAGGAGGTCCCAGATTTTCACGGCATGTCTGTGGAGGGAGCACGTGTTGGGGAGGATACAGCTGAGTTGGTCGGATGCACTGTGTTTCAACCGGGTGTCGGGAGGAGCTGGAGTGCAGAGGTGGGAGAGGGTGCAGCTGCAGTTTTGGCAGGAGAAAGGTCCTTGGGTGTCTTTTAAGGATGCGAGATGGCAGGCAGCGTTGCGTCTGGTGTTGAGGACGAGGAGGGTGCTGGTCATATCATCAGAAGATCTGAGGACCAGGGTCCATCACGCAGGGCGCTGTCCAGGTGCAAATGTGTGCAGACAGGCTTGCCAAAGATTGCTGCGGTTCTTCCAATTACATTGGACACACCACCAACCACGACGAGGCATCCCAGCGGGGCACTGGGCTTCCACGGCTGGTGTCCAATGCTCACTGATAAAAAGGGAGAGCAATGGCATCAGAACACTCCTTACAGCAAGCAGAAGAGCACCCCTAAGTCATCATGCGATGCATTGGCCATGTTGGATAGGTAATTTGTTTTATCGTAGTGCGAGAGCTCCAATGCAAGTAATCATTGACAAAGCCAGCAGATCAAAGGTGAGACCTATTAGGTTTACCAATGCTTTTGATGGCTATAGTCAACTACTCACTGGTTCATTAAACCACCAATTAAAATCCACAGCAATTAACAGGTGATAGGATAGTATAACCTGTTGCCAGAACTGTGGTTCAGGGATGCACTCTTTATTAGAGTTCACCAGGGAGCTCACAAGCCCAACAGTTGCAGAAAAGGTGGACTGATGACAGGATAAGTAATCAAATTATCTACTCTGCTCCTTCAAGGCTGCTTCAGGCTACATTCCGTATAAAAAGGACGTGCTTCACTTCTGATCTTAAGCTTTTCTGAGCACAGCGGCCAAGGGCGAGTACCTTATTAAATGCCACTTTGCTGTTTAGAGCTTCCATTGGAAGTCATTAAGGCGAATATTGGTTCCAAAAGCCTGTTATTCACTGCTTGTACAAAGGGTGTTTTTTTCACTGCTGTGTCATTAGACTTGCTAGCTGGCCTGTAATTGGCAAATAAAGCTGAGAGTTTATCGGGTTTAAGTATCGCAGTGATGAGAACTTCGCTACAGGTTCCTTCTCAGCAGAATACTCTACAAACTGCTTGTCGATAGTAAAGGAGAGTACAGGCTTAGTGGAAAGAGCTTCATTAAATCCACAACAATTCCATCCTGCCGGATGTCAGGATTTAAAAAGAGAGGAGAAGTGGGTCTACTAAATCTATTCTTTCGTTGGCATTATTGGCAAACGGCACAATTTCTAAAAATCACCCATAAACCCTTGCGGCACCTCATACTGATTATAATACATTTCTGAATGGATGAAATTGAATACATTTTCAAATTCTTTGGCATTATTTTTCTTTATTTCATAAGCACGTACATTATTCATTTTACCAAGTAGGTACATTGATACCAATTTCAATGGTCTGGTTGAACTATACTTTTGTTTGACTTTTTATGTTTTATTTTAATTGGGTAATGATAGATCCAAACGTAAAATCAATGGACTCAAGGTAATACGCGTTATTACAAAACAAGGCTGTTATTCCTAGTCAGCAAGCAATTGCCTGAGAGAACAATTGTTTGTGGTTTCAGTGATATCATCAGTTGTGTAGTCTGGAATGTAATATCTCCATTGATGGCACTGATTATGTTATTTTTTTATGCCATCTGTGTGTGTGTGTGGTGTGTGTGTGTGTGTGTGCGGTGTCTGTGTGTGGTGTGTGTGTGTCTAATGAAGGATGCTGCAGTCGCACTAGCAATATAACATGAGCATTATAAACTGAAAATGCCATTACCACATGCGGATGTCCATGCTATGGACATATGTTTGGACTGAAAAGGCCATGCAAGGCTATGGAGAGCGTACACCCCTACCATGAGATCCTAATGTAGGCAGTCTCTGGATATTTTAGATTTTTTGGTGGCAGCACATGATAATCATGCATGTACAGTGAGGGCCGAGTATGATACGGAATATGGCCCACCGCTGGGTTCTGTGGTATATAGGGGCACACAATGTGCAGCAACATCTACTAAGTATGGGTACCAGCAGCTCATCAGGCTGTGGAGTATTGAGAGTGGTAGCAGCAATTGATTGTACCAGCAGGACAGGCATGCTCACATGTTGTCTATGCTGGGACTGTTGCATCCTGGACTTTGCATACCAGACTCTCCTGCTTAAAATTAGTTGCCTGTCCTCTACAAACTGTTCCTTTGCTTCATCCATGTGGGGTGGATGCTGTATATATGTTAAACCTATGTATGTGTAGTTGGATGAATGTGGAGTGTATGTGCTGTGCTTGACTTTTGTAACCTAGGAATCCATTTTGCATACCCTAGCCTCTAGGCTGGAGGGACCTGCCATACAGGCAATGACAAATGATTTGCAGGACTCCTCGAAAGCATTCCGAAGGACTTTTGAAAGAAACGAGATTCTATGGTGAGGATGATGGTAGACAGTAGGTTCCTTTGAATGACAGTCCTTGACTGCTTAGAGCTCCATTTTTACCCAGAGGTGTTACAGCCACCCAGTATAAAGGTAACTGGGTGAGGAAGCTGCATACACTTGTGTGCCTTTCTTTAGGGTTTCACTGGCAGGGAGCAGCATCACTCCTCTTTACTACAGACAGGAGAGGTCAACGACTGCAGGTTGACTAGTCTAGGAAGAACACTCAAAGAGGGAAAAACGTCCAGAAACTAGTCCCAGAACTTGAGCTATGGAATACACATTCCCTGTCTACAAACTGAGTATAAGGCTGGGGCAGTCAACCCCATTCACTGTTTCAGGATTTCCCATCAACCATTGCCAGGGGACCCTCAGCGGAGACTGAGAATGAGCTCAAGGGTTGTGATCGCTGATGGTCAACAACCCTTGCTAAATTTGAGAGCAGGAAACTGGAACCTTGGCAACCTGCAGTAAAAGCAACCTTGAAACCACCTTTAGGAAAGGAGCCCAATGACTGCTGAGGAGGGGTGATGGAGCCTCCCTTGAATGAAGGAAAGTTTTCCTAGAAGAGAATAGCCAGGATGAACTGGTCAGGAGGAATTGAACACAGCCACACAGTGGTCCAGGGAAGAATGTAAACAACAGACTATGTGGTGAGGTTTTGTGTCCCTGGTCCCTCCCGCAGTATACCTCAAAGGAAGGTGACTCGCTCTCTGAATCTATGCTTGCCATGGGCACATGGATCATTTCTATCTCTGAGTAGAATGTGGCCAGTAGTGGCGAAAACTGCCTAAAAAAGTCACACCTGAAGAAGAAGCGCCCAGTGATGGCTTGGTGCTAAGAAGATGTAGGACAGCATTTGACACTCTGATCTCCAGAAAAAGAATCACCTGTGATGGCTTGAGGCTAAGAAAATTTACTTCCAATAGTTCTGTCCCCAGAAGGTTTGTTGCTGAAGGAGATCACAACTTCAGTCCTTGGCTTTGCATTACTGAGCCTCAAGAAAGGTCACCACTGTGACTCTAGATGGTCTCATAATTTTTGGGGTGGTGGGCTTTAGTATTTGGTCAGAGGAATATCCGGCTATGTTAATGTCCCTAGTAAGTGGAGTTTCTATTGATCTGTGCCCTCTTGTTCAGACCCAGAGGCACACAGTAGAACCAATGCACCACTGCTGACTGTCACTGGAATCTGCAGGGCTTGGGCTAAGGCTAAGTCAGTACGGGTGCTCCCCAGGACCTGTGTGTAAGCACGTACACTGTCAGGGGTTGAGCCCACTTTAGCCAGCGGCAAGCAGCACAAGAAAAGAGCCCACATCTCATTCTTTCAGGGTATAATGCTCAACAAGGGCCACTGGAATACAATGACTTTAATTGGCACTAGGGTGACTGCACAGGTAGCTTGAAGACAGATGTTCTTGAAAATTCTTAACATTAGAGTGTCAACAGCCTTGGGGAAATTGAAAGGTGATTGTATCCTTCAGGTCTAGGGCAATTAAGGTAGAGATCATTTTGTTAAACTATTTATAAGAACCTGAAAATTAGCCTTCAGTAAAGATTTTCTAACTCTCCCCCATACACAGAACTCCTCTTTAGCTGTCTGTGATATGTTTGACCTCCAAATTCTGTGTGTGGTATTTATCTTTGTGTTGTGATTAAAGTACTTTTTCTTTTCAATTATAAAAACACTGGCTGAACAATGAATGATTAACTATTGTTCCTGGCTTAACAGGTGAAAAGAAAGGCAACATTCCAACTATCAGATAACAAATGTCATTGATGATATGGTATTCAATGTCACCAGGGATATCACAATAAGGTAATTTATGATGCCATGTGAATCATCATGAGTGAGGTCAAGAGGATTGCATCAAGGGGGAATTACATGATTGCCTAGCTCATAATAAC
Organism: Calotriton arnoldi; assembly: GCA_963921515.1. Classification (NCBI taxonomy): domain Eukaryota; kingdom Metazoa; phylum Chordata; class Amphibia; order Caudata; family Salamandridae; genus Calotriton; species Calotriton arnoldi. The sequence continues at coordinate 9,648 of CAWUFW010010236.1, read as the reverse complement.
CTCAGAATAATTAGTGTATTTTATGTTTGGCAGATAACCATTGTGATAAACTCCCTCTTTTTGTGTGGTCACCCCCCATATTTTGCAGACTGATGCTGCTGGTGTTTGAACTCTACACTGGGGCACTTCTGTTTAAGTCCCAAACGTATGGGCTTTGATCCTCCTTCAAATATTAAGTAAATCATTCCTCAGTAGACCTTGCAGTACACAAGGTAGAGTGGTTAGTATTAAAAAGTGGATCATGTAAAAATAAATTGTTGGCATGTTTCTGCAGTGACTGGCCCGCAAAATATATTTTCTCTACAAAGATGGTGTGGTTTCCTGTATCCTTGATTTACAATAAGCCACACATTCCATTCGGCCATTCATTATAATATTTATTAAAAATTTAATTCAATGGTGAAGTTGGATTTTTGATAAATATAAAGAAAAACGTAACCTGCCTGTAGCTCCAGCAGGCAAAATAGCACTATCCTGCATGTAGCTGGCCTGTCAGTGCTTCCTTTATTGAGGTATAAAATGCTGCTCTCAGAGAAGAGATAATTGCTTGGGCCTTGGAGGGTGACTTGGGGGAGGTCTGTTACATAGCTTAACTCAAGAAGAGCACTTAAAGAGGGTCCAAGAACTTCACTAACCTGAAAGGGACCAGGGTAGACTGTACATTTATAGTTTAGTGATAAGAGAAGTCTAGAGAAGACTATTTTCATCCCAGGATACAAATAGCCCTCCTGAGGTCAGTCAGAAGTGAGGATGAAGCTAGCCACAGAACCGGTTTGGAGTGGTTGAGTGGGAGGACACTTCTCATTACCCTCGACACACCCCCTATATGTGCCACGTTAAATTCTAAATTCCATATTTTTAAAGCACAACTCATCACCCCTAAGGGTGCCCAGGCACTGGGGGCAATCGGCGAGATAAAGTGAGCTGTTGCCCAGAGTCACATGATGCTGAGAAGAGCTGCCAGCAGCAGGCCAGAGATCAACCTGTGAGTCCTGTGCTCCAGAATCAGCCGCTCTGGCTGCTGCGCCACACCTCTCCCACATGCTTCCTCCAGGGGAAGAAGGGTTCGGCCACGTTGAATTTTACTGAGATTGATCCATTGTTGAATATGTTGCAGTAAGGCAAATAGGATGCTGCAAGGTGGGAAGGTTTGCCCTTGGTAACTTTTTACTCATTGGCCAAGGAGTGCCCCAAGTCACCCTCACCAACTGGCTTGTGAATTGCTCAAAAGTAGCACCTCACCCCCTCTCCTCAGAAAACTGCCTGGACTTATAGAGATTAGCAGATGACTGGACTTCCTTTCTGTAAGCTTTATTGAGACCTGAAGGCCTGGACCTGCTCCCACTAGTACCCAGGACTAAGAAATGGTCTCCAAGGATCTCTTGGCTGATCTCTGGTGTGGCTACAGGGACATCAAAATCTCCAAGAGGCCATTTATTCCTGGAGTGACCAGTTGTCCAGTTACAACTAGACTCTGCCTTGTTGGTGGCCTCTGCTGATGTGTGCTCTGGCCTTTAAGTGCTGGCTCTGAGATCCAAGGGAGCCTTAGAAATGACCAAGATGAAATGCTCCAGAAAGTCTGAAAAGTTGGGATTGAGAACTTTCTGGGACTTCCAAGACCTCAGGAGCTTCCGCAGGACCTTGCGGCAAAGTTATCCAATTTGAGAGGACTTCGCTGGAAGCAGCGTCAGGCTTGATCCGATGGAAGATTTTAAGGTCCCAAAAAATCTTGACCATGCGAAGGCTCAAAAAGTACCCTGCAGTCAAGAGGATTTCAGTGGCTACAAAGTTAGAATTTTCCCACATGAAGCTTTTTCCTCCAGACACAATGGATTCAGCTGGACCTCATTCAATGGATATCTGACTTTGTGCTGACTTTGTTGGCTACAGCCTGAAACCTTCCTCCATTGGGAGATTTCGATTCTCATGAAAAAGACTAAGGGCCTCATTTATATCTTGGTGGTCAGGCTGTTGTTCCAACAGGGCGACAGAGAAAGGAACGCCAAACTGACTGTCATTTATAAAGCATTGGCAGGAACAGCTGTCACGGCGGTTCCTGTCAATGCATCTTGCTGTTTAGTGCAGGGCTGCATCAGCATGAATCAACCCTGCATCAAACAGTATTCTTTTTTTATTTTCAATGAGAAAATTCATAAATTAGTCATCTTTTAAGGCGGGTGGAGAATTGTTTAGTTTTTACTGCTCCTTACTGCCAGAGTATACCTGGAGGAGGCAGATATTTAAAAAATGGCTACATGCACGCCCATCCTGATTGGGTGGGCAGGCATGTTGCCATTTCTCTTTAGGTCCTCACTCCGTCAGGCTGTTTGATAGGCTTGGCTATGACAGTCACAGAGTAGTCACTGCTGAAGCCAAACGTATGGGCTCTCTGCATTTACATCGGGCAGGCAGACCTTCATGTTTGCGATATGTATACTAACTCTGGGCGGTAAAATCCGGTCCGCTCGCGGAGTTTGCGGATATTTGGCAACTCCGCGTTCCGCGTAGAACACGGAGTTACCGAAAACTCCGCGATCCGCGGCGTAGCAGAGTTTTTCCCTTGTTCGCGCTTTCAAAATGCATTTTCGCGCGCGCGGTAGCGACTTACCGGGATCCCTGCGTTCGCTGACGAGTTTTCCTATCCGTTCGCGTGCGACACGAGATTTTGGTAGCCGGCCTTGCGATCCCGCGAGAGTGTGCGATCGCGAACACGTTATTCGGACGCGCCATCGGACATCCGCATTCGCCAACAGGAAATACGCATCGCGAACGGGTGGGACAAGTGAAAAACAAGATGGCCGCGCCCATTGGCGACCGCATGGGCAAGTTTGTGAGATATTTCCCCCCAAGCACGCAAACAGCGTCCCGAACACGCAATACGTGTTCCCGAACAGGAAAAACGCATCGCGAACGGGTGGAACAAGCAACTCCGCGTGCTCGCGGAATTCTGCGTAGCTCGCGGAGTTTTTTTACCACTTCGTGGAACTCAGCGTAGCGCGACTACGCGAACTCCACCCAGGGTTATATCCATCGCCATTACAATAGAGTATACATACCACCAAAATATAAAGAAAGCCCTAAGTCAGGAGGCAAGAACTTTGACAAGGATTGACCTGCTTGGCATTTCCAATTTCCACTCCATCACGGTCACCCTGAAATTGCACCCAGGTGCCTGCCAATTTAAACAGTGACCTCTGATTGGCAATTTACTTTTCTTGGCACTTAAATATTTCCCTTACGAATTTAAAAATTCACATCTCCGTTTTCTCTTATTGGATTTTAGTTGCTTTGGAGTGATTTTTCTTATACATTTTTTCTTAACTTTTTTAAATTGGTTGTGAACTGTTTCCAAATACTTTACAGATGTTCATAAGTTAAGCCTGCCTGCTCTGTGCCATCGCTGCCAGTGGTTGAACCCAAATTTAAATATTGAAAATGTGTGTTTGACTTTTCAGGATTTTGGGATTTATTAATTGGGTAGGCCTTGCATCCTCCCCAACTAATAACCCATTTTTGTATGACCATAATGTCCCTTTATAACTTTTTAAGTGATTTTTTCTTTTTTTCTGTGCAATGATTTATTAGTGTGTTTTTAATCTTAAAAGTGATTACGTGTCTTGAACGTACCTGCATCACTGTCCACTGAGGTCACAAAAATGTGTTAAACCACCTCTGGGGAAGGAAACTAGGTGCAGGGTATGGTTAGAATCTGTGTGTATCAGTTGCACAACTTCATTTTAACAATGATTCTTCAGCCTTTCAACTACAATGAACGTGTATGCCAATAGGTATTGCTATTTAGTATAACATTAGAAATCTTTTTTTTATGTACATACATGACATTTTCAGAGGAGGCTGGTATGCATGGGGAAAGGGTGTGGCCTCACCATTCATGGGAGGAGAAGACGACAAGGGTGGAAACACCCAGCAAGCATCTTGCACAAAAGGGCTGGCTTCTTGGTGATGAAGCAGGATGGGACGGGTTCAATTGTGCATGGCCCCCCTTAACTAATACCCCAATTTCTTACAACTGAGACATCCACAGTGCCACATTTATAATGCACCTCAACCCAGACTTGCATCTTGTACAAAGTATTTATTCATTTGAGATTGTTGTATTGCTCTATTAAACATTAGATGCTTTCTTAAAAGCATATTAAAGCACAGAGGACAAGGAATTGGTAGAAAGAGTGTAAATTTGCAGATCCAAAAGTTATTAGAGTTTCTATACTAGGCATGAAAGCTGAGTTTAAAGTGCTCTTCCAAGCTTTATATATTCAGATTCACCAGTTAGCAGTACACTGCAACATGGTTAGAGTAGAGTTGATTTGCCATCTCATAAAAAGTGTGAGTTTGCTGTGCTCACTATGGAGGAAGCAGAGGATGGCAAGAGACAGTTGCACATGTTAAATGCTAACTTAGGGGGTCATTACGATGACGGGCGGATCACCACCGCCCGTATGGCAGTGGCGATCCACCCGCCATTCCCCTCTGCCCGCATGTCATTTCCCCCCACCACATTACGATGGCGGGAGGGAGCCCGGCGGACAGAAAGACCGTCCGCCGGTTTTCCGCCGGTGACTGGGCGGAAAAGGGCACTAATATGGTGGCGGTGTCTGCAAGACACCGCCATCCATATTAGGATGGTTGTGGAGAGCAACCTTTCCATGGCGGCAACGCCGCCATGGAAAGGCATACAGTCTTTGCTATTGGGGGCCCGTTGCGGGCCCCCAGAGTTTTGGGGGGGTGGGGGGTGCACATGGGGGGTACCTATGGTACCACCCTGCATTGGCATGGGCAAGGTGGCAGGCACCGCGCGGTGCCTGTCACCTTGTGCATGCCAATGCACGACGTGCATTCCCAGCATTGTGGTGGGCGGTGCTGTGAACACCGCCCACCACAATGTTGGGAATAGGGGATGCCACCGCCACCGTGGAGGTGGCATCCTAATACTTGCGGCGGGACCGCCGCTCCTATCGCGGACGGTCCCATTCACCGCTACGGTGGCGGGCGGACTTTGTCCGCCCGTCAACGTAATGACCCCTAAGTTTTTATTGAAAAGATGGTGCTGTGATGCAATGAAGGTCTGATGTGTACCCAAGCAGGAACAGGGTTTGCCATGCACTTCACCATTGAAGTTCTAGGCTTTTATGTAAGTTAAGGAGTTTTGTCCATATCTAAATATAACATTTATTGAATCAATCAGTCAGGATTTGTAGAGCGCGGCTACTTTACCCGTGAGGGTCTCGAGGCGCTGTCGGATAGTGCTGCCTGAAGTTTTGGTTTTACTTTTTTCAGTGAATTTCTGGAATACTTTTATGTAGGTTAAGGTGCTTTTCCATACCTAACTGTAACATCCCATTATCCTTTATGTCAAATGTTTTGTATTCTCAAATTAAGGAGCTGGTAATCAACAGAGAAGGTGGGTAGACTGAGTAAACAGATGTGGAAAGGGGTGCACAGTCAAAATGTCGACTTTTTAATCTCGATGTACAGAAATATCGAGTTAAGTATATCGACAGTCTTAAATATCGATGTTCTGTATATCGATGTTGAAAATATCGTTTTGAAGTGTTTTGTTAAGTATAGATGTTAGTAATATCGATTGACAAAATATCGACATGTTAAAATATCGTTTTTGTCTGATATTTGAATTTCTTTAGAGTTAATGTTAAGTTGTAAATTATTTTAAATGTTATAAAATAAAAGAATATTATTATATTGTTTTAGGAGATATGGGTGGGTAGTGTATTAAAAATGTAGGGGCCCATTAGAATGGCGGGCGGATGCACCACCGCCGTGCTGGCGGATGCAAAAAGCACCAGTTACTGTCCGCCCGCCGCAGCCCACACGCCCGCCCAATTAGGATGTGAAAACACAGCCAAACACCGCCCGTAAGCCAGCGACGCCGTCCGCCATCAAAGTGCGCCCGTTCACGTAGCGGCGCGGCCCAATGGAGACACACCGCCCGACGAAATCACGTACCGCCCGGCGTACAAATTACGATGCCACAACCAAACAGTTCCCCCGGCTAAGAGACACCGCACGTGAAAGCAAGGCGGAAACCCGAACGCACAGTACGGATAGCAAAGAGGGGGACCCCCGAGCATCAATCCAGCACTGCAGGCCCTCCCCATGCTCTACCTGATGCAGCACCTAGGAGTCAACGCACCGCGGAGACGCAGATAGGCAGACACACAACAAGGGCACGCAAACACCGCACACAGTGCAAGGGCGGAAGAACTGTACAAGGCCCCCCCCAGACACCCCTGCGTGTACACGACACATCCACCACTGCACCCACACATGCGCACAACGCAGAGGCCAACGGCAGCGCCATGTATGCGCCGCACACAAAGAACACAGGGTCACAACCAAACACCACACACACCAGCCCCACCCAGAACGCACATGTCACGTGACAGCCCTGCCACAGTCATGTCCCCAACCGGCAATTCACTGTTGCCAACCTGACGTCACACAAGTGACCCGAACATGTCAGTGATGTCACGCCAAATTAGGACACACCCCGTGTGCAAAACATGGCGAAGCACACAGCGGTGGCAACATCACCCAGCAGAATATGGACCCCGTCGGCAAAAGGGACGCCAGTACCACACAGAAACACCGATACCACCCTGCACCCAATACCAAGACATGCAATACGAAACATCAAAGATCCCGGGGACCGACAACAGGTGGTTCCAATCATAACACCCACACACAAGGCCCAACGTATAGCGGAAACGCAGCCTGCCGCCCACACACGGGAGAGGAGACAGCACTGAATGACCTTCCATTCCCACTCTGAAACCACATCCCGACTAAACAAGCCGGAGAAAACAGTCATTGTCCCAAAAAAAGACCAACACAGGCATGCAGAGGGAAGCGGCCACAGGGCAGATAGCGCATAACACCAAAGAACATTCAGAACGGAAAAAAGAAATGATAACACTCCCCCATGTGGTTCACATGCAAGTTATCTGGAAGGAGTCAGACACCACTGACCTTGACCATTCAGAGAAGCAAGTGGGATGAGGGCCCGTGTCCTCCGCACAAGCCAACATAACACAAGTCCTGCCTCCCTACGACCATTACAGAATTCCCAGCAACGTCGGAGGTTGCACTCTGCAGACTGCACAGACAGCCGGAGCACGCCATCACATCGCCCTGCAGCAAAATGGCACTTGCACCACACCTACCCAACTACGCCGGACAGATGAAGCTGTACAAACATAACCTGATACAAATATTGGGATGTGAAAATCTGGCCTTGCTGAACGTAAGTTACCGACTAACTTACCGCATCGCATTGTTCAGCTGCGTCATCCCCGTCTTCTACTGTCGGAGGTGTCCCTTCCACTATCCTGTGGATTTATGTCTCTCCAACCCGGCATGTCCAAGGGCGGACCTGCTACAACTGTTCAACCCCCTGGACGTCCACGACAGGGTCTGTTCAGCCTATGGGGGCATGGCGTATGTGGCTACTATCGGACCCACACTGCAATGGGACCACTGTGCCTCCACACGACGGATTATGGATCACAGTTACATCGAATGTCATCCAACATGTCCCATCATGCTCCTACAAGGGACAACTTACGACCAACACCTTGACAGCCACCATCCGCTACATTGGATGGCATCCATGTTTACCACCAATGCCATGGAAGCCCTGCTGGAAAGTATTGCATACCTGACAACCTGTCAATTCGTCGGCCCCCGACGCTATACCCCCAATTGAACAATGATGTCCCACACCGTACCCATGCTTGGCTTCCGCACGGACTGGGCAGTTACCAGTACAACAACTATACCATACAACCTGCAACTGACACCACACCATCAACTACACTGCCATGACATCGGATATTTCCGGGACATGCACTCTGTACCTCATCACATCCAGTAACTCTGCATGAACAGGGGAGGCAGAGGCATGGGATTTGTGTATGGCAACCACATGGACAGAACTGCACGTACAACCATGCCATAATATGGATCCTGCGCCCATGAACATATGCACCGGTCAGTGGACAGTAATCGTTCGGCAGTAGTATGTGAGAGCTGTCACCTCACCTCCTCTGAACTTCCGTGCCAGGACCTTTGCATGGACAACAAGTGCATCCACCAACAACATGACCCCAGTGACTGTGACATGTCCAGTAGCCACCACATTGCAACAACAAGTGGGACGCCGTTGCATGCACGTAAGCCCATGCCCTGATGTCACCTCCACGCACGTGTGTATGAGTAACTATAGTAGCAAACCTGTAACATGGAACTGAGATGCACTGTGCCCATGATGACAAGCGGACTGGTAGGCTAAATGTATACTGTCTGTGTCAAAGTCAGCAGCACCTCAGTAATTAGCAAATGTACATTAGCACAGCAACGGCTAAGCAGTTGTAACTCTGAAGCCCACATCCCACAGTCAACAACTAATCACATGTACCCCTACACCCTATGCTATGTGTAATCATGCTGAGTATATCCTCCACATGCATTTCTCTGCCAGTAGTGTCCACTATACTGCATCACAGAGGACATAAGTCCCAATACATGGCTTGAAGCAAAAATGTGTCTCTGCTGATTCATTTCACAAGTACGAATGAGAGAGGATGAGAGTGTGTGAAGTACACGGCAGTCGTGAGATGACCATGTAGTCCACTGTCATTGGATGTCAACGCAAATGAGTAGCACAACTGTGGAAGACACACATGTGTCATGTGAAGCGGGAGTTACGCATGGCTCAGGTGGGTGGGTGTGACGGGTAGGTGCGCACATGCAATGTTGAAACACGCTGTGTTGGGAGGATTCAGGAACAGTACATTGCCGCTCTCCTGGGAATTTGTAAAGACCACCTGTCTGGGGATGAATGTGAACTCGTGTGTGCACAACAGGCGGGCACACGATCAATGCTGCATCAAGTGTAGACGTCAGCCCACCCTCCGTGGACATGCTGGATACTGCTGTGCGTCCGCCAGGCCCTTGCCAAGGCACTCACATCCCCTGTCGACCAGGTGTATCCCCAACATTGTCCACCTGCACAGGCAATCCAGGGCACGGGATGGCAGTGGAGCATGGTGGGTGAGAGGTCATGGTGCGCTCCTCCTGGTCACATCACGCAGGCAACACATCCTCAATGTGTAGTATGGCACAAGTCAAATGGAAGTAGTGGGGAGACGCACACATCACGAGCAGGAGTGACGTCACGGAAGGTGGCTCGCACCATCCCACCCATTGCCTATATTCCCACACACATTATATGCCATTGCAACAGAGAAGCCAGCGCGTGCACAAGCAGCTCCAAGTTCGCCCCAGAGAGGCCAAAGAGTGAATGTGTGGGTCCATGAGCTCCAGTTGGACGCGGCCTGGCCCGCTAGGGCAGCTACAGCCTCTGTGTGTTGCAGGTGGTGTATCCGGACTACGGAGCCTGTCATGCATTGTCAATGTTGCCCGGGTCTCGAGTCGGGGCACCACGCAGGTGGACGGCGTCCCGCCACTTATTATACCGTGAGACAGACCACTTGTTCAACTGGACCCACACATACACTCCTTGGCCTCTCTAGGGCGAGCTTGGAGCTGCTTGTGCATGCGCTAGCTTCTCAGGTGCAAACGCATATTGGGGTGAGCGAGGGGAGGCCA